>OX104069.1:25394175-25510809 GCA_944474145.2 Dicrocoelium dendriticum
GAGCTAACAGCTGGCTATCGTGCCGTAAAAAGAGTTATATTATGCTTAACGAGTGAGATCGTGATTGGAGGGGGATGGACAAAGGAACTCACAACACAAACGCCATTGGGGTCGGCTCTTAGCCATATCAGCAAGTGTGTCCAACCAAGCGTGTTCACCGTCCTTAAAACCCCAGCCAGGCAGTTGGGATGCACCAACCGACGTCAACTTCGAAGTGAGGGTTTTCATTTCTCACGACCAAGTCATCACTTGGCCTCACCTCCTCCTCTTCCAACCGCACCCACAACGCAGGTTCCTTAGTGTGTACGTGCGTGATATTCGCTCAGAGTTGATCAGACAAAACCAGTTAGCGCTGGGATATTAGCAAGCTCCAGTTCCTTCGCACCAGGCCCGATAAATTTTATCACCTCACTACGGTCCATGCGAATGTCGTTAGCTCGTTCGGGCTATCATCTACTATTCTCTCGTGGATTTCGTTCAATCAGGAGAGCATTTAATAACGCCGTCGAATAGGCCCGGTTGATGCTGGCAAAGCCTCAACCTGCTTAATCTGAAATAGACACTCGCGTCCATCTGAACTGCCATATCCTCGCACGCATCGGCTTAGGCTGATGTTAAGCTACGTCCACGTGTTTTATGTAAGTCTACGCAGGCATAAGCTTAGACCATGTCGTTTACAAGCTTCTGTTGTTCACCATACTTCGCAGGTTATCCTTGTTTAAGTCCACACATGCGGAAGTAACGCTAGATTGCAAACGCAATGATGGCTCTTAGCCGAACGACGCAAAGACAACAGTACACGACTAGTTGGCAGCGTGTAAATAATTATTCTGGCCAGGACGGGTACAGAGCATCGGTCAAGTAACGGAAACCAACCATTTGTGCGTGAGTAATCGACAGACGAACAGGCGCATACGGTGGATGCTAGTGCGAACACTGATTGGAGATGGTAACTCAAACGCCACAAAAACGGAGGCTGGGCAACTTTGTATTCGTCTTGGGAGGGAACGTAGAAAGCGCTAAGTGAAGACAGGACTTCTCCATCTCTCTTTGGTTTCGCTGCGCCGAGAGAGCAGACAGTTTCTCAATCCGCAGCGGTCATAAAAATATTAAGAAAAATACAGCAGAACCTACAAAGTTGACCATCTCTATATGTTGACTGGCTTTCCTTATTCCTTAGACATTCACCATGTAAAACCTACGGGTCCAAACCTCTGTATGTTTACCATCTCTCTACGTTAAACACTTTGGTTCACTCCATTGAATGGTGGACTACCGGGTGTTTTAATGTACTAAGGATTAATGAAATCAATGTGAATAGGTGCGCAAACCTAAAAAAGCTTATAAAAAGACATTCAGTTTCCATAAAGCTTGACCAAATGGACGAGTTTAGTGTGGCAACAAAAAGCGGCTATCAATTTTGCGCCGAAATTCTTGTATAGGAAAGGGGAAGCAATTATCAGTTAGCGCGCGTTGTTGGTGAGGGTTTGAGTCGTGCACGCATAAGATACAGTCCCGACAAATCGTGCCATTTGTTACGACTAAGCAAGTATTTATCGAACCATGGAATAGTAGTAAACGTCAAAAGCAGTACACTAGCCACTTGAACTGATGTTTCGATGGCGTACAACTACGGTGACCTACGGAAAAAGAACAAAAGGAGGAAGAGAGAGGGACCTGCATTAATATTATTATTATTATTATATACGTTAGCTAGGGGTGTAAAACACCACATATATTGCGCCGCAATACATAAAAGAAAAATGATAAACGCAACAGTTGCATGCCAGCCGAGCTGCCAGCAACAGATGGGCATCGTTCCGGAAAGCTAACAGCCGGCAACCAAAAAAAATTATGTAAAATTGTATTATGCTACGAAATGAGATTGTGATTGGAGTGGGAGGCTAAAAGGGATGGGGAGGGACAAAGAAACTCACAGCAAGAACGCAATTGAGGTCGGCTCATAAACATGTCAGCAAGTGTATCTAGCCAAATGTGTTCATCGTCTTTTGGACCCCAACCAGGGAGCCGTGACGCTGTAACCTAGGGGTGAACTGCGGTAAAACTTTATTGCCTTAAACAAACACCCGGAGTCAAGGTGTCTACAGGTTGTCAAAAACATACCATCACAAACAGCTGGCTATTGTGCAAAGGTAATGCGGCAACCGCGAGACAGCTTTCTTGTGGCTTTCACTGCCCACTTCATAACCAGCACTTACCCGCAGATAACTGAGCACCAAGCACACGTTAAACAGGCAATTCGACCAGACGACAGCAGACGCGGCACTGGTGTCGACTGCGAGTCACGTGAACCCCAGTTGGGAAGGCGAGACGGAATGACGACGCCGATGGGTCGTCAGTGACTTCGCTTCACGGCCTTTTAAAGCGGGGGGGGGGGACCGCATTCTGACACCAAAGCTGTTGCATATTAAAAAAGGCAGTTCTAACTTTTGCAGTGCGTGAACTGACTTCAGCTGCTGTGCACCCATCGTTGCTGATACAGCTGCCAAAGTAGGTGAAGTGATCAACCATCTCAAGTACCTCGCCATCACAGGTCAAGCGGTCGTCAAGTGGCTAGTGGTCCTCCAACAGTACTTGCAATCTGAAGGTGCGAAGCGCATGCCAAATGTTGGGACCACTCTAGTGAGGTTATTCAGGGTTGGGTGTTAAGCGCTCGAAAACACTGCGCTCCTACAGCACGTTTCAATGATGTTTCATCTCATCAGATAGAGACAGCAGGCATCGAATCCGGGCCCGTTAGGATGTTAATTGTGACCGATATCCCTAAGCCAGCGGGTCACGATGGTCCTCGTGATCGAAAGACCAACGTTCCCTTCAATACGAATGGTGATCAACAATGAGATTGCTTGTCACAAAATATTCACATAATGTGTACTTCAAAATGACCCACATAATTAATTCAGGGTTGATTGTGCCCCCTAACATGGCTAAAATGCACGACAATATCGTCCGCATAAGCAAGATCAACTGCCTTTACACCAGGCAACATCTCAGCAACCGCATCGTGAGGCTCCGTAAGCGAACACTCCATGACGGAGTCCACGAGAAAATTGAACAAAATTGGGGAAATTGGACAGACTTGACGAACGCCACTTGTTGTCGGAAAGTCATCCGACAAATTACCGTAGACATGACGCGGACTGTCATGTTCGAGTATAGAACACGTAAAATGTTCGCATATTTCATGCGAACCCCATTTCGGGAAGTTTTAAGAACAGAATGCATCGGTCGACTGCGTCGAACGCACTTTTGAAGTCGAGGAACGGAGCTATTGTCGGTCCGCTGCACGTGTGGCGCTACTCTAGCAACTGCCGCAGAGTGGATATGTGATCCTGGGTGGAAGCCTGTCTGTCCTTCAGTAATCCGTGATGCCCGCTCCTCATTGAGCGAGAAGGAATGCCAGTAATTTTGTCCCAACTGGCGTTAGGCTAATACGCCTGTGATTGGTACTGTCGGTGCAATCGCCCTTCGTGTATATCGCCACGATAATAGATCCACTACAGTTAGATTGCTGCCTTTCAGAACTGTTCGAACAGAGGACTTCCCCTACATCCTTATATAGTGCAGGTGGGAGGTAATACTGACCGGCAGCACGAGAAGTATGGAAGGCTGTGATCGCGTTTCGAACCTCAACCTACGATGGAGCATGTAAACTAACTTTCCTTGTCTCATCCCGAACAGGAAGAGGACCGGAAGATGGGGGCCAACTGAACTGGTTTTGAAAGTTCTCCGCCCAACAAGTGAATCAGGGCACGCGTGCTGTTTGTGATAGTTTCGTTGACACCTGGTTTCCTGGATCAAGTGATGCAGATCAGCTGGAAGAGTTTGCGATAAATGCCTACTGCTCTGTGTCCTAAATATCTTGAGCCCGACTGGTCCCCTAGCGTTACTTGTCAGCATGCTCCGCATACCCCGTCTGGCCACACTGGGCTCAGAGTCAGCCGGGGTTTTCTTCTGGATTTCAACAGATTCACCGACCTCTCGGAAATTCAGCGACTGATACGGTGAGGATTGATAGTGTCGCAAGAAGATACTCTCGCCTCGAGATCCTATTCAGTGAAGCTCAGTGTCATTAGAAAAAGAGAGCGAAAGTTCGATACGCAGGGCATGCTGGTAGGCATGCCAGGCAGAGTGCGGAGATATAGTATTGGCCAAATTATTAGAATTTTTTTCAATCCAACTCTTAATCTTTCATCACATATCTCGTAAGAATCAAATGACGTAACTGTAAAATTGTTATATTTACCAAGAATGACATATATCGAATGGAAAATTATCAAGGTTAGTATCTTGTAAATGGTAGTTCGGCGATTTTCAAGGAGTTAATACGCAAAGGCATAGTGAGATTTTTTGCAATGACAAACTAGTTGATGTGACGTGCACAGTAGTTAGGTAAACGGACGGTTACATTTTTATCATACTTTCTTATGTACAGATGTAGTCTACATTTCAGGATGACATTTATCTGGTTTTGGATCAATTTATAGGCACGTTTAATTACTTTTATTGTTATTGTTCAAGGTGTCTTCTCAAGTAACGACACAACCGTATTGATCGCCAGTTTTCAGATGATGCTAGCATATTAATGGGTAAATTACTTGACCCAGCCCCTAGGAAGCGTGCATAAATTGAAATTTTGTTGAAGGATGTTAAGGGAGCAGAAATTACAATCAAGATTGGTGTCAGCCCAGCGTCTGTATGTCGATTTCGAAAGAAATTGCAAAACAATTTACCCCTGTCTCATAAATGTTCCGGTAAAAGTGGTCGCAGAAGAGAAACAATAGCTCGAGACGACTCACTTCTATTAAGGAAATGCCTAAAGAATCGCAGAGCATCTAGCAGACAGCTACAAGGGACGTTGGAGGAGCATGGTGTTGCAGTTAGTTCGAGAACCGTAGGAAGACGAATTTTGGATTCTGGACTTCGAGCTTGCAGGCTTCTGAAGAAGCAAAAGTTGACCAAACAAATGAAAGAAAAACGACAGAAATGGGCCAAACCGCTTCAAAAATGGTCTAAAGAAGACTCGGAGCGGGTAAGAAGCGGAAGTTTTGTTTTCATAAGGATTTTCCAGAAAAATTGTGTCTACATTACTTTTGCTGTGTTTTCTGCGTTTTTCTGTGTTTCATCTTAGATGGTTTTCAGCGAGGAGTGCATCATCCGATGCTTTGACCAGCAATCTCTATATGTCCGCCGATTACTTGGCGAACAGATGAGGGAAGACTGCAATCATTCAACGAGTCAAATATCCCACTCAGGGCATGATATGGAGCTCTATGAACATCTAAGGAACTGGTCGGCTCTCCATTGTCCAGGGTAACATGAACCAGCAGTAGTATAAAGAACTACTGGAGCACCAATTGATCCCTAAGCTGTGTGAATGGTCAAAGGATAAAGGATTTACGGGGACAGGAAACTTCATTTTCATGCATGACAGTGCTCCATGTCACAAGGGGCTTGAAGTCACCCGTTTTCCACCCGTTACCATGGCCTGGCAATAGCTCTGACATGAACCCAATAGAGAATTTATGGGCAATTCAGAGATGAAGAAAAAAACTATTGCAAACAAGCAACTGCTCATTGAACAAATTGTAGCGACTTGGGCTCGCAGAGAAAGCATAACTGAACTTTGCAAAAGCTCATTCACTCCATGTCTTTGCGTGTTAACTCCTTGAAAATTGCGAAAGGATCGTTTACGAAATACCTGATAATTTTCTATTCGATATATGTTATTCTTGGCAAAATAACGATTTTACAGTTACATCATTTGATTCGTACGATATATGTGATGAAAGATGAAACAATTTGCTGATTGAGAAAGCTAATAATTTGGCCAATACGGTAACTTCTCATTTGCCAAACGAGGCAGGCGCTTGGTACGTCTCCCAGTAAAGATCATGCAAAACGACAGCGTACCAAGATATGATCAGAATCGTCGCAAGTACTCCAAAACGAGCGACAATCCAGAATGAAACCACGAAACATACAACATATGGCAAGGTGATCTATTTGGGTCCATCGCTGGTCAGCTACAGGACGCCAAATGGCAGTTCGGAGCCCATCGTGTCTAAAAGCGGTATTACTTGGAAACAGCTGATGATCTGCATACAGCTGTAACAGACGCTCGTCATTGTCCATTCGGTCGGAGTTAAGTCCGTAGTTAACACTTAGCAAAGCCTCTGAAGAGCTTAGAAGATGTACTTGCGCATTCTTATTCCCTGCAAGAACTATGCTATCTGAACTGGTCAAATAGCGTAGTATCGTGTTCAATTCGTGGTAGAAAGCGTTCTTCGCAGCATCGGAGCTGCAGTCGGTGGGAGGGTAAGCGGAAAGCACAAACAAACAGCGCCTAGTGCCACTCAGTGAATCAACTTTAGTTGGCGTCGTCAAACGGACTGAAAAAAATGGCTGCTCACTGGATTCCAACCAACCAATGAGGACTTAGCTTTGGAGCTGAGAACAAAGCCTACTATAGGTAAACCAGTGCTTGCTGCATTAGCGTCTCCGGATGCGTGCAACCAATAGCGAGAGAACATGCCGGGTACAGTTAATTCAACATCACCGTGAGCGTCACTGATGCTAGTTTCCGACACACAACACACGTCAGTACCCAGAGTGTCCAGCGTGCATGCGAATGCGGCCTGTCGACCATTTGTCTTAGAGTGCGAACGTTGAACATCGCAAGGGAAACGGAACAGTGTGGCCTTAGAAGAAGCTGTTGGCGATTAGCGTTAAGTGGGTTGTGGGGGAACATAGGTGTATATGGTATGACTTTAGTGACATTGCGGTTGCCGTCAATTAAACTGGGAAGTATAGGAGAAAGGTTAGTAATTAGGATTAGGAGGGGAATAAAAGAAACAGTTGAAAAGGAAAGAAGTGAGGCACCAGCAGCAGCATGTTTTCGCTTATCCGCGCTGCTGTATGCAGCCAATAAGGAGACCCTTTATAAACTGCGCGACAGCCAAAGCAGGATGTAGTTAATGTTTGAGGAAATTGACATGACTGTATGTGGGCTGAGGTACTGCTAGGACGCCCAAACGTAGACAAGAGGAGGATAATGGTCCTCAACTAGTCTTTCGCTCAAAAACCTATCCGAAAGGCAGCGGATGTGGTAACGATTCGGTTGCACAGTAGTAATGGATGCCATCTAATTAAAACCCCTAACCTGGATGACAAGGAGACTAAGTTCGTCTGGCCTGTAACCATGGACCAGTCTGGTAGGAGTAGCCCTTAGGAAACCCAAGGGCCCCACCCAGTATACCACAATGTGTCAACGAAGTAAGCAAAACAGCACACCACGTTAAGGTCCAGTCTCGATGTGTTCGTAGATTCCAACAGGTGGACCAAATAGCTGTGATTAGAGCCAAGTAAACAACGTGCCTTCTTTCCAAAAGGTTGACTGAACAGACTGCATAAAACGTGGAATGACCGTATACTAATATGTGCTGCACCCAAAGAGCTCAACTCCCTGCCGTTCCGGAGGCCAAGACAGGTGCGAGAAAAAGTCACATATGAAGTGCAAGCCGGGTTTCATACAGGTCGGAGATGCACCGATCTACCTTTACGACAAGCCACAAACCCGAGTACCACCGCGTCTTCAATGGACACACCACTGGTCACAAAGCGCATAGAAAAAGCACGAGGCATTATTGTTAACCTTTATCACCAATGGCGACGGCGCGACATTACGCCCTCTGTGGACGGTAGAGTTTTTACAATACAGTCGTACCTTCGACCCTACTGCACGGTTGTGAAATCTGGCTGATAAGATCAGCCGACACAAAGTCTGATTACGTACGACTACCGGTGCCTTCGAAGCATAGCTAATGTCTGGTGGGAACACAGCGGGAGCAACGAGCGTGTTCGACGCCACGTTTATGGCACAGGCAGAAAAAGTGAACAGCTCAGCACCATTACATCACGCACCAGGCTCCAAGGTTTGGGTTAGATGCTGCGCATGGCAGCTCACCGACTCCTGCGAGGTGCGCTGTTTGCCCGCCTAGGGTGTGGATTGAAGAAGAGGAAAAGTGGCCGATCGATGACTTAGTCAAGAGGAATGAAGGTTCTCACTTCGAAGTTGGCATCGGTTGGAGCCTAGTTGGGGTCCGAAAGACGATGAACCCGTTTGGCTGGATACACTTGTTGACATGGCAAGGAACCGACCTCAGTGACGTTTATGTTGAGAGTTACTTTGTCCCTCCTCTCCTGCCTAGCATCCCCCTCCAACCACGATCTCATTTACTAGGCATGATGCAACTCTTTCTGCGGCACAATAGGCGGTTGTTGGCACTCCGGAATGACGTCTATTCGTTATTGGTGACTCAACCGACGTGCCTTTGTTGCATTTTTTGCCTTTCGAATATATTGCGGTACAATAGATGGTGTTTTCCACCTCCAGCTAATGTGTATCATGAAACATGATGACGACTCGCCATCGCTTGCTTCCTGGACATACAAGTAGCATTTGAGCTCATATGACAGATGCTGTTTGGAGGTGTCTGTTGAGATCGAGAGACCCTGAGAAGTTTGTCAACATCCTCTAGGCAAACTATAATTCAAGTTCAGGTCACGTGTGGATACACGAGGATAATTCATAATATTTATGGATCATCCATGGTGGGAAACAGGGTTGCCCAGAATCACCCACCTTGCTCGACTTCTCTAAAGATGACAACTTGGAATGCGCTCTGTGAGCCTGGTAGTGTCGAGTTGCTCCCGAGTAATCGACTTCGTGGCCAGAAGTGTGCTGACTCCATTCGAGTTGCAACACACGCTGCGCATGTTGGAGATATCTGTTCGAAAAGCTGGGGTGAATTCTGCTCCTTAAATGCTATGTTTGACATCACGATCGCTTAGGAGATACCCCTAAGTGTACTAACTCCGGTCTCTCTGAAGTATTCGACAAGTTAGTTATGCTTGAGAGCTGCATTAGCGTGGATGAATTAACGAATAAAACCTAGTTGGGCATTTCAAAAGCCAGAGTAGCCTTCGGTAACATCCGACGCACCTGGCGCCCGCCTGACATCAATGTTCATGAAAAGACATGTCGACAATGCTCCAATACGAACAACACTGCCTCCTTATAGATGCGGGATATGGCCCGTTCGCGCACGGGTGCCCAAATATGGCCTGATTTTGATTACCGCTGCCTCCGGAGCACTGGTGGTGCACGATGGCAACATCGTATCGGTAACGATGACGTTCGTTGTAGGATTTTCTGGTCAGACAGACACTATCGATGGAATGCACTGCATAAATTCGACGTAAAAGCTTCGCTGGCCTGGACATGTGCTTCCTATGCCTTCTCAGCATTCGCGCATGCCGGTATTGAGTGAAAGTGAGAGAGAAAGGTGGCTAACATCACATACAAGTAAATAAATGGATATATTTTCCGACGAGCGAGAACGACCATCTGTACAACGAGCTTCGTCATCCTTTTACGTATAAACTCCACTCAATGTGGCAGGGTTATGCAATAAGTGACACCAGTTGATAATTAGTATCGTCATACCCGATTCCATGAGCGCGCTGGTGGATCACTGAAGGTCAAAAGTTTGACTACGTTTGGCAAAGCAAGAAAAGTTTTTAAAGGAAACCTAGAAATAGGTTCTCGCAAGTCCTTATTTTCAACGGTAATTATCCCACAGATGGACGTACCTCACCAAGAATAAATTTGAGCGGATATTTTTCTTGCTCATCTGTAAGAATAGTAGACATTTTCCATTACGAGTGGGAAAGGTTGAGCTATTGCGAAACGCGCCGGTCATATTGCTTTAGCAATCCCGCGAGTATATTGTGCTGTAGAGAAGAGGGAGATTGATTTGCAGCCGTCGAAGCCAGAGTGGATAGAGTTGGAGACAGGCAAGCGATGATAAGCGCCCCATGAGTTGTTGATTAAATGAGCGCCGGACGTTTTCTAAAGCAATTCTGTTTTACGCAAGTGACTATGTATGATGGTACAATACTCTATACCATTTCCCGGCCAAATTGTCATCTTGGGCAACAGAAATAATCTGAGAGGGCATTCAACATGAGTCTACTCAATTAATTTGTTCCATGCGTACGCCAGTCACTTGTGCAGTGTGCGTGCATAGCCCGTCGTCTTCAGCCAATTGGATCTCAGACGCACTAAGTCATAGGGGTGCAGGTGGGACGCTTCAGCTCCTACGTATGGAACAAATTAATTGAGTAGACTCATGTTGAATGCGCCCTCAGATTATTTCTGTTGCCCAAGAGGACAACTTGGCCGGGAAATGGTGTATAGTGAGTCCGAAACGAGTCTGAATGATTTAGGTTGTGCTTCGCTTTCGCTACTTGATGGAAAATGTGCTCGGAAAAGTTGAAGTTGCTCGAATACCGAATTCCCAGATATAGAAAGAAATACGCAGTTGGGATCGGGGTACCAGTGAGAGCGATGCATCCATCTGGTATAGTGCATTTGAGGCAGAGTATCTGAGATTTATTTGCAGGAAACCTCATTGATCTGCTTTCGCTTAACTTGTTAAGGGATGGTAGGTCTTTGCGTATATTTTTTAAGCAGTTCCAGATGGGCAGGTAGAAATGAGTACACTAGTTTGATGTCGTCCGTAAATACAAACAGGCACTCGTGTCCAATGTAATCACATAGAAAGTAATGTAAATGAGGAAAAGCAATGGGTTCAGTACACTGCCCTGAACAATATCGAGTTCGTAACCTTTCGTTTTTCTTGCAGTGGTGCTGGATGGTGCTGTAAACGAGGTGCTTGGATGGTGCTGTAAACGAGGCGGCAAAGTAGGAATTAATCGAATCACATGTTCGGATTGTCGGCACGTAGCTTAAAGGTAACGAACTTGTCTTGTAATCTGACGGCGCGGGTGTGAGCCTGCGTAGGGGCAGAACGACTCTCTCAGTATGCTTAGCCCAAGTGCGACACGTGGTGGTTGCGCGGCCTCGAAGCGTCGCCCTGCATACCGGCGTCTTGCTTTCTTTTCTCATTTGCTTTCAAATTTGGACTATATCGTCTGTCACGGCACCGTCGTTTAAAACTAGGCTTGGAATTTCGTGGCGTTTTTCCGGATTTCTTCTTCTGAGTAATTGCACCAGGGCACGAGCTTCCTCTGTATTTCTGACAGTTCGAGTTTCCTCGGCAATTATGGACTGTTGAGTTTGGTGTGCAAGTTTCAGTAGGGTCACGTGTATGTGAATTAATATGGTGATGTCTTTGCGTTTGCAGTGCAGTGAGATTAATTTGTTAAATTTGGGCGGACAACACCCAATTTCTGTTTGCATCAGCTACGGTCCTGGTGCTCGAAAGACCAAGATTCACTTCAATGGGAATCACCGTCGACATTGAGATTGCGCGTCGCAATCCATCCACACAACGTGCATTTCAAAATGATCCTCAACAACCTTGGTTGAGCGTTTGTAACGGCAGTCAAAAGGGTCTGCGTTTATCTTCGTCGTAAGTGCTAGAATGTCCGTACACGTAACGATATTTTTCGCGAATTTGCTTGCGATCATGGCCGAGTCTGTTGTGGAGAAGAATCGGTCACAATGCATGCTCCCAAGCAGCTAATCAAATGTGTTCCAACCAATAAGGTGTATTCGGGGCACTGGCTTCACCATTTTGCCGGTCTTTATAGATGTTGCAGAGTACCGTGCTGTGATCACATTCTATTAATGGGCTTTCAATTAATACATAAACAGGTGGAATACGCATGATGAAAACCAGATCTAGGATGTTATCTAACCTAGTAGGTTGTTTAACGTGTTGAGCCCGGCCAGTGATACAGAAACATATTGTATTACTTCCGCAAGTTGCCCAGTCGTTCTAGTCCTATGCGACGCCCAATTTATATTCAGCAGATTAAAATCTCTATATAGGAATTTGTAGTCGTGTGCAGTGCTGGAAGCAAAGTTAATGGCAGACATTAACTGTCATGATTAATTGGGGGTGGCATCAGGTCTATAAATACAGCCCAGTAGTAGATCATAGGCCGGAATAGTCCACCATTGTGAACCAATCAAAGCACTGAAGACTAACCGGTTAGCCGAGATTGCCGTTATGTTATTGAGTACGTGGATGGCAAATTCACCTCCGCGTTTGTGCAGACGATTCTTCCGAAACGGCTGTTAACCCGAAATATGCAGTTGAAAGTCACACATACCTGATGCGCACCATGTTTCGGTGAGACAAACAATGTGAGGAGTTTTAAGGAACATAAACGTTGTAATTATATCGAGTTTTGGTAACAGCGAACGAAGACTTATAATAACGGAATGAAGGGAAAGAAATAAGGTAGGATGCACAAATTTGGTTATATCACACCCTCTGTCCTCATGAAGGTGAGTGACGTACCGTTGTGAAAAAACTGGGCTCTGTCTTGCGTCACGACATTCTGACTATTAGAAAACGAAATACTAGAACGATTGGATCATCATTGGATTTTATATGGTCGTATGTGGAGGACCTATCGGTGGGGGATGCCGGCGTGAAAATGGGTCACTTGGCAAAGGGTGTACAATGCAGCGGTACGTTCGACCTTACTGTACGATTGCGAAACCTGGCCCCTTAGATCGGCGGACATGAAGAGGCTAGTTACGTTCGACCATCGGTGCCTTCGCAGTTTGGCTCATATCTGGTGGGAACACCGGGTGAGTAACGAGCGTGTTCGACGCCTTTTCTACGGCACAAGTCATCATCATCATCATTATACACGTTAGCTAGAGGTGGGAAAACACCTCCGCTATTGTGCAGCAATACATAAAGGAAATGGTTGGTTGGCGGCATCCGGTTTCGGATTTGCCTGTCACTGTGGCAAGCCACAGGACGCCTGCGCCTACAGAGGGACCAGGGATGGCTTGCGCTGCACCACCCACAGCTCCAACCACATACCCCATATCCAGTGTAAACCCGAAGGAATAAGACTGGAAAGCATGCGGATGGGAACCACGTTTCATCAATGGAGCCGGCCCACACTCCTTCACAGGCAAACACAAGCACGCTGTATTTGGGGAATCAAGCGCACACAAGGCGGTGGCTGGACCGTAGTCCGCTCCACACTGAGTGCATGGAACCGCTCTTTGAGCCTAGCACGGCCACAAGAACCGTGCACCCCGTCCCCTCCAGCAACGACCAACTGTCTCCTGGAGCCAGTATGAATGATGTAGTGGGTAATAGACAGGTAGGCACCTTGTCAACATACACATCAAGCGCAACCATACCAGGGATATCAAACAACAGCCATTCACTTTAAACGACAAAATGAAATAACATAAATCCAATAATGCATACAGATACGGTGGCATAACTCTTCGCTAAATTACCATATGAAGTAATTTGGTTAGCAACAAATCCGTGATAAGTAAGAAAGGTCCACAAGTTGCTCAAAATGCTACAAACGCAACAAAATTACCGAAGATTAGCGCAATTAGTGTTAGCAACGTGGCCAGTTAATAGAACATTATTCAGGGAGGCAGAACAAACCAAATAAAGCGGAATGAAATTTATCCAGCTTAAAAAGACCTAGTTTAAGGAAATACATACATGCATACATACATATAATACAATATATACGGCAATACTATACAATATACGGCACAAGAAAAGGAAATAAACCGCTCAGCACCGTCATTTCACCCACCAGGCCCCGATGACTGGGCCACGTGTTGCGCATGCCAGCCCACCGACTTCCACGACGTGCGTTGTTTGCTCACCGGGGATGTGGATGGAATAAGAGGGGTGGCCAAACGATGACTTGGTCAAGAGGAATGGAGGCCCTCACTTCTGTGCTGGCCTTGGTTGTAGCGTCACGGCTCTCTGGTTGGGGTCCAAAAGAGGATGAACACATTTGGCTAGATACACTTGCTGACATGGCAAGGAGCCGACCTCAGTGGCGTTCTGCTGTGAGTTTCTTTGTCCCTCCTCATCCCTTTTAGCCTCCCCCTCCACCTACGATCTCATTTCTTAGCGTAAAACATAATAATTTTTTTCTTTTTGCCTAGTAGTCGGCTGGTAGGTTATCGGAACGATGCCTATCCGTTGCTGGTAGCTCAGCCAGCATGCAACTTTGTATTTATTTTCCTTTTTCATTTATGTATTGCGGCACAGTAGCTGAGGTGTTTCCTACCTCTAGCTGACGTGTATAATGATGATGATGATGATGAAACAGTGAGAATATTCGGTAGGAGGAACTGGCGGTGGATGGTAGGCTAGAAACCGAGGCTACCATCATTGGGAGGTAGTGCAGTTATGAGGACGTATGCCTCTTATCCGCATCCGCAGGTCTGTCATGAGTTATTTCGTTATTTCAGTTGGGATGTCGCCGTCTCCAGTTCGGAGAGGTAGCAAAAAACTTTGTGATGGCGGGTATTAGGTCCACTGCTCAATATTGACCCCAGAGACAGTTGCAACATCATGAGGTGTGACAGCGTACACTTTTCCTCATTTGATTTAAGGAGCGGTTCTTATATCCTGATGTGGATTGTCTAGATGTTATGGGTTGCTGAGCATTTTCATAGAGTATTGTAGGGATACGGTGCTATGTCATGTTGTGATATTGTTCTGATATTAAGTAAGGAGTGGTACATGTAAGTTTCCAATAGTATTAGTTTTACACTTTGCATCTCGTTTCTGAGTTGATGCCACATAATTTACGAGGTCGTTGCTTGCAGAAGGGCTACATCATATGGCGCTAAGTTCTGCGGAATTTTCAGTAATACTTATATTATACCCGCGACCAATCTGTTCTGGCTAGACCAGTTCAGCACTATCGTGCAATAACAACTTGTGAATAGGTTGGTGGACTGGGTGCTTGCATCTTCAGCTAGGCGCGGTGTCGGTGATCTGCAAAGGTCCATATCGTTGCCAATATGAATGGCGTCGGTGCCGGGAATTTGAGTAGGTGAACCATACGTCCTACGAGAAAAACGCCTTCGTAGTAGCGTTTGGTCGCTTATGATCAAAATGTTCTTAAAGCCAGCTGGTGTTGCAACAAGCCGTTTGTTAGGTATAAAGTGTTCAGTCACCGCCTCATCCGGGAATCTAAGGAGGATCGGACATGACCACACTGTCGCGTGCTTCAGTTAGAGAAAGTCATATTGCATGTGGCGACCAAAATATTTTTGACTTTATCTATGCTCAAACGGTCAGGTGTGTTACGCACAATCCCGTACTTTGTTCTGACAAGACGCTCCTGAGTCTCAGTTGTGACTAAGGACAGATTAGAGCAAGCATTGTGTAGTGTATCTAAGACCGAGCTTTCGAGTAATTCGCAAAAAGCCAAGAGTTGGCAGTATTTTGCATCAAAGCGTAGCAGTTCGATTGTTTGTGATGTAACCGCGTCCGCAAGAGTAATAATGCAGTAGTGCATTTCTGGTAATAAATAAACGCAATATGAGATAAATGTTGTACGTCGAGTTAGAGACCTAAAGACTGCGAGCATACATAGTTGGTAACGTTGCCGGATATGCTTGAGAACCGCAAACAGCGGACAGCAAGTCGTGTGACTCTCCTCCACTGACTGTCGCTGTAAAAGTTAACAATTTTACAGCATTCAACCGAGCGCATATAGCAAGGGGTTTATATATATATATATATATATATATATATATATATATATATATATATATATATATATATCACATCTAATAACTTATTCACGATGGTCGTTGCCGTCCCCCGTAGCCCAGTGGTCTCAACCACGGACTGGCAACAGTCGAGATTCGGGTTCGAGCCCTACCAAGAGTCCGATGGAATGCGCACTACTGATGATTCCCGAAAGGATGAAACGCGCGTACAGTGCTTTTCCGGGCGTGTGGCGGCTGTCTGAGTGAGTCTAGATGTGACGAATTTCTCCCTATACCATTCAGCTCCCCCTACTACTCTTCTGTAATATATATATATATATATATATATATATATATATATATATATATGCCAACTTCACCGCAATTGGGCTAAATCAACTTCCACTTAAACTAGGTCTTTTTAAGCTGGACAAATTTCATGCCATTTTATTTGGCTTGTTCTGCCTACCTGAATAATGTTCTTTTAACTGGCCACGTTGCTTACGCTAATTGCGCTTATCTTCGGTAACTTTGTTGCGTTTGTAGCATTTTTAAGTAACGTGTGGACATATTTTACTTGTCGAGGATTCGTTGCTAACCAACTTACTTCATATGCTAATTTAGCGAAGAGTTATGCCACCGTAGCTGTATGCATTATTCGATTTATTTTATTTCATCTTGTCGTTCCAAGTAATTGGCTGTTGTTTGACATCCCCTTTGTGGCAGCGCTTGATGTGCATGTTGACAAGATGCCTACCTGTCTATTACCCACTACCTCGTCCATACTTGCTCCAGGAGACAGTTGGTCGTTGCTGAAGGGGATGGGGTGCACAGCCCTTGTGGACGTGTTAGGCTCGAAGAGCGGTTCCATGCACTCAGTGTGGAGCGGACTACGGTCCAGACACTGCCTTGGGTGCGCTTGATTCCACAAATACGGCGTGCTTGCGTTTGCCTGCGAACGAGTGTGGGCCGGATCCGTTGATGAAACGTGGCTCCGATCCGCATGCCTCCCGGTCTTATTCCTTCGAGTTTACACTGGATTGGGGGGGTGTGGTGCAGTGCAAGCCACACATGGTCCCTATGTAGGCGCAGGTGTCCTGTGGCTGGCTACAGTGACAAGCAAATCTGAAACCGGATGCCGCCAACCATATGTGCCACCTTTGGGTGTTTGCATTCCAGTAAATGCTGTCGGTTATTTGAGATCCCATGTGTGGCTGCGCTTGATGTAGATGCTGAAAAGGTGCCTACCTGTCTAACACCCTTCACCTCAATTACTCGCGACAGGAGACCGAATCGTTGCTGGCGGGAAAGGGGTACACGGTCCTCGTGGCCGTGCTAGGCTCAAAGAGTGGTTCCATCCAGTGTGGAACGGACTACGGCGCAGCCACCGCCTTGTGTACGTTTGGTACGCATGATTCCCAACATAGATAGACAGGAATGCTGCTGTCGTGCACGTTGAAGGAGTATGAGCCGGCTCCGTTGATGAAACCTGGCTCCCATCCACATGTCTCCCGGTCTTATTCCTTCGGGTTTATATTGGATACGGGGTGTGTGGATGGAGCTGTTGGAGGTGCAAGGCAAGCCATCAATTGTCTCTCTGTAGGCGCAGGCGTCCTGTGGCTGTCCTATGGAGGCCACAGTGACAGGCAAATAAGGAACCGGATACCGCCAACCATATATAGAGGCTCCGTCGGAGGCCGATGTCCGAAACGCGAACACAGCCCTCAATCGTTTTCGTGCCGCTGGCCCGGATTCCCTCCCACCTGTACTATATAAGGATGGAGGTGAGATCCTCTGCAGGGCACTGACCTTCCTATCCAAACGTAACTGGAACGAAGAGAGTGTGCCGACTAATTGGAGCGAATCGATTATAGTGGCAATATACAAAAAGGGCAGTCGCACAGACTGTGCGAACCACAGGGGTATTAGCCTAACGCCAGTTGTGACAAAATTACTGGCCTCGATTATCGTTCGTCGTCTCACTGCAGAACGGAAATCTCGGATTAGGGAAGAGCAGGCCGGTTTTCGCCCAGGACGTGGCTGTATAGACCATATATTCACTTTGCGGCACGTGCTAGAGCAGCGCCACGCATACCGCAAACCGACAATAGCTGTGTTCCGCGATTTCAAGAGTGCGTTCGATTCAGTCGATCGATTGATTCTGTTCAAATAACTTGCGCGAAAAGGTGTTCCCACGAAATATGTGAACATCCTTCGTGCTCTATACTCGAACACTACAGGCCGCGTCAGGGTCTATGGTGGCCTATCGGATAGCTTTTCGACTACAAGTGGCGTTCGTCAGGGTTGTCCGATTTCCCCGTTTTTGTTCAATTTCGTCGTGGATTATCATGGAGCGTTCCCTTGCGGAATCTCACGATGTAGGCGTTGAAGTGCTGCCTGGTGAAAGGTTAGTTGATCTAGATTATGCGGACGATATCGTCTTGCTTTTCGACAATGTTGAGGCGGCACATTCAACCCTGAATAGCCTTTCCAGAGTGGCCCCATTATTTGGTATGCACTTCACACCTTCAAAGTGCAAAGTGTTGCTGCAGGACCACCAACCACTTGATGACCCCTTGACGCTTGCTAACGAGGAACTCGAGGTGGTTGATCAATTCACTTACCTTGGCAACTGCATCAGCAATGATGGGCGCATAGAAACTGACGTCAGCTCACGCATTGCAAAGGCCAGAGCTGCCTTCTTGAATCTGCGTCATCTTTGGCGACAGAATGGAGTTTCCCTCCGTCTGAAAGACCGTGTATACAAGGCCACAGTGAGGGCCGTTCTGCTCTATGGTAGTCAGACTTGGCCCCTTCAATCTGAAGATCTGAGGCGCCTTCAAGTCTTTGATCATCGTTGTTCGCGAAGCATTGCTGGTGTCGGATGGCACCAGCGTGTCCGCAACGATGATGTGCGTAGGCGAGTACTAGGTGGCGATAATCACGCTAGATCCCTAGAACAACAGATAGCACTGAATAAGTTACGTTGGCTAGGGCACGTGCTACGCATGCCTGGTCACCGCTTACCTAGGAGGGCCTTGTTCAGTCTACCAGGTGTAGGATGGCGCAAGGCTCGAGGTGGACAGAAGTTGACTTGGCAGCGGGAAATGAAGTCACTGACGACCAAACTGGGTGCCGTTGGTCCGTCTCGCCTTCCGGGTTGGAGTCCACGTGACTCACCTTGTGCTTGGCTAGAGACTTTGCAGGACATGGCTCGCTGCCATCTCCTAATCGGATTGTCTGTTTAAAGTGTGTTTGGTGCTGAGTTATCTGCGGGGTAATGGCTGATTATGACGCGTGGCAGTGAAAGCCGCAAGGAAGCTGTCTCGCCGATGCCGCCTTGTCTTTGCCCGATAGCCAGCTGTTTGTGATGCTATGTTGTTAACACAAGGTGTATGCGCCTTGACCCTGAATGTTTGCTTAGGGCATTAAGGTTTTCAGGTAAGTCCCCCTTCTCTCCCTCTTCTTATTCTTTATTTCATAGGTCCTCATGGTTGTATGGCAGCGAAGCATCAGTTCAAATGGCTGATGTACTTCTGTTGATGATGATGATGACTCAGTCAAATAAATTGGGAGGCTCACTTGCCACACATGATAACGGCTGAGAATCGGAGAATTTCACATAATGAGAACCAGGAAACCTCTGATCAACAAGAGCACCAAAAATAAGGAGCTGGTAGTGGTAACAGCGCTGATTTCATCAGATCCACGCAATAGCATAAAAGAGAACAAAACCCAAGCGATATAAATCAAGCATAACTGGTGTTAAAAATTGCACACTCACTCAAATGAACAGCTCTGACGTGTCTTTGCATATGGCAATTAGCAGCAAAGGATTTGCCACAATCTTTACATGTATGGGGTCGGTACTCTAAAGAAGGAAATCGAAAGCTCCGTAAGGAATACCGAACGACCTGTTAGAATGGGTGCACCTAAGTAGCAATAAAATAAAAACCTAATGATGAGAAGCATGAGGGGATTGCAGTTTATGTGGAAAACGAAATACGAAAGACGAGTGCAAAGCGCCTATCGGTAATGGCGCGTATATCCATATATGATGTACGAGACGATGTATCCAATATTCTCGTTAGACTTTGCAATCTAAAGGTCATAAAGTACACAGAGATCCACAGCAACAACACCACCACCAATGAGAAGACAACACAACAACGCAGCTGGACGGCTAAACTTGGTGTGACCTATTGCAGTCTGCTCGATCGGCCTGCGATTGGACAACTCGTTCCCCCTCGGACCCAGCCTTACATCCAGATTGGTCATATTAATTGGATCCCCCTCTCTTTGCACCCAGGCACCTCCGGATTGTTAAACACCACCTTGGGTTTCATCTCTCGCTGAGCAGTTATGACTATGCCGTCACCCAGTGTATGCACCAGAATGTATTACATTCTATTCGCCTAATTTCTCACAGTATCATAGCAACCGTAGTTGACCACAGGTGACGACTTATACACCGAAATCAACGTCACATGAAACACTGCCGATATTCACTGACACCCTGAGCTTATTCCACTGCAAACAGAAACCGAGTTTGCGGAACTGAAGCACGCCGCCTACCGTCGTCGCGGGCGGTAATACACCAGATCTGCGACCAAAGCGCCGTTTGATTCAACATCCGGTTTTTTGATCTGATTCGCATTTGGTCATGTGGTGGGGAAGTCGGAAGTAAAACGTCGACGGATACATACATTCGAGCAAATATTCCTTGCCAGACTGAGCTTTTATCCAATGTCCCACAAGGGGGTGATGATCACCTAAAACGCATAGATTATGAATCTGCATACAGTTCTATTTTATGCTGCCCTGATATTTTTCGGATGGGGTCTAATTCTCATAGGCAGATGTATAAACCAAAAGCAGCACCTTGGGTTTTCGAATCCCAACAACAGTACGCTTGTGTTATATCCGATTATCGACTCGAAGTTAGTGAAGACTAGTGCCATGATGTTGTCCCGTCGTAACGACAATGAACCTCAACGTGGCGTGACGGTTTACGTACTTCTGACGCATTTAACTATACTGAGTGGGGCCCGCGGGTCAGTCGTTAGACGTCAGACAAACTCAGTCTCCTGATCCTCAGGGTTGGTGATTTGAAATGGGATGGCGTCCGTTTCTGTAAAACTAAATCATTGCTACCTCCCCACTGTCTTTCGGACAGGCTTTTGAGCCAAAGGCTTTAGTTGAACACCCGATTCGTTCTCTTGTCTAGGTCGGAGCACCCAGACAGTAGTTGAGCCCATGTACAACTATAAGTATTTATTTAAAATTCAACCACATCCAGCAACGGCCGTCGCACAGCTTAGCAAGGGTCGTCTTATCCGATGCAGAAAGCAGGGCGAGTAAACAACTGTTTCTCCCATTCCCATCCAAACCCACATTACTAATTTTCCTACTACAATTCCCGGCTAAATTGATGATACCCGCAATGGCAGCGGAGTCACAGTATCTACAGCTATGCCCCCATAATCGCCAACAGCTAGTTCTAAGGCCACACTGTTCCGTTTCTCTGGCGATGTCCAACGCTAGCACTGTAAGACAAATTGTTCAACAGGCCGCACTCGTATGCACGCTGGACACTCTCCGGGTACTAATGTATTTGTGTGTTCGAAACTAGGATCAACGACCCTTACGGTGATGTTGAATTAATTGTACCCGGCTCGTTCTTTCGCTATCCGTTGCACGCATCCGGAGATGCTGGTACGGTAACCAATGGATAAACCGGGGTAGGTATCCTTCCCACAGCTCCAAAGCTGTCATCATTGGTTGATTCGATTCCTGTGAGCAACCATTTGTGTGCAGCCCGTTTGACGACTTCAACGAAAATTGATTCACGAAGCAGCACAAAACACTGTTGTCCGTGGTTTCAGCTTATGTCCCCGCCAACTGCAGCTCCGATGCTGCAAAGGACATTCTACCACGGACTGAACACGTTGCTTCGCAGTGTTACTAGTTCGGATATCGTTGTCATTGTAGGGGGATATGAAAGTGTGTAAGGCGCTTTGTTAAGACCGGCAGGCGTCCCTACCTGCACTCACCATCGATAGCGAGACGTTGGATATTGTGCAGAGTTTTGTCTACCAAGAAACCTACATCACTGCTGGTGGGGCTGTTGGAAACAAGATTTCGATGCGCATCTCAAGAGCTCGACTCGCCTTCTCCACGCTGAAGTATCTATGCGCCTCCATGACATCCGTCTCGCCATCAAAAGGCGGGTTTACAGTGCGGCCGTCCGCGCTGTACTGTTGTGTGGTTGCGAGACTTGGCCTGGCCTGCTCGTACCGATGATCAGCGCCGACTCTCTGCCTTCGAGAGCCGTTGCTTGCGGTTCATCGCTCGTGTGTGGTGGCTGCACCACGTAACCAACGTTGAAGCCAGTGTGTCTTGGGTGGAGGCAGCAACTCCCACGAAGCGCTTGTCTTGCTGCGCCAACCACGATGGCTCGGACATGTACTGCGTATGCCAGTTCAGCGTCTTCCGCGTAGTACCTTGTTCGCGGTCACGTGGACAAGGCTGGAGGCGATGTGGTGGACAGCCTACAACCTGGAAAAACTGGATGAAAAAGTTGACAAAACAGCTGGCCACGGTTGGTTCCTCCCGATTCCCTGGATGGGGTCCCAAGGATGCTGAGTACAGTTGGTTGGAAACCTTGGAAGTCATGGCTCGAAACCGAACTCAGTGGCGGTCGTGTATCTCAGCTTGTTGTGGTGATTCACCTTCCCTATCCCCCCAAAAAAACATCTAAAAAAACTGAGTGAGAAAATGAACAAAAATTGCTAGGGCTGTATACCCTAGCTTATCGTCGACAGAGGGTTGACCTCATCATGACGCACCGGATATCACATCTGGGTGACTATATTATCTTGAGACCGCTGATTCATCTGCGCACACCAAGCAGCACACGGGGACACCGGTATAAGCTTGTCGTACCGGATTGGAAGCGGGTCGCTCACCAACTCTGTTTCGAACGCAGATTTGTGAATGTATGGAACGGCCTGCTACAGCACGTAGTTGAGGTAAAGTCAGTGTCGGAATGTAAGAAGTTCCTTGATCAGCACTTTGCCGACGCAAAATATATTGATCAGAACACAACGTAACGGGTATTTGTCCATGAGTGACGATTGATGCAGCAAGTTAGAGCAAACTCTACTTGCTGCTTCTAACCAGTATTCAGTATTCTTCTTTTACTCAAATCCTGTTTTACTATTTCGCCATGGTTCCGATGGCACTAATATATATATATATATATATATATATATATATATATATATATATATATATATATATATATATATATATATATATATATATATATATATATATATATATATATATATATATATATATATATATATATGACGGGAGAGCCTATGGTTCGCTGCGGCAGGTGGTGGCTAGATCCTGACAGATAGTTTATCCACTGCTGCTACTGCTGTGCAATTGGCACATGTTCTGGACGCCTCGTCGTGACGACCGCTGGGTGGGAGCTGGGTTACCCCCTTCTCCCTGCTAAGATCCAGAACACCAATCCGCATGAGTCAGTGAACTGACCATGTGCTAGACCCGCTGCATTTCGGGTCTTCATTTAATCGAACGCTTTGGCTGATGACCCGAGTCGTTCTCCTGTCAGGTGTGGGCGTCCTGCCAGTATCCTAGTCCATCCTCTTCGGAGGTTAGGAAGTGGTCGATGGCCCTCTTCCCGTAAAACCTAGCCATGGGAAACAACAGATCTACGGGTTATAAGCTCACAGCTCGATTGGCGTAGAGCACGAGCGCCACGCATTTTCTCTGACGGTGGAAGGGCACCTCCGGGTGTTCAATGGTTTGCTACTGCCCGCCTCAAGCCAGGCAGCCCCTGGTCAAATTGGTGCGAACCCGCCAAAGCCCAACTGCGTCTGGCCGTGGTCGTAGACGTATCCTACTACGGTCGCAAAACATATATAAATCATTCCAGTACCTCTCCAGTACCTAAATCCTTCCAGTACCTCCAGAACGGACCGAATTTTCGCTCCGCGATCCGAAGTACAATAGCAATCAATGGAATAGGATCTCGGACGTCATGCACGATGGGATAGTCGTTGCTTGAGGCACTATTAATCGTCACCGCATCAGTTACTGGATATCCGAAGTCGGTGTGCCTGATGGAATCCAGGAAACTACCTGTAGGCTCTGAACACAACGTAACAAAGCGGGGCCTGCATGCTGACAAGGAAGCCTGTTGGACCAGCAGGGCTCAAGAAATGGAGGAGGTGAGTTCAATAAGCAACTATCGCGAGCTCTTCAAACTGATCTGCACTACTAGTCCCCGGCAACCGGGCGTCAGCGAGACAATCAAAAACAGCGCGGGTGCCCTGACTCAAAATAAGGAGCGCCGTATGGCTTGTTGGGCAAAGCACATTCAAGAGAGGTTTGGATGACCCGCTCCTCACGAACCACTGTTATAATTCACGCTGAGTTGTAAAACGAGAAAGTGACACTGCTAGAAAACGTTTACTCGCACCATTGAAGTTACAACCAACCTGTCCGGAAAAGACCGCCCAGTCCTCACGTTTATCATACAGTTGCTCGAGACGAATGGATCCTCACGTGCCATGTGGTTGGCTGAAAGTTCCAAGCTAGTATACAAATACGCTCGCTGTAAATCCATTGATTTTCACGTGTTGTCTGTCTGACGGATGCAAGTGACCTCTCCAACACTATCCCCGGTTAAAAATAGAAAGATACACATAAGGTCTTTTGCTAGGAATGACACTGAGTCGCCGATTGGGGGGCGTGTAAGCGTGGAATGTCTTGAGTTCCATTACTGTGCTCACACCAAAGCGTTGCTCTGGTTGTGGCTCCACTGGCTTAAGCAAAGCAAGCTAACATACAGACAAGCCTGTTTAAAGGGTGTTTGGTGCTGAGTTATCTGCGGGGTAATGGATGATTATGACGCGGGACGGTGAAAGCCGCAAGGAAGCTGTCTCGTCGATGACGCCTTATCTTTATACGATGACCATCTATATATGATGGTACGTTGTTGACAATGTATAACCACCTAGACCATAGATGTTTGGGGCAGTAAGGTTTTGCGGCAGGGTCAACTTTTCTCCCTCATTCTCCGTTCCGTAGTTCACTATAGTTGTACGACAGCGAAGCAGTAGTTTAATTGGTTCACGTAATGCTGCAGCTGCTGATTTCAGGTTTTGAAAAGAAATTGGATTTTACATGTTCCTTATCGTGGCAACGTTTCGCTCTTGACGCAAAAGGTTCTTCTGACCAGGTGTATCGGTACCCAGTTAGCTTAAGATTTTATGGAAAAGTAGGGTGAAAATTGCAAGGAATAACACGAATCGGTGAATAATAGCATGACAGGTCAATAGGTCAAGTAACTATTCTAGTGTAACAACAAGCGTCGAACACTCTTCATTGAGCCGCGTCACCAGGCATCACATTTGTGGCATTGCTGCTGCTGCTGCTGCTGCCCGCTGAATCCCCTAGTAGGGCCCTGTATCCAAGCTCGTTTCTCGGTGAAAACGGAACGTGTTTCTTGTGTTCTGCTATCCTCGTGAGTAGTTCTACGGCTATTTGACTTATATACGCGTGTTCACAGTTTTTGCAATTGGTCGTCCCATTCATTGGAAGCGGATCCTACAAACGCACCAGTGCTGAATGGAGCGTTTGAGCTTTTCGAAAAACTATTTGTTTTCTCCTTGTTTAGTACTCACCTGATTGCTTCAGACGTTCATCTTTATAGAATATTTCAACCGTCGCAATTCACTCTGTCGTGCATCGAAGTGGATTTAGAGCTCTCTGTAACTGAGGTTCCACTAATTGCGTCGGATATCCACTGCTTATTAAGTTGCTCACTGCCAATTTATGAGAGGCTCTCCTGTACACCTGTACAGAGCCTGGGCTCTGTGAGGATGCGATAACAGCGTAGATTTGTTTTGGATGACCCGAATTGTAATGGGGTACTCTGTCCCTATCTGTAGGTTTGCGATATACCGTCGTCTTTAACCGTCCTCCGTTCCTATGAATTAGGCAATGAAGGAATGGCAGTGTGTCATCGCAATATTCTAGTTCCACAGCAAAGTTCATGTTTCCACTAACGGAGTTCATGTTGGTTAAAAACTCATTCATATCATCTACGTGGCGCCACCAAATCTTTGACGAGCAAATAGTGTGTCAGAGCCCTAATCTCAAAGTATTCCACGTACACGTTTGCCAACACCGGGGATACTAGCGATCTCATGGCAAGTCCCTGTTCCTGAGCGTACAGTCTCGAAAAGAACTGGAAAGATGACATATTGAGGCATACTTACTTGCCTTCAATTATTTGGTCAATCTTGAGGTTTGTTCGCCACCCATGCCATCGCCCTCATTCAGACAGCGCTGTGCTACTTTCAATGGATCATCATTGGACACGTCAAAATTGACCATTATTTCGCCTGACGCGACGGCCAGATCTGACGATGTTGTTGTCAGCAGATACGAATAGAGAAACCATCAGACAAAAACGCGACATCACTGGGATTATCGGCAACTTATTGAAGCCATGTTTTAGGGCACTCAAATCTGGTTGTCATACAGTGTATTTTTTGCCCCCGAAACGCTAAGTCCGCCAAAACTAGCAGAGACCCACCTCTGCGGTGATTAGCTAGAAGTCGTGCAGAAATCCAAACACCTCGGTAGCCAAATTAGCGCCCGTGAAATCGAAGGGTACAGCAAAAGGTCGAGGCGCTCTGGCTGGTCTCCGCCACATGTGACGCAAGAGTGACAGCTCTCTCTCTCTCTCTCTGAAGCGCAGTGTTCACAAAGCAGTCTTGTAGGATTGAGAAAACTAAATCATTAAATAGACAGACTTCAAGAGAATAGCTACGTTCCACCATCGCTGCCTTCGAAACAGTTCCTGTCTGGTGGGAACATCTAGTAAGCAATGAACACGTTCGGCATCGTGTATTTGGTGCAGAAAGTGAGTGAACTGCTCAACACCAGCCTCCGATGGCTGAGTCATGTGTAATCAGTTACTCCCAGCGGCGTCTGCTTCTTCCGCAGCACGCGAGAATCGCTATCTGCGCTCAAGGAAAGGCACTTTCCGAACAGTCGCGGAAAAATCAATTGGTCTATTAGTAATCTCATATCAATCTAAACAAATGGGTTTTAGATTACTAGTGAGTAGTGGGGATTTGATATGATTACAGATAGTTCATGACGATCGACTCTCAGTCAGCAGGCTATGCCTAGCCTGAAAGAGCACTAGACAAAGGTGTGTTTCGACCTTCTGGGTCTCGTCAGTGGTGCGCCTAACAGCGGACTCCTGCCAGTGTCAGGAATTCATGGGAGCGGAAACCGGCAGAGATCCGCTGAAAAGCGTACCAGACGAGACCCAGAAGATCAAAACACACTGGTGTCTGATACTTTCCCAGACTAGCCAAAGCCTGCTGACTGACAGTCGGCTGTGATGAACTGTCTCAAATATGTTTTCACTCAAGACTGTGCCCACGATCCAGACCCAGCCATCTGTGGAATCCAGTTCACAGGTTTCGAAATGCGATGGGAATCCGTCAACCCCGGTTACTCCAAGCGCAGATATATGCACGGAAAATCAGCATCCTCATCAATGTTTAGATTCTGGTAAACTACACGATGTAGAATAACACCGAGGTTAAGTGAGATCTGACGTTACGGAATCGCATTGGGACGGCATGTGACGCGTCGCCTACTAAAGAAGGCGGCTGATGTCCCATATTGAAATAATCGAACATTTCATTTGTGTTCCAAGATATCAACTTGGACATTCAGTTGTGGCGGTACAACCAACTCATTAAACATTTTACTCACTCAAGTGAACAAATTTTTCGTGCGCCCGAAGAAAATTCCTTTGAGGAAAGGATTTCTCACAATACTTGCATTTGTGAGGTCGCGTTTCTGGAACGAAAAACAAAAAGCTGGCGATTACAAAAAAAACAGGAAAGAACAAGGTAAAAGCAAAAACGTAAGAAGTTGCCACAAATACATTACGTAACTGAACAAATGATAATAAACAAGAAAGAAAGAGTTGCACCTTATTTGCATAAGAAAGGTTCCTTTTAAATATTCAAACAGACTGCACAACATACGATCGGAAGTCATATCTAACATTTTGACACGCGCATCTGTGCACAAAACAGACTCTCCACATAATGTTCGAGCTGCTCATTCACGTGAATGATGATGAGTGAGTAGTCGGGGGATCTATTGTGCTTTTGTGTAGATTCAACGAACCTAGATCCAGTCAGACAGGCACCACACATCCGGACAGTAACTGCCTATACTCTTGGAGCTAACGCTGTCCTCTGCACGTTCATAACATGCATGGAAGTGAAGTATGAGCTGCGATATTTCGCATGTAGATATCAGTCATGGCGGTTCGCCGCCGTCACTCAGGACTCAGTGGCATAAGTCACTGGCTCTTAAGAGTAAGTTCATGCGTTCCAATCCGTCAGAATTCGGCGGGTGCGCACTAATGACAGCACGCAATAGAACGAAAAGGTCATCTTGCGCCTTTCTGGATGTGTGGTGGCTGTTTGGTTGAGTACAGCTACGATAAATCTTCGCAAAAATCACGTGAATGAGTCCCTCACAGCCCGCCGAGTTCAAGATCTTTAACCATGCGAAGGTTCAGCTCCGTCACAACGGCGCAGCGACGAAAGCACACACGCTTAAAATTAGGTAACGGTTCTTCAATTGTTAATTTGATCTCATGAGTAACATTTGACGATGCTGTCTGAAAACACAAGTCGAGTGAAGAACCAAAGATGTGGTTTTTGACAAATACAAAAGCCACAAATGTCTGCTAACAGCACTGCGACGTGGCGGATGTGACTCGCCACCAAATAAAGTCCCTGCCATTTGCATCGGACTTGCAAGTTGCTCCGCTTTATCTACCAATAATTCTGATGTATACCCTCATAGATGTTTACATATCCTCAGTAAATATATTCGATCCCTCATTATTAACAAAGTACTAACTAGGTTGCGTCTCACAAGTACACTTTACATTTTTAGTTCTTGCATGTGATCTATGTTGAAAGTCGCGAAATGTCATTGCTTGTACAATTTTGATCATGCCTGGTTTGGCGTGCCACATAACATTCAGGAATAAATTTTTGTTTATTTATTTAAAATGGTGCGACACAACGTGTATCGTAGGCTACCCTTGCCACCTCCGTACTGCGTTGAGATTGCTTGCAAGGACAGCATAATCACCCATCGGCCATTGCTGTGCCCGGTCGCTGAGGAACAAGCATTCTGCTCTGGACAAATGTCAGAATGCATCAAATCTCCCCAATGACGGAATCATGCTCCGGGAGTCGATAAGTAAAATCAGACAGACGAAAGGTCGGTGGGATTTTAGCAAAACCCTGTCACCTGTGTGTTGATCCGAAATGCAGTAGTTCCCCGCAAGCGCATGAGACCCCACCAGCGGAAAGTCAATATCAATGACCACTGCCGCGAAGGAGGGATTCCAAATCGTGCAATGTGGATGGCAAATGTCGCAGAAAAATGGAAATGAGTGTTTAAACGACAAAATCGCAAAAACACAGGCATTGAGGAAAGCTTAGGCATTAACTAAGTTTGGAACATATAAACGAAATCAGCAACGCAATAGTAGCAGCTTCATCTGAACCGTAAGTGGGTAAAGATAGAGGAATTAGATATATCGGTTGGTATCCACAGAAGACATCGGCAGTACGCCAGTATGCAGTACCGACGCTTCGTTGCCGCGTAACCGCCACGGGTCGCACGTGGGCTAAGATACCGTGAGGGTCGCCCTGCCCCTAAACAGGCCCAAATCCGCGCCGCCAGACTACAAGACGTGCTTGTTACCTTTATACTACGGGTCGCCGTTGGTACCAATAGAATCACAATGCATGAATTACCTCGCGAAGCAGCTGGGCAAACTCTAACATGCCCGAGGAGGATTCAAATCGTCTCATAAAATTCAAGTAGACGCACAATTCTGCATCAACTCTCCCATTGGTGCAGTGTAAGAGCTACATATTGTAACGCTTATAACAAAATCATGGAGCCATGCATAACGGACTTGCTAGCAATGTAAAATGGGATGTGTTGATGTTCTTAACCACTCCTCCTCAAGTAATCACTGTAGAAGGTGGAAAGCTAGCGCATATCCACGTAAAGTGGACAGGATTCGCTCCTATACAACAACAATGAGAAAGCGGAATTGTAAACTCGGACTGATATCGAGGTGCAGACGTCACGACCACGCCACAACTATCTCAGCTTGACAAAGGTCGGCCGGTGGCCGAGTGGTCTGCGCGTTTGGTTTCCAACCATAAGGTCACCGGTTCGAATCCGCGTAAGGGTGGGCGTCCTCGTGGTATAATAAGCCCGCGAGCAACTGGTGGTAGTCGCGCGGCAGCGAAGCACCGTTACGGCGTACAGCTGACACAGATTGACAAATGCGGAGTGCACTTAAGCGACGGGAAGGAAAAGATTTTTTCCGGCACCGCCAGAAACGGAAACACAGGTCCCAAGTTAGACGAAACAATTTAACAGCTCTAGCTATGCTCCTCCAAGGGCGTGTGCGAATCCTGAAGCAGCACCTCGCACTTCGAGGGAGAGAAGCAAATTTTGTACTTAGACGTCTTAATCGCTAAAGCTTTAAGATTGTCACATGCACTGCAGAACGTCAGTAAGTGAGGTGATGTTATCAGAATGACATAAGTCAGTCGCGCGTTCACTGCACGCCTGTTTTTCTCAGTTACCACAAAAAGAGGAAGTGGGTGATAATGTATTCATCAGTTATAACCAAATTCCGCCCATGAAGTTTGAAGAGACAATGGCCATCCAGTGTCTGTTGGTTGGTATCCGGGACGATAAAGCCAGAGAACGTCTACTTTTGGAAGACAAAAACAAACTTACTTGGGAGACAGTACGTGCGCTGATCAAAAAACGCGAGAACATGGTGCAACAATTGGTTCACGATCGGAAGGATTCTCATCCCGTATTCACTCTGTTAAATCGCGTCCTCAACAAACCGGTAATTGTTCTTTTACTTGCTACCGATGCGATGACAGGCATGATAATGCTGCTGGCAGTAGACACAAGAATTACCTGTCACAACTGCGGCAAAGTTGGACATCTTGCAAGCGTATGCCGTTCGACGGTTCGCCAGCGATTCATACGCCACCCTGCACAGAACGCTTTTAAGACCGTGAAGAACTCGGACTAGCCCACATCGTACTTAATATCATACACCACCACATCTCACGTTATGGGGATACCTCCGTACACAGTGGATTTGGACATAGAAGGCCAACCAGTGGGCTGGGAAATCGACACTGGGACATCAATAAGTGAACACTGCTAGATATGGCTCTGACACCGACTAAGTCAACGTCACGCTCTTACGCGAAAGAAGCATTTGTTGTGATGTAAGGATAATCCATAGAAACAGTGCGTTGACTCATCTACCGTCCAAACCTTCTTGGGAGGAATTGATTGAAAGACACGCCGGATATACTTCGAACTGTCAAAAAGGTGTACCGCATTCAAAATTTGCCCACACTTTTAAAAGCGTTTTTGATATAAATCTGCCCGGGAAATTACGTGATTTCCAAGCTCGTTTCAACCTCATGCTAGGTACGCAACCGCCGTTTTTCAAAGCACGAAGTTTGCCTTTTGCGATCCGTCCGAGGGTAGAGTCGGAGCTGGAGCGCCTTCAAAAGTATGGCATTATCTCACCCGTACACCATTCATCCTGAGCCGCACCGATCGTTCAAGTCCCAGAACCAGATGATTGGACTCGAATTTGCGGAGACTATAAACTAAAAGTTAATCAGACAACGAGTACGGAACACTACTCTATCCCACGTATAGACAACCACTATGCAACCTTTTCGGGTGGACAAAAGTTCTCCAAAGTTGATCTGAGCCATGCTTATTCTCAAATGGAGCTTCATGAATGTGTTCACGAAGTTACGACTATCAACACCCACATGTTTCGCTATAACCGATTACCGTTCGGAATACACTCCGCGCCCGCGAACATTCAGAGGATTGTAGACAATTTAGTGAAAGTATACCTGGAGTATGTGCATACCTGGATGATATCTTAGTTACTGGTAGTACACCTGAATGCATCCACTACTGTCTTGAAGTGCCTCTAAGCTAGCGGACTTAAAGAATGCAAGTGACTTTCTCCGACAGCGTTTCGTACCTGGGGTTTCTTTTGGATAAACATGGGTTACACCCATTACGGGAGAAAATGCAATCCATTTTGGATACGCCGACATCTGCAAAGATTTCTTGTGATGGTAACTCATTGCAATCGTTTCTTGCCAAACTTGGCTATTACCCCGCTCCCTTGTATGCATTGCTACGTAAGAATACCCGATGGTTGTGATCACCAGAACAACAAAATGCGTACGCTACTGTCAAGCTGGCTATAAGTAAGGCTACACTTTGATCCGAAGAGGCCAATTACTACCCGGTGCGATGTATCACCCACAGGGCTCGGAGCCATGCTATCTCACAAAATGGAAAACTTGACCGAACGATCCATAGATTTAGCTTCCAGCAGAGAAATTGCGCCCAGCTTGACAAGGAAGCCTTGGTGGTTATCTTAGGGATTAAAAAATGTCACCAATACCTGTGGGAAAGAACGTTCGAAATTTCCACAGACCACAAACCTATAGTAACTTTGATCGGGGAGAAAAATGGCATCAACCAGATGGCGTCCTCTCATATGTAGCGATGGGCCTTACTGCTTTCGGTATACGATTACAAAATCTTTTATGTTCCTGGAAAAGCAAATGGAGTCGCCGACGCTCAAAACCGCTTGCCTTTGAGTCATCTACCCTATTTTGTACTGAAACCCGCTGAAGTTGTTCACTTGCTTCAACATTTAGATGGAAACCAGGTACTAAGCGCAGATATCCGTCATGAAACCGAACGGGACACAGGGATGGACTAACAAATGTGATCAGCAGCTGTCAACAGAATTTACTCGACGCTCCGAACTTAGCCTTGAAAATGTATGTTGGCTCTGAGGTTCCACGCCGGTTACGATTATGGGTTTTGCAAGTTACACGAAACTCACTAGAGAACCACGAGGAGGAAGGAACTTGCGCGATCCTATGTGTGGTGACCGGTGACCTTATGGATGGAAAGCAAACGTGCCAACCACTCGGCCACCGGCCACCGGCCATATGGTTTGCAAGAGTAAAACGAAACTCACCGGGGAATCACGAGGATGAAAGGACCTGCGCGATCCTATGTGTGGTGACCGACTATTGACAAAGATATGGATGAGTTATTCCGACACTGTGACGCCTGTCAAAGCACACAAAGAAACGCCCCTCTGGTGACACTCAGTAAATGGAAATGGCCCAGTAAACCACGGGGAGCACGTACATGCTGAGTTCTTGGGCCTGCTCGTCCGGAAGATATTTCTTCCCTTGATCGACACCTATTCGAAGTGGATCGAAGTTTTCCAGCTAACACGAGTCACGTCAGTAACTACAGTTTCATGCATAAGAACGTGCTTTACAACCTTCGGGATACTACACACGCTGGTGACAGATAACGGATCCGTTTTTACTAGTCAGGAATTTCGGAGGTTTCTGCAAAGCAACGGCACACGTCATGTGAAGTCAGCTCCTTACCACCCAGCATCTAATGGATTAGCTGAAAGAGCGGTCCAGATAGTCGAGAACGGATCATGAAAACAACTGCCGGCTTGATTACGAACAAATTTGGACAAATTTACTTATGGTTATCGCTCCACATCGAACGAAACGACAGGTAAGAGCCCCCCGGTGAACTACTGTTTGGGCGGAGATTAAGAACACGGGTAGACTTGCTGTTTCCCGATCAGAAGCTGCGTGTCGAGGCTAAGCAAGATAAGTATGACCGGCCGAGTATGAGCGGATGGCGGTAGATCGGTAGCTCTGTGAGAACGATCCCAATCAATTCCTTCAAGGTGATATTGCGCAACAGAAACCCGACGTTGTTGACAATTGGCGAGGCGCTACTGATAAGGTTGAATTGAGGCAATCAATTAGATTGCCTTGGACCTGGTTACGCCATTCCCATCAATTTTGTCTGCATATCTATATTACTAAATGTGGACCCTATTTATTGCGTGTTTTGTTCTGCCTGTATTTCGTAGCGACTGAGGAGAGCAATCGAAATGTTAACATGTCGCAACCTATGTCTTCTTACTGCGTTAATGAAGTGGCTGAAGGGGACTCAGTGTTTCAAGATCCTATTTATGTCAAGTTGCCTAACAAAACGAACTGGCAACCAGGAGATCTGTGCGAAGTTGCGAGAGAAAATACGGAAGTGGCACTGCCAGACGGCAGGGCAGTTATTCGGTACAAGGACCATATCTGTCCCCGCTCCGTTTCGGTTCCGCAAATCGACACAAACAATCCCGCTCACCGAATTGGAAGAGGTGCAGTGTGCTAATGAACTGGATACTCCGCAATGTCATCGCGCAGACCGAGTACACCAACCAATCGATCGATGCCAGGCTAGCTGGATTAGTTCCAGGTAAACGAAGGAGGAATGTAACATCTGCGCGAGCTAGGTCCGCTTGCTGCCTATTGGCTGGACTCGCCAGCGTCAGTAAGCCAAGTTAACTACTGATCGGACTGAGTTAAATCGTGCGAAGCGATAGGTTTGAGGCTAGACATAACACATTCTGTGTACTGCTGAAACTGGCATGTTCTGCAACCTTGGGCTACGAGCCGAATACTACGTTGTACTGGGACTTGTAGTTTCACACAGACCGAGCTTTAAGAAAGAGGAACGATGACATACGGTACAAGATGGCAACGCACTTCTCTGGGACCCCGTTGGTTGGCAAGCAACAACAGAGATCAGATAGACCATTAAAAGCGAATGCGGTGCGCGTGTCTATGAATGTGACGACTGGGGTATAAGCAGTTCGCCGGTACGCAGTACCGACGCTTCGCTGCCTCGCAACCATCACCAGCTACAAGTGAGCTAAGGATAATGCGAGGATCGCAATGTCCCTACGCATGCTCGAACCCCCGTCGTCAGTTTAGGAGACAAGCTTGTTTTCTGTAGGCTAAGGGCCGGCTGTGACGATTGTGGGCTACTGATAAAGGTGGCGGTGAAATATGGACATTAGATCCAAAAAAGCTCTCGGTAAAGGAGAAAACAAACTTGCTCAGAATTGCAGTAGGAATCATGAGGTTCAGACGGAATACGAAGTAGAATGAGACTGATATATCGATGATTGACAGAAAAAGTGTGAGTACTTCTCCAAAGGAACTTCAATATTAATGAATCACCTTATGAAAATGACACAATTCTCTGATACTAAACCTTGGCGAACAAACAGCTGAGTTAGTTGATGATTGCCACACCGCATTAATTGAACGGCTCGAGAAGACGTTCGTTTTGGATAACATTGAACCACTAAGGGCGTCGAATCCGAGGACAAACATCTGTTTCGCTGGATGGGCATGCAACTGAGAAAAACTGTGCCCTAGCAATATCAAAGCCTCGGCTGATCAGTGATTGAAGACTCGTCCAAGACGTGAATAACCCAAATGACATCAGTTCGGTCAGGTGGATTGTGTCAGAAATCAATGACCGACCCAGCAGAGACTGGTCGCACAGAGGTGAATACATTGAGAGGACAGTTTGCCTCACATAATGATGGCTGATTTGGGTCACTGAGTACAGCGCCGAGCAAAATGTTGCTGAGCAGCAAGACCAACAAAATGAGGAGCTGGTAGTGGCAACAGAGTGACTACACCGGTGCCACGCGATATCACCAAAGATGGCACAAATCAAGCGATATAAATCAGGCCCGATCAATCGCACACTTACTCAAATGAAAAGCCTGTGGGTGCCTTTGCATACTCCAATAAACAGCAAACGATCTACTACAATGTTCACATGTATGGGGTCGCTGCTCTAGAGAAGGAAACCGAGACTGATTGGTTACATATGAACCACACAGGGAAAAGTGACAGATAGTAGTATATGATTTGTTAGAAAAGGCGCATCTAAGACGCAATATAACGACAGCCAATTAAAACGACTTACAATGTACGAGAATCTCGTAACACAGAAGACAAGTGCAAAACATGCATCGGTAATAGCCACTGCGTCCTAATAATAGATAGGACAGGAGCTAACCCATATTGTTGTCCGAACCTAGAGTGTGGTCTCAAGTCCTCTGGCTCGCCTCACTCCCATAAGCGGACAAGTAGATAATATGTTTACCGCCAATGCTTTCAACGGTGCAGTCCACAATAAGTCGGTAAAGATGATGGCAGCTCCAGATCAACTACCCGATTACCTGGGAGGAGCTCGACGTCAACGTTCAACCAATCTTCAAGAGTATCCGCGTAGGGGTGGGCGTCCTCGCGGTATACTCAGCCCGCGCGCGACTGGTGGTGGTCGCGCGGCAGCGAAGCGCCTTTACGGCGTATAAGCTGACACATTATTATTATTATTATTATTATTATTATTAATCTTCAAGAGTATTTTCGGACGCTTTCAAAGGCAAATTGGGGTGGAATGGGGAGGTAGGACATCCTTGTCAAACCCTAATGGTGACAACAAGGGAAGGTAAAAGCTTGCCATAAACATCTAGCTTGACCGTCAGTGAGTTCATTCTGCGTTGCCAAGTCAACTTTTGCCCACTTGGAGTCCTACTCCGCCCCACATCCGACAAACAAAAAAGGCCCTCCTCGGTAAGCGGTGGCTAGGCATACTTAGCTGGCTCGCCGAACAACGTCCTCGTGGTGCTAGCTGCGTGGTCCGGGTTAATCCTGTCCCAGCTAACGGTCCGGCGGCAGAGTTCCGGGATGTGGTGTGTTTCCATCTCGCAGACGTCCCTGTAAAAAGCCACAAATGTCTGTTTAACAACACTGCGACGTGGCGAATGCGACTCGCCACTAATGAAAGGTACTGCCTCTTATGTATCTGAACGATCTTACCCAATCCATGGACATCAGTCATCCAACACGAAGATTTCCTTTCACTTTCTCTCATACTGACAACCTGGCTGAAATCACACACAAATACGGCGCCACATTTAAAAATTCAAGCAACACAGCCACAAAGATTCTTACGTGCATACATTCACACTTAGCACGTAGATCCATATGATACTGATAAACTTGCACCGTTATTTACATTAGTCGGTCTTTAGTACCTCTATCACCATGATCATACCTATACAGGCGTGTCTTGCATTTTCGGGAATAAAACACTTATTGTTGCTCTGATGAATTAGCCTGATTATCACTAACTAGCACACATACTTATGCACATCATCATTCCGAATGTGTTGTTACCATCCGGTACCAGCAATGCTCCGTAGGCAGCGATAATCAAATATTTGAAACCACCTCAGATCGAAGGGAACAAGTCTCACTACGGTAGAGTAGGACGGCCCTCACTGCGGCCTTGTAAACACGGCTTCCCAAATCGTGGAAAACCAGTTACTGATGTAGTTCTAGCTTTTGCAATATGCGAAATGACTTCAATGTTTATGAGCCTATTGTTGCTGATGCGGCTGCCAAGATAAGTGAATTGATGAACTAACCCGAGTTATTCACTATCAAAAGCCGAGGGCGTAGTCAAATGGCTAGTGGCCTAAAGGACCACAAGCCTGCTTTGTAATCCGACGGTGCGGATTAAAGCTTGTGTAAGGGACCGGAGGACCCTAGCAGTAACCGTAACCCACGAGTGACTGTTAGGGATTGCGCGCCAGCATAGCGTCAGTACTACGTACCGGCGTACTACTAATGCCTTAGTGGTCTTGCGACAACACTCTACACTTTGAAGGGGTGAAGCACATGTCAAATGCGGGCCACTGTTGAGAGGTTGTTAAGGGTAGATTGGGCCGCCCCAGCACCGTTAAACACCAAGACAATGTCTTCCAGATAATTAAGAGCAAGTAGCTTATCGCCAGGTAGCACTTCAACGTAAGCTTCCGCAAGGGAACATACCACCATGAAGTTGGACAAAAATGAGAAAATTGGGCAATCGTAATGAGCGCCACTTGTTGTTGGAAAGGCATCCGATAAGTCATCGTAGATTCTAACGCGGCGTGGTGAGTTCAAGTATAGGGCAGGTAAAATGTTCACATATTGCATAGGAACAACTTTCCGCGCAAGTATTCGGAACAGAATGGATCGGTCGCATGAATCGTGCGATCTCTTGAAGTAGAGGAACATAACTATCGTTAGTCTGCGGTACATGTGACACTGCTCTGGCACCTGCCGTAAAGTGCTCGCAAGTAAACACCCACCTAAATGAACAGAACTGATATGCCATTGCGAACGGTGTATCACAACGCTCGCAGGGTGAGTTGTTCAGGAATGGAAGACAGAAAGTAAGCAGTAACACATAAGTCACACTGAAAAGGAGCAGAAGATCGAATAAGCTGTTTTAATGGTGCACACATGTTGTGGTGCACAAAGGTCATACATGATGACCAATGCCACAGGGGAGGCGCAACATGAGACACTGACTGTAATCCTTAACTGTTTACAAATGCAAGGGGGTGAAACGGAAGTTAGTATGCATACTGACTGTTAGCAACAAAGATGTGATGTTAATTTCGTGCGTAAAATACTGCCAACACTCGGCTTTGCACTCATGATGCAAAGCGTAATAAGGAGGACTATTTCTCAGTATTCAGTGGAAATTGCGACCGATAAAACCGCGTATAGGGAAGCCCATTGCTGGTGCGATCAACCGCCAGACTGATGTGGGTTGCGTCCGAGTAATCGTCTTGCTCGGCTCTCAGATCATTCCGGAGAGCACCCTTCCCTTCTCTCATCCTCTTAGCACAATTTTCTAGGTATTCCGCATATATATTAGCTGAGGGCCGTCAATTCAAGTGGACCACGCATGCCATCACTACATCGATGCCGGCCCGTAGCCCAAAGGCAGCGAGCTTGTCTCGTAATCTGACGGCGCGCGTTCGAGCCTGCGTACAGGCAGCGCGACCATCGCAGTATCCTCATCACACGTGTGACCGGTGGTGGTTGTGCGGTAGCGAAGCGTGGATACTGCCTACCGGCGTCCTGCTGATGCCATTCTCCTTCTTTCATTACATCGGTTTATGCCCTACTATGGGAATTGCGAATTTAGTCCGTCAATTTCAGTTTCAGCGTTGGGAATTATGGCCCCAATAGTCTCTAGGACGACGATCATGTCTAGTTGGGAACAGTCAAACGTATGCCTGGAAGTCCCAGTGTGAAGCTCTACTACGCTGATGGCATCATACAGTTGTGTTGTCTTCATCAATGTACAGTTGCAATCTACAGGCCGTACAACGTGGGTAAGTGTAAAAATACATGCTTACTTAGAAACACATGTACACACTACTGGTTAATACCTTGCTCGGAAACGGAAGACGCCGCGATTTCTTCAATCGCGGATCTGCGACATTCGTCCGAAGAGCTCACAGGAGCGTGTTCCTCAGTTCTGAATGACCCATCGGAAGTACACTGGGCCTTGGAATCCAGTGGGTCATTCTCTCGGGCATCCGAAGAAGCACCAACGGTGTTCCTGTTTGGAGACCCAGTTGTCGAATTTGTTTCTGTGGGCTCCGGTTTCGGTCTCAGAATACAGAGACCCAAGGGATGTCTCATCTGTGAGCTCTGTCCAGCGTCATCCTAATAAAGGAAAACCCAGTTAACATGAATAAGTATGCATAAAGCGGCGCAAACCGTCCTCTGACTTAGTTGCCCACATGCTCGTACTCGTAATTGAAAAACAAAGCAAAGCAATCACTGAAGCACATATTCATGAGGCAGTTCCGGGCGCCTTTATGCAAAGAAGGAATACGATGTTCAAGCTTACAAGATTAACCGAAAAGCCTTATCAGTCTACCAATATGTGTTCAAGATACTGTTAGAACACGTAGCTGAAAGACTGTTACATCGACAAAATTGAAACAAACCGCTACGGTGGCTCAAACGTAAGTGGTGGAAAGCTGACCCACCTCAGTCGGAAACGTAAGATCGTGTAGAACTAAAAAGTAATAGGTACGAGATGATCCAAAACCTTTTCCATCAATTTCCTCCAAAGTACACAGAGCTCGGAGGAAATAAATAACTGGAATCACGATAGATAACGCTTGTCACAAAGGTTGACGACGGAGTGCTTCAAAACCGCCCACCAAACAGCAGCACCTCAGTACGCCGCATCATCGCAAGCATGCAATCATGAAACAGGGGAGGCGGGTCTACTAATGAGGAAGAGAGAAAGGAAGATCTTGGATCAAGACAGTAACATTCTGATAACATGGCGTGTCAACAAGTGTAAGCTATCATATGAAACAAAAGCGGTACCAACGAAACGGCTTCTCTGAAGCTCTCGACGCATCTAGTAACTCCACATCCATATCAGTACGCTGAAGCGGTGGATACCTTGGTGAGAACACAAAATTTGCAATGAAAATGTTAAACGTCGCAGCTAAGTTAATGTGGGTCATCCTCGCGATAAGCTAGTACGGCTGCACACACTGAGGCGGATTGATCACGTCACACGGTGTGAGTGACCACCAAGTGATGTTTCATTCGCTTGTTAAGAAAACCAATCAAAGAAACCCTGTGGCAAAATATCAAAACACCAACTTTCAACTTACATATTGTCTGGGCCGTGCGTCTCTCTGGTAGGAGACCCAAGGAGGAAAAATATTACTGGTAGGAAATCTTTGAAGACATAAAGTGAAATACGCCTCAGTGGAAAAGCGGAATGGAATCGTGCCTTATTTCACTTATAAAAACCGCAATCATTAAACTCAAAGACAAGTAGTTAAATTCTCATTTTTATCCCGTGTCAGTCGTTGCGGATGTTGTAATCAGTTCATGGTTGTTGGTGACTCCATGACAATAGTAGACATTTGCTGTAAAATATATTGCTACAGTGCATCAGGGAGAGCTAAGTGGCAGCGTCACAGAAACGCCACTTGTTGTCTTATCACTTGGGATAGAAATATGTCACCAGTAGAATCTTTTAATGATAATTCTCAACATATACATTATTTGCATGTTAATTAGTGGTAAAGAACACGCAATTATTTTGCCGTAACACATAACAAATAGGTGGTTGAAAACAATGAACAAAAAAACAGCAACAAAAGCTAAAGACACCCCGCGTCTACATGGGGTTCGTGGTTGGGGAGCTGGGCAAACAGGATAAATAAACCCACAAAACGTGAATTGCCGTGTCAACTGGTGTCCCCAAGCAACTTTGCCCATGGTCTAACAGACTCCGATTCGGCAGTCGCGAGACTCTAATCGAGGCCAGCTTCGAAGTGATGGCCTTCACTCCTCTTGGGTTCTACTACTATTCTTCCATTCATACCTTGGCCACGAAAACGACTCAAGCCACCGGAGTCGTTGCGCGGGCATGCGTGACACATTGCACAGCTACTGGAGCCTGATGCGTGAAATAATGCTACTGACCGGTACATTGGTTTCTCCGAACGCGTGCATTGATCACACGATCTTCACATCAGATGTGAATTAAAATGCGAAAGCACCGATCGTCGAACGTAACAGACCAGTTTTGATAACCGTACAGCAGGGCTGAACGAAGAGTACTATCGTGAACACGACACTTCAGGGCAAGAGTGATGATGCAAAAGCGAAAAATGGTTGGTGAGATCAACAAAAACGCCACGAGATTTAGTTATACGGTTCGTGATCCCCCCAACAGGCGCTGCAAAGGCCACCCAGATAATTGCAGTTGAAGGACTTCGAACTGATCTCCACCAATTATCGGCACATAGTGGGGTCCCGCCAATCCTGTAGAACTTTGCAAGTAAAGAGTGCAAAGCGCAGCCCGCACAGGTCGACATCCAGCACTAATCTGCACAGTGTGGACTGGCGCGATTGTGACCAGTCGATCATCTGAAAACAACTCCATACGTCCTAAGCCATGTCAGTAAACGCAGTTTCCAGAACTTCATCAGTAAGGGTTAAAAAGGAAGAATGGGAGCAAACATTCCGGTTTCACGCCCTTGGAGACATTGAAGGCGTTGACAGTTTTTCACAAGTCCTCGCTCTTCCCGAACTACAATCGTAAAGCGCTCTGATAATTTAGTTTCGAGAACACACTTTTCTTAATCAACTAATACCAAAGGGCACATCAGTCTACCTTTGATTTCCAGAAACACGACTATGGTGGGTCATCGATATAAATGAGAGTGCTAAAACAAATGACGCAATGATGTGATAAATCCAGCCGCCAGTTCGAGGAAACGGTGCCTGCTCCTCACGAATCTTGCTTTCATGGGCGCCAGTCAACCTGTAAAGACAGAGGCATCCAACTTATAGGCGACAGTAATCGGATTGATTCCTCTATGATTATCTCATTACGCCATCCCCTTGAAGAGCGGAACAACGGTCATGACCGTTTTCTGCTCCCACAGTTTCACTATCGAATACTTTAAGTCATCCACAAAAGCATCATAAGCAATAAAGCATCAGAAGATAAACATGGGGAGAAGCTATAGATGTACAAACATGTTGACGTGATTTTCAGTGATTTTAGTAAACATAATGACAGTTAAAGGGCTGCTGTTCAAACTTTAGGAAATTGGTATTACAGAAAATATCCTCCGCTAGATTGCCAACTTCCTATGACGTCGGACAACGTGCGGGAAAGTGAACCAATCCCCAGCCGCCCATGACTCGTGGCGCTCCCTAAAAATTCGTGCTTAGGCTAGGGCACTTTAGTTACATCAACGATATCCCGACTGCAGTTCAAACCGACTGTTGATCTACACTGATGATCTCAAGTTATGGTCAACAGTATCCAGCTTAGAAAATGCTGAGACTACCAAGAGCTCTAGAGCAGCTGCACGACCGGTCTATTAAGTGGCGGCTGCCAGTAAACCGGGTAGGATGCGCTGTTCTCCCAATCGGTAATACTGATCCATATGGTGTAGACCACGTTGGTGGATATTTCATCAGGAATACCGGTTAGGAGAGGGATCCCGCGGCTATGTATCCTGACCATAGAACATCCCAGGACAGGTCGAAGATGGTCACAGGAAAGAGACTTATAGGTGCCTTAGGAAGATCAATCGCCCCAATAACTCCTGAGTGTTCGACCTCCGTTCACCTCATGAGTCCGTCCGGTACTAGAATATGGCCGGCCTATGAGCTACCTACGCGTTTCCAAAGAGGTATGCGCTTTACTAGGGGAGTTTCAAAGGGGTGCTTTGAAATCTGTCTTGGGATTTCGAGATGTTCCATACACCGTTCGAATCAAGCAGTTGAATCTGCTCTCCATAAAGTTACGCCGTCTTCGCAATGGATGCATCCTCCGAAGAGGATTCCGGAGTGAGTTACTACAGCTCCCCTAGCCCGACGTCGACCGTTCCACATGTGGTCACAAATGAAAGATGTTAAAAAGGAGAGAACACCGAATTCGCACAGATGTCTCCATATCCAATCGGGTTGTGAAGCAATAGAACGGCCTACCAGAAGAAATTAGGGACGCACCAGCGGCTTTTAGGCAACTGCTCGATGATCATACCGAGATCTCGCTTCAGGCAATGCAACTGTTACGAGTCCATGAGGAAGGTCGTCATGCAATAATTACAGCGATTCGGCATTAAGGGAACTGAGAAGAATTCTCCCCTCCGCTTTCTACAATTCGACGAAATTCAATGGACAATGCATGTGCAATGGTTAAATTTCGACCCTAGCCACGTTCCATAATCAGGTACAGTAAGCAATCGCAACCAAATGTCATTCAAAACCAAATGAGATGAAGGCGACATGAAACAACACATCTAACTCCGTAAGAGTGAAAGAGGAACTGCACAAGTGGGGGTTGACGTGAACACTGACGTACGTCAATTCCGTGGCTTGATGGCGTAAGTGCGTGCGGCTTCCTAAATTCCTCGAAGTATTCAAAATCCTGCTTTAGCATGCTCTTTTCCACAGCCAAAATTCTAGTAATGTAAGTAAGGAACTGCGTCACCGGTCGAGGGTTCCGATGGCTTCCAAGTGCAACGCGTACGTACGTCTTGGGTCGTGATAGGCCGGAGGCTGAAATGCAAAAACAGATACTTTGTGATAATGCTTCTAAACTCCTTTTGGTCGAAAGTGTAGGGGCCCGCGACACTTTAAGCGCCATCATGTGGTTAGTCCTTGCCCTCACTCTGAGCGTAAGTAAATACCTAATGTGCACATTGTTACGAAGTCGCATCAAAAATGAAAAGAGGAACCTATTTCATATCGCGGCCCAACAGTTACAGACCGAACAGGGTGCTTTAAAGATTATGAGACATGCTGATTGTAGTATGCGTCCGGTTTCCACAAACCTAGCTATGCAATGAATTTCCCACTTACTCACTGATTTGTGCACGTCGAAGCAATGGAAAAGTCAATGATGCGATGGTGAAAGCTGGACTGTAGTCAGTGTAGTTGATTCCGAGGGCTTCCGTGTGCAGCGTGTACGTAGGTTATAATAGACCTGGGAAGCTGCAATGGAAAGCAAAAACCTTGTAGGTGGCTGGATGGCCAGCTCACAATCAGTTAGTAAGAGATCACAGTGAACCAAACGTGAAGGTAAAGAAAAGAGGAAACATCAATACCGTCTACGCGAGGTAGGATCTATTTACTTTGGGGTCACCACTAGGTCACGATCGGACCCGCTACGTTATCAACCCGTTGACAGGCGCTGTCCTCAGCGTCTACAATCGTACTAGTCGGCCTCGATCTGCTTATGTGAAAAACAAGTGATGAGTGCAGTGTGCTCGGTTCGATAGCTTCCGCGACAAGTACTGTGGTCAAAGGAACGTCAATGATATCCTCATGGGTAACGATCCAACTTCAGGACTGCTGTCGGGAGCTGGCAGGGCAGTTAAATGTGTAACGCTTCTGGTCAACGCTGTAATGATGTACAACTGAGGAGCACGGTGTGCTAGAATAGATTTAACGACAAGCAATGTGGCCAGGAAAGCTAATGCTCGCCTCAAAGGGCAACGATCCAACTTCAGGGATTGCAGTCGGGAACTGGCTGGGTCGCTGAATGTGTAACGTGCGTCTGATCTGCTGTCCCCTGGTGTACAACTATAGAGCACGGTGTGCTAGGTTCATTTCACGACAAGTAGTGTGGTCACAGGCAAGTTTATGAAAAACCAAGGTCAAAGATACATCTTCCGGGGATGCTGTCGGGAACTGGCAGGGTCGCCAAATTTGTAGTAAGCGTCCGGTGGTAAATTCCAAGGGCTATCGTATCCAGCGCGTACGTAGGTCGTAGTAGACCTGGAGAGCTGCAAAGGAAAGCGAATACCTCGTAGGTGTCTTGATGGTTAGAACAAAACCACCTCGTAAGAGACCGCAGTAAACCAAACGTGAAGCTAAAGAGAAGAGGAAGCATCAACGGCCATCCGCGCGAGGTACGAGCTACCGACTTTGAGGATCACCATGAGATCAGCCTCGGGCCCAGAAGTCCATAACTAACAAACTCTAAATCGGCCGAAAAGGTCATTGTATCATTGTGTGGTAGAGAGCAGTAGAAGAGTCTTTTATCAGCTCCGTCGCTTACCAGTCATCGCGGACATCGCTGGGGTCAATCAGAAAATAGGGTTCCACAATGAACCTTAAAGCTATGTTCTGAAGCAATATCCAAGCATAGTTATCAAATGGGAATCCAACAGTTTCTTGAAACTTTCCTCGGACTGCGCATCGAGGAGGAGCTCCGGAAGACGATTCCAGTCATTAACCACGCGCGTGGATAGAGCTAGATGTGACCGCACATGGAGTCTCCTCGAACTGAACAGTTTCCATCTGTGACCACTTGTGGGACTTTCAATATTCAGATGAAAGAACTGCTGTAATTCGCTTCCTAGCTCCCCTCTTAGGATACGTCGAGTGTAGATCAAATTGCAGCGACGACGACAATAATCCAGAGAGAAAAGGTTTAATCGCTGGAGACGTGGAGGATAAGATAGGCACCGCAGCCCTGGCACGCATTTAGATCCACGGCGTTGGACCTTACCAATCATATCGCATTCGGTCTTCGTGAGAGGCTAGGCAGCTGGAAAACCGTACTCGAGAATTGGGTGCACATGTGAGGCAAACATGAGTCTGTAGAGTTCTGGAGTAAGACGGGTGAATGCTCTCCTTAAGGCAAGAAACATCTGTAAGCAGCGGCGACTCTTTCCCGGGTGTCCTCAGTTGTTTTGAGGTAAGGAGACACAATTACTCCGAGGTCCCTTTCCTGAGCGACATTTTTAAGCAAGAAAGCAATAATATGGTACACCCCAAAATGGTTCACGAGCACCAATCGGGAGTACGGAACACTTATCCCCATTGATAGGTAACTGCCATTTTACCGACCACTCGTGAAGCCTGCTGAGTGTTTGTTGGAGCCTGTCTGCACCCTCTAGACTGGATACCTCAATCCAAATTTTCAAGTCGTCTGCATAAATCAAACATTCCGTCTGCAGCTTGGATGGGAGGTCGTTAATGAAGACATTGAAGAGTACAGGGCCAAGGACATAACCCCATGGGACACCACTGGTCATAGTGAAATGATCAGAAAGCGTATCATTCACAATTACCTGCGCAGAGCGACAGTCCAGGAAATGGAAGACTCAGAAGAGAAAATTTCTAGCAAAGCCAATTCCGTGGAGTTTGAAAAGAAGCCGTTCATGCGGAACTTTGTTAAAGACCTTGCTAAAATCAACAAACAACATCCAATCGTCTGCCAACATCTAGTGATGTATTTATGTATTTAACACTTGCCTAATAAACATCTGGCAGAGTGCCACAACATATGAGTAACGATAACAAGAAGGAGAGTGAGTAGGAGGACTGGAAGCGAAGTTCTATGTGTTGTGTGGGCATTGAGCTTCCCGGTCGCCCAGTCCGAGGAAGAGGGTTAACTTAATGGACCCCACCCCGAGCCCTTGGTCTAAAGACTTGACGCACAAGGCCGCTTGGTGATTCACGAAGACCGTTGACAGCCAATCGGTCCATTCGCCTTCTTTGTGTTCGGAAGCAGTCCACAGAGAAGCCGGTGGCCATCGAGGTAGCTCATCCGCCCTTCGTTAGATACTCACCCCCAGTTGCAGGGGTGAGTGGTCAGTGACTTTATAGCCGATCACATTGGCTTTGACACAGCGCCGTACGAGCACTTGTGTCTGCCGGTGGCCGAGTGGTCTGCACGTTTGGTGTGCAACCATAAGGTCACCGGTTCGAATCCGCGTAGGGGTGGGCGTCCTCGCGGTATACCCAGCGCGCGCGACCGGTGGTGGTCGCGCTGCAGTGAAGCGCCGTTACGGCATACAGCTGACACATTGTATATTATTTTTTATTACTTGTGGTATTTAGTGGAGAATCGGGTGACCGGCTCAGAACTCCCCATACTCTGAGACGATGCCGCTGATTGTCCGTGACTGTTTATTCATCTCGTCTGCAAAGCAAACGAGACTTATTCGCAGTTACCTCCACAAGGAAGGCATTCCCGATCCGCAAGCTGGGGACGCGCCCAATAGCGTACAGCTCCGCCACAGGAACATCTAGTAATCTCATCCATTTCTCCCTTGCCACAAGCAAGTTTGTGATGCATGAGCGAGCGCTTCGAAATCCATCTGGGCAGCAGAGATAAAATCAAAATTTTCGAGATTGAAGCCGAGCGCGCGTTTTAGTGTCCGTTCCATAATTTTGCACACTACAGATGTCAAACAAATAGGACGATAATTTGCTGGATCTTGTCGGTTTCATGCTTTATAAATATGCTTGATGTTGCTCGATTTCCAGACAGCCGGAAGAGGTCCAGTATCAACAGACGGAATATCTGAGAGATAGGTGCCGTAATGTGCTCGGCTACAGTTTTAAGAAACAATGGATGTAGACCATCAAGGTCAAGCAAAGAATACGGATTTAAATTAAGGAATAGTTTCACTACATAATCAGCGTTAATATCCAAGTGCTCTAGCAAGGAAGGAAGGAATGGCAAGAGGCTGTCAGAGGGGAGACGTTTCTGTTGTATACACAAAGGAATATTGCTTAACTAAAAGGTTGGATTTTTCTGTGTCTTCGTGAACTAAACCAACATGCTCAGGGGAACACAAGGCAGGGATGCTACTGCCGGCTCTGGTACTTCGTTTGATGTATGATAAAAGCGCTTTGGATGTGGTACTGGAAAGAGTAGCTAAAGACAGTTCGCATAGTTGACGTTTCTCCCGTCTCTGCAAAGTACAAATATTCCTGATTGTTTTGTAACGAGAATAATCGAGGTCCGGTCGTGCTAGATTAAAACGGCTCCACAGTTTACGCCTTTTGTTCATAATGGATCTTAATTGGCTTTTAGAAAAACGTTCTTCTCTTGGAGACAGGGATGATATGTCCGATGAGCGACATCAGTTTGGAGTATAAAAGATTCCACGCATCATCAACACTGAGGTGCCCAAGGATACACCAATCCACAATTTTTGCAGCCATTTTCAAAAGAAATGCGTCTACACGCCAGAAATTCCGAAGGTCGGTACATTGCCTGTGGACAGCGAAGCGACGAGTCCACCGAAAAGAAACAGCACAGTGATCACTTCTGCCAATGGGTTCGATAACAGCTAAGTTTGTGAAGTCTGATTGCGCTGAGGAAAGCAAAAGGTTCAGGATGTGCGGTGCCTAAGCTGGGAAAACACGAGTTGGCGCCATGACATGGTGAAAAGGGTTGCAATCCAGGACGGTTTCGAGTAAGTGGTCGGATGGGCGATATCAGGTGCATTGAGAACCCCCACGATAAGAGTCCTTGCCTCCCCCGTGCGCCCTGATCATGTCCAACAAACCAGTCCCGGAGCTTGTTGGCGCCCTGTAGACGACACCGATCAAGAGATCTATATTCGTCATACGGTACCAGAGAGCTTCAAGATTGTTATCATGGTCACCAATAGCTTCAAACACGTGCGCTTTGAGATCCGCCTTCCAAAAGTGCATTACGCCACCACCAGACTTCCCGCCATGGCGATCGGACTGGATGAGGTGATACCCAGGGATAGACACTTCTGAATCTGTGATTTCTGGGAATAATCATGTTTCAATGAAGGCTATCAGGTCTGGATGAGTCGCTGAGGTAAGCAAATGTATCTCGTACAGCTCATTAGCGGATGACACATGCAGTCCGTTCTTATTGTTTACTGTCCGGGAGTAACGAGAACGGGCCTCTAACGGGCTTTCGGGTCAACTACTCGAAAATCCACAATATGGGGGTCTGTTTCATAACTTCCCCGTCTAGCACGTAGCTCTTCTACAGCCTTTTTCATTTTGATTCGATCCTTCGGAGAGAGGTCATGAAGTACGTAGAATGGCTCAATTTTGAGAGGCGAAGTCCGTCGCAGGATGCGTCGGCATTTCTCCTCATTCCGGAAAATGATTTTAAGTGGGTGAGTCTTCGAGGTATCCACTTGCATTATACGAAGACGGAAGGTAGATACAATATTGATCCCCTGTTCGCCTTCACCAAATAGCAACGAGATCAACCGCTCAAGCAGCGTTTGCTTATCTAGTATTCTTTCAGTGGGGGTTGCTTTCTTCGATTTCGTTGCGTTCATGATGATGAGACAACGGTCGTGAGATGGCTGAGTGCGCTCAGAAACTTGTGGCTTGCTAAGGGACGGATTTTCGTTGACTAATTTCTCCAGCTCGGATAGTCTGTCGAGAAATAGCTTCAATTAAGACTGAAATATTAGCTTAGGTTTGGGTTTCTCGACGGGCTTGGGCCTGGTCTTGGCGCCAGTTGTAGCTAGGCTTTGGCAAATAGGAATGAATACCGCGCTTTCCCTCACGACCGCCGCATAAGATCTTGTTGTGGGCTCAATGGGCAGAACCTGTGTAGATGGATCCGAATGAGTAGTGGACGGGGTTCACCTTCGCTTACCCATGGGATGGTCCCAACCGTAGGTAGATGATGGTGAACACAGTGAAACAGATGAATCACGAATAGCGTCAGGCTTCGTCGAAGAAGAATCAACGCAGACAGTCCGGCGAGATGCCTGTAGTGTTTATAAATTCTTCACATTTTTCCTTGCAACTTCCTATTCTATTTTCCGCCAAGTTTTGTATATTTCTTTTAACTCACACAACAAGACATATACTCTTCTTCGAATTTCGTTTGTCTTCTGGTTTCGGTGACGTTGTGCCACTTTCGGGTGTTATATGTGTGCTTCGCATCAGTCGTCGGATCTCTATTTACGAGCAATGTTCGATTCCTCCGTTCATGCCATCGGACAGGTTTGCTGATTTTTATCTATTGTAACCTGACCGTGAGCAATCGTGCTAAGGTCCTATTCGCAGCGGTTATAACTCTCTCTGTCAGACACTATATTTGGTGACCCCGTCTATTTAATTTTTTCTTTGATTACTTTTCTCTTTTTCCTTATGTCTGACTACGCTGCCCCTAGTGAACCGTGTGAAAACTCAATTGGCTTTTCGTTACCCACCTTTGATGTTTCAAACCCTCGTGTCTCTCTCCATTTTCTGAGCGAACATCATCATATCCATGCGGTCCCCCGAGGTGGCGCTCACATGGCAGCAGACGACCGACACGCGCGTTGAAGTCACCTGCCAAAACAATGATATCTGTTTTAGGAGCCCTTAGGAGCAACTCATGAAGGTTCTGGTAGAACTGGTCTTGGACAGTGTCCGAGCTACAGGCAGTGGGTGCGTAGGCAGAGATCACGAAGAGAGCACGCTTTTCGACTCGACATTTGCTAACTTTGCAAGAGCCATGGAGCCTCATCGCACAAAGGCGGCTATTGATCGGAATCCAGTCAACCAAAGCAGTCTCGGCTCTAGCACTGAGGACGATTCCAACAACAGCTTGCCCAGATGCGGTAGACTCGGCGTCACCAGAGAGGCGTAGATGGAAGCGGATGCGTGAGTGGAGCGGTGACACCAGCTGGTAGACGGAGTTAGCGTCCTGGAGTCGTGTTTCAGTCAGGCAGCAGATATCAATTCCGAGGGTCTCTAGCGTGCGTGCAAGTCCAGCTTGCTGACCGATCTGCAGTAGTGTGCGTACGTTAAGGGCTGCAAGTTTGAACTGTATTCCGGGTTGCAGGAGCGAAGATGGGAGACTTCGGGGCTGACAGCTCTCTGTTGAGCACTGTGTGGTTGAGTTGGCAGATGTCACAGGAACAGGTTCATCGGTGGAGGTGGGGTTGATCACCGTAGAAGAATCAGGTAAAAATGGGTGTGAATGGGACACGGGAAGAGTAGGTAAAGTGGTGGCGTGTGCTTGTGCAGTGCACGGTTCTTGTGGCCGTGCTAGGCTCGAAGGGTGGTTCCATGCAGTCAGTGTGGAGCGGACTGCGGTCCAGCCACCGCCTTGTGTGCGCTTGATTCCCCAAATACAGCGTGTTTGTGTTTGCTTGTGAAGGAGTGTGGGCCGGCTCCGTTGATGAAACGTGGCTCCCATCTGCATGCCTCCCGGTCTTATTCCTTCGGGTTTCCACTGGATATGGGGTGTGTGGATGGAGCTGTGGGTGGTGCAGCGCAAGCCACCAATGGTCCCTCTGTAGGCGCAGGCGTCCTGTGGCTGGCCACAGTGACAAGCAAATCCGAAACCGGACGCCGTATTTTTGTTTGATTTCTTTCAGGCGTGAGTAGAAGTGAAGTGAAATCTTTGTACTGAATGGCCCACTTTCGTGGTTTTGGTTAAATCATCAGGATGCGTAAGAGTGAGTGACTAGTTAGGGACGAGTCACATCCGCTACGTTATAATGTTATCAAACGGGCATTTGTGGCGGTTCCTAGTGAGAACGCTAACTAGCTAAGAACCCACCATATCCTGAAACACTACCGCCGAACGAACGGGGTAACCCAGAAGAATCCAGCTGGCACCACGGGGAGGTTGTTCGGTATTGATTTTCTTTGTATCCATGTCGCTTTCACACTGAGCATCTGTGCTTCTTATAGGGGCAGAACTTTACGAAATGCCATTCGCCACACTGCCAACACGCGGATGGTGGCTTCGCTACGACATGTGCTAATGTTCCGGCGGGTTGTATTAGTCATGTATTTTTTGACATTGAATGTGCTGTTGCAAGATGAACACTCCAACATGGCTGTATCGTGTTTGATTTTTATCAAATGCTGCCACTCATGCGTTATCTGCTGTAGCTTAATATCTGGGGACGGTACGATCTTGCTCAATAACCTGGTCCTGATACCACTATCAGAGTGTGTCTGGAAACCGCAAATGAAAATCAGTCACTTGAACTCGTCTTCTGTCATAGTGGACAGTTTGAATTGGTCACACTCGAAAGTGACTACCGGCATAGGCGATGAAATCTTCACCATCCTGTTTGGCAAGTTTCATGCATTAGCATCGGGTATTAAACAAGGAAGAACCTTCACCGAAAATTTCGTCAAAAGTGGGATCCCTGGAGTCCTTTGGCAGGATAAAATATGGATACCTTGTGTGCTCAGTTGCACCAAGCTTGCTCGGTAACAGCCTTACTTGCCATGCATCTTCTTTGTGCTTCAGCTCGATTTTGAAAATGTCATCATGTCTTTGAACCACGATTCAAAAATCAGCCGAGCATCAGGCTCATAGTGGAACTCCGTGATGCTAATGCAATTGTTTCGACTGCATTTTCTTCCGCGACAGGAATTGATGACTTTATGCTGAATTTCCGCATAAAATTTTCCATTATTCGCATCTGCGCCGCCTCAAACTGTGTTTGCTGTTTCAAATTCTTGTTTCAAATTCTTGTGTTTGCTGTTGTTGCAAGATTGCCTTTAATCCTTCTGCTTTTACCGACATGTTGCGTGTGTTGCCGTTGTCAAATCTGTTGTATCAGACATTGCTATAGTACATCGCAGGCCAATCCCCAGCAATGTAGAACGAGCAGCGCAAGAACAACAGTTCTAAGAACAGAACGTAAACCAAAAACGCGTAAAGTATTCACACGACACTAGCCGAATGCGCGTTCGATTATGGGTACTGAGTTCAAATCAGTACTGGTCTGCTGTTCAATATCTTTCTGGTGCGTTAGACATCGACCGGTTTGATCTTGGGCTTAGCTGGTTGTGGGTTTTGGGGCACCTGATTGAGTGAACGCAATTCACATGCCCCGAGAAACTGTACCCTCCTAACACCTGGTCCCCGTTAGTATCGTATCACCGGAAACCAGGCTGGTTTCCGTTCCTCTCCAAATGTTAGGGCATAGACCCATCTCCAGATGATCGACTATGGTGCTTTTTCTTTACTTAAAAGCCGCCTTCGACTCTGTCGATAGCACCAGCTTGTGCCACTGCCTACTCGTTAAATCGGTACCAGCTAAACGTTTTGCCATTTTGAAGCCTCTTTACTGTGCCCCTCTCCGAAGCCGGGCAAAAGTCCACGGCAAGCGTTCTTCTGAGTTCCCCTCGACAAGTAGGGTTTGACATTGTTTTCTTAAGTCCCGTTTCATCTTCAGCTTTGTGATCGAAATAATCACGAATGACCCTGTTCGTTTAGACTCCTCTGGAGTGGAAGTTCTGCCGGGTGACTGACTGACAAACCTGGGTTGTGTGGAGGACATGGTTCTCCTTGTGTCTGACGCATTGGTTATGCAAGCATTACTGGATAGACTGATGCGTAGCGCTGCACGCTTCGTCATGTGATTTGCCTATTCAAGGTGCAAAGTATTGCTGTGGGATTGGACCGATAGACCACGGCTCTGGCTATCAGCGAACAACTACTGGAGGTGGTGCCTCGGTTCACTTATCTTGGTCGCTGTGTCGCCTCTGGTGGTCGCATAATTGAGGAAGTTACTTCGCGTATCAGCTATTACCTGTGGTTTTTCAGAGGCTCAACTATCTATGGAGACGTTGAGATATCAGTCTGTCGGTGCAAGATAGTGTGTATTAGGCTGCGGTATGGCCGGTGTTACTGTATGGGTCGGAAACTTGTTCAATTTGCAGGAAAGATATTCCATTCTTGCCCGTGTTTGACTACCCGTGCTTGCGGTGTATTGCTCATATCTGGTTGGAACATTGGTTGAGCAACACTGATGTCCGCCACTTGGCTTTTGGCAATAAGCCGTATGGAATCTCACCGGAATGCTTGCTGAATCTTAATCGTTTACGTTTGTTGGGAGATTTTCTCCGAATGTCCAGTGTGCGGCTTACTTGGCGTGCATTATATGCCATGGTTGCATCAAGCCGGGCGAAACCGGGAGATGGCCATTTGATGACGTGGCGTAAGTGGCATGAAGTTGAGCGAGAGTATTGGTCAGGCTTGTGCGCTCGCCACACCAGTGGTTGGAAATCTTGCAGTCACGCATTCGGTTTCTTGTCCCTAGCTCTTGCTATTTCTTTCATCTTTTCTTTTTCCGAATTTTCTATTGCATTCTGTTCGCATTCAGCTTTTCCACGCCATCGTTGTTAATGTGTATTTTACGACGTGGGTCGTGACAACAGGATCCACCACGATTCGTTGCCCAGACCTTAAGTACTTAACTGAATTGCTTGCGTGGCGAATTCTAACGTCGATTTGATCCTTCGTATAACAGAATGATCAGTCCCCTCCTTGATTTGACGGTCACTGCGGATTATCTGCGCTAACGTACGTTAGAGTCTGGTAGACATATGACTTAACGCCGCCCTAATTTCTTGCATTGATCTCTTTTAAATACTATCTTCTTTTACTCACTGTCCACCTTTTGGTTTAATCAAACTACTTACAATGTTTATAAGTAGACATACGCGATTGAAACATTTGCATTCCCATAACACCACAACGGTTAACCCGCTCGTCTCATTCGGAGGCATTTTGTCATCCTTGGCGTATGAGAACTGACCTTGGTTTTGCTGTGTAAGAACGATTCAATTCCATTTGTAGTCGTGCGCACGACGGTCCCAAGTGGTCCTCGATTACCTCACCAGTCTGCTATTAGTACCACCCGGACGATCCTCTGGTTCAGTGGGCTAAAGGAAGCTTTTGTGCCAGAAGCGACACGTTGTGCACAAACTGTATCAGCCAGTTGTATACTAAGTTTCTGAAATCACGATATTGGCACTTTTCCACTTGTATGAAGCCGACATCAAGTCGTCGTTGCTCTTTGGTTGCTCACATATTGTCTTTTATTATTCTCTCCCTTTGCACACAACTGTAAATTATTCGCCGTATCTTCGCATTTCCATTCCTCCGTCATCAATATGGTTCTTTTGTGCCTTGATATATGCGCATCATTGTTGCAGATTACCCAAATTATCCACCTGTTTTATCTGCGTGGTTGATCTTCCTTTATTCGCTTTCTGTCTCCCAATCCAGACGTACGCCCCCATACATGTGACCGTTGTGGTAAATCGTTTACACTGAAGAACAATTTGCAAAGACACATCAGTGCTGTTCATTTCGGTGAGTTAGTGGTGTGCCGTTGTCGATAGTTTCACTCGTTTTCAGCGGAATAAACATTGCGATATTTTAACCATGAGCCATAATGCATAGTGTGTCTATTTCTTATGCTTCTTCACCGCATGACATGAATCACATGTGTTGCGCGAAACGCTTGCTCTGTCTAAACCCATTACTTTTTATTCCATATGTCCTGGCTCATTTTCTATTTGTTTTATGTTTTGCTTCCCTCATTTCCGTTGCTCACTGTTTCATATTCTTTGACTATTACTTACTCCCATTCAATATCACGTTTACGCTTGATGGTTTATGCATTTCTTTTATTTTCCTTCTTTTCTTCTGCACTGCCGCACATTTTCCGCCCAATTTGCGTGTGTATTTCCTTTCGTGTTATTTGTTTGCAGTTTGATAACCCTATTGTGACTACGATTTTGTGAATATTGCTACGCTGCCTACTTATCGTATAGCCGCCAACTGTATTAGACTCTCTCCAGGAGATATTTGGTCATTGATTGAATGAACGCTTCCATGGTTCTCGTGCCTGTGCTAAGTTCAATTAATGATCCAATGCATCCAGTGTTGGACGAGCTGCCGTCTTGTATACGGCTTCTATTCGTGCTTTTACAATTTGAAGTACGTGGTTGCTGCTACTATACTTGTTGAAGGGGTGTGGGTGGGCTCCGCTGATGAAACGTGGCCCCCATTCCATTGCCTCCCGGTCTTGTTCCCTAGGACTTACACCGGATGAAACTGTGACTAGTGCGACGCGAATTACCCAGTGTAGCTCCGTAGGTGCAGGTGTCTTGTTGCTATCCTATGGAGGACGCGTGGACAGTCCACTCCGCAGAATGATGCCTCAACTCGTCCGGTCAGTGATTTGCTTACTGGTTATCTAACAATAGTTTATAGCGGTTATTAAATCGTATGCTTTACTAGTTCCGCAGAATTGTTCGGGTGAGAATTTTACAATGACAATCAGGTTCGGTAAATTAACCCACGCGATGCACTACTGACCAACTTGTTTGGAATAGCACTTGTGTGATTTTCCTGCCTTGATTTTTGTAGTTTATGACACTGTCCGCCGTTTGTTGTGCACTAGTGCGATAATCTGATGGTCTTTGGTTGCATCATATGGTATGAATGCGTCTGCATAACACTGACGTGTTTTCAAGTTGTGATAAGGTGGGAGCAATAATTACATTCGTGTGTGGGAGCTCCTGTGATGTGATAGTCGACGGGAGAAAATGTCTAACGGACATTCCAGTCGGCTGGGTTATGTGGTCAGCTTAAACTTATAACCTCAGCCTTGCGTATTGGCTACATTTCAAAAGATGATTCCTGAGTTGGGTTTTTTTGTATCTGGTACCCCGTTTTGGAATTGGCCCCGTAGATGGCGATAACGTTCGTTATACATTTTTCGACTTTTCAGCCTGATCGTATAGAAATGTCGGAGCAATCCTTTGACTTTCTTTGTCGCTTTGCGTTGTGCATTATCCAGTGCGTTGAGGTGTTGCTTCTCTTACGATTGCCATGCATGGATAGAGTACTCCGCACGCGTCCTCAAGTACGCGCCCAATATTTTCCGAAACTCTGAGACTTCGAACTACCCGAACGCTTTGCGAAAGTTTTCGAAGTGATAATTTGCTTTCTTTGGTGCCTTTTCAGCCTACCTCAAACAACCAAGATCATTTTCCGCGAGTGCGCCGTGATCACACTTTCGAGAAGCCCCGCTGTAGAATTTATCGAAGGCGCGAGTGCTCCGAAAGCTTATGCTCATAATTTTTACTCGGGACGTTGCACTACAGCACTTTCGACGGACTATGTGTACGCTTTATACGGGTCATTTTGTACGACTGTGTGATTTTCCAATGTAGTTATAGCACATCATGTCTTTAGATCCTTGGCAGATAGTAGGCTTTTTAACAGCACCCTCGCGAAATCCTTTTTAAAAATCCCGAGCTTCCGCATTTTCGTGTCCTGCATTTCGTTAAGATATCGTTGTACAATATTCTTAACGGATCAGCTGATGATCTCTTTCCACCCGCTTGAGCGAATGTCGTCTGCGACAGGCAATCTGTACTCGCGCAATAAAAACGGCCGCTTCAATACATCTGTCGTTATAAAGGATAAGTACTTAAGTCCTGATAGCGGCATGATCTACGTATGCAAGATGTAAGATTCATACACACTTTGGAAAGTACAACTAAATTGTTGTTCATTAAAGTTGTCTGCCTTTTGTTCCCTTTGTGCCAAGTCGCACGCTGTGTGCAGAGCTAGAATCCCGCACTTAACCCGGCGCCGTTTTTTTACGTGTCTATATAGCTGCTTGGAATTAGAGCAACATTTGTTTACCAGATCTTGTTTGTTCTTTGCTTTATCTTCCTGGACACCTTTGATGCAGTGGTTCCTTTGTGTTGCGTAAACATCCCAGGTGTCCTCGCTCGGTGGGTCATGGCAAGTCCTTCAATGCCATGTATTTGCGTGTCATGCTCCTTACGAATGACTACACTTTTTTAGGTTGGTAGATTTTGGTTTCAGATGTGCTTCTCGCGCTTAGATCTCCAAACTTTGTTTAGGTGTCTGTGTAGCAACTGGGGACTGGGGCGGAACGTCTTGTTCATACTTTACTTCATCCTTCCGAATGAGTTTGCCGCGACATTTTTTGTTGTGTAGATATTCTAGATGTCCTAACTCGCACAGCTAATCTGGGTAAGCTCAACGGAGATTTCCAATCCCATACCTTTACGACATCATTGACGAGCGTTTGATTTTGCTTTCTGATGTGTTTTCCACAAGGCTGTGGAATCTCTTGACAAATTCCTCCCAGGCAACCTCAGGGACCATTCGGCTGGGAAACGTCAGGTTGTTGCACCTATGAGGTCGGACAGGTTATTATAGTTGCTCACGACATGAGATTCCTCGGTACATTCCTGTTAGTATTCTACGTAGCACACGTACCGGAACAGTGGTGTCGCGTGATTGCTGCGGCCCAAAGGGGTGCACTTTGTTACTACGTCGTTGGTGAAAACGGAGTCCAAGATGACCGCGTTATCTTCTAAAACGCGGTGGAGAAGTGATATGACTGTACAGCGGTGAACTAGCGATTAACTGTCGCAATTTCTGGATGTTGGTTAGAGCCCCGTACCAGGAAAGCATAGATTTAAGGTCGTGCCAGTATCTTCTTCATAGCCGAGTCTGGTCCATTACTAAGATGGACAATGATGGGCGTCATGTGATAGCCCCTAAGCATATACTGCAACTTCAACATTGTATGCGTTATCCTAACGAGTCTACGGTTTGAATCCCTGAGTCGTTTACGCAGTCGATTTTTAGGTCGGTACGGTAGTAGAGAATTGTATCGCCCCTCCTACTGAGTTGGTCGTTGCTCAAGAGTGACCTACCGGGTAGTGAGATCTCAACGTCTGTAATCACGTCGGTCAGCTATGTCCCGGTTGAAATAATGAGGTTCCAAGACATTTAGGCTTACTGAGGTTGACGCGTGGCCAATTTGCTGAGGAGACCTTGTGCGTTTGCATGCAAACACGCAGATGTTTCCCGCGAATTTACGCCAAACTTTGTTAGTTACCGGCTAACAGTTGTTTCTTGGATGTATTTCAATCCTACCGCTCGGGGCCGTTTCAAACTGTTGCACAGAAAGAATCCATTACCTAATCCTTAGAGAAGTGGTTTGAGGCTGATTGCCTGTTTATTCTTCTTCGAACGGTTAGGGATTTGCAGCGCGTTTCGGTTCATAAGTGCAGGCAACTGGTCTGGTGACAAACTCCTGCTGCTTTTGTCTTCCCTCAGCCACTAGTGGTCTGGCTTCGTTTTCCTACCTATTTCCGATGTCAGTTTAAAGCATAACTTGTGGTAACTTTTCGCTACGCTTTCAACTATTTGTTTGGAGTGAAGTCGAACTTTCAACACCCTTTAGCAATATACTGTAATTGGGTAATATTAGTAACCTCGAGCTTTGTTTGGCAATCATATCGCCGAGTGAGAGAAAGCTACGTGGAGGTGACGTCATTCGGAAGTCATGAGCTCGGGTTTTGGACTCCGCGGAAGATTGTATTTCGGGAACACCATGGGTAAGCATTGTTCTTTTGTCGGTGATATTTTCTTGGGTATTGCGGACGCTGATTTCAGGAGATGTCGCGTAATGTACAAGCATGTCGTGATGAATCACGAAGACGGTAAACTGACAAGAGAACGGCCTCCGCTCATTCACCTGACTGAAATGTAGTGGTTTACTCTGGTGAACTGAGTTTCACTGGTGTACCATGCGAAACAAACTAACCTGTATAGTCTCAATTCCCATTGGTTGTTATAAGGATTCCTATAGTTTCAGGTTGTCCAGTTCCTTTTTATAGGGTTCGCTCCTGACTAAGGTGCGTTAGAGTGTATTATCTTCATGGAGTTCTACATCTTTCTGGTATTCATATTTCTGCATGAGGGAATGGTTTCTTCTTTTGGAGACGTGGTCGCCGGCATTCTCGGAATCGCATTGATATTCATGCCATTTCTGTCACTGCTTTGGGTATTTGCAGAAGCGATCGCTAACTTTGCCTTGGGTCCCAATGCGGCGACGACGACAGACATGTATGTTCTCAGGCTTTTGGATTATCATGTGCCACAAACGCATCCCCGGGAAAAATCACTCTATGCACCATTGAGGTTTCCGGGGTTGGCAAACTCTGGTTGTTCGCATTTTGCTCATTCTCATGGTTGGAGTAGCTGGCTCTGCGCTGTTAACTATGCGCTACTCTTTTTCAAGCTTGAGCTTAAATTTAGGCAAGAGAATTGTGTTCTGCTGCATCTGGTTCCGATGCGACTGTTATAGCAACCGGTGCACGCTGCACAGTGGCTGTCAGTTTGTCACCTTTCTCTGCCAACACGTCCATGCATTCTACGATTGGGTAGATCATGTCCTATGTGCCGAACCAAATGGAATCTAATTTTCAATGTCGTTCTTTTACTTCCGATTTGCATAAATTTACGCCCTTTGGGTGAGATATGTTGCTGCGGTTATAACCAGTTTTTCGGATTCGAATAGTCGTGGCGCACGATTTTGAGTCGCAAACCATTTGTCCGGGGCTGAGCGGAGTGTGTACATCTTGTGCTCCTTGTTGCTTTGTTACGAACCATGCCGTTGCGTCAGTCACTGGGGCAAATTACGATCTGCTTCTCTTTGACAGTGTTTAGCGCAATGTGCTTGTTGGGACAAGCACACATTTCGTTTCGACATGTGTTACAGATAAGACCGCAGTTGCGAACAAAACTGACGTAGATCAGCTCATGATAATACTGTTGTAGGCAGTGGCGCTTGGCTGTCGATCTGGCCGGGCTTCGGCATGGTGGCAAGTTGCGTGCTGATAAGCGTGTTATGCTTAACGCTCGTTTGAAGAGTGTTCTGCTGCTGTCTGATAAACGAGCTCCGGCTATTAAACAGAATGTCTGATTCTTGTGGTATAGGAATCGTTGGATAGTACTAAGTGCACTCTTTTGAAATATTGTTAGGCACTCGAAACATGAGCTTCATATGCGCGTGAATTTCCTCATAAGTCCTGCTGAAATTGCAGCAACAGATGTGACCGTGGTCTGGGCTAGATAATCATGTAGTGGTAGATCCACTGGATTTTTTATACACTTTAGCTAGAGGTGTAAAGCACCTCAGCTACTGTGCCGCAGTACATAAAAGAAAATAAATACAACAGTTGCCTGCCAGCTGAGCTACCAGCAATGGACGGGCATCGTTCCGGAAAGCTACCAGCCGGCTACTAGACAACAAGAAAAATTATTATTTAAATTATACTATGCTACGAAATGAGATCGTGGTTGGAGGCGGAGGCTAAACGGAATGCGGAGGGACAAAGAAACTCACAGCAGGAATGCCATTAAAATAGGCTCCTAGCCATGTCAGCAAGTGTATCTAGCCAAGCGTGTTCATCGTCTTTTGGACCCCAACCAGGGAGCCGTCAAGCTCCAACCGAGGCCAGCTCCGAAGTGAGAGCCTTCATTCCTCTCGACCGAGTCATCAGTTGGCCATCCCTCCTCTTCTTCCATCCACACCCCCGGTGAGCAAACAACCCACGTCGCAGAAGTCGGTGGGCTGGCATGCGCAACACGTGACTGAGCCATCATAAGCGGATGCGTGAAATGATGGTGTTGAGTGGTTCAGTTCCTCTTCCTGCTGGATAGCACAGGTTAGACCGAGCTGAATACGCGTAAGCGCCCAGTATTGTGGGCAGTACATGCAAATAGAGAGGGGCGTCGAATCAGTGCGACTGCACCGTAGTTCTCTGTCTCCCCCTTAGTTCTACTACTGACTGATACTACATGCAGTTCCGATAATGTCATATTCCACGGTGCTTCCCTGTCTCTTCTCGGTTATCGAAGAAGTACCATCACTAGGTGACATCATCAGTTATCGCCATCGTACCTTGAACTATTTTGAACCCGCTGTGCGAAGCGCGTTTTAATTTACCTATCTGTTCATGTTAAGGCTTTTGATTAACTTTGATTAGCCTATTTGAAGTACGAAAGACAGTCTAATCTTATGTCAATCCCACAGAGCAGTCCTAAACACTGTCTCTGATAGACCCGCGTACTTTAAGTACAGTTTATTGTGACATCAAGCATCCATCATGTGCAGTCGATCATACCACTCACGTCTCCATTCACTCGAGAACATCTATCTGTTGCGCTCTTTTTCATGGTGTTCACCGAGCACTGCCTTCACGTTTTATCCTGCTTCACATTCTTCTGCTGTATTCTTTCCCCCTCATATTAACTCCTCGGTTTGTTGCATTGTTGACCCGGCATCGCGGTGGCTTCTGTGACACAAAAATACTTTTTTTAACGCACAGAACACCACTGTGTTCATTGAGTGGCTCAATGTTGACTACGCGATGGCGCTTTCAGATAGGTAAGCACAGATGCGCGGTGGATCCACTTGCCAAAGCGCTCCCTTTCGAGATAACGATTCATACCGATTGTTAGAAACGAGGAGGAAGCAACTGGAGCACCTGGATGGATAGTTAGAAAACACGTAATAATGATCGCGATGAAATTTTAGTACATTGATGCAAGTAACTGAACAGGGGATTGCATCAGCAGTACGCTGGTGCGCCGTACTGACACTTTCTTGCCACGCAACCACCACCACTTGCATCTGGGCTAAAGATACTGCGAGGATTACCCAGTCCTCTGTGTATACTCGGACTTGCGATCTCCACGCTTGCCATTTCAGCCGGTTGCTGACAACTAGCCGAATGCACGAGCTCCGAACAAGTTTCCAACTACTGATGGGGATTTCTTCAATTCTCTTATCTACGAGGACGGTACGCAGCAGCATAAATGAGTCTCGCGATTAATTTATTCATCCCTTTGAGCCACGTCACATACTGGACACCTCAGTATGGCTACTGTGCATGCAGCGCACTCGCGCACTGCAACCGTGGGAGGCACTAAGCTGCCACACGGCGGACATGAAGGTAGTCAACGAAAGAACACACTCCTATGAGGCTCCGGATGGCTTATTAAACAACTCAACAGTTGGACCTCAGTATTGCTCACCAGGTGTTCGCACAAGATGTGAGCAATGTCCCGCAAGTATCGGTGATCAAACTCGGCCAATCTTTGCATGTCTTCAGATCGAACAATACTTAAATTTACGCACTTTGGTTGGGATTTCTCACTGCAGATAACAACATAATCTAATTCGGTTAGCCGTAGAGCGCGATTTTGCATCGCGAAAAATTTTGTCTGTGACTCCACGGACTTGATACATTCTACAAACTTTACCCTACTCACAAACATCCAAATTACTCTACTATCGCCCATTGGACATTCGAAGGACAGGTACTTCAGCCCATTGGGAAGTGACGGTTGAGTGAGCCAATCTGCAACACCAGGACAGGTACTGTGAGCCCATTGGCAATACGTCGCGCACCAAGCAGAAGTCATGTGTTAAAATTTGCGCACCTAATCGTCAGCCCTTGGTAGCTCAGTGGTAGAGCAGCGGACCGGAAATTCGTGGACCGGGGTTCGATTCCCCGTCGAGGCACATTATTGTGCGTGAATTTTAATCGTGACTTCTACTTTCTACCAACTTTACCCTGCTCACAAACATCCAAATTACATCTAGATTTCCCTGTTGTTGCGTTGCGATGCATGCAGAGGCATCAGTCACACGGGTACATCGCGATCTGTTTTTCGTAGCAGCGTTTGCGCACTGGGCTTGTTCTCACAAACACACGATGTGATTTTGATATGTGTTATAAATATGGCTGCAGTTGCAAACAAAAGCGACATTCAGAGCGCGACAGTACTGTTGTAGGCAGTGGCGCTTGTCTACCGATCGGGCAGTACTTCGGCTTCCTAGAAATTTGCGCGTTGACAAGCGTTTTATAGTTAACGCTCGTTCGACGAGTGTTATGGTGCTTTCTGATAAACCAGTTGCAACTATCAATCAGAGTATCGTCATCTTGCGCTCTTACCAATGTAAGAGCACTCTATGGAATGAATCATAAGCACTCGAAAATGTGCTTAATGTGCGCGTGCATTTCCTTGAAACCGGTGCGACGGTGGTGTATGCTAGACAATCACGTAGTAGTAGATTTACTGACTGGCACAGGTAAGTCCAAGTTAAATAAGAGTAAGCGTCGAGAATTGTGGGCAGTAGATGCAAAAGAGCGGGGCATCGAATCAGTGCGACTGCACGGCAGTGCAATGTCTCTGACCCTATTGGTTCTTCTACTGGCTCACATCATATATAGTCCCGATAATGTCATATCCCACGGTGTTTTCTTGTCATTTGTATTCTCGATCATCAAAACATCACCATCTCTCTGGATGACGTCATCAGTAATCACCATCGTGTGGGACACGCGAACCGATTGCTATCTTGAATTACCTTGAATGTGCTGTTCGAAGGACGCTCTAATTTGCATATCCTTCCATGTTATGGCGCCTGATTGGTGAATAAACTTCGCTTAGCCTATTTAAGCACCAAGGCCGGTTCTATCTGATTATCATTTACAAAGGAGTCTTAACGGTTCTAAGCATCGTTTCTGAGGGTTCCGGGCGCTTGGAAAAGCCGTTTGCTGTGGCAACATGCGTCCATCATATGCCATTCATCTTAACACCCATGTCCATTCGTTCTTGTTCGTGGCCTTCATCGAGCACTTCTTTCGCGTCTTATCCCTTCGCACAATCACCTGTTGCATTTTGTCCTCCTTCTTGTATTAATTCTCCGTTTTAGTCTACTGTCGACCCAACGCTGTTTTGTTTCCCATTCCTCCCACAGCAGGGGGCTCCTGACGCAGGTGTACTTCTTTTTAGCCCACCCAACACCACTGTGTTCCTTGAGTGGTTCACTGTTCATTATGCGATAATACTTGCAGAGAATTAGGCACCGGGGCGCGGTGGATCCACTTGCCACAGCGCGGCACTTCGAGATAACGATAGACAAGGATGCTTAGAAAAGAGGTGGAAGCAAATGGAGTACCGGGATGGATTGCTAAAAACCACAGGTAAGGATGATCTGGATGGGATATTAATAGCTTGATGCAAGTAACCGCATGGAAAATTGCAGCAGCAGTACGCCGTACTGACGCTTCGCTGCCACGCAACTACCACCAGTTCCGGGAACACCATGATCACGAATTGCTCTTTCGTCTTTTTGCGGACGATATTCTCCTGGATCTTTTTAGGGGATGTTGGAGAATGTACGCGCGTCGCGTAACTAATCACGAAGACGGTGAGCTGACAAGAAAACGGTCTCCGCTTCTCCACCCGACTGAAATGTCACAGTGATTCGCCATGGTGGACTGAGCTTGGCTGGTGTACGATGCGAAGCAAACTAGCCTGTTTCCCATAGCTTCCCATTGGTTGGTATCTGGATTTTTATTGTTCTAGCTTTTCCATTTGTTTGTCTTAGATATAGTTCACCCTCGACTCAGGTACTCTTAGGCGTATAATTTTCATGGTGTTCTGCGTCTTCCTAGTGTCCATATTCCTAGATGATAGAGTGGTTGCTTTTATGGAGGCGTGTAGTTGGGCTTCGCGGAGGCGCATTGGTATTCGTGCGTTTCTGCCGCTTTTTAGAGTTTTCACAGTGGCGACCGCTAAGCTTGTTTTAGTTCTGCCTAGCTTGGTGACGGATACATATGTTTTCAGGCTTACGGTCTTGTTGGATAAGCATGAATGCAATGAAGTATCATGTGCCACAGACACATCTCCAGGAAAAATCACTATCTTCTAGTTTGGGTCCTCGGGGGTTGGTAGACCCTGTAGCCTGCGTTTTGATTATTCTCCTGGTTGGAGTTGCTGTATTTACGCTGTGAACTATGCACTTGTTTTGGCGACTCCTTTCCAAGCTTGAGCTTAAATTTAGACGACAAAACTCTGTTCTGCTACAGCTGATTCCAACGCGGCCGCTATGCCAACGGACGCACAGTGCACAATCGCTGTTTGTTTGCCACATTTCCGTATCAACACGGCGATGTACCTTCGGCTGTGTTCTGTCCTCCTCCTCTCCGGTTTGCCTCGGTAACATCCTGTTTGCCCATTGCTCCCACAACGGTGGCTCCTTGCACAAATGTACTTTCTTTTAGCGCACTGAACACCACTGTGTTCACTGAGTGGCTCATTGTTCATTATGCGATGGTACTTGCAGAGAATTAGGCGCCCAGGTGTAGTGGATCCGTTTGCTACATTCCGTGTCTTCAAAAGAACGATAAATAACGATACTTAGAAATGATTTGAGGTGCAAATGGAGTACGAGGGCGGATAGCTAAGAAACACACCTAATAATTATCATGGTGAAATATTAGTAAACGTAAAGCTAGTTCCCACTTGTTGGTTTATTGTGATACAGATGGATTTGAAACTTCATCTGAGCAGCGGTCAATGTGATAGGGCCATATACAGTCTTGTTTATTACAGTTCATCTAAAATACGTTAATGTGACTACATTTTCAATTTCCCCAGCGGTCAGTGTACAACGATTCTGCGTCATGAAATAGTTAATTCCTCGAGGTTTTACCTGACTGAACGTCTTGCTCTCTGTTTTAGATCAGCGAGATCACACATGCGAATACTGTGGAAAATCGTTTTCCTTATCGGTCTACCTTGGGGCCCACGTAAGAACTGTTCATTTGAGTAAGTGCGACGCTGGGTGCATCATCAAACTGTCCTGTTTCGCGATCTATTTTTACCTGCAGTAATATACATCCAACCTTTGTGTAATTATCAGCGTTTTTCCGTGGATTGGTTCAAGTCAAGCCAAATATCCTTTTTCCCCTCACTTGGGCACAATCAATCATTTGGCACTATCAATGCGGAAAAATACTCAGCAAAAGCGAATGGCGAGAGCCATATGGTTCATAGGTTGTTCTATCTAGTGTATAGCAAGCCACAACCCCTCTACCGCCTTGTGTACCTCTAGTATGCGTGAATGAATGCTGATACTGCACATGTTGAAGCGGTGTGTGCGGGCTCCGTTGAAGAAACCTAGCTCCCATCCACATGCTTTTTGGTCTTGTTTCTTCGGGCTTACACCGAATGGAACCGTGAGTGGTGCGGCGCAGGCTGCCCAGGGTAGCTCTGTAGGCGAAGACCTACTTTGGCCGTCGCATGAGGGCCGCACCTACACGTACTTCCGGAATCAGGCGCCGCCATCCTTGTACACAATACCCTCGATATTTCAAGTTCCACCTCGTTTTCATCTTTTGCTTTCCGCCTACTCATTGCTGCTTGGAGAGATGTTGGAGCTTTGCCTCCACCGCGTACTTAGGATTGGATAGTACTTGCGCATTTTTCTCAATTTCACTCACTGTATAATTGGTGTCTTCTTTTTCATGCTTTTCCGCATTAATCTCAGTTGCTGTCTTATTGCACCATCGAAAATTCCGCACGGTTTGCAGCCCTGATGACCAATGCACCATAGGATGCATACGAACAACCGCTCAAATTTTCGCAGGTGCTCTTACTTAATTCTATGATTGAAATGTTATGTGGTGCATCCTGCGGTTTTCAATCAGTCTGAAAGTACTGCACATCTGTCTACGCCTTTTCTTTACTGCTGTTATTGTTGCTTAATTTTCTGTATTCACAATCACAGGAGAACAACCTTACAAATGCGGCCATTGTGGCGGAGGCTTCGTTCAGAAGGGCGCTCTGAAAAGACACATCAACGCAGTGCATTTGAGTGAGTATTTGTTGCTAGTGTTCGTGGTTTAAAATATCCAAATGTGCCTACATTTATTCGGTAGATTATCATAAATATACCGCTGCACTGGATCTCTATATCACATGGTGCTATGCATCGGATGTGACGTTGTTTGTGGTTATCATTGCGCCCATTTCAGTTTGCGTGCCCATTCGGGGTAGTTACTCCAGAAAGCCAGACTGCGCACTGTGTGAACCTGTGCTCTACGCTCTAATGATCCTGTCTTACTTATGAATGGAAGGATTTTGGTGAGTATTTTTGTTCGTCGCAATCAGCCGACAGTTCAGATATGTCGACCAGCTATCCGGAAAAGCACCAGACGGCCGTTTCGCCCTATTGGGGCTCATCAGCGGTGCGCATCCTTCGGTCCTCTGCGGAGGATCGAACCCATGACTGCTAGTGGCTCTTGCCAACTAGCCCGCAGCTTATGAAACTGCGCCATGGAGGACGGTATCCGACTATCATGAATTGGCAAGAGCCACTAGCAGTCATGGGTTCGATCCTCCGCAGGAGGACCGAAGGATGCGCACCACTGATGAGCCCCAATAGGGCGAAACGGCCGTCTGGTGCTTTTCCGGATAGCTGGTCGACATATCTGAATTGTCGGCTGATTGCGACGAGCAAAAATATCCTGTCTTACTTGTTGATGAATCGTTTACACACCGGTTGTCAGACCCGGCGAACACGTGCACGTGAGCACTCAATCTGGGATAACAGTCTTTCTCGTACTTTCGATCCTGTACCGTGTTCTGTCTTACCATCATTGATCCCCTGATAGCCGAGTTCCGTGGGACGGGCACGCTGAACTGTTTGACGTGTCATTGTGAGTCAGAACATCAACTGTCTGTCATTGTTTATGCGATTCGTTTTATCCTTGTGATGTTGATGTTCGTGTTCCCGAATATCTCTATGGAGAGGTACGGGCATCGGAATACCATTGCCCTTAGAAGGCTAGGCGTCGCTAGACGTGTGTTCATCTTGTAGTACAAATGATGTGTTAGTTGTTTTGTAGGCTGCTCTTCATCCGCTAGCCACTGTTTCGGGGTCGCCTCTCACGTCGCCGTTAATAGTGCTTCCGTTTGATCGATTTGCTGACTTTTAGTTTTAGGTTAATGTATTTTTGGGAGACCATAAAGGCGAGGAGTAGTGGAGCCTATGGGACGAAGTCGGTCGTACGTTTCTTTGGTGATGGCGCCGTCGTTCACTAGTGATTTCAAACACTTGATCAATTGATTTTCTACACATTCTGTTTTATCTTTCTGTTGTTCACATCTCACGAAACGTGAAGTGTCCGAGAGTATCATTTTCATTTTCTTGATGTAATCCGCACGATCCATCAGCACAGTCCCAGATCCTTTGTCTGGTTTGGTTATGATGAGATCTTCGTTTTTCTGAAGTTCTCTCAAAGCATCAAGGTGCGCTTTTGTCAGTAGTCGATGGTGTTCTATTGGTTGTCTTTGGTATTGAAAAGAAACGTTGACCAAAGTTGATTTGAACTGTTCAAGTTCCATATCAGAGTTGGCCACCAAGTCGTTCGTCTGCTTGAATAGGTGTTCAAACTGTGTTTCTATTTCAACACGATTGTATTTGTTTTGCGGATGGCTAAATTTTAGACCAAGTGAAAGTGCTTGCAGCTGCAGTCTGTCTAAATGAACACTAGAAAGGTTGTGCACGTATTGTTCTGGAACTGATGGAAACCTGGTTTGACCCTTTGTTTCGCTTAAGTTTTTCTGCATTTTGCATCGTTTCTTGTCTACCTGTTTAGATGTTACGCCTCTCACATAAGTAAGAAAACGGATACGTTCTTCATCGCGGAGGTTATCCAGCGCGGCTTCTGTTTGGGCAACAAGTCGTTTAGTTTCCTCTAGTCTCGTTTTATCTGATTCAATAAGGTTGAGTGCGTGCCGTTTCAAAGTAGCAGCACTGGGTCGGATGTGCTGTCTCCGCAGGGCTTTCCAGAAGGATTTTGGGTAATCTCGCGTTTCGATGCAAAGCCTGTGAAATTCAATGGATGCTTCGGTTTCGGCAAATCTCACGCAGAACTTAATATACCGATTAAGTTCCTTGCGCGTTTGGGCGCATTTGCTGTGTTTCAACTCAAGTAGAATGCCCATTTGTTACGTCAAGTTTCGAAAGATAAACAAAACACGAAGCTTTGAGCAAACAATTGTTTTCGATTACTTCTTCATCAGGCTCATACAGTAATATACATTATGTTAACGTCTGCTGAAATCGTTAGTGTAACAAAGAAACAATTGATCAGACAATTTAACTTGTGATCGTGATGGCCTTCATCTGATCACGTGACTGAGGTCAGGTGAATTTGCGGAGTACCATTACTTCCTTCACGGCTGGTGGTCGGCCAGGGAAGTTGTAGTGTTTGTATTAGTTTCTTCTGAACACACAAGTTCGGATTTGTTAGACGTATGCATATTGCCTCAGCGGTGGCGAGTATGCTTGCTCTTAGACGATGATTTTGTCTTGATGGTATTTTGTAGAGAATTTGAAAGGCTGTTCGTTTGTCTATCTGGTGACCTGTGTTTATTAGATGGTTTGTAATCGCACTGTAGTTTGTTCTATTCTCGCGCGTGTAGAGCCAACCTGGCAGGTGTTCCTTAATTCTCTTACCTAGATGCCTGGTCGTCCGTCCAACGTACCTGGCCCCGCACGGGCAGGTGAACCGGTAGATTAACATCGATTGGAGATGATCAGGCACTCGGTCTTTGAATCTCGGAACTAGTAAAGGTCTGCTCGTGTAAATCACATTCAGTTGAGCCGCATTAAAGGTCTTTTTGCAGCTTTGCTGTAGTCGGCGTGTGCATGTTTCAGCCGCACTATTTCCTTTGAATGGAAGTGTCAAGTAAAGCTGTTTCTTTTCAACGGTTTGTTTTGATACTTTTGGTATGCATCGCTTCATATGGGTCTCGATAAATCGCTCCGGATATCCATTTTCGAGAAGCGCCTCTTTGATTCGTGCGAGTTCGGCTTTTATGGTATCTTCGCTGCAGATTTTATATGCCCGATCGGTTAGCGTTCGTACCAGCGTACTGCAGCTACATGCACTTTCACTTGGTCTAAAATTTAGCCATCCACAAAACAAATACAATCGTGTTGAAATAGAAACACAGTTTGAGCACCTATTCAAGCAGACGAACGACTTGGTGGCCAACTCTGATATGGAACTTGAACAGTTCAAATCAACTTTGGTCAACGTTTCTTTTCAATACCAAAGACAACCAATAGAACACCATCGACTACTGACAAAAGCGCACCTTGATGCTTTGAGAGAACTTCAGAAAAACGAAGATCTCATCATAACCAAACCAGACAAAGGATCTGGGACTGTGCCGATGGATCGTGCGGATTACATCAAGAAAATGAAAATGATGCTCTCAGACACTTCACGTTTCGTGAGATGTGAACAACAGAAAGATAAAACAGAATGTGTAGAAAATCAATTGATCAAGTGTTTGAAATCACTAGTGAACGACGGCGCCATCACCAAAGAAACGTACGACCGACTTCGTCCCATAGGCTCCACTACTCCTCGCCTTTATGGTCTCCCAAAAATACATAAACTTTTAGTTTTCTTTCCCTCTCTGTTTCCTCTGTTAATACACCTCCGCTACACTTGTACTTTTCGAATACAATAGTTGCGTCGCGCGTCTCTCCATTAATCTTCTCATTCAACCTCCATCGCCATCCTTGGCTGGTTGCCTCAGACGTCTGACTTTGCCCAAAAGCCTCCTTACAAATGATTTGGGTTTGGTTTCCTACCTAGATCTCCAGTCAGGGATGAAAACAAATTAAGTCTGGTTCGTCACTTGCAGCGCAGTTTGATGACTTAAACCTTCACGAATGTAAATTGGTTACGGATGCATTAAATACTCCTGTTCACCGCAACGTGCGTGTTTTCCGGCATGCAACAGGAGTTCTGTGTATCTCTGACTGATTTTATCACTGAACTTCATCATACGATACAGTCTGCATGCTCTGTTGTGGACTCAAGGAGATTTTTAATTCTTCACAACATCATAATATATTCAAAAATGTTATAAAATGTTGCTTCCATACGGGATAATCTAATCGTTCTTTAAGTTCCTATGTGGCATTTAAATTATCTGACTTATACTTTCACTGGACTCACAAATGCAATGTGGCATTGTTAGTTTGCAATCGTTTTCTCAATCGAATGGCGGTAACATTTAAATCCAACAGCTCTTTGTCCTCCACGACTTGTTCTTACCCTCTGTTCCAGATATTTACTACTCTGCGCGCGAAGCACAGCGGCTGGGATATTGGTTTTATTTTCCGCATCACAAGCTTGTGCCGGTGTCCATGTGTGATGCATAACGCTTGCAAGTGAAGCAGCGGCACGTTCGCTCCTGTTGTTCGCCTCTGTAACTTTGACTGTAGGCAGTTCACTTCAGTATGGGTATTATGACGGAAGAGAAGTGACGAGTGGCGACCTCTTCAGACCAAGTACAGTAACACACGCAGTTCGTTACGTTATAGTCTGTTCGTGTTTTCAACGGGTCGCATGAAATGCGATAAAAATACGGTGAACGGTTTTTTGGTTTTACACACGCCGTTTTGAATTTTTTGTTTCGTGAGTTTTTTGTGTGCATTAAAGGCTCTATAAGGTGGCAGAACAACATTGACGCCATTGGTTTCTGTTGCGGGCCATGACATCCAATGTTTCCAACCACCGATATTCAGTATCGCGTGATTTCCAACCTGGAAGACGGATTGGTCCGACTGCCTTCTTCATGCGCTTTTCCACGTCATTGGCTGACCACCGCGGCACTTTTTTCATTCGCTCCCTGGGAGTGTAAATAGCGCTCGACGTTGAAAGCGATGGGCTGGCATGCGCAAAACGTGCTCGAGCCAACGTATGCGATATCGGAGAATAACATTCTGAAGACGGGCACCACTCGCTCTAAGCACTCGGTTTCGGACCTCTGCGTTGCTTACTTGGTGTTGCCACCACACCTGAGCAATCCTTGGTAGACAGCGATTATCGAAGGCTGATAACCGCTTCATGTCCTCAGAGCGAATAGGCCAATTCTCGCAGCCGTACAAGAGCACTGTACGGACGGAAGCATTGTACACCCTACTCTTGGGCTTGCTACTGACATCACGACGACACCATACGTGTCTCAGTTTGATTAATGCAAGGCGGACCTTAGCAATCCGTTTTGAGACTTCATCTCCAACACCGCCAACTGCCGTGATGCAACACCCTATATAAGTAATGCAGGGGACTTGCTCCAAACATGTCCAGCAATAGTGAGCGCGGGTTCAGACATCTGCCAATCCTGGAGCAAGGTTTTATATTTTTCCGGAGTGTAGTATAAGCCGTGCTTAGTCACCCCCAACTTTTAGCCGTCCAAAGCGTTCTGGCGCTTTGTAGGTCGTACCCCAGCAAGGCGGTATCATCGGCGTAGTCCAAGTCCGTGACTCTGTCTCCAGGAAGGAGCTCAACACCGCAGTTCTGGACACTTTCCAGTGTGAGATGTGGCGGTTGGTCGTTTAGCAGTCGCAGCCCTTCCCCAAGTTCATGAATACCAATTTGGATTGGTTGATCTGGAGTCTGACTTCCGGCGACCACCTGACGAGAAGGCTATTGAGGACTTGCTGAAGCAGGCAGCAGTCTTTTCGGGTACTAATCACTATTCAAATCTTCAGGTCATAGCGACTGAAGAATCTAAGGTGGATTGTTGATGTGGATTAGTACCAGTGTGGGCCCCAGCACCTTGCTTTGGGATACTGCACTGGTAGAAGGATACCAGCCAGTTAGATGGCTGTTGACATGTAACTTCCACTTTCGCCTAACTAAAAGCTCCTGGTTCCACTGATACAGCGATCGTCCAACACTTCCCATTCGCAGATTGTGGAGGAGGACCTCGTGGTTTACTTTGTCCAACGCTTTACTGAAATCGACGGATTTCCCCTAATTCATGCCTGCCACTATTCATGCCCCATTATCGGCAGGTTGGTAATGCATGGGCGACTTAGCATTAAACGGTGCCGTACGGGTGTCAATATGTCTTTTGCTTAGAACGTCTATATTGGACTCATTCACGATTTTCTCGACAACCTTGGCCAAAAATTGTCCGACGAATAGGTCTGTAGATGTTCACTTTTCTAGGGTTTCCGCCTTTCGGAATCAGCTCAACCACTGAGCATTTCCACTGGCTCGGCAATTAACCTTCGGAGAGTGACCTGTTGAACAAGTCAGACATGGCAAGTGAGATGATGGCCGATAAAGACTTGAGAATCAATGGATGTATTCCGTTGAGGCCAGCAGGATCGCTACCGTCAAGAATGGCGAGTAGTTGACCCACCACTTTAACACCGCAAACCAGACTGTTTAGTTCTGTATGTGCGGTAGACATCGAACTCAATACAGAAACGGCGACGAAGTGCACCGCCATCGCGGCCGCACGCTCACTACTATAGGCTAGGAACCGTCCGTTCGAGCTCTCTTAAACTTGCAGATAACCTGCGGGCCTGAGGCGCCGCTTCACGTAGGCAAAGAATTTTTTCTGGACGGTCTTTGTGGTGGTTTCGAGCTACTGTTCGAAATGCCAATGCACTTCTGCAAATATTTCGCTGTCTCTTATACGCCTCGTCATTAGAAAAATCGGAGAGGAGAAATTCGTTCCACATTTTGCACCGCCGCCGTCATTTTACTCTACTTGTCGAACTAATGCGGCTTGACGGGCCAAACTTTATGGCACTTCTTTAGTGCAAACTGAGAACACAGTTATTTCACTCCCTCTCTAATAACGGTTCAGCAGTCTTCTACAGATGCAGCATGCGATAGTGACCATTTGGATTGTCTCTCGACTCGAGTTAGACTGTCGAAGTTAGTATCCCAGTAGTTGTAGGCTGGCTCCAGCGGAAGGGAATATGGTACAGATTGATCCATACTGGCTGTGAACTTAGAGTGATCACTTGCTGCTAGCGGCCATAGGGCCGCAATGTCATACGCATCCTGTTCACAGCTTGTTAACTGTAAGTATAGTCAGCTAGCATATGTGTTGCGCCGCTCCACTTTCATGTTTCTAAATTCACGAACTTTGTCTCGACCTCGCAATATCCGGGCATGAGTTAAACTTCAATCCAACGTACTTGAAGACAATTGAAATCACCCATGACCCGAAAATGGGGGCGACACATGTAGCTTTAGAGTTGCGGCATCCAATGCACACAAGGACTTAGGGGACTACGATAAAATACACGCACCAGCTGCTCCTCGCTTCTAAGATGGATCGAGCACCACAGCTGCTCACAGAGACCATCATCGCTTCTGTAGACGCTCACAACGGGTGGTCGGTAATCTATCGCAGCCGAAGCATCAGTAGCCACTGTTCGGCTTCCTGGGCAATCACCTCAGAATTCATCCACATCTCTGTAAGTCCCATTATGTCTGGCCACTCAGATGCAACGGAACGACCGAATTCATCGCGCTTGTCCATAGAACTACAAATGTTGGTAAAGGCTACATGCAGGCCGCAGCAGGACAGAAGCGCAGTAAGGGGGGTGGTTCGCCGCGGGTGGCATGTGACAGGAGGTGGCATTTTTACTGCCGTTGATTGTTTGATACCACGTATAAAGGGCATAATTTCCAGATAAGCTGAGGGTCTAATATTTCAATGTCACTCCGTATGACCGACAACACCTTTCCGCCATGTGTCACATCTGCGCGATCCTCTTACTTGTCCCATTGTGGTTACTTTCACCACATTTACTTCAATGTCCCAAACGATTATCCATTTCATCGAAAACTAATGTGCACTTCACCCTGTGTTGCCTTCCCTCGCCTGTTCTGTCCTCACTTACCACCGCCCCCGGGCGGCAAAATTCTTGCTTTGCCACTACCACAGGACGTGCTCGAAGTGTGGGCGGCGTGTTTATCCTGCTTCTTGGGTTCTTGGAGATGATCCGAAATTTATGATACAGAGATCCCTCCCCCAACACACACATACCCTTTTCTCTACTCCTGATCAATGCAAAATCTAGTCAAGACAAGCTTCATCTTGTAAACGTTATTGCACAGTTGAACATTCCAAGTGCATTCCTCCTAACAGGAACATGGTGCCCTACGAATATGTTGGATTCAACTCCGACAATCTTCAATTACCAGCTATTTTGTAAAGATTGCTGTACAAGGAGTGGGGTTAGATGTATTATATATGGGCATCGAACGTTCACAGCGACGCCTCTTGACCATCATGAGCTAGAAGAGATCCAGGAATCTCTGTGGTTACTTGTCACTAGCACTTCCCACCATATTCTTGGATGCATCCACAACGCTCCGAATGTTCCAACTTGTGATGTTGCCACCATCTGCTCTGCATTACATTTTGCATCAATGTTGCGGTACAAACGGAAAATAATAGCTACAAAGTAGCCGTCCATCGCTTGAATTGTCAGTTCATTATCAATCAAAACTCGAGGTCGCTGGCTCCCCACAGGAGAGAGAAAAGTCCGGATTGGATGAGCAGAGGAACAGGGATGTGTTAGTTAACCACACCGTTCATTCTAAAAGTAAAATCGAAGTTCGTGATTAGTATTTAAACCTCACATGGAAAACTCCAGAAGGATAAACTTACGGCCAATCAAGTAATGCCATTCCCGTGTTAATTGGCCGCTTCTCTCGGTTGGCTATCTGTTCAATCCAATCCATGCGGGTGAGTTTGGCTCCCCTGCCATGCCTTGGCTTCGTAACGACGAAGGACGCTTCGGTTGTTCACTTAGAGTTTTCATTCCTAACACTTCCCCCCTTCAAGTTGTGTTGTACGATTTCTGCTTTTGGGTTGATCTGCATGGGTGACACGAATTTGTGTCGCCACTTCGGCCTCTGTGCTGTCAGGTTTTGGGACGAATCAAATGGTTGATGTGTTGTGGCGTGTTGGGGAGTTTCCGCTTCACCTGCGTCGACCACTATGTCCAGAGGTAATTGCGCTTCTGGCACTTGTTGCACTTATCCGCCAGTCCCTGCCTCTAACAGCTGACTGGCATGTCTTACCCAAATTGTCGCCCCCATGTTTGTATAGCACACGGCCCATGGTCCACTTGTACTAGTGGATGCGGTAATCTCTAGCCAGAACTTGTTGACCAACATGTAAAGCTCGCTTTCGACCTTCGTTTCGGATGTTGAATTGACGTTCCATCTGAAAGTTGCGGGACGGTAAATCTTTCTTCCTGGGTCTGTGGGCATCATGTGGCACACGGATTTTCCTTTGAAACGGAGTCTCAGTCGGGGATAGTGCGTTCGGTGTCTGTGGATTTGGAGTTAGGCGATAAGTCAGAAGAAATGTATCAAGAATCTCCGCCCAGATATTTTCTCCCTTCATTTTTAGACAGGCTCTTTCGCGTGTATCCACAAAGCTTTCTGCTTGCCCATTTGATTGTCGCGGTTTTGCGACAGCAGTCAACAAATTCAGAGGAGATGAACTGAGTGCCATTTTTCGAAACCAACGTATGGGGAACACCAAAACGAGAAAATACCGGTCGAAAAGCAGAGACCGTTTTTCGTGCGGTAGTTTTTACCATCGGCATCACCTCAGGCCATTTATTGTGGGCCTCGACAAGGATGATGACTGTCAATTGGACCCGCAAAGTCGATGTGTACCCTGAACCATGGTTCCGTAGGTATTGGTCTGGATTGCAATTCTATCTTTTTTGACTGTTTAGAGACACTGACACGTCGAGGGCAATTCTTCGTTGAATACTCGATCTGGGAATCCATATAAGGCTGATACATCTAGCTTCGTACCAGCAATTTCCTGCGATTCATTCCTGAGTGGCCAGTATGAAGTTGTCAGAAAACTATCTATTGAAGGATGACAGAATTGACGACGCGACCCGAGAACAGTAGACAATTGTTGACGAATGATAGTGCTTCCTTCCGTTTGTGGAATTGTTGGAGCGTTGGTGTTAGGCCAGTCGTTTAGATGGAAATTGATCACTTGTTGTAGGATAGAATCATGACGAGTCGCTTCCTGTACCATTTTGAACCTTACTGGAAACGTCAGACACAACTTGATTTATTTGGGGTTCTGTGAGGATTTAAGCAACTACCAATGTATTAATTAAACGGGATAACGCATCCGCCTAACTAATGTTGTGTGTAGATTGATATTTGACGACGAACTCGTAACCGAGTAGAACCGTTGCCCAGCGTTTGAGACGACTAGCCGTGCAAACCGGAACGCCTTTCTTTGATCCGAAGATTGCAACCAAGGGTTTGTGCTCCGTGAACAGCATGAATTTTCGTCCATATGGCATTTTTCTGAAATCACTTGACTGTAAAACTATATCCAAAGCTCCTTTCTCCTTCTGTCCCTAGTTGCGTTCCGCTGTGGTGACTGATCTGGCTTCATGTGCCACAGCCCTCTCCGAAACATTTCGGAAAACGATCGCTCCAATTCCGTAGTCTGTCGCGTCAGCAGCAACTATGATCTCCAGCTCCGGATTGAAATGTGTTAGCAATACGTCAGAACACAATATAGATTTGACATCATCCAATACTGCTGCGTCTAAAACTGTCGCTCGATTTGGGGCACATGTGTGAACACTTGTATGTGCTGATCGCCAGGTGCGTTTTAGCGGACGCCCAGGACTACCATATGAGCGCATAGACACCAGCCAACTGGTGAAGCCAAGTGTTCTGAATGCGTGTCGAAATACGCTGACATGCGAGTTGAGTGAGCGCTCATTCATTACGGTTGAAGTTCACTGGTCTCAAGTTCACCAGACCTTACTAGCAGCAGGTAAATCCTCATGTGGTAAGTCTAATAGCCAACATGAACGTTTGGTCTCTTCGCAGTCTCTGGAACTTATCGATGTTCGACGGCACATTCCGGATGGAAGCGAAGACAATGAGACTCGCAAAACGGGCAAAAGTCCATACTACCCTAAAGAGAGACCACGAATCCTGGTGGTCTCATCATGCTTCAGAGATGGAAATGGCCGCTGCTCTTTTTAACCATGATAAGTTATTCCTTTTGATACGGGAAGCGGGCAGCAGGGAACCTGATGTTGGTGAAACTATACGTGATGAGAGTGGATAGCCCACCCACAGCTTGTCAAAACGCTTGGAGCGTTGGGCTGAGCACATTGAAAAGCAATTTAATCGTTCGGGATTGTTTGGTTTCTCCCCGACCACTGATCGCCCTACTGCTTGGGCTGTCCATTTGGATCCGCCCTCTCACTCATAAATGGAACTTGCGATTGGATTGCTAAAGTTTAAGAAATCCGCGGGACCAGATGATCTTTCTGCAGCCCTTTTCAAATTCGGGGGCCGTGCTCTTGTTGAGGATTTATACGAGTTGTTGGTGAAACTGTGGGAGCAGGTTACTGTCTTGACAGGCTGGAGCCACTCCGTTATAGTTCCAATTGTCAAGGGAGGCTCATGATCGGAATGCGGCAACTATAGAGGAATCAGTCTGATCTCCATCGCCTCCATGTTGCTTGTCTCTGTCATCATTCACAGACTGACTGGCACTCGTGAAAGCCATATTCGTGAAGAGCAAGCCGGGTTTCGTCTAGGTCGTGGCTGCATTGACCACATCTTCACCTTGCGTCAGTTGTTGGAGCACCGTCACATATATTGGCGGCTCACCGTTGTCGTGTTGCTCGATATCAAAGGTACATTCGATTCGGTGAATAGACGTGCACTTTAGGACTGTCTACTCAGCAAAGGTGTACCTGGGAAATATGTAAGTATTATCCGAGTATTATACGCGCGCAGCTCAGGCATAGTGGCGGCTTACGGCAAGCTGTCGTCGCCCTTTAATGCGGCACTGTTGATTATCCTCTGCGGTAGCTAGACCATCAAGAAATTGTTTGACGGAAGATTCATAGGATACTGTCAGGTTGCCCAGGCCTAGACAGGAGAACGCTTAGGATTCTCAACCAATGCCTTTGGCTCAAAAACCTGACCGCAAGGCAGCGGGTTTGGCGTTGGGCTACATGGAGTCTGTTTTAAGGAATAAAGAGCCACCCTCATTCCAACCCCCAACCTGGAGGATCAGGAAGCTGAGTTTTTCTGGCCTCTAATCATTGACCAATGTGGTATGAGTGGCTCTGAAGGTGCAAAATGACCCCACCCAGCATAGCTCAATGGGTCTCTGAAGCACACAAACGATTGCACCACGGTAAGGTCCAGCCTCATTGCGATGGATGGTGAATGAGTGATAGCAAAGCAATGCAACTTGTCGCTTTTCTTCGTCATAGAACCAGTATTAACTCTCCCCCTTTCACTGGACTCTTCGATGAATATGGTAAACCCTCTAATGACCCACTTCTCGTGTGCAATTCGTTTAGCGCTTTCATTGTTGCCTCCGTGGTTTTTGAATCTGACCCCATACCTGAATGCCCTCGGAATTTTTGTCAACTCCATTCGGCAGGTAATGAAAACCATGAAACCTCCTCGCAGGGTGGACTCCGACGATGTCCCTTCAATTGCTATCATTATGGAAGGGCCAGACTTACTTACCATTGCTTTTGTTGACTATGTTTGTGTTATCGCTACAAGCTAGCTATTTTTCTGATCCATGGAAAATCCCATTGATCAGCCCACTCTGTAAAATCGGTCTCATGTAAAAGGTTGCCAATTACCGAACGATTCATCATACTCCCATTATCGCCATTCTGTTTGAAAGATTAGACAAGACGACGTTGATGACATTTATTAATTCTCTAAACCTGTTTAACACAGATATCAACGTGGTTTCCTGGATAGGCGTTCCTGTACGATCTGCTGACTGCACTACCTTAACAACAATTCCTAATACTTAGACTCCGGTTCTGCAATAATGTGACGAATTTCTACTTATGCCATTCAACTACCCCTAATACTCTTCTGTAATATTTTTATTCTTGAACCTAGAACAAGCATTTGATCGTGTACTACACAAACGACTTTTCTAAAAGGTTGAATCCTTTGGAATCCGGAACCAGCTTTTAAGTTGGCTTTTTTCCTACCTTAGCATACCGTTTCAGTTAGTCACTATGGATAGCCAGCACTCATCTACTTGTCCAGTTCCCATCGGCGTCTTCCAAGGAACTGTTCTTGGCTCTTTGCTTTTTCTTCTCTACATTATGATATTAAACATCTCCATCAAAAATGTGCAACACCCCATATCCAGTGTAAACCCGAAGCAATAAGGCTGGGATGCATGCGGATGGGAGCCACATTTCTTCACCTGAGCCGGCCCACACTCCTACACAGACAAACACAAGCACGATGTATTTCGGAATCAGTCGCACGCACAGCGGTGGATGGACCGTAGTCCGTTCCACACTGAGTGCATGGAACCACTCTTTGAGCCTAGCACGGCCACAAGGACCGTGCACCCCGTCCCCTCCAGCAATGACCAACTGTCTCCTGGAGCCAGTATGGACGAAGTAGTGGGTAATAGACAGGTAGGCACCTTGTCAACATGCACATCAAGCGCAGCCACACCGGGGATACCAAGCAACAGCCAATCACTTGAGTTAAATATAACAAATAAAATAAATCGAGTAATGGATAAGGAAACGGTGACATTTATCTTAAATTACTGAGCATATGAAATAAGTAGTTTACAAAAGAATCCGAGATAAGTTCACGAGGTCAGAAAGTATATTTAACGGGAATGCTACAAACACGATAATATTATCGAAATAACTACAAGTGGCTTAAGCGACGTGTGCAAGTGTATAGAAGACAGTATAAGTAGGCACTTATATTGGAAAGAAAAGCATTAGGACAATATAGCAAACCCACCATTTGAGATAAAGAGGCTCAGCATACAAGCACGCGGTTAGTAAATCGAATGCAGCGTACCTATAAACGCTGCACCGGTTCTGCCTACGTTCTCTGCAGGACCCGTCGTCGCCTCGGTAGTGGTCCTGAGTGGCCTCGCTCATGGCTCACTAGGCCTGCCTGACTCAGGCACTCGCGACCGCATGTGCTACAGGACCATTCGCTCGATGTCGATGGAGTACAACCCTTCGGCGCTTGCCGCTTCCGCAATTCCGCTTCTTCTCTGCACGCAAGAGGGCTTTCTCTTGCACCGCGGCAACGGCCTTCATGATCAGTTCGCACCATGTAAGCCGATCAACTGCTTTTGATTCCCATGACCTGCAATCAAGATTAGAATGTGAGAAGCTCACTTTGATCATGTCCTGTTAACGAAGCTTCAGTTTCCTTATCTGCCGCTTTACAACACTCACCTGACCAAACGACGGTTGCTTCGGTATCCCCGTCGAATGCATACGCCACAGATGACCGAGTTACCTAAAGTGTCTCTGCAAACGTATGCAGTTCACTGCATACATTCCACTTTAGGGCAACACTTCGTATCTGCACTTCTGCCGTACCCACCGATGCGCAGAATCCGTCGCAGACAATGTTGATGAAACCGCTCGAGATATCTCACATCTCGCCGGTACATTCTCCACGTTTCGCTGCCATATAGAAGAAAGGACAGCACCATGGATTTGTACACCATCAGCTTCGTGCCGACGGTAAGCTTTCGGAAATTCCACATTCGGTACTCAAGCTTCCCGAATGCTGCCTGTGCCTTACAGATGCGGATACGCACCTCACTGTTAAGCTGATGGTCAGTCGACATCACACTCCCAAGGTAGCAGAAGCGGGAGATGGTTTCCAATACTTCAGCACCGATGCTGATTCGCGGCAATATTGAAGCTTACACCTCCGGTGAAGGCTGAAAGAGACAGACAATTTTGCTTGTGTTGATGGTGAGTCCGAATTTGGCCGCTGTCGAAGCCAGAGCACTAGTCATGTGCTGCAACTCATCCGCGCTGTGTGCAAACAACGCACAGTCGTCAGCGAGCAGCAGCATACGCATAGTTATCTCGCAGACTAGGTTACTCGCATCGAAACGACGGATATTCAGTAATCCACCATCAATACGGTGCTCCACACGAACACCGTAAGAACAAGCGGTATCAAAAGCACAAGACATCATTGCATGAAGTCAGATATTAAACCGGGTGGGAGCTAAGACACCGCCTTGCTTCACATCAGAGATAACTGCAAAGTCATCCATGGTCTGTCCACTTAACTGTACCCTCGCCCGCATACCACTTTGCAGATATTCAGTTAAACATATATGTTTACTCGGACAGCCAAACTTACCTAACACCAGCCACAATGCCTCGCGGTTCGCAGTATCTAATGCTTTGGTGAAATCAACAAACAGCGAGTACAACGGCTGGTGTTTTTCTACACTACTCCTGCAACTGACGAGCTACAAAACCATACTTTTAGTGCTGTGATCCTTTATATATATATATATATATATATATATATATATATATATATATATATATATATATGCAAAGGCTTCTGGCCTTAAGAATCACAAGCCTAACCTTTGTTGCTGAGTTTGCGGGTTCAGGCATGCGTAGAGCATTTGATAACCCTCGCAATTCCCTTTGCGTAAGCACGGCTGCTGGTGGTTTTGCGGCGGCGATGCGTCCGTACGCAGTACCGTTCTTCTTTCTTTCTTAGATGCATCCTCGCTATCACCTAACTTACGCAACCGGTCTTGCTTACTGGTAGTATGCAATGCTCACTGAAACGCTTTCTAGTTGCAATCGATTTGTGTACACTTCGTTTCTCTCGTGGTTTTTTTAGTTATGTTATTTTTGTTAACGAAACTGTGTTTACTACCACAGAAGAACGACCCCACAGATGTGACCATTGTGGTAGATGCTTCCTTCAGAAGGGCACTCTGAAAAAACACATCAACGCAGTGCATTCGAGTGAGTATTTGTTTCTAGTGTTCATTGTTTTATCATATTCCAGATGTGCTTACACATTGCTTCTTCTGAATATCGTCAATGTACTGCTGGAATGGAGCTCTATTTCACGTAGTGCTAAGCGTTGGATTTGACTTTTGTGGTTATCATTGCGCCTATTTTAGTTTGCGTGCCCCTTTGAGTTTGTTACTCAAGGAACCTAGTCTATACACTGAGTGAATCCGTACGCTGCGCTCTGATGATCCCGCTTGACTTGATGATAAATCGTTTAATTTTCTTAATAATGATTTCGAATTCGTAAGCAACTGGCTGTTCATTCGTCATTTATAACAGCTTCTGTGAATGTTTCCTATAGATTGTTGTAGGCCAAAGATCTTCAACACAGTTGAAATAGTGAGTAAAGTCTGTAGGCAATTTTGAAATGTGACATGGTTTGCATTCATGCTTGTCCGTACGTGTAGTTTGTTCCACGCATCGGCATATCTCACTTAGAAGAGATTCGATCGAGTTTAACGACATGCGGACTTTGAGAGTAGGAAGTAGCCACCATTTCGTGTGGGGTAGATTGCAGCCTTCCTCACCTCAAGTAGGATGCTGTCCGCGTAAATTCGTTTGTTACTAATGTTGAAGAAGCGTAAGAGATTGTTCTTTAAGCGTCTCAGCCAATGATGATCCATTTGGAGTTGATGACAGCGATCCTAATAAGTCACATTTGAGAAGCGACCCTGACCCGCTTTGTAGATAATCGTTGGACATTTACCAGAGCTGTTCTATCTTTCTTTTTTGGCTGTGAACAATAGTGCAGTCGGTCGTACGATTATTTTCTATGACTCAATTCGTGTTTCAGACAGGGAGAAAGTTCTGTTGATGTATCCGCATAGCTGCCTCGTTTTTGCAACCTGACAAAACACGTGTTCGGAGCAATTGGAAGAGTTGGAGTACCTAATTCCTAATCCCGAACTGAATCAGACGTTCGGACCGCGTTTCCGGCAAGTGTGATAGAGCCTTCCAGAATGCGGTATCTGTACCAAGCTACTTGGGATCTTACCGCGGAGAACTTCATTACTAAACTTTCACTAGCTATATTTAGTGCGTATAGGTCTTCACATATTTGTACTTTATCTGGGTGAAATGCGTAGACCAGTTTGACATCATCTGCAAACTGGTATGGACGTCCACCTTTGATCCGGTCGCATATATTGCTTACGTAGATCAGGAAAAGTAGTGGTTCGAGCTCACTTCCCTGGAAGACGCTGCTGATTGTTTGTTTTAGCCTAGAGTATTACTGACCGATTCTGACTATCTGGGTTCGATCGTTTAGGTACGAGTCGAACCGGCTTAGCAGTGTGTTTCCGATTCCGTATAACTCTAGAACGTACAACAGTGGCTTGTGTGGCACACGGTCAAACGCCGTCAGCATATCCAACGGGATCATAATAATTGCCATTCCTCTGTCAGTCATGGTTGGGACATGATCGAAGAATAGTCGCTGCTAGGTAACGTAGTAGCGTTTTGAGAGAAAACCATGCATTGTTTGCGCACCCGGGGGGTGAGGTTGGAAAGAAAGAAGGGGAGACTAAGCGATGACTTGTTCGAGAGAAATGAAAACCTTCACTTCGTAGTTGGCGTCGGTTGGTGCATCCCGACTGCCTGACTGTGGGTCCTAAAGACGATGAACACGTTTGGTCGGACACACTTGTTTATATGGCGAAGCGCCGGCCCCAATGCGTTTGTGTTGTGGGTTTCTTTATCCACCCTCCTCTCCTTTAGACTCCCCCTCCAATCCTGATCTCATACAAAACACATAATATAATATTTAACAGAATAGTACTTGGATATATTTGGGTGTTGCTCTTCCCAACACCCAAATATATCCATTCAGGATACGGTCCTCGAGATCGGAATGACCGAGTTTTACCTCAAAGTGAGCCGAGATCTCAATAGAGGTTGCGAGTCGCAACCCAACCACACAGCGTGCTCCCTAAATTCAGCTTTGAATCATAGTACTTGCTTGAAATCCGTTTTATAGTGTAAATTTTTTGTATTTCGGCACATTAGCTGAGATGTGTTTCTCGCCCTCAACTAACGTGTATTGATGCTGATGCTGATGATCTGATCCAGCCTTGTAAGCAATTGGACAATGTTGCTCCAGACTACTCTCTCTAGCGCTTTAGAAGTATAGAGGTGTAATTTATAGGGCGATAGCTTGACATTTCATTCCGCGGGCCACCCTTGTGCTTATGCATTATGATGGATTGCTTCCATTGAGATGAGAGGCAGCCGGTGGTGAGACAAAGCGTTCAAACGTTTAATAGCACTAGGGCACTTTTTCCGCCGAGTTTTACGACATTTGTGGAGATGCCATGTGGCTCCGGATGAGTTGGTGGTTTTATGGACGTGATGGCACTTTGCACCTCTCTCAGCGTCACAGGAGTATTAGATAGTAGCTCGTTCTTCCTTTTTCGCAAGTGAAGGATGTAACAGCTGGGTGCTAAGGACAAAGCAGAATACAAAACTAGAGTGGATAACCTCGCATATGCAGAGGATGTCGCGCGTTAATTAACCACCTTTCCAGGACTAACGTTTCCATTTCCTGATGAGGTTTAGTATTCCTTCTTTTGAGTAGTTACCTCAATGTAGTTCTTTCCCAACATTTCTAACTACCCGACTTGCTTCTTTGACTTTAACTGTTTGGGTTTAAGGTTGCGACTGTAGCAGAGGCTCCTGTGTCTGTAACAGTGTTGCAAAGCTGTTGTTTCTGCGCTATAGTAATTAACGTTCCTTCTGTTTGGTGGTGTCTTTGTATAGAAGCTTGACTTCACTACTATGTTTATAGTTATTTCTCCATACGATAGGTTCCAGTAGATCCACATAAAGGGCAATATTGTTAATAACCTCATGTGTAGCCACAGTATGATTGTGAGTTAGGAATGACATGTTCCAATTCATGGTACTGATAAGTTCACCACATTTGTTCCAGTCAACACGTTGAAGATTGCGAATGGGTGTTAACATTATACTTGATGTTTTAGGTGTTTCAGTAGTCATATCACAAAGCGCCGGGTTGTGATCACAACCCGGTAGTGGATTATCAATGATGACATTGGCAGTGGAGATCCCCATCGTGAGTACAAGGTCAAGGGTAGTGGTACTTCTGGTGGGCCATTGAGGTGGATACATGAGATTAGTTCCTGAATCCCCGCAGTGCTTCTGAGTGTAGGCAACATCCAATTAACATGTGGTAAGTGGAAATCTTCACACATAAGTTTAGACTTGTAGGTGTTGCTGGATTCAGCATTGATCATATCGATTAGCTTGTGTGTTTCACCTTGATCGGCTGGGGCGGCTGATAGATACAACCCACTAGATGGGATCACCACACACACACACACAGTTTGATCTGCGTGAGTGGCAGTCAGGCTATATCAGAAGTATATAACCCAGGCACCACCACGTTTATGTGAGCGATGTGTGCGGAAAAGTTTTTAAGCTCAAATGTTAACCTGAGATTCCTTAATTTCCGTTGTGCACCAAGTTTCAGTACTAAAAGCAATATCGAGGATCTCGTAAATATAAGTTTTGAAAACCTCTCTAATTTAGGTAAAAGAGAACGAATGTTAACAACCACAAATTTGAGAGACATTGTTAGATTGGAACAAAATGGGTGGATAAGGTTTGTTTCTTTGTCATTATTGTATCTAAGAACTGTGTGATGTGAAACACACTGAGCTCCACATCGCGCTGGCTTGCATGGAGTGGGTGCTCCAATAATTAGATTATTCTGACTCATACTGGCACTTGATAGTGGCTGGATTGGTGCTGGAGAATGTTGTGGAACACGATAGTCTAAAAATGACTTAGTATACGAAGGTGGGTAGTATACAAAAGTGGGGGATGCTGAAGTCTGTCAAAGCGTTTTTGTTCGGATTGTATTGCTGCCAGTTTAGTAGTAAAGTGGGTGGGTTTTGACTTGAGCTGGATAGGGTTTGCACCCTTTTGCGTAGGATTCCGTGAGGCTTACCGCCATTTTGTTTGCTATTTCGATGTCGGGTTTTGCCAGTTTCAAGTTGCGGTAGTTGAATTTATAGTCAAAGGTACTGTGGGTAAATGTTGGACCGGTTCTCTGCTGCTTATCCCAACATCAGTCTCATTGTTGTTTGCGGAACCCTGAAGACACACATTTTCTCAGCTGGTGTAGTTGGCTATCTTGTATTGGTCGCTTCAGAACTGCTGAGCCTTGAGTGTTTCTGGAAGAAGTTTTTGGAGCGTGTTTTCCTCTGTATTTGCCTATTCCTCAGTTAGTCGGCAATAAGCCATAGCTTGCTTCCTTTTCGTCAAATTTATATTTGTTTTTCTTGATGGAAACATGATAATCTGAGTTTTTGTTTTTCTATCGATAGGTCGCAGGTACAGCTACTGTCAACTTTTGTAAATGCACGTGACTGGCATAACGGACAAAGGAGTTGCGTGTGTAATCAGCACGTTTGCTGAGTCGCTATACTTTCAGCTTGGTTGGCATTTTTTGCTGTTTGAAGACCTCTTATGATGCCGCTGATGATTGGAATGCCAGACCTAGTTGACTTTTCATAGTCAACATTACTGATGACAGCGTTAGTACTGGCCTCAAAAGTAGGAATATGGGGTGTTCGATGGGCAGAGGTGCTTTGTTTCAGCGCTAATCGTCTTCGGAGAGGCGTATGCTCCAGTTTGATTATAATGTTTATGTAATTAGCTTGTGCGGCAACTAGTCTTTCACAGCGTACGAATTTCGATGCACTCATATCGTCTGGAAACTTTAGGAGTACTGGACAAGTGGTCGTTTTAATTCTTTTTCAGGCTGAGGCATTGACAAGTGACTCCATCCATTTTGCATGCTTATTATCGTGTGTTTGTTACTCTATCGATTTTCGCTTTTTCAGGTACGTTAATAATGATAACATTATGCGATCTCCGGTTGCGTTCTTGCGTTTCGGAGGTACTTGAATTTACTAAGGAACCAACTGTGTACAGTCGGTCTAGTGCTATCTTTGCTGGACCTCTTAGCAGTTTGTGATTGTACTAAAGGCAGACGCTACTGCACCAGTTCTCTGTAGTATGGAAACGCTAGGATGCGCAACGGCAACCAGCGAACAACAGACCGTAATGATCCCCCATAGGAGAGGAACACCTTGGAACGGCAGTTGTATGCGCACGAGGAACGGACGTACAAGCAACTCAACTCTTAAACCCAGAAAGAAACCCACTTCATTCCATCTTCAAAAGAGATTGCGTAGATGAGCGGATCTTGTTTGTCGGAGTGGATGCACCCAGTATAAGCCCGCTTTCACCTCGGACTCTCACAAGTTCACAGAATGATAGAACTTGATCATAGTGTGTTGAATTCAGGAATTTTACTTTTTGCATGGCTATTTCTTCCTCACGGTCTAATCCGACTTGTATTTTCAGGCGGGATGGTCGTAGTAAAGTTGGAGTGGTTCGCAACTACATCCGATTTTTTGGAGTTTAGATGCTAGACGTTTCCTTTCTACAGTAATAACGGTTTTATAGCAGTGGCATTAGTAGGTTTTATAATCTTTTCTGGTTTCACCTTCAGCTTATGTAGGGATCCACTCGTTTTCAAATTGCTAACTATCATTTCTAGTGGGTACTCGGAGGACGTTAGAGTGCTGAGCGTACAGCTAATAAATGTTAAGATAGAGTGGGAAAACTACAATGGGAGGACGCGAAAAAATATGATGCAACTTTTACCAACTGGTGCAACCCAACCGGTTCAAATTCCGGGTTGTTTGGCTGACCGGTCACTTCTTTGGTTCTCTGTCATCTGCACGGTTTATCTGCGCAGCGTCTTCGTTTGTTCCTTCGTGTTCAAGGCTCCCGCTGGACTACGCTGCTGGGCACATAGTAGTTGCCGATCTCATGCTAAGGTGATTCACACACACGTTGGACACGCACGCGAAGTCGAGTGAGATTCACTAGCGTTGGGGTGCGAAGAACTTGCGCCTGTGGATTGTTGCCGTTTTGCGTCGGTTGTCAGTGACGATATAGTCCGCACGCTTGAGCTAGGATTTACAGGTCGTATTCGGAAATAGGGCTCCAACTACGGCAAACATTTGTAGATTGCGATGGTCTGGAGATGGTAATTCCGCGTCGAATTATTGCAATTTGGTGAGTGTGCCTTGGGACGGGTAAGGAAAAGTCCCCTACAGAGCGGAGTGCAGAGTGCTTTTGTAGCTTTTGCCGAGTTTTCGCAAGAGCAGTTAGAATAAAGGGAGCTACAGAAAAAGTGTAGCATGGTAGTTATGCGGGAAGAGTCTCACAACAGGTTCGCCATTGCTCACTCTTTCTTGTCATGTCCGACAAGGTTTCCAACTATGTGCGCTCGTGATCCTTGCGCACGCAACCAGGGAGTCGATAGCGCCCGACCGCGCCTACATACGTTTGGCCAAGTTTTTCACTGACCCTCGTAGCTTCGCTTCCACCCCATTTCTGTGCGCACAAAGAATGCACGGTGAAGCAAACACTCAGTAGGCATACGAAACACGTGCCCAAGACACCGAAGCCTGTGCAGTGAAATGATGCGGCTCACCGGCCGGCACCGCACGCCAGCAAGGCTCCGGAGGTAGCAATGATCGAAGACAAACAGACCTTTGACGTTTTGTGCACGAACAGACCAAGTGTCACAACGGTAGAACAAAACGGATCTCACCGTGGCTTTGTAGACTCTACCCTTCAAGGATAGACTCAGGTCGCGTTGACGCCAGAGATGGCGGATATTAGTAAACACAGCCCGGCCTTTAGAGACGTGCAGATAGACCTCATCCGTTAAACCGTTAGCGCTTATGCAATTCCCGAGGTTAGCAAATTTGTCTACCACTACTAGAGAGTGACCTGAAAGGATAAGTGTAGGAGCAGCTCCTATCCAGTCCTTTACAATGACCTTCGACGGGGCGAAAGTCATTCCATACTGGGAGACAGATACTAACCTTCGCGGGACGTTTTGGGCGGCTTGTGAGTAATCGCAGATTACGTCGATATCTCTTGCATGCTCGAGAACTCGGTCCCCCTGAAGCAGCTCAACGCCGCTGGGTGCGCAGTGCTCAGAGCGCTCTCCAGGGAGTCATTTATAGCGAAATGAACAGGAACGATGATGCTGGGTATCCATGTTTCATGTCACTGGGTTATACTAGAAAGAGGTGAATTTTCGCCGAGGTTCGAGTATAGATAGCTTGAAGCCTTTTGACGCAGTTCTCAGGCACTCTCCTCAATAGAAACAGAACAGTTTGGCCTATTGAGTCAGACGCACCTCATATGTCTAAAGAGACAACGATCGTTGTTCTGCTGAACGTTTGACGACTCTGGAATATTTGGCGGATAGTAATGGTGTAGTCGATACAACTTCGGCCAGAATGGAACCCATCTTCGCTTATATTCATTTCGCGTATCAGCCTGAGCCTCTTGAAAAGCCGGGTGGCGTGCACTTTAGATGCAAGGCCGATAAGACTCACCCCTATGTGGTTAGCATATTCTGACCGGGCACCATTTTTGAACACGGGTACGATATCAGCTAGACTCCAATCAAATGGGAGTGCTTCGGTAACCTTTTGGAAGTGGGAACTTAACTCCCGAACAAGTGATGGATCTACATCTCTGGAATGGGCCGGAGCGAGTTCATCTAGGCCAGGAGCTCTTCATCGCTTTAGGTGGCGAAGCTCATGAGCAGCTTCAGATGGTGGTGAAGCGTTTACACACCAGGGAGTGCTCTAGCTTCCTGAATGGGAGCACATCGGTGCTGCTGACCAGTTAAACAGCTGCTGAAAATGCTCGGCCCAACGTACAACTCGGCCTTTTTGGCAGTGGATTGGCTTTCCATTGATTTCGCATAAATCTTCGCTTACAGTCGACCTTTTGCCGCCAGTGGATCGGATCATTTGAAAAAGCTTTCGGAAATTCTCCTAGCTGACCGCTAGCCCCTTTTAATGACCCGTTGTGTCCACCAGGACTCGCGATCCTCTCGGAAGAGTTGTTTGCGTTCAGCGTTAGTGTTTCTGTGTTGGGCGTTATACTCAACGCCAGCTGGAATTGCCCGACGAGCTTCGAGAATTCGGAGAGATCCTGGAGAGATCCACTGGTTGGCAAGACTTCTGTTGAAACCACAGACCAGGTTTGCAGAGTTGTACATAGCGCTGTGGATATGTATCCACTGTGTTTCAACGTCAGCATGAGGCGCTTTTGCGATTTGTGGCCAACACATCCTGAAACGCGTTGGGAACACTCATGAAACACACACATGAAACACACATGAAACAGTTTCCGGCGACATTGTTGGTGTCACCAAAGCGTAAAGTGACCTTGGTACACAAAGGCTTGTTATCCGAATGGGGGTAAGTACTCCAGGTTGATTTGCAATCCTCTACGCTGCCCCACCAGCGATATCTGATGGCGATGTGGTTAATTTGCTTCCATAACTGGCCATGAGACGGAGGCCTCCACGTCGCTCGTTGGTGTAGGATTGCCAAAAGCTATTACTCGACAGAAAGAGGCCGTGGTTGGCGCAGAGCTATAGTAGGTGATCACCGTTGTCTGTTCTGCGTGTGCCATGGACATGTTGACCACTGATTTCACGCTCTTCAACCTCAACTCTACCGGCCTGCGCGTTTAAGTCCCCTGAAAGCACCACAATCTCTGTATGGCGCTTTTTTCAGAAGTCGGACATTTGAAAATAGAACTCGCCTTTAACTGACTCCTGGTTGCAGTCTGTGTGAGCCTACGCTACCACAGCGAACAAGCAACGTCTACTAGATCTACGACTGGTAAGTCGCATTGGGGTCTCAAGTCGGATCGTGCAGAGTAGACTGTTGACAGTGACCCAGTCTGGTAGCACAGCCTCAGCATGTGCACAACGCAATCCCCCCACTGGCAAGATCAGCGAGTTCGGTGGTTGCGTCTCAAAACAAGCGCAATGAAAAAGTGTCAGCGGAACTCGCAGTCTGTGAAACATGCCGTAGCGTCGTGTTAGGGTCCTGTAATCTTGTTTCATTGAGGCAGAAGCCATCCATGCCAGTAACCTCAAGCGTGCGAGCAAGGACTGCTTGTGATCCAGTCTGTGTCCGAACATTGCAGTCGCTAGTTTGAATTGGGAACCAGACGCTGGAAAAGGCTTAGCAGTACTACTTGGCAGCGTATCCTTGGACCTTAATTCCTGATCCGTATGGCGCGAACACTCGCCCAAGGCTCATGGTAATGTGCAATCGGAAACGGAGGGGGATTCCATGCAAGGGGAGTCGGAATAAAGTGACCGAACTCTGGTGCGGTGGAGCGCGATATAGCGTGTTTGGCTGCCAGCACCTCGGCCAAGGGTCATTGAAACATTGGTCCATAAGTTATGTGGGCATGTAGCTTCCCGTTTGCCCAGCGTCAGGAAGTGGGTTGTCTTAGGGACCCTACCGGGAGCGTTTGGTCTTAAAGGCCTGGTCCACAAAGCAGTGGAGCGATTGACGTATGTCGGATACCCTTGGGAGTCTGTTACCACGATGATTACACCTTCGAATAGGAGCAAATTACTCAGGACGCCTAAGAAGCCCGAATAAAGCAACACGGAAGCCACGAGAAATTTCCTGGACCACCGAACGCGCAAAAGAGCGTGAGGGCCATTGACAGCCAGGTGGCTCATACGCCTTCACAGAAGCCGGTGACCATCGAGGTAGTTCATCCGCCGTCCGTTGAATTGTTATGACTGCTTCTTAGGTGCAAAGTCTGATCGAAAAGTGAATGTTTCACGAGTTGGAAGATTGATCGAAACATGTACGCTGGTCTGAATGCGAGTCTCATTGCTTTCTGTGCTTTCACCTCACGATCATGTGGAGACGTTGGGTCCCCATAGCATTCCCAGTTCAAGTTTGAACATACCGTTTTAGTAGCGGATCGATCTGCAGTCTTTCGGTCCTTCGACGGATGCGTTCCGACCTGCGGTGAGGAACCGTAGGGTTTGACTTCGGCTGCATAACTTACACAGGCCCCAGTTGTTGCGCAGCGATCCCGAAAGTATCCAATAGTATGTGCAGCAGTATTTGTGTAGCCGACTTGGTTTGTTCGTTTGCGTTCCGCGCCGCGGTCGAAGTTGGTTTTAGTGACGCACCTGTGTCGTCTCCCACTGCGCCATCATTTAGCATACGACCACGATGGCCTGCTACTGTAGCTTCGATCCAGTGCGGGTGACCAGCCCTGTAGTCACGATCGAAGACAGAAGTTCCAACAGCGAAGCTCTTGCGACTGGTAAAAACTTTGGTTTTCATCGGTGGGTCTTTGGTTGGAATTCACGCTTTGTGTGTGGTGCACAGCTTCTGCCCCATCAATGCTTCGGTTGGTGATTGTCCTCCTGGAGTTTCTGGCTTCGGTATGGTTCTATAGGCGAACAGAAAAACCTGCGCACTTGTTTCCACGGTCCCCTCATCATGAGCTTTCAAGAGTGCTTTCCTGAGGGTGTCGACGAGATGTTCTGCTTGGTCGTTGGACTGTTGATGGTAGGGCGATGATCTGAGGTGCTGGATGCAGTGCCTGCGGCAGAACTCTTCAAATTGTGATGACGTGAACTGCGACCCATTGTCGGACACCAGAACATCAGAGAGTCCGTGTTGGCTGAAGGTTCGCTGGATGCAAGTTGTCGTTGCCGTTGCCGTTGTGGTCTGGGGGTTAATATGCACGACTTCAGGTCATTTGGAGTAGGTCTCGACCAGGACCAGATAGGAGATGCCGTCGATTGGACTAACATAGTCGTTGTGTATACGAGACCAATGTTTTTTTTGCTGATTGCAAGGGGACTGGAGGCTGGTGCTGGGGCATCTTAGCTGCTTCTTTTACGTCGGGAACAACGGTGAATCAAATCTTCGATGTTACCATCAATACCGGGCCAATAGACGAAGCTACGAGCGATTGCCTTCATTCTGCTTTTACCGGGATGTGCAGAATGGAATTGACGAAGGACAGCTTGTTGAAGACAGACAGGAATGACGACTCGATCGTCAGTCATGAGGCAGGAATCAACTACAGAGAGAGATTCTCGCCGCTGGAACAGTTGCTTAAGTTCTCCATCTGGTGGTGTTAGGCCAGCGTGGCTGAATGTAAACCATAGCTTGGCAGAGAACAGTGTTCTGTGCAGTTGCGTGACGTACATCGGCGGCGGTAACAGGGAGGCTACGAATAGCGTTTGAAAACCACTGACGAACATCTTCCTCAACGTTGACAGCGGCGATCACCGTAACTTCGTTTGCATCGTGCTTGGGGGATTAAGCGAGAGAGACCGTCAGCTTAACCGAAATCCTGGGTGCGGCAGTAGCACAATTCGTAATATTATCCAAAAAGGATAACGGCCCACCTTTGAAGGTGGCTAGCTGAGTATGTCAGGATGACCTTCTTGGAACCAAAAATTGACAGCAACAGCTTGTGGTCGGTCTGTAAGGTGAAATGCTGACCACAGCATTTTGCGGAATTTCCTTACGGCAAAAACGTTGGCCAAGACCTCCTTCACGACCTGAGCGTAGTTCTTCTCTGCGGACGTCAGTGCGCGGGAGGCGTGCATGAAGGCTTTCTCAGAACCATCATGGAAGCAGTGGGAGAGGACTGCTCCGATCTCGTAATTGGAAGCATCGGCAGCGACAATAATTGATAAGATCCTGTTGTAATGCGTCAGTAGCAGATCAGAACTGATCATAGTTTTCAGGCGCACGAAAGCCTTCTTGCATGCGGATGACCAGTGCCAAAGAACGTCTTTTTGCTAAACTCAATTGAGCGGGACCTGCACATCGTGTAGCGAAGGTAAGAAGGCGCTGTAATAACTGATGAGGCCAAGGAAAAACCACAACTGACAGACATCTTCGGGGGCGGCATCTGTTGAATGGATCGGGCGTTTCCGGTATTAGGATGACGACCATTAGCATCGAAGACAAACCCGAGATACTTGATCGACCGAAGAAAGACTTGACATTTGTCTGCTCTCTGGTGGGAGCCATAATCCTGGATACGTCGTATACACGGACCAGATGTTTTTAATGCTCTTCTGGGGTTTGGCCAACCATAAGGAGATCGTCCAGGTAGGCGACCGTACTCGGAATGCTAGAGATCATCGTATCCGTCGTCTGCTGTAACGGGGCTGGGGGGGTCTTGACAACAAACTGCAGCCTGATGTACTGGAAAAGTCCGCGGGATGTGTTGATCATCAGAAGCGGTTGCGACTCAGAAGCCACCTAGATCTGTAGGTAGGCGTCTCCTAGGTTGACCTTGGTGAATCACGTCCCACCATTGAGCATCGTGAAAGTGTCGTTTGGCGATGGTAATGGGTAGCACTTTGGCTCTAATGCAGCCTTGAGGCCAGTAGAGAAATCGGCACAGATGCGAAGAGATGCATTCGGTTTCTTGACCACAACGATCGGGGCTGATAAGGCTGAGTAGGACATGGGTACCAGGACACCCATATCTTCCAAACGTTTCAGTTCAGCATCGGCCAATGGTAAGGCTGCGTAAGGGATTGGCCTTTTTAGAGGAAATACCGGTTGAGATTCGGGAGCGAGCTGTGACACGACGCGAGTGCGTCTACAGCGGCCAAGACCATCCTGGAATACTTGAGCGAACTGTTTGCTGATTTCGTCAGTTTAGTCAGTTGGTACTGCCGGGGATTGTACCGCGTTGCAAATGGTCCGAAAAGGTAGATCGACCAAGCCAAGGTGATCGAGCCAATCAAGACTAAGGAGGTTGATCTTGGCCATTGCCATGTAGCAGATCCCGTCCGATGTGACGCCTCGAAAGGAAACGCGGCACTGCAGCTGCCCAGTTAGCCACAAGCGGCCACCGCAGGTGCTGGTGGCGGGTTGTAGGGTTGGGTCGAGCGGTGGTTTGCCAAGGGATCGCCAGAGTTGTACGAAGATGATCGTGATTTCCGAAACCGTGTCCAATTGCAATCGAACAGGCTGCCCATTGATCAGGACGTGGACCTTGACTTGGAAGGTGGCCAGCAAGCTCATGCAGCTGCCAACCGGACCAGTTTTGGTCTTACCTCTGGATCGATACCACTTCATTTAACTGCGGTTGAAGATCAGGCTTGTTTTGATCGGCTTGGATTGTGCGGAGATGCGGGTGGGGGTCAGCCCACGTTTGACCACTTTTGTACATCGTAGGATTGCAGTAGTCATCACGGTGCCCCACCCTGTCACAACGCTGGCATCCTTGCTGGTGGAAGTTGCAGTCTCGGTGGAGATGCCAGGTGCCACAGAATCGGCACGGATTGGGTGGTGACTTCGCTCGGTTTAGTTGGGAGAGCCGCTCAGAAGATTGCGACTTGGGTGCGGCGACAGCCTGAACTAGACCAAGTGCGGATGCATTCCGGATTATCGCGGACTCATGTTTTAGATTGACCAACGCTTGATACTCCTCGGCCAGTTTCTGGAGTGTGATCGTACTGTCCTGCTGCAGCTTGAACAGAAGACGCGTTCGGATGTGGACATCATGAGAGGGCTGGAGGCCGGAAATGAAAACCAGACACTGGAACTGGTCTTCAGTGAAGAAGCCAAGCTGGAACCGTTCGCATTCCCGATTGACGATGCCCGCGTACGTGATGAAGTCGTCGGCATCTCGTTTGGCCAGGTGGAGATATTGGAACCGGATGTTGAACAGCGAGGACTGTTCATCAAACATCTGCGACAGCGTGCGGACCGTCTCGCCAAAGGTAACGTCTCGGGGGTGCTTTGGTAAGATGAAGTTGACATACCGTTGGTGCTCGACCGTGCCCAGTTTCCGTCTAAGCAGCCGGACCTTCTACGTGTCATCCCGACAAGCCCGGTTAACGATGAATACTTCCTCATACCGTTTGTACCATGAATGGGAGGTGACGCGAGCACCTTGATCATAGAGTAACTCCGAGATACCGCCAACAATTTTGTCGACCGATTGGGAATCACCAGCGGCACCTGACTGAGTGAAAGAACTGGAGCGTTTCTTGGTTAGTGCGGACATCAAACTGAACTGTTGTTGAAATAGCGACTTAAACTCATTGTACAGTCTCCTTGCTTCGAACACTCTGTCGCCGCTTTGTTATGACTGCTTCTTAGGTCTGATCAAAAAGTGAATATCTCAGGAGTTGCAAAGCTGATCGAAATATGTGCAGTGGTCTGAATGCGAGACCCATTGCCTTCCGTTATTTCAGCTCGCAATCATGTGGGGACGTTTGGTCCCCATAACATAAATGGTCACATTTGGTCGCAAAAGTGAGTGATCATTGACCGTCTAGCCTGTCCCATTGGCTTTGACACGGCGTCTTACGAGCTCCTGTGGTATTTACTGAGGAACCAGGTGACAAGCTCAGTACCTCTAAGCTGTAGGATGCTGCTGTTGATTGTCCGCGACAGCTTATTCATCTCCCGTACGAATAGCTGAAACTTATTCATAGTTATCTTCGCAAGAAAGGCGTTCCCCGATCCGCAACCTGGGGACGCGCCCGGTGGCGTACAGCTCCGCTGAACCAACCAGTAGTTACGATATAGAAGCAAATGTTGGTAGCTCAGGTTGTTTAGTTGGTTGTCTGATTGTTCGCTGAGCTCGGCACGTTGACTGCAAACGTTTCGTCACCACTCGAGGTGACATCGTCAGTGCGCGTGTATTTAGCAGAGTGGCGCGTACGAAGCGTCAGTGAGTGTTAGTGATCGATCTCCTAGCCGCTAGTCTGAGTTTGAATTGTTCGACGAGCACATGACCATAGAAATCGATCTCTGATCCTCACCTCGTAGTGTACGCGCGTGTGACTTTTCGCTTGTCATCGTTTGATGCAATAGTCTAGCGCTCTGTTCCGTTAGATTTCTTCTACTAATTCGGAGATCTTTCATTCCTAGTGCTGTATATATAGCATCTATTTCAACGTGGCGGTTTATTGAACTGTCGGTAGAATACAATGCTTCCAAGAATTCTCTAGCTTGCCTCGAATTTCCACGGGCTAGGATCTTAACGTTCTCTAGGTCGAAGTGGTCGCCTTCTTGGTCTTCATGCATGGAAACTAAAGAATGCGGGTCGTGTCTCCGTATGACCATTCTGCGTTCGTTGATTCGTGTCGATAGTTTCTATCAACATTTCATACTGTCTTATCGTCTTATTCGCTGTCCAGCTCGTGTTTTTATCGAACTAGTTACAGTCTTCAAATTCTTGGAAGATACTTAGAACCGACCGATTAGTCATGAGTTCAGAGAGCTTTGCAAACTATCGGTTAATATAGTAGTTTGGTCACGTTTCGCTCTTGACCCAAGAGCTTCGTCAGACCAGGTGAATCAATGTGCAATTGGAGTGGGATTTTATACATATTTATAAGTAAACATACGCGACTAGGAAACCCACATGATCAGAACACGGTTAACCCGCTCGTCTCATTCGGTGTCACTCTGTCATCCTTGGCGTATGAGAACCGACCATGGCGGTGCCATGAAAGAGCATTTCACGAGACGGTTTCAATTGATCCTCGATTATCTTGCCAGTTTGCCATAACTACCACCGCAATAATCCAACCGTTCACTCAGCCAGATGAAGCTTTTGTGTCAGAAGCAAAACGTTGTCAATAAACTACATTAATCGGTTGTATTCAATCAAGATTTTAATACTTTACCTCGTGCGCGAAACTGTCATCAAGCTGTCGTTGCTCACACACTGTTTTTCATTCTTCTCTATCGCATTACCACAAAGCTGATAATTAGTGATTACATCTTCATATTACGACTTTTCCCGTCATCAATATGACCATTCTGTGCCACGATTTATGCACAGCATTGTCACAGGTAATCCACAATTTTCCACCTGTTCTACCTGCGTGGTTGATCTTCGATTATTCCTTTTCTGTTTCCCAATCCAGACGTACGCCCCCATAGGTGTGATCGTTGTGGTAAATCGTTTTCAGTGAAGAACACTTTGCAAAGGCACATCAGTTCTGTTCATTTAAGTGAGTATGTAACCGAAGACTTTATTTGTTTTGATATCATTGATGGTTTCACTTGTTTCCCGTCGGATAAACACTGCGTACTTTTCTATTTGAAACCATCTGGTGCCTTTATACCATTCTCACCTTAACTTGGACACCCTGTAAACCACCTTGGAGGTTTTACAAAACATATTAGACGTTTTGCAAATCACACCAAATGTTTTGCACAACAGATTGTACACTTTGCAAATCGAAATGGACCCATTATATTCTAAGCAAGAAATCCGCAATTTTCTAGCAACAAATGAGGAGTAAGGCGACTAGACCATGTTCACACTACATTGTGGTCATGCTAATGCTAACCGAATCGTGTAACTAGCGGGTGCCACCACAAACACTTATCTTGCTCGTACAAACGCGGTGACTAAGTTTCTCCCTGTCCGCATCGGCCTTAGCATCGTTTATGTCGCTGTGCCCTCCTCACGCATGAACCTGTGTGGCTGTGTGACAATTGGAAAGTCAGACTCCCCAATCGCGTAATCTGTTATGACTTAAACAATTGTTACTTAGCATTGGAGGGTGGTTGTGAAGCACTCGTTTTGAGAACGGGTTCCGATTCGCCATCTCAATGTGGACCGCCATACCCACTGAATTAAACGTTGGCCAAATCGAGCACTTTGGAGTGTATCTGAGCTAGTAGACAGGCGACGATCCAGCTGTCCCCCATCACTCTATGCGCCTTCGCGTATTTTGTGTGGGCCAACCTATTCAGCTGCTCGATTATTAGGTCAGTGCAGGCTATCATGACTTTAGCAAACAAGGCATTGTTTTATTAGCCTACTGCTGCAAGTTGCTAAGATAGAAAGGGGAATAACTCGACTGGACCTTGTTCAGACCACACTGCGGTCACGCGAACACAACGGAACTGTACAAGCATTTGGCGAATGTGCAAGCCTTCATCTTAATCACGGGCGTCGTTCGCTTTGATCACACCAGGTGACCCGAATATCCCTGTCTCTCTATGTGTATTCGCCTATTTTATTTGGGTGGGTGGGCGAACACATGCAGCTACTAGTCATAACAGACTACGTGTAAAATAAGCCGCCATCCATCAAGGAGAAGAAGATTGTGTAGTGACACGAAAATCTTTAGTGCTGAACCATGGTTTATTTTATACCACATGTTACTCTTTTCTGCGTTGTGTCGCACTCGCCATGCGTTTGCAGTTATTGGTCCGCACTCCTCGATGCTGCATCGTTCAGGCAACCGAAACCCGTTGGCGACGATGATGTTGATTGGTTCCGTGAGCCGTCTCGATGTACCAGTGGTCAAAGACCTACGGCCTGTAATTTGCGGTCCGTCGGCTTGATACTGACGAGCTCAATCAGACTCCTGGCGATGCTGATTGGTTTTGTATCGGAGACGTTCCTTCGCCCGCATAAACCATGATCTTCTTCTCGTAGGCGATCCGTGCCTCTGATTGGTTGTCTAGTGTAGTAACTGCCATACGAAGTGATGCATCCACCGTTTGTTTGTTACTCTCACAGACGGCCTGTGCTGGTGACGGGCAGCTAGGTGTATCGACTTCCATCGCGGTCTGCGTCGCTGATTACCTGAATGGTGTATCGGCCTCTGTCACAAGAAACCCTGTCTGTGTCGTTGACCGGCCGCTTAGCCTATCTACCTCCGTCGCATCCCTCGTTTTTTTGTAGTTCTATTTTTAAGCTCCACACTGCCTTCCACTGCGGGTGGTCTTGCGGACTTGGGCTGCAGTGTCAGTCGGAACGTTCTACTGACGTGGCTGCTCCGCACGATGTTGCGTGTTTTCGCACCATTGCCTTCTCAGATGCATCCGATTGAGCCGAATGATATTTTCCTAGACCTTTACTTCTAGCTTCTCACTCCCTTAGGTCTTTCTATTCGACTCCTTCTCTAACACCCGGCCGACTACATTGTAATCATGCTAATACGGACTGAATTATGTATGCAGCGGGTTCCACTTCAAACCATTCTCTTGGTCCTTAACCTCGATCAAGTTGATCAAGTGCTGTGACTAGGTCTCTCTCTCTCTCCGCCTTAGCATTCGCGTAGTTCGTGTGCCTGTGCCTTCATGCATGAGCCTGTGTAGCTGTGTGGTTATTGGAACGTCAGACTCCCGAATCTGGTAGTGTGCCAGAGGTAGATAAGCTAAGCGGCCGGTCAACGACACAGACAGGGTTTCTTGTGACAGAGGCCGATACACCATTCAGTTAATCAGCGACGCAGACCGCGATGGAAGTCGATACACCTAGCTGCCCGTCACCAGCACAGGCCGTCTGTGAGAGTAACAAGCAAACGGTGGATGCATCACTTCGTATGGCAGTTACTACACTAGACAACCAATCAGAGGCACGGATCGCCTACGAGAAGAAGATCATGGTTTATGCGGGCGAAGGAACGTCTCCGATACAAAACCAATCAGCATCGCCAGGAGTCTGATTGAGCTCGTCAGTATCAAGCCGACGGACCGCAAATTACAGGCCGTAGGTCTTTGACCACTGGTACATCGAGACGGCTCACGGAACCAATCAACATCATCGTCGCCAACGGGTTTCGGTTGCCTGAACGATGCAGCATCGAGGAGTGCGGACCAATAACTGCAAACGCATGGCGAGTGCGACACAACGCAGAAAAGAGTAACATGTGGTATAAAATAAACCATGGTTCAGCACTAAAGATTTTCGTGTCACTACACAATCTTCTTCTCCTTGATGGATGGCAGCTTATTTTACACGTAGTCTGTTATGACTAGTAGCTGCATGTGTTCGCCCACCCACCCAAATAAAATAGGCGAATACGCATAGAGAGACAGGGATATTCGGGTCACCTGGTGTGATCAAAGCGAACGACGCTCGTGATTAAGATGAAGGCTTGCACATTCGCCAAATGCTTGTACAGTTCCGTTGCGTCCGCGTGACCGCAGTGTGGTCTGAACCTATTCCATTCCTGGTAATCCCCTTTCTATTTTAACGAGTTTTAACAATGGTTTATTGCAAGTAAAAAATTATTGCTTAACGAGTCACGTGGGATGGAAATTATTGCGAAAACTGAAGTGTATGATAAAGTGAAATCGTTTTGATGGACTTACCATAGACTTATGTAGAATAGCGGCGATGTTCCCGTACAAAACAAATAAATCCACAAATCCATTGGTTTTGAGTGTTGCAAGGCATCCTTTGACTGCGTTTTGTAGCCCCTGGCTAACAATTCATTAAATGAAATGTATATGAGACAACACATCGTCTACTCGTTTTTTTTGAAATTTCGCCAGATTAGGAGCAGAGACGACTTAATTAGGGAAGAGAAATTTCTACGGCATTCAAACTAGCTATACTGTCTTGTCATTTTCAGCAATTGACCTCTTAGGATAGCGTTGTGGTGAAATTTCAGCAGCTGACGGCAAATGTGGTTTTGGTTCTTCCAAACCTGGTAAACCATTATGAGATCCCCTCCGCAAACCCGATATCTACTGCTTTACATTCTTAGCGATTTCAGTCTAAGCTAATAAGGCAGATAAAAGAGGCCCCTGACGTTCTTGGTTGCCCTTCGTTGAGGAGTCTCGAGAGCAACAAGATCCTGCTTCTGCCACGGGTGCCACACCTGAATAGCAAATTCCACGTGCGGCCGCAGGTAGGCGTTAAGCATTTGGAGACAGATTACCTGTTCAAACCGATCGAAGGCTCTGCGAAGAAGCCCAAAGCGTTGCTTGCCGGTTCTCTTCGCCTTCTCTGCTTGTTTTAAACACCAGAGATCTTCCTGTACTAATACACCCAGGTCACGCGCCTAAGAAACCTTCTCCAAGATGTGGTTTCCAAGCTTGTAAGCGCTCACCGGCTGGTGACGCAGATGTATCACCTTGCACTTAACTATGTTCAGTTGAACCAGCTTCTTCTTTGACCATTCGTAAATGCAATTGAGGTCATGTTGGAGTAGATCGTGATCTTCATTGTTACTACTCGCCCGCCATATCTTGACGTCATCGGCGAACAGCAGGAAATTTGATTAGATAACTCTTGCCAAGTCGTTGATAAACACCAAGAATAAGCGCGGTCCCAGCACTGAGCCTTGTGGAACAACACATTCTACCTCAGTTGGGTTACTTGGTAACTTGATTGTACAAGGGACTATTAGCGATCAGTTCATGTAAGTCTGCTTTGAACTGTTCACTGTGTGATGCCGATACCTCCAGATCGTGTAGATTGAAGTCCCCGGAGATGAGAACGTGGTTGTACATAGTGCCTGTTACTCTGTTCAGGCCACGTATCGAGCGGGAATCCATTTCCGGAGTGGACGTCGGGGGCCGGTAGACGACAGCTACGAGACTTGCGTCTTTGTGTCTTAGTCGTAGACGGCACTAAGTGAGTCGGTAACGTGTGTTTCCAGATCATCAACTATTGCACATTGCAGATCGCTGCGGTAGTAGAGTAGGGCCCCACCTCCTCTGCTGGGGGTGTCATTCCGGATGAGTGACATTCCGGCTATCTCATCCTCAGCATCATTCACCTCTTGGTGTAACCAAATTTCGGTAATGCAAATTAAGTCCCAAGCATTCGCAACCGGACGTAGCCGAAGTTCGGTAAGTTTACTGAGGAGCCCTTGGGCCTTAATGTTTCGGAGGTTGTGCAACTCATACGTGAAGCTTCGCCGACCAATGAGTGCCCGGCGACTAATCGTTTTTTTTTCGATATTTACTTGGTGAAGAGTTTAACGTCTTATTCATCGCCCGTGTAGTTAGTCCTGTGTCTAATCTTCTACGTACAGTGTAAGGAGTCTGGTCAATATCATCTTCTACAGGTTGTATAGGCTCATTCGACACACTACTAGTGCATTGTTCTTTCATAGATCCCATCAGGTTTGGTTCTTTGAGTGAAATATCATTCATAGGAGGCATATCGCGGACTGTCTTCAGCCGAAGCTCAGATGGTAGCCTGCAACGAAACATCTACCAGCTTGTTAGCAGCCGTGTTACCATATGTTTTGAGTGAAGGACCACCTTCAACACTGTCGGGCCATTTCCTTTGTAGTTCACTGAGGTACGCAGCCGTGACACGGATTTCGTTAACACATCATCCAAACAGAGTGTTTCACGAATATAACACCACTGTTCTTTATCATGGGTTGTTGTTTCATGCTCACCACATGCTTCAGTTTCAGGAACCCCGTGAAGAAGTATGGTTCTGGTTGAAGTTCCCTTCCGGTAGTCCTCAAAGTTGCGGTTAACTCGATAACGATCCTTCCATGGGATGTCTGGAAAGATGGAACAGTGTTCATTTCTGAAACTACCTGTCGACAACAGTACTGATGCTACTTCAGTGATGGAGTTCAGCACAACACGCAGAAGTCTTGTCTCTCCGAAATGTTTAGAGTTGGGGTGTCGTGTAATACGCATTACATGTACAGGTTTCAGTACAACTCCGATTAGGTTACTAATAACATCCACTGGTTGCGGTCATCCAACTGCCTGCCTCTTATTGATATCCACTTTGATTCGGGGATATTGGAGCACAGTACGCTCAGTACAGGCAGTTGTTTCTTTGCACCTTTCGATATGTCGCGGTTAATGATTGAACTACTGGGAGATGTACTGCAGGAAACCGGTGGTGCTTGCACTAGGAAAACTCCGCTACTCTCCCCACTTTCCGATTCATTTGGAGTTGATGTTAATTTTAAATGACGGCTCTTCTTGGAAGCAACTGTAACCCAACTTCTGTTAGTACTGACTTGCTCTTTTTCTACACACTCTGTCGGGAGTTTGGAAGTAGCCTTACGTTTAGTTACTCCGATCGAACATGGAACCGCTTTAATCAAATGTGAGGCACGGGTGGTATTGGGACAGCTGTTGATGTCCTGGACTCTAGGTGTCGTGTTCCTTACGGTGTTACTAGCAGTTCTTCGCAGGATAGAAGCAGCACTTACGGAAGAGGATTGGGGTTGCACAGTCCGCTACACTTACCCCAACCGTAGTGATTTTTGTGGTCACCATTTCCTCACACTTGGCTAGTAGCTGGTCATACTTCTGAGATAATAGGAGCACACCTTTTATCAGTGGGATCGATGTGCATTCCACACAGAATCATAGAGAGTCTGGTTTGTCTAATCACTTGGCCTGACTAGGCTTAACTCGGAGGCATCTCGCATTGAAGAACTTGCAACAGTTACGGCACAAAATGCCCCCTTAACAAGTTTGGAACATGACCAACATAGGTCTTTAGTCTGTGGCACACTGGGCATCACACCTGTTGAGCAAATGTTACGAACCATTTGAATGACTCACCCTCTATGGTAAAAGATCATTCTGTTATTGACGTTGTCGGTAAGGTCACAGTGTTCACATTGCAGTTGTGTGCTTGCAGACTGTCCTCTCTGGCGTGTCAGTCGAATGTGTCAGCTTGAAGGTGGCTCAGATTACACGAAGGTGTGATGGCGAATTTTCGTGGTTAAGCCCATGGATCGCGCCGGATGAATTTGTCTTGAGACCTGTAGCTGCACCAAGCAGTGTTGGAGTTGAACGAGTGACAGTTCGTTCGAAAGCCGTTGAATGGTCTATCGAATGAGACCAAACACTGTCTCCCATGGTTGGAGTTAAGCAACTTTTGGCGTTTGGATATCGGTGAAACACTCCCCGGAATTTAGAATTGAAGCTTAGTGTAGAATATGTACTGGAGCAAATGGTATCACAAGGTGGAGCTTTTAAAAGCACGACGAATGAGTATAGATCCAAAGGTGTGCGACAAAATGCCGCTGAGCCACACTGAAAAAATCACAAGTGAGCGATCTGCAAGCAGGTTCGCTGAACCTTGTTTGCTAGAGTCATGATAGCCTGCACTGACCTAATAATCGAGCAGCTGAATAGGTTGGCCCACACAAAATACGCGAAGGCGCATAGAGTGATGGGGGACAGCTAGATCGTCGCCTGTCTACTAGCTCAGTTACACTCCAAGGTGCTCGATTTGGCCAACGTTTAATTCAGTGGGTATGGCGGTCCACATTGAGATGGCGAATCGGGACCCGTTCTCAAAACGAGTGCTTCACAACCACCCTCCAATGCTAAGTAACAATTGTTTAAGTCATAACAGAGTACGCGATTGGGGAGTCTGACTTTCCAACTGTCACACAGCCACACAGGTTCATGCGTGAGGAGGGCACAGCGACATAAACGATGCTTAGGCCGATGCGGATAGGGAGAAACTTAGTCACCGCGTTTGAACGAAGTTCACGAGCAATGTAAGGGTTTGTGGTGGCACCTGCTAGTTACACGATTCGGTTCGCATTAGCATGACCACAATGTAGTGTGAACATGGTCTAGTCGCATTTGTTGCTAGAAAATTGCGGATTTCTTGCTTAGAATATAATGGGTCCATTTCGATTTGCAAAGTGTACAATCTGTTGTGCAAAACATTTGGTGTGATTTACAAAACGTCGAACATGTTTTGAAATACCTCCGAAGTGGTTTCTGGCGTGTCCAATTTAAAGTTAAAATGGGTATTGTCATGCTTCCGCAGTGCTGTTACTCTACACCAACTCATTTGCTTGTCTAGTTTATTGATTTATATCCGATCTGTTCAGCTAAGTCTTCGCAACTTTTGTTTATTTTTGCGCTGCAATAGTTTTCGATTACGCCCTTTTTCAGCGATTTTTCCGCCCCTTACTTCGTGCTTGAAGGAAGCTAGTTCCATTATTTGTGGGTTAACATACCCCCTTGGAAAATGTGCATCCTCAGGATGCTACCAGTTAACCATTACTCCGTTCGGTGACACTGTCATTCTTGGCAGTGTCTTGCGATGACATTTCATTCCCTCTTCTAGTAATACATGATCGGTCCGAAGTGCTCCTCACTTTTCTTACCATTTTGCTATAAGTACCACTCCAGTCGACCAGTCAGAAGCGGAACGTAGTCCACTGACTACATCAATCGGCTGTTTACTATCAAGACATTGGCACTTTACTTCTTGTTTGAAACTGACACCAGGCCCTTGCTACTCTCAGGTTCCCCATACATTGTTTTTCAACCTTTTTTGCATTGATACATAGCTGGAAATAAGTAGCCACGTCTTCACATTGCGATTCCTCCGTCATCGATATGACTCTCCTGTGCTAAGATATAAGCACATTATTGTAACCGATTGTCCACAATCCTCCGCCTGTTTTCCCTGCTCGGTTGATCTTCGATTATTCGCTTTTTGTTTCTCACTCCAGACGAACGTCCCCATACGTGTGACGGTTGTGGTAAATCGTTTCCCGTAAATGGCACTTTACAAAGGCATATCCGTGTAGTTCACTTAGGTGAGTTTCTGCTTGTCTTTCGCTATTGTCGATGGTTTTACTTGTCTGCAGCGTTATTATTACTTTGAATTCTGGTGTTATTGTGCTTCTTTTCATTATGCACGTACCTTGATATATATATATATATATTTACATATATGCAGCGTATTGAATTCCTGCTGCGAACCGTTCGTTGATGCTTTGGCCTTCGCAGATGTTAATATGCGGCATCCTATCTGCTTCGTCGAGCACGGTGCATAGGGGTTGGGATGCTGCTGTTCAAGCCTTCCTGTGTCGGTTTTCCCCCTCTGGCTTTTCTACTCTTATCGTCCCGTCCCAACTACACTTTCACCCCTCCCCCCTCATTTTAAACCCCCCAATTCTTGGCCCTTCTCCTCCTTGCTTTGATAGGCGTTTAGATTCTCTACCACATAACCCGCATGTTAACGCATTGTACCAAGCTTTTAGCGTGGCACGTTTTCGAAACCGCGTGCAGTTCTTTTAAGTTAGCGAGGCTAAGAACGCTGTTTTGGCGTCGTTAACACTCTCACTGTTCATGGGACGTTAGCCAATGGGACACCGGTTGGGAGACCACAGCATAAGCGACAAACAGTGCAATGAAAGTGGTCGAGCAGCACGTTCTGTTCCATTTTGATGCCTGTCTGAAGGAAACCGACCACTAAGTATAGACCGCTTCACGTGCTGGTTACTATGTCTGTCCGCACTGGTTACGGCTTAAGCTTCGGATCATGTGGTAGCTAGGGTCTTCTCCTTAGACAGGTATCACAAGTTTCTCATTGGAGGGTTTCAGTTTGGAAACCAGTCATCGAGGTTTCCTTCAGATAGGCATCAAAATAGAACTGAAGGTGCTGCTCGACCACTTTCATTGGACTGTCTGTCGCTTATGTTGGGGCTTCCAACCGGTGTCCCATTGGTTAACGTCCCATGACCAATGAGAGTGTCAACGACGCCAAAACAGCGTTCTTAGCCTCGCTAACTTGAAAGCACTTCACGCGATTTCGAAAATGTGCCACGCTATAAGCTCGGTACAATGCATTAACATGCCTGTAAAATGGTATAGTCTGAGCTCGCATGCAAATGCGAAGCGTCACTCCTGCCATGTCGGCAAGCCCAGATCATCGGCTTCCGTTTGGTGCCCTCGATCCTCCCTCAGATTGATATGCCTCAATGTACGCAGTGTTACAGATCGGTCAACCGGCAGCACTTGTCCAAATATTATAAACCCTCACGATCGATATCTGCTACTTGTCGGAAACCCGCCCACAAGGCTGGAGCTCTGTGCTTGCTTTGCGATCCTCTTCAGGTGACGCCGGTAGTGCTTTCTCATTGCGGATACACGGAGACTATATATATATATATATATATATATATATATATATATATATATATATATATATATATTTATATATAGCAACAGTCCACGAATAAACAAGAGCCATCAAAAACCATGGGGCTCAAAAGAAGATACAGAAATAGTAAAAGAAAATACAACACAACACACTAAAGTCCATGGTTTTGTCAGAGGGCGCGATACTACCCAGTTGCCCAAACCGAAGTAGGGCGTTGACTTAGGGGACACCACCCCGAGCCTTTGGATGAATAGCCTGCCCGCAAGGCTGGGGTGCGAATTCAGGGAATCGCGCTCATTGGGAGCCGGTGACTGATTGCTCAGTTCATACGCCTTTCCTTTGTTCCTTTGTCAAACAATGGCCCAATGCTCCCAGAATTACAACATAAAGTTGTTGGGATACAATGCTTCGCCAGGATGAAGCAAGGGGTAGTGACTTTATTTAGTTGCGAGTCACGTCCGCCACGTCACAGTGTTGTTAAACGGACATATGTGGCTTTTTGTAGGGAGAAGGCTTGCCAGGCGAAAAACCCACCACGTCCTGGAACACTGCCGCCGAACCATTTGCTGGAACGGGAAAATCCCGAACCACTCAGCTGGCACCACGAGGAGGTTGTTCGGCAAGCCAGCCAACTTTGAGTACCGGTCAATCCGGTGTTGGTGTGGCCCTCTGTCTGCGGGCTGTAGGTGCTCTGGTTGATTGCCTCCCGATCAGTATCCGGGTTTGTGAGGTCCGATTGACTGCCTCGTTCGAAGTTTCGTGGAACTAATAGGTATCTCTTCGTCATCGCTTTCTCAGCGCTGGCTGGGGATCTGAACGCTCAACTTGTGAAAGTGTCCGCTGCTGAGCTGTATCTGGGCGGCCAACATGGTGTAGGCTCCGTTAATGATAACGGCGAGCGGTTATTTCATTTGTGTGAAGATGCCCGCTTATTTCTTGCGACCACCAACTTCCGACACAGCACCCGCCGGAGGGTGAAATGGCGCCCACCAGCCTTGGATGCAAATCAATCACAGAGCCGTTAGTTACCCCTGAGGGTCTGCGTTCAAAACTGTCGCTCGATCTGCAGCACATGTGTAGACACTTGTACGTGCTGGTCTGCGGGTGCGTATTGGCGGACGCCCTCGATGACCCTATGAGCGCGTAGGCACCAGCCGACTGGCAAAGCCAAGTGTTCTGAATGCGTGTTGAAATACGCTAATATGCGGGTTGAGTGAGTGCTCATTCATTACGGTTGAAGTTCACTGGTCTCAAGTTCAGCACGCCTTACTAGCAGCAGGTAAATCCTCATGTGGTAAGTCTAATAGCCAACATGGACGTTGGATCTCTTCGCACTCACTGGAACTTATCGATAAGTTATGATAAGTTATTCCTTTCGATACGGGAAGCGGGCAGCAGGGAACCTGATGTTGGTGAAACTATACGTGATAATAGTGGATAGCCCACCCACAGCTTGTCAAAACGCTTGAAGCGTTTGGCTGAGCACATTGAAAAGCAATTTATTCATTCGGGATTGTTTGGTTTCTCCCCGACCACTGATCGCCTTACTGCTTGGGCTGTCCATTTGGATCCGCCCTGTCGCTCACAAATGGAACTTGCGGATGGATTGCTGAAGTTTAAGAAATCCGCGGGACCAGATGATCTTTCTGCAGCCCTTTTCAAATTCGAGGGCCCTGCTCTTGTTGAGGATTTATACGAGTTGTTAGTGAAAATGTGGGAGCAGGTTACTGTCTCGACAGACTGGAGCCACTCCGTTATAGTCCTAACTGTCAAGGGAGGCTCATGATCGGAATGCGACAACCATAGAGGAATCAGTCTGATCTCCATCGCTTCTATGTTGCTTGTCTCTGTCATCATTCACAGACTGATTGGCACTCGTGAAGAGCAAACTGGGTTTTGTCGAGGTCGAGGTTGCGTCGACTGTGTTCACTCTGCGTCGGTTGTTGAAGCACTGTCCCATATATTGGCGGCCCACTGTTATTGTAATCCCCGACATCGAAGGTGCCTTTGGTTCGGTTGGTCGATTTTCCCTTTGTGACTGTCTGTTTAGGAGAGGTTTTCCCGAGCGTTATACGCGAGTAGCTCGGGCAGGCTGAGGCCTTAGGACAAGCTGCTGCAGCCCTTCAGTAGCTCCAGCAGTGTGGGACAAGGATGTCTGTTGTTACAATTTCTCTCCAACTTCGCCATTGACGAAGGAATGGAAATCGCGTTTACTGGACACGACTTAGAAGGTGTGCAGCTTCTCCCAGGTGAACGACTTCTTGACGATATTGCCCATATGTGTGACAGGTCCCAGATGTGCCGAGCTACACTGGACAGATAAGCACTATCTGTTAGTCGTTTTGGGCTTTGGTTTGTGCCCTCGAAATGCGAAGCTTTCCTCCAAGATTGCCAGGGATCGCCTCCTGCGTAAACCCTTGGTGGGGATTAACTAGAAGTCGTTCAAAAATTTAATTACCTGGGTAGTTGTATCAGCACCTTTGGGATCGAAGAGGAGATCTCGAACCGTATAGCAAAGGCTCGAGAGTTACTTTTGCTAACCATCTCCACCTATGGCGCCGGCGCGATATCACTCTTCCCGAAGGGTAGAGTGTACAATGCAGCCGTCGGTTCAACTCTTCTTTATTGTTGTGAAACCTGACCCATTAGATCCGAAATCATAGGTACGCTAGTTAAGTTCGAATATCGGTGCCTTTAGTGTTTTGGCTGTTATCTGGTGGGAACACCGCGTGAGCAACGAGCGTGTTCGACGCTTTTTATGGCGCTGAAGAGGAAATGAACCGATCAGAACCGTTATCTCACACACCCGACTCCCGTGACTTGCGTTGTTTGCGCGCCGGGGGTGTGGATGGAAGAATAACAGAGATGGACAAGCGATGATTTGGTCGAGAGGAATGAGTACCCTTACTTCGACCTTGGCCTCAGTTGGAGCCTCTCGACTTCATAGTTAGAGTCCGAAAGACAATGAACGCGTTTGGCTCGCTACATCTAGTGACGTGGCTAGAAGTCGACCTTATTTACGTTCGTATTGTGGGTTTCTTTGTCCCACCCCATTTTTCTTAGCCTCCCGCTCCAACCGCGATTTCATTTCTTAACATAATACAAATTTTGCATGATAATGTTTTTGCTGTACAGTAGTTTATCATAACTATGTCCATCCGTTACTGGTAGCTCAGCTGGCTTGCACCTGTTGTATGTATTTTACCTTTTCTTATCTATTGCGGAAGTGTAACTGACGTGTTTCCCACCTATAGCTAAGGGGCATAGTGGTGCTTTGTTGGAAAATCATTTCTTGGGAGCCCACCTGGTTGTCATTTGGTTCATACATAAACCTACACCACACCCGCTATGTCAAATTCCAATATACGTGCTTTTGTCAACTGTATTCGCGTTCCGCACATTTCTCCGTGAAATGCATACAAACCATCCTCTTAGCATGAGGTACCCGAAATGTAGGCTAGTCTGAATTGAATTTGTCCGCTCACTTTATATAATGCATTTGAAATCGCTTGTCCACTTAGACTAAGGTTTTCGTGTGGTGGATACATTTCTGTAGTTTCAGTTGGTCTGATTGCAAGAGAATTATTGATTAGGCGCTGTCGCTCACGAACCCAGACGCTGCGAAGCTTTTATTGTCTCAGCAAACATATTCATTTAATCTGATCACCCACGTATCCATACGTTCGCGAGCGTTTTCCTGGGCGTTGCGTGTTGTCCTTGCTCGAAGGCTTTATGGAGCACTGCTTGCGGTCTTCTGGCGTTCCCCTTCTGTTAGGACTCCGGTTTGATCCACTTTCGTGGATCTGGCACTGCTCCGTTTGCCCCTTTCCCTAGTTCACAGGCTCATGGCGCACTATTGTCTATTTTTAGTGAACCACGGTTCTCTCCTTCCGAATTGTCCACAATCGTTGCCTTTGCATGGGGTCTTGTTGCAGACGCGTGGCATAGGAGGGCAGTGGCGGTCCGCCTCGGGTTTTTGTGGTCGCATTCACTGTTAGCTGTATCTATACATATCGGTTATTGGTAATGGTACTGGAGAGTTAACACGAAATGCATGAATCTACCAGTCTCCGTCTTCTTTTCCTGCTTTTCAACTTGTTGTATGGAACTAACTGCTTCCTACTTCTTGCTGAGTGCCATCAAATGTTCACTGGGCTCCTGTGGTCCTAGCGGAGGGGATGGAAAACCCTTGGATTTCTGTTTTCAAGTCCTCACAGTAAAAATGTCGCTTCACATGACCCGCGCATAGGGTATAGGCACCCCAATACACGTCGTTTCATATGGCAAATTGAAACCTGCACAAGTCCGGATGAGTGGATTTCACGCCCGATTTGCACTCATTTTAATCTCTTAGCAATCTAAGTCACTAAGGCTGTGTAGTTTACGGCAACTAGCATGAGCCGCATTCACACTAACGATCAGACAGTGTAAGGTCACCGGCGACGCGGCCTGCTGTGTCCTCTCATAAATGTCCAGACATCACAAATGAGTAGATACGACTATCGGTGCCAGATGCATATCAATGTAACTAGATGGTCGTTAAACCAGGTAAAGGGGTGAACCGAATTCTTGGAGCGCATTCTGGCTTGATCATAAGACGGCTTTGGCACATTGGGTAGGGAATCAGAGTTGGGATCAAGAATACACTCAGTATGGGCCTAGTTGGGATGAAAGGCGCGCAAGTATGGGCGTCACAATTCGTCTTACTTGGAGAACTGGGCGAATTGGGATCTACTCATTCCGACGCATGTGGCTGCGCGGAAAGCACATAAGTCCGACGGCGATAACAAATAGGCACACGCTTTGTTTGGCAAGTCGAAGGTGGAAGGAGTTGAACAAGGAAGAATGCTATTGGAGCGGCCAATCGCCATGGATGACTTGATGCTACTGGTGGACAGCGTGGCCATCAGATGCGAGTGGAACTGATTCTGCACTTCTTCTCATTGGTCATAGTCGTGCGTCAGCGATAGGTAGCATTTTCTGTTGACTGCCAGTATGATCTAGATGAGTTACTTTCCATCTAATGATCTTTAAGTTGTAGGTGTGTAGCAATATATAGGACGACTCTCCTGAATACATGCTATTAGAACGTAGCGGTTATTGCGTGTATCTTCGCGCACTCGATCTCCCAGCTAGTTGCTTCCAGTTCCGAGATGACGATACATCGGCTGGCATTAATTGTCAGGCCAAGTCCTCGAGTCTTTCCACACTATAATCTTTGTGCTCCCATTCTAACCGGCCATTCACTATTGTACGACTGTGTTTCTCTTGAGTTACACTTATAACTATTTGCTGTCTTAAAAAACACAGTAAGAAGACGAAAGCTGCTAGATGCATGCATTTTGTATAAACTCCCCAGTACCATTAGCAATAACCAACATTCTTATGTGTAGCTAATATCGGGTGAGATCAGACAAGGGTGAGGAGTGAATAACAGAAGTTCAGCTTCTACGTCTAGGGCGGTCTTAGACTGACGAATAATTGTTTTTGTACGTTGCCTTCATCCGGCTTATGGTGGCGGCCTCGACAAATCGACGGAAGCCGGGATCAGCATGAAGTAACACTGTCTGTCACACGATGGGGGAGAAGCATTTCAAGATTATGTGCATGTTTCGATTTCGGTTTACTTAGTTCTTTCAATTTATTTATATCGTTAAGTATGGTGCATATTTTTCTGTTCATATTCGGCGTTATTTACGAACAACACTCAACATCTTTTACCAGGTTTCATTACAATCAAGTTCTTCACACCTAGTTCATGTACGCACTGAAGGTGTCATCCTAATTTGACATTATCACTTAGGTTATTTCTTCCCCAATTTGGCTTCTCATAATTGGACGTTTATAAATAATCCGCTTAACTTTCTAGGTGGGATTTTGCAATCAAGTCCCACTTACTGCACTTCTAACTTCAGCGTGTTAGGTTGTACGTTCGATCTATTCACAACGTACTTACTGCGATCACAAGCAAATGGTTTCTTCTCATGGTTGTTTATCTTCAAATTTTCTTATTGTGCTTTTCAAATTGTTTTACGGAACAAATTATCTTAAGTATCTCAAACATATTCATTTTTTTCAGTTCATGAATTATCCCCGTTTGAGTCAGAAGTAAGCAAGTGCGCGAGGAATATTCTTTTCGATAATCCTCATCGGGCGTGTACAATTATGAAGCAAATTCTGTAGAGAATAAAGCTCGTAGAGGCTTGTACAGTGAGCAACCAACTCATTAACTGGGTAGTATGAAAACTAAATCAATGCTTTGATCAATCAGACTGTCGCATTAGGCAGCAGGTGATCAAGGCAGGTCATATGTCAAGTTCAAGGCTAAGGCAATTTCAGAGCCTGTAGCAGTGTGCGCTGTTTGCACAGCTCTGGTTTTAGAACCTTGATTGCAATGGCTTCAGAAATGCTCAACAGATGTTTCTTAAACTGTTTTGGGTAGCATTTAGGGATAGTATAAACGACTTGAAACGACGGATTCATCTGGATTTGATGTCCAATGTCTACCAAGTGTTGTAAAAGGGAACTGTTGGTGGATTTTACTGTGCCTTTTCCTAGTAACGCAGGACAATATTCAGCGATTCTTTTGGACAAACACCTGGTCGTATGTCCATTTTTTCACATTCAGCACAGCGTCCGTATATTTGCAATCAGTGTGGCAAGTCGTTTTCTGTGAAGAGCAAATTGCAAACACATCTCAAGTCTGTTCATTCGAGTGAGTTTAATTGTTGGTGTCAATTTAGTTCATTTTTACCACTTTCGTCGTAACATCCTTGATGATGTCATGTTGCTTCGGTTTGATCAGTCATACTGCTTGCGGTAGATTCCCGTTTTATTGTTCTCACTGTCTAGTCACGTGCTTCCGCCGAATCTTCGATTTTTCAAACCAGCTGTCATACCCATTGCCCTATAGTAGGATGGTCGTTGACTTCAGACACGGTCCCTGTGACTGGAATGGTGAACGTTCACTTTTACTTAGTTAGCATTCCAATTCTGCTTGCCCCACGTCACACATCTGTCACACCAAAGGAGCCAGCAGCAATTCCATTAACGCTGTGACGCGCATCTTCCTAAGAATTCGATAGTGCATTGTTGAAGATATCTGCCCGCAATTTCTACTTTTTTCGGTTACAGTCTGATTTCGATTGTCTCTACCCAAAGCTTATGAAGAAACACGCTACCGGGAACGGGCAACAACGAACGTTTACCCATCTCACATTGACTGACATTCTCATGCAGTACGATTCGTCACTAATTAGTTGATAGGAATCGGATTGAACCATTCCAGCGCACGATTACGCTTCTTGCAATCGGTTGAATTTGACTCCCTCACTGGTAGTCGATTATATCCCACTCCCGATTTCCTGAACAACCGGATCATCATCATCAACAGCAGTACATCAGCCATTTGAACTGATGCTTCGCTGCCATACAATCATGAGGACCTGTGAAATAAAAAGTAAGAAGAGGGAGAGAAGGGGGACTTACCTGAAAACCTTAATGCCTTAATCAAACGTTCAGGGTCAAGGCGCCTACACCTTGTCAAGAACATACCATCACAGACAGCTGGCTATCGTGCAAAAATAAGGCGGCATCGGCGAGACAGGTTCCTTGCGGCTTTCACTGCCACGCGTCACAATCAGCCATTACCCCGCAGATAACCCAGCACCAAACACACTTTGAACAGGCCATCCGATTAGGAGACGGCAGCAGACGCGCCACTGGTGTCGATTGCGAGCCATATCCTGTAAAGTCTTGAGCCAAGCACAAGACGAGTCACGTGGACTCCAACCCGGAAGGCGAGACGGACCAACGGCACCCAGTTTGGTCGTCAGTGACTTCACTTCCCACTGCCAAGTCAACTTCTGTCTACCTCGGGCATTGCGCCACCCTACACCTGGTAGTCTGAACAACGCCCTCCTAGGTAAGCGGTGACCAGGCATAGGTAACATGTTCCCGAGCAAACGCAGTTTATTCAGTGCTATCTGTTGTTCTAGCGAGCTAGCATGTTTATCACTACCCAGTACTCGCCTACGCACATCATCGTTGGGGA
>OX104069.1:25511305-25592487 GCA_944474145.2 Dicrocoelium dendriticum
GGTGCGAAGATTATAACTGGTTTCGGATACGTTTGCCTTTACTGGCAACAGCAGCGACGTTAAACCCCAAATATATGCAACAGTTGTTAGCGACGGCGCAGCTCCAGCCTCCGTTAACTGGAGCGCAATTATTCAAGGAAAAATCTCCGAAGCGTTGCTAAGTCCGGACCAAAGCCCACCCTTTCTCATTCCCAGCGGAAGCAGGTTATTGACAGTGTGCCACTTCTAAAGGGTGAGTAAGGACAATCCGCTTCCTAACCCGCCGGTTCATGAGAACAAAACAGATCGGGATCGATGCTTCTACTTCTGTTAAAGATATTGCGCCTGCTAGAATGATAGACGATCATTGTTTTCTAGAAGGAGTTATCTCCACGCTTTTTATGAGGGCAAGAGGGAGATCGGTATTGCTTTGGTCTCGGTAGGAAGCAATAAGACTGCTCGGAAACTCGCCCTCTCAAAGTTTTCTGCCAGAGTGAAGATGAATACCGTCGCGTTCTCAGATGGACCTCACGTCTCAAGGCGCAATCCTTTCATGTACTGAGAGACCTGTCCCCAGAAGATTTGGTCCGAATCAAGAGCGCTATTGAGGAGCTACAAAGACGCCGGATAAATGGTGGAATTATTTTCCACGTGGTACAGAAAGCACACAGTTCGATGGCAATTTATCTTCCTCATGCCCAGGCAGCAAGATTAACGAATGGGCTACAAATGATCTCTGCTAATTTGAGTAGATTAAGAAACACACCTGGTGCAATTCGACTTTTTGCTCCAGAGAAACAACCAGATTTGTTGACCTTCACAGAGACTTGGTTATCTTCGGTCATCTTGGACTCAGAGGTTCACATTTTGGGATATCACTTTTCTCTGGCCGACAGCTCTGAAGTGAAGTCTAGTGTTGGTTTGATTCTGTACTGGCAAGAGGGCCTCAGTGCTTATCCTGTAGAAGCGGTCTGTGACAATACTGCTTCTTCTGAGCTTTTGTGGTGTCGACTTCGTGATGGGTTCAGATTTCCCATGGTTGGTGTCATTTATACAGCACCTGTTCGTTCCGGAGCTTGCTTGCAAGAGTCGATAAAGAAGCATGGCATAGACAGAGACTCGGATAACGGGAGAATATTAATCGGGATCTGCTCCATTGTATGCTGTCTCTGGATTCTTTAGATTCTCTTCTCATCGAAACTGTTCTCACTTGTCCTATGATCCAGCATGTTGCAGCGCCTACTAGACTATATCCTGGTCAGGCTCCACACATCTAAGACATCGTACTCTCACCGGCATACTCATATGTATCCCAAGCGACTGTCCTACAACCTATTGGCCAAAGTGATCGTTGTGTAGTTTCGTTTGTGTGGAAAAACCGTCTCACCATTCATGACCGGAGTGTGTACCGTCGAAGCTTCTGGCATGTGAATCCACACCGTCTGAGAGTTGCTGCAAGTTTCGTGGACCGGAGAATTCCCGAGCACCTGGTCGTTGACGAAGCCTAGAGCTTTTTATACACAAACTTGATGTCACCCATTGGTCAAGTCATCCCTATTTCCAGAAGAAATCATTCTTCCGGAGGCCATGCTTGGATCGATTCTGAGTCAGGGATCCTTATGAACAATAAACGCAGCATATGGGGTAGGTTTAAGTCTACAAAATCGGCCTTGGACTACTAGAACAAAAGGCAGTTAGGAACTTTTACAACCTAACCAAACGCAAGAAACGATAATGCTATAAACTTCATTTGGCGGAAATATTCAAGACTACTCCCAAGCTACTTTTCTCGAATCTGTAAAAGGATTTCAAAAGCTGAGTATGAGGTACCTGTTCTGTACTGTAGCAAGACTAATACCATGCCTAATGAAAATGATGCAAATGCCAGTCATGTGGCTTTACAGCATACTTTCGTCTTTTTCACTGAAGCTCTATTGTACAGTGACTGTCACCACATCCCTCTACATTAGAGCATATAGGGATCAGTGACGACTTCGTTATGAAACTACTTGAATTAAATCAGAATTCTTCACTGACTCGATTATTTGCACTTTTTATTCGTCAAGACGATTGCGGAGCACATTGCTTCTCCTGTTTTCCAAGTTTTTGCCGCTTCATACTTTCCGGACGACTCCCAATGGCTTAGAAATCAGATGCGGTGACCTATATACAAGGGAAGATATCTTCAGCATCCTGCAAACTTGGGGCTGATTTATCTGACATCGGTACTTTGCGAACTCACAGAAAGAATTCTTAAACGAGCCCTAGATAACCTGCGCACTCTCTCATGTGCTCAAGTTCGTTTTCACAAGGTACGTTTCCGTATCTCTAATTTCTTTGTTGCTAAAGAGAAATGGACGAGATCTCTGTATGCCGTCAATCGCCTAGTTGTTTTCGTAGATTTCAGCAGGGCATTTGACAAAGTTCCTAACGGACGTCCCGAACTCCGGGGGTTGGTGTTTCTGGGAAGATTTTTTGATTCTTTACTTTCTGAATGGCCGGGGCGTTCAAGTTATCTTAGGTGATACCTGCTCCAATTATCAACAGATCAACAACAGCAATACATCAGCCATTTGACCTGATGCTTCGCTGCCATACAACCATGATGACCCATAAAATAAAGAATAACAAGAGTGAGAGAAGAGGGACTTACCTGAAAACCTTAATGCCCTAAGCAAACATTCAGGGTCAAGGCGCCTACACCTTGCGTAGACAGCATACTGGCTATCGTGCAAAGATAAGGCGGCATCGGCGAGCCAGCTTCCTTGCGGCTTTCACCGCTCCGCGTCATAATCAGCCATTACCCCGCAGATAACTCAGCACCAAACACACTTTAAACAGGTAATCCGATTACGAGACGGCAGCAGACGCGCCACTGGTATCGGTTGCAAGCAATGTCCTGTAAAGCCTGAAGCGAAGCACAAGGCGAGGCACGTGGACTCCAGCCCGGCAGGTGAGACGGACCAACGGCACGCAGTTTGGTCATCAATGACTTCATTTTCCGCTGCCAACTCAACTTCTGTCCACCTTGATCCTTGCGCCAACCTTCACCTGGTAGACTGAACAAGGCCTTCATAGGTAAGCGGTGACCAGGCATACGTAGCACGTGCTCGAGCCAACGCAACTTATTCAGTGCTATCTGTTGCTCTAGGGAGCTAGCATGATTATCACCATCTAGTATTCGCCTGCGCACATCATCGTTGTGGAGACGCTGGTGCCATCCGACACTGGGAATGCTTCGCAAACAACGATGATCAAAGACTTGAAGGCGCCTCAGATTTTCAGACCGAAGTGACCAAGTCTCATTACTACAGAGCAGAACGGCCCTCACTGTGGCCTTGTATATACGAAGGGAAACTCCATTCTGTCGCCAAAGAAGTCGCAAGTTCAAGGAGGCAGCTCTGGCTTTTGCAACGCGTGAGCTGACGTCAGTTTCTGTGCGCCCATCATTGCTGACGCAGCTTCCAAGCTAAGTGAAATGATCAACAACCTCGAGTTCCTCGTTAGTAAGGGTCAAGGAGTCATCAAGTGGCTGGTGGTCCTGCAGTAACACTTTACACTTTGAAGGTGCGAAGTGCATACCAAATAATGGGACCACTGTGAGAATTTTATTCAGGGTTGATTGTGCCACCGCAACATCGTCGAAAAGTAAGACGATATCGTCCGCGTAATGAAGGTCAACTAATTTTTCGCCAGGCGGCACTTCAACGCCTACATCGTGAGATTCCGCAAGGGAACACTGCATGATAGAATCCACGACGAAATTGAACAGAAATGGGGAAATCGGACAACCCTGACGAACGCCACTTGTGGTCGGAAAGCTATCCGATAGGCCACCATAGACCCTGACGCGGCCTGTAGTGTTCGAGTATAGAGCACGAAGGATGTTCACATATTTCGTGGGAACACCTTTTCGCGCAAGTAATTCGAACGGAATCGATCGATCGACTAAATCGAACGCACTCTTGAAATCGAAGAACACAGCTATTGTCTGTCTGCGGTATGCGTGGCGCTGCTCTAGCACCTGCCGCAAAGTGAATATATGGTCTATAGTCACGCCATGGGTAGAAACCGAGCTGCTTTTCCCTAATTTCAGATTCCCGTTCCGCATTGAGGCGACGAACGATAATCGAGGCCAATAATTTTGTCACAACTGGTGTTAGGCTAATACCCCTGTGGTTAGAACAGTCTGTGCGACTGCTCTTCTTGTATATTGCCACTATAATCGATATGCTCCAGTTAGCCGGAACATTCCCTTCCATATACGTTCAAATAAGGAGGTCAGTGCTTTGCAGAGGACCTCACCTCCATCCCTAAATAGTGCAGATAGGAGGGAATCCGGGTCAGCGCCACGAAAAACGATTGAGGGCGATGATCGCATTTCGGATCTCGGCCTCCGACGGAAACTCGAAACTAACTGTCCATGGCTCATCCTGAATCACCGCAGTAGGAAGACGTCCCGGAGGCATGGTGACAACTGAACTGATCTTAAAAGTGTTCCGCCTAACTAGCCATACGGTGCTCTTTATTGTGTACCAGTTCACCCGCGCTGTTTCTGATTGTCTCACTCACGCCTGATTTCCTGGGACCAGTAGTACGGATCAGCTGGAAGAGCTTCCGGTACTTGCCAACTGCTCCTGTCTCCTCCATTTCTTTAGCCTTACTGGTTCACCAGGCTTTCTTGTCAACACGTAAACTCCGCTTTAGTTCGCTCCAGAGCCAACCGGGAGGTTTGTTCTCTATTCCAACAGGTTCACCGACCTATCGAATATCCAGCGACTGTTGCGATGGCGATTGCTAGTGCCACAAGCAGATGCTTCTGCGTCGTACAGGGCGGCCGAGATCCTACTCCACTGAAGCTTAGTGTCATTAGGACAAGACAGCGAAAGTTCAGTACACAGTGCGTCTTGATAGGCTTACCTGACCGAGGGCTGAGACATTTCCTCAATTGCCAATCGGAGGGGATGCTTGGTGCGCCTCCCGGTAAAGTTCATGAATGCGCTGCAGGGTACCAAGGTATGATCAGAGTCGACGCAGGTATTCCAGTACGAGCGGCATTCCAGCATGGAACCACGGCACCTGTAACTTATGGCTATGTGGTCAATTTGGGTCCAAAGCTGACCAGCTATAGGAGGACGCCAAGTGGCCCTACAGCGCCCACTGGGTCTAAAATCACTGCTACTAAGAAACAACTAGTGCTCCGCACACAGTTGTAGCAGACGCTCGCTGTTGTCAGTCCGTTCAGCGTTAAGCCCATAATTACCATCCAGCTGAGCTTCTGAAGAGCTCAGACGCCCTATTTGTGCGTTCATATCCCCTGCAAGTGTTATAATATCTGAACTAGTAGCACTGCGCAGTAGGGCGTTCAGTTCATGGTAGAATGTGTCCTTTGCAGCATTGGAACTGCAGTCGGTGGGAGCACAAGCGGAAATCACAAACATACAGTGTTTTGTACTACTTCATGAATCAACTTTAACTGATGTCGTCAAACGGGCTGCACAAAAACGGCTGTTCACCGGAATCCAATCAATCAACGATGGATCAGCCTTGTAGCTTAGAATGTTACCTACACCAGCTTGACCTGTGGGTGCTGCATCGGGGTCTCCTGATGCGTACAACCAATAACGAGAGGATAAGCCGGGTGCAGTTAGTTCAACAACCCCATTACGGTCAATAATCCTAGTTTCAGACACACAACACACATCAATACCCAGTGCGTCCAAGGTGCGTACGAGTGCAGGCCGTTGACATATTTCTTCTAGACTGCGAACGCTGAACGTCGTCATGGAAACGGGACAGTGTGGTCTTACAAGGGACTGTTGCTGATAGGCGTCCGGTGCGTGTCGCGGGAAGGTGGCTGCGGATGGTTCTACTCCAGTGGCACTTCGGTTACTGTCAATTAAGCTGGGAGTTATAGAAGGAAGGTTAGTAATGGGGGTCGGGAAGGGAGTAGGAGAAACAGGTGGAAAGAAGGGAGACGCCAGCAGCAGCATGTTTTCGCTTATCCTCCCTGCTGTATGCAGCAGATAAGGCTACCCTTGATACTCTTCGTGACGTCCGATGCAGGATAAAATTTGCGTCGGAAGAGAAAGTTTCGGTTGTTTGTGGGCTAGGATACGGACACGGCACTCAGACCTAGACAGGAGGACGATTAGGGTCCTCATCCTAAGCCTTTGGCTCAAAACCTGTCCACAAGGCAGCGGGGAGGTGGCAGTGATTTAGTTTTACAGAAATGGCCGCCATCCGATTTCAAACCCCCAAGCTGGAGGACCAGGAGACTGAGTTTGTCTGACCTCTCACCATGGACCAACCTGATAGGAGTAGCTCTCAAGCTGCCTAGAGGCAACACCCAGTATAGCTAGGTCAGCGAGGTACGCAAGCCGTCGCACCACGTTAAGGTCCAGTGGGGTCCCGCATGTCTCTGTCCTTGGTCCTGAGTTCTTTAAAACTTTCATAAATGATCTTCCATCCGAGCTCCAAACTGATTACCCAATATATGCCGATGATCTAAAGCTGTGGCTGGAGGTCTCCAAGCTTGAAAATGCTGACTGACTGCAAACAACGCTAGACCAGTTGCACTGCTGGTCAATAGAATGACGAATACCCTGTAGCGGTTGTAAATACTATATTTTATCTTTCTTTTTGCCACTTTCGTTACCAACCATTTTGTATCGTTTGATTAAATTCACGAATTTTCAATACACATATTCAGTGCGCTCGCTTCGTGCTGGTTTGGTTTGCTGTTGTTTGTGCTTGTATTGCCGCCACGTTTTTCCAGCGGGCGGATGGATAGCTACGAACCAACATCATCGGCATCGAACTTAAGTTAACTTAACGAAAGACTGTAACGCATTTGTGTCTGCTTGTTCTTTAACTGAGTGTTGCCTAAAGTCCTAGTTAGCCTCAGGACTCGAACTTTTACATAATGGTCCACTACATTACTTGGTGACTTCCTAATTTTTTGGAATACGTTAATTTTTTCTTCATCATGTTTGATCAGGCTTTTTGTGAACAGTTGTCTGAACATTCCGTTGCACTTTTTTGCCTTCCTTCGACGTGTCAAATCCGTGTTCTCTTCATTCACATTGAATCTGTCTTCTTCTTTCTTAAGATCACATCGCAGTCTATAATGTTTTCGTATGTTACTCCTCGTCTGTCTTCACACATCGCTTCAAAATTCCTCGATATCCTCGACCCTATGCAGACTGCTGTACCTTGTGACAAGTTTAAAGCAGATATCTTTAAACGCACTACTGTATCCGACGATGCACATCTCCAGCAGCTACTTTCTGGCGTCGAGCCTGGTGATCGTACACCGTCTCAGCTCCTTTGGTCAGGTTCTAAGGACGACAGGCTTCCGCTGAACGGGCGTCCTGTTTTTTGCACCGGTAAGCAAACAAGAGCCCTCGGTACTTCGACGTCTGATTACCTTCCGCGACTTCTGCAAAAGGTTGGAGAAAATCAGAAGCATTCTCTGTACTATCATACAGTATGAGGTTACAGCGACATGATGCAATAAAAGTACAATAAATCCGGAAAATAGTCCAGACCGACGCCTATCTATGCCTTTTTTAACGACCTCTACGGTGCTCCATTCTATTAATGCTGGAGGTAGCTTATTTTAGCTATTAACTACACGATTCGCAAAGAATTTCGCCTTGATCTCCAGCCTAAATCTTTGATGCCCAGCTAACCAGAAACATTCTTTAAATTATACGGCGGTGCAATGCAAACTCGTAAGTCCCCGTGCTATTTGCGCTTCATGGCACTGCAGCATCAACGGATCGGGGCAAAGCCTATTTAATTGCGGAACAGTATTTTAGGTCTGGGAATTGGGTGTTTGTTCGCAAGTCTCCGTTACCAAATATTGACATGGGAGCAAAGATTCCAGTGAACTCCTTCCGGAGAGATCATTCCATTTCGGAGGCTCAGATTCTCATGCTACTGTGTGAACTAAATCCCACCAAAGCTGCCGGGATGGACGCCAACTAACCCAAGCGTTTATACTAGCTGGTCGATGTGCTGTATAAATTAGTCGCTTTTATATTTGAGCGATCTCTACATGCGGACTGGAGAGGCTGTCGTATGCCCTGGTTTCAAAATAGGGTGATAAGGATGAGAACTACATACTCATGACCTAACAAGTGTCTTGGTTAATTTTACTGGATAGCTAGCAAGAAATGCCCTCGGAAAGCACTTGATTAATTCAGCTTGATTTATCGTTCTCAATATGTGTTCCGCAGATGTTGTTTTTGTTTGACTAACTTGTTGGTGGCCTGCGAATGCTGAGGTGAGGCTGTAGATTTAGGACAGGCGGTAGACGTTTCGTTTATTGATCTTTCCAAAGCATTTGATATCCTCCCACACTGTCGTCTACTTTTAAGCTGAAATTTTGCGTTGTTTCCTGCCATGTTTTGACGCGGATTTCAGTGTTCCTAAATGCAAGGGAGAAAATCGTTCGCGTGTACTCTGGGCTCTCTTTCCGACAAGCTATATGGATTGATGTCCCATAGAATTCGGTTCACGGTTCTATGCTCAGTTGTTGTGGAGTTCTCCGAGCTGGGCAAGTTGCCCAGCTCGAAGAACTCCACAACAACTGAGCAAGCCTCCCGAGCTACCAATATTCCAAATCATTTCGAACGGTTCTATGCTGTTCGCTTCATATGTTAACGACCTCCATGAAGAACTCAAGGTACCATCCCCTCCGCTTGTGGATGATTTAAAGTCCTTGAGCGCAGTAAGCGATTCTGATGATCCCTTGGCTTTGCAGGTGTTTCTTGACAAACTTTGGGAGTGATCGGGTTTGTGGCAGCTACTGATAGGTCTTGTCAAGTGTTCGGTCCTGCAGTTAGGACCAATTGCGCCTCTAATTGCTCATTTAGTTGGCGGTAATGCAGTACCGCACATGATCCACCAAGTCGACGGTTGGACAACACTAGGCTCAGCACGGCTAAATTTCGTTGTTTGGGTAACACTGTAACATTTCCTACGAGAACACAATCTAACAACACTATGCATTATTTAGCCAACAAGCGTGAAATGTTCGGGCTGATATGACTCTTCTGCTATTCTCTACAACTCTGTGATCCCTCTATGACATGCGTAACTCCTTCTTATTGACTGGCGGAACTGAACTGCATTTTGAGATATAGACGTTTCCGAGTTGACCTCGAAAATCCATCCCTTTTACGCTGAATGTCCCCGTATAGTTGGTAGCTATTTTTCCAATACTTTTGTAGGAATTGAAATCGGCTTATCCGGAATCCCACACAAAGGAGCAGATGTAACAGCGTTGACAGCAGATGTTTATATATGATAACTAGACTTGATGAGACATTTCCACAACTCTGTCCCTTAGTCCCACCCGACGTACCATCATTTGCTCTCATCAGCAGTACGCTTACCACCTTTGCGTCATCCGGCGGTATCGGCTACTTCAGCATGCGAACGTGAATGTGGAGTTGTTTTGATTGTGACGCGACACATTTAAAGTCAAACGAAGACTATCTCCTTACCGCCGCTCTTCATGCCTTAGGTAACTTTTTGTGATCGAATAGCCTTGGCAGAGTGTAGATACCTTGGTTTTAAATGTTTACTGAAGTTATCAAAGCTCTCACTTAATCCTCTCCCACTTCCTCATTTACCTGCCCACCACCGTTAAGTATACGGATTGTGTGATAGCGGTTTGGCAGGGCTGCGTACTTCTGTCCTGTTGTTGGTTTTGCTATCGCCGTTTATCATGGCACAGATCTAGTAGGCGCTAGTTAATCGTGGGTTGTCCTTCCCCTCTAAGCTACGGGCATTCCGAAGAAGTCGATGGGAGAAATATTGGATAGTTAAATAAGTAAACCATTATTTGCCTGTCGACTGATTCACTTTACCGAAAGCGGAGGCTTGTGCTTACGCACAAGGTGCTTTTTTGCTGCTGTTGTTAAGTTTACTTCACCTTTGCCGAGCCATAAGCTCTTTGACCATGTGTTCGAATATCTTAGACACATACTAATAGCCTGATAAAGGTTTCTGGTTAACCTTATCAATCTGAAACGCTCATTCTCCGTTCTAGTTTGTAAGACGTCTTGCATTTACACTCTTTTGGTTTATACGTTTCGTTCCTGAATTGTGTACGAGCTTGTGGTCACATGCGTCAGAAAACAAATTACGTTGCTTTTGAGTACTTGGGTTACTCGTGTTATGTGGTTTTCATTTGTCAGGATGACGCTGCAGAGCTCACGGATGAGTCAACCTTCGACTCTTTGTATTCTGAGACCGAAGCCCGAGTCCACAGTTGCATATTCTTCAGCAATAACTTCAAACGGGGAAATGATCAGTGCCCTCCCGGGTGTTCAGGAGAATGACAAATTAGATTCCAAGTTGCAATGCACTTCCGATCACTTGTCGAAAATTGAACAAGACGCCTCTGTGAACTCTTCTGACGGACGTTGTCTACATGCGATTGGGACAGTGACGTCACCTTCCGTTTCTCATCAAGGTATTGCTCACCAGTGGACACATACATCATTATACATATAACTTCATCCTTTGCCAATTATTATTCTACTTATAGATTACCCCTGTATGTTGATGAAGGCAATAGAACGGGAAACTGCATTCGGAAGAGTTGAGTTCCATGGTGCGCATTTCAGGAATGCCACTAAGTGTTCCCAATTAGGCGTTCTCGTGGTTCTACATTCTATTAAGGCTTTAGCTCCCAGTACTGTTGTGGAACTTGGCGGAGTAAATTCGTGGGTGCTACAATGGTGCGTGCACCGATGAAACGGGTAGAAGCAGACGTTGCTACGCCGACTCACCGAGCATACCAGTCTCGAAATAGCCCGGCGAAGGTAAATGTAAAGAGGGATTAGTAGAACAGGAATAAGTCAAGCACCTCGAGGTTTACTGAAATTGGGTGCATGGGATGGGGATAATCCTTCGGGTGGTCAAATGCTTTTCAACGCTCTCAAACATCGGGTCGGCGTGTGGACCTAGGTCCATAGAGATCGGTCGTGGCGGGAGATTATATGGGGCGCGTGACGCCGTGACCAAATAAGCTGACCACATCAGCAGGGAGAATTATCCGGTTGTAGTGTAAACGTCATTTGCATAAGCATTTAGAAATCGGAATGACGAGACTAAATGTAATGCGATAGTTTACCTGCCTTGACGATCCATTGAGCTAACCTAGGTACTGCTTTTCGCACCTTCTAAGCCACCGATACCAGTTTGGTCAGTGCTTAGAGGTCGGATAAAACGCAGTCTCCTGGACTTACATGTTGAGAGCTGGAGTGAGGGTGGCTATTTATTCCGTAAAACGGACTCTCTGTAACCTGGTCCCAAAACCCCGCTGCTTTGCGTTTAGATTTTGATGAGAACCCTACTCGTTCTCCTGTCTAGGCCTGGGCAAGCTAACATTATCTTGCTCATGCAATACAATGCATTTCTCTCCACACAATTCCTTGATGCTCCGGCCGTCCCAGAGGGTAACTAACGGCGCTCTATCTGGTGCCTCAACTAAGTTGTACAGGGATTAGGATGCTACTGCTCATGCCACCACGTCTTCTCATCCCCCTTTATACTTTTACATCCTCCTCCTCCTTTTCACTTTCATTTGCTATAGCCTTAAAGATCAAATGCGTGTCTTGTAATCGGAGAGCGCAGATTCGAGCCTGCATAGGGGACCGGGCGACCGTCGCAATATTTTAACTTGCGCGCGACTGGTGGTGGTTGCGCGGCAGCGAAGTATCCCCTCTCTTATCAACTTCGCCATTCTTCCCCCTTCCATCTTGCTTCAATAGGCGTTTGTCTTCTATTTTCCACTCACACAACCGCAGTGCATAACTCCACTCCAGTGGACAAGTGAATTTTCTTTCAGGGGGTCGACGGCAGTTCATCCATTTCTGTTTGAATCCCTCGATCCCCCCTGTGATTGGCATGTCTCAGCGTGCGTTGCACCTTAGCAAACAGCCATCACTTACCCGAACACTAGAGACCCTATCGATCAATATCTGCTGCTTATTTGAAACTTCGTGCTTACCCCACGATTTCCCACTCGCAACACTGGCGGTGCTTTCACACTGCGCTTGTCCGGAGATGACGCAGCTTCAGAATCCGGTCAAGCCGGGTTGAAGTCCGTCCACACTCCTTCACAGGCAACCACAAGCACGCTGTATCTGTGAAACAATCTCACACAAGGCTGTGGCTGTACCGACCGCAGTCCGCTCCACACTGAGTGCATGGAACCACACTTCGAGCCTAAAGACCCAGCGTGCAAGCAAACGGTTAGTAAACCGAATGCAATGTACCTACAAACGCTACGCCAGTTCTGCTTACGTTCTCTGCAAGACCCCTCGTCGTTTCGGTGTTGGCCCCGAGTGGTCTCGCTCATGGCTCACTAGGCCTGCCTGATTCATTCGCCCGCGACCGCATGCGCTACAGTACAATATACCCGATGTAGATAGAGTACAACCCATCGGCGCTTTCCGCTTCTTCTCTGCATGCATAAGGTCTTTCTCCCGCACTTCGGCAACTGCCTTCGTGATCAGATCGCGTCATGCACGCCGATCAATCGCCTTTGATTTCCATGACCTGTAGAACGCGAGAGGCTCACTTTGATCATGTCCTGGTAACGAAGCTTCGGTATCCCCGTATGCCGCTTCCCAATACTAGCTGACCATATAATAGTTGTTTCGGTATCCCCGTCGAATGCATACGCCACACATGACCGAGGCACCTCAGGTGTGAGCAAAAGCATGCAGTCCACTGCATACATTCCACTTCGGCGCAACACTTCCGTGTCAGCAACTCTGTCGCAGAAACCAGTGCGCAAAATCCGTTCCAAACACTGTTGATGGAACCGCTCGAGATATCGCACATCCCGTCAGTACATCGTCCACGTTTCACTGTTGTATAGAAGAACGGACAGCACCATGGATTTGTACACCATCAGCTTCGTGCCAACGGTAAGCTGATGGTTGTTTCACACTCGGTACTCTAGCTTCCCGAATGCCGCCGCTGCCTTAGAGACGCGGATACGAAGCTCACTGTGTAGCTGCTGGTCAGTCGACATCACACTCCCAAGGTAGCAGAAGCGGGAGGTGGTTTCTAATATTTCAGCACCAATGCTGATTCGCGGCAATATTGAAGATTGCACCTAAGGTGAAGGCTGAAAGAGACAGACAGTTTTGCTTATGTTGATAGTGAGTCCGAATTTGTCCACTGTCGAAGGCAGAGCACTAGTCCTGTACCGGAATTCATCTGCGCTGTCTGCAAACAACGCACTATCCTTACCAAACGGCAGCATACGGATGTTCAGCAACCCATCATCAATACGATGCTCCACACGAACATCATAAGTACAAGCCGCATCAAATGCACAAGACATTATTACATGAAGATAAATATTAAAATGGGCTAGAGCTAAGACACAGCCTTGCTTCACACCAGTGACAACTGCAAAGTCATCCATGGTCTCTCCACTCAGCTGCACCCTTGCCCTCATACCACTGTGCAGGCATTCACTTAAACTTACCAACTTACTCAGACAACCAATCTTACTCAACACCAGTCACAATACCTCACGGTCCACGGTATCAAACCAACAACAAACGGGTACAATGACTGGGTCGTTCTCTTCACTTCTCCTGCAACTGACGAGCATCGCAACACATATGCCAGCCAACGCGCATAACAACACGCTCAACCCCGTCCTGTCTCGACCTGCTGCTAACGAACTACAAAACGAGTGCATGACGTTCGGATTCTGGAGTCACTGGTTACAAGCGACCACTCAGTGCTCATAGCTTATATGGAATTGCCTTTACCGTATTCACGTTCGTTGGAATCAGCTTACAACTACTGGAAAATTGACTTCCGTGGTCTAGCTCGAGCCGCGAGCCAACTGGATTGGTCTCTGTCACAAACCGAGTCTGTGGAACACTGTTGGATATTTATAAAAGAGAGATTGACATCATTGTGTTCCCAATTTGTGCTCTTGAAATGTCGGAAGGTTGGACCGATTAAGCCTCATTGGTTTGACAAGGAGTATGGAAATCTGGCTCGGAGGCGGCGCAGACTGTGGGACAAATTCCTCCTCTCTGGCTTTGCCAATGATAACAAAGGGTATAAAAGTCAGTGGAACCTCTGCAACAGTACAAAAAGGAATAAGCGCCGACATTTCGAAGAGCAGCTCGTAATCGCCGCGAAGACCGCCCCAAAGAGAATCTTTGCTTACGTGAAGCGACGCCTGAAACCGGCAGGTGATGTGACAGTGCTAGATGGCCCGTATAGAGAGTCCCTAACCTCCAGCACTGCGCGCGCGTCCGCGTTGGCGGCGCACTTCGCTTCTGTAGTTTCAAATGACCAGGTGTCTGTTCTGAGTTCGACGTCTACCGCTTTTACTAAATTCTACAGTCTGAAGTGCGGCGTTGAAGAAGTATGTCAACTACTCGCCAACCTTGACGCCACCAAACTTGTCGGACTTGATGGGCTTCACCCTCTGATTCTCAATTCACTTTCGACCATCATCTCTTCTGTCGTGACTGACATTTTCAACAAGTCGCGGTTCGTAGGTTCGTTGCCAATTGTCTGGAAATGTTCAGTTGTGAAGCTTATTCCGAAAGGTGGCGACCCTAGCAAAGTAGACAACTTTCTCTCTTACACCTATTTTGGCAAACATTGCTGAGAAAATCGTGAAGGACGGATTGCTACAGTCGTTTCAGTCAAAAGAGATGCTGATGCCCGCACAGCACAATTTTATGCAAGGCCACTCATGCATTACAAGCTTGCTTGTGAGGAGGCATGTGTGCTTGAAGGCAATAAGCAAAGGGGAGTCTGTCGACATGTTAATCATCGATTTTAGTAAAGCCTTCGACAAGGTTAGCCATGATGTTCTCCTTCACAAAATCAGGATGTGTGGTGTCGGTGGCTCACTGCACCGGTGGATCTGCGACTTTGTTGTTGAACGAAAGTGGAGGGTACAGGTCGACGACCATGTAACTCACTGGTATCCCTCCACAAGTGGCGTGTCTCAATGTACTGTGTTGGGACCCACTCTGTTCCTGATCCACATCAACGATATACCTCAGCTTCTTCGGTCGCCGTGTGCCTTTGTTTGCGGATGACATGAAGATTTAAAGAGTAATTGACGCTCCCGACGACTCTGGCCTACTTCAGCAGTACCTCAACCGCCTATCCACATGGTCTGCAAAAATTCACCTCCCAGTCAACCCAGCCAAGTTTGTATTTATAAGCCTGGGGAAGGGTGCTGACGGCCGAATCTACACCCTTGACGGCCAACCGCTATAACCCACGCCCTCCGTGAAGGACCTAGGTGTCCTCTCGCGCTACGATTTGAAGTCCGTGGACAACACGAACAGGCTATATCGTAACGGACTGCTCATGCTTTGGGTGCTCAAACGTAGCTTCGGCACATGGTCTGAAGAGGTTGCCACTCGTCTCTTCTCTTCTATCCTTAAACCAATGCTAGAGTGCGGTTCGCCCGCCTACTTTGGTGCGAATACAGCGGCGGTTGAAAGAGAACGGGATCCGTCTTTCCTTATCTGTGGTATCCAACGCTCTCAGAGCGCTAAGTATCACACTCCAGAAGTGCCATTATGAGCTAGACTGCGTCAGCAGTGCCACGGCGATCGCAGCGTGTTTGTAACTTCGGATCCGCGATCCTGTTACCGCTTTTGCCTGAGCACTCAATTTTTCAGACCGCCGCACATCATCGTCGGGGACTGTGCTCTTGGTTTGAACAGGATCTTGGCAGGAGGTAACAAAGTTTTCTTTTTTATTCTGAGTAAACTGTTGCCAGAGCTTACTCCAATTTCTGGAGATAGATTATTTCTTTGTTCCAAAACCATTCGCAAATATTCTCTTCCCATCCTTCATTGCTGCCTTCGCCTTACCTTTCGAATGGCCATGGTAACGACTAGTGAAGTAGTTATCGAATTTCCACTTTTAACTGAAATCTCGGAACATCTCTGAAGACAGCTTCGACTGCTCATACCTTTCAGGGAAATAGATCTAAAAATCATCAAAATGAAGTTGTACGTCTATCTCACAACTAGAAAACTATCGAACCCCACAGCCAACCGATGAAATGCCGAGCACAACCCACAAATGCTAACCCTCGAGTTTTTATACCAACCTTGGAATCGGTCTCCAACGCCCTTAATTCCTAGCATGACATACCAAGAAAGCCATTGCTTTATCAACCTGTTTCTCAACCTATTCCAACTACACATGTACAGTGGCCTCAATCTTTTTCAACTGCAACCATCAAGGCCAACTGCAGTCATACTCCCCATTTTCCATGAAATATTACCGTTGCAGGGCAATATTTTAATCCTTATTAGTGCACGCTCTCGGAATACTAAGATGAACAGGTTTTGCCATCTTATTGCTCTCTCACTTCCCCATTTAACACTACTAGTTGGAACATGATTTCCCCCTTCCTACCTCATACATATTACCACATTGAGGACTAGACCTCATTCGGGCCATGATGGTGGCTGCGCTATCTGTGCTCGTGAACACCTATTCATCCATTCAATATCAGACCCACAGCTGAACAACGTTAATGAATCCGTTAGGGTTTCTGTGAAGTTGTACAATACCCACATTCTAGTTGGTGTCTTTATCCCTCCGCGGTGTGATACCCGTCATCGTCCCTCTTCCGCTTCCGAATACGCCTCTGTTCTAACTTTCGCTCACAAAATATTCGGTGGTGATTTTTAACACGCCAAATGTCTCTTCGGAAAAATGCTCTGCACCGCCTAGGCTCATGAGTCTCATTTCAGTGATCTAGTTACTGGGATGGAACCAAGCCGTGCATAAACCAACGAGAGGTAACAATATATTGGACTTAATATTTACTCAATACGTTGTACTTGGATGCTTTTAGTGATCGATGGAATCACTGACTTTATTGGTGCTGTCTCTGGCCGCCCGAAATCGTTCTAAGCGTTCCTTCGGGTTTGCGTCTATACAGTTTGTGTTGCGCTGCTTTACTTATTATTCTGAGTCCGTAGCCCATATTTTCCGGACTGTACCATCACCCGAGACTATCTCAGAATGACAGTTCCAAGTTACACCTGATGGAAAAGTCGGGCAGTTGAGCATAATCCAGGCAAACGGTATTGGTGTGCAGTTGCTGTTGCTACGCACCGTGTGATACAGGTGAATGCTTCAGTTGTGGTGAAGTGGTTGACGATATCCCTTTCCATCGCGACGAGACTGGACATTAACGTGTCCTGTCTCTCTACCAAATGGCACGGTTAAGAATGACCATCCTTGAGCATCCAATTACTACTGTGCATCAGATTCGAACTGAAGATGGATTTAAAATCGTCTACACTGTATCCATGCGCATCCCGAAGGAACTCAGGAAGCGCCTGCTCGCCACTGCCGAAGCAATGGCAATCAGACTAGTAGAGTCGGAGTTATGCATGCAAAGGACGCTAATACATGCTCTTAGTTTGCTTTGGCCGTGGTCAGGATTTTGTCCATATCTGACAGAAACCACAGCCTAATTGTGAGCTCTGTTAGTATGAAGCAAGGGAGGCAGAATCTGAGTAATTCTTTTTGGTAATTCTCATCAGACTCAAACATTACATGATGATGACAGAGTGCTATATGTCCCGGAATGAGCTGAGTATTAAATAGAATGTTTAATTCCCACCGGAACAAATCAATACATCACGGAGTCCTTGAGTGTGGCAAATTATGTACCGGTGAAAAGCACAGCAGAAGTTGTAGGCTACGGTAGAAGGGCGTACAGACTGTTTTTGTACGCACACTTCTGGCTTGAAGTGGCAGATATAGATAACTTCCGCAGTAGACAGGAGATGCTTCCGGAATCCGCGCAAGAAACGTTCAGCCGAAATTATGCGTACAAAAACCGTTAGTACGTCCTTTACTTCTACCGTGGCCTACAACTTCTGCTGTACTTTTCACCGGTACATAATTTGACACACTCAAGGACTCCGTGATGTATTGATTTGTTCCGGTGGGAATTAAACATTCTATTTAATACTCAGCTCATTCCGGGACATATAGCACTCTGTCATCATCATGTAATGTTTGAGTCCGATGCGAATTACCGAAAACAATTCTTTACTCAGATTCTGCCTCCCTTGATTCATTCTAGTAAGTGGGGATTTTCGGATTGCTGAAGATCAGCATTCCCCGTGAATCAATCAAGCTTGTGAGCTTTGTTCTCCATCAACTTTTTTGCCTTATTCCCTTTCTGCTCGTTTGTATACCCGAGACACGCGGTTATAACTTATACCACCTTCCATTATTTACAGAATTATCGATCGGCTTCATGGACACTATTTTTAACTGCGATGTATTCACGCCAACTCTGTGTGGCTTCCTTGTTTTCTTCCCATTTATAAATGTAAATGTCTGACTACAATGAACAATGATTTATCACGGGATAAAAGCAAGTGCTTGACACGTCCCGTAGGATGGTTGAGGTGAATATGATGAAATCAAAATGTCTGGGTCATCTATCGAACGTCTGCCGAGATGAATAGTTTGATAAGTAACATCAGTGTAAAATTAAAATAAATTATCGAGCATAAACGTTCAGAAAGACACTGGGATGCAGTGAGCATTGAGGTAAAGAGGGTAAAAAGTAAAATATGGTCGCTCACTTGGGTCCATTTGATACACAAATCCTGTTGAAAAGCATGCTTGGTGTAATCCACAGTAGGGGAGTTTAGGTAACAAAATGTTGGGAGCTAAGAGCAACATCTAATCGTTTTTTGAAAACATCCAAGGTAGGAGAGGATACAACTGAGTCTGGGTGTGCGTTCCAAGGTTTGCAAACCCGAAGGGGAAAATAATTTCGTCGACACTCTAGACGGCTGTATTGTTGCTTCAACTTTAAGCAGTTACCCCTGAGCTGTGTGTTGTGGCTAAGTTTCAGCAAATGGCGGCATACGTGGTTGGGGTCACTCAATATTTGATACGCTAATATGAGATCGCCGCGCAGCCTTCGATAACGTCCGCTGAAAATTCCCAGCAACTTCAGCCTTCGGTGGTAAGAGTGATAGCGCAGGCCCTTTACATTCTTTGTTGCTCTCCGAAGAATGATATCTCTTTGCATGTCTCCCTCTAATCTCTAAATGGGCATAATACACGAATTTTGCATAGTATAATTTTTTTCGAGCTGGGCAATTTTGTTGCAGACGTTTCGTGGCCAAACTAGACAACATTCTCAGTGCGGCTATCAGGGTCCGATTCGCAGTCTCGTAAGCCACTACCAGATCCAAGTGACTATTGATCGTCCCCTGCTTTGAATGGCTCACGTCGAAGAATCAACCACAACCCGCTTCCACAAGCGCAACGGAAAGGAAAGCGATCGTCCTACCTTACATCCATGGAATTTCTGAGATGGCAGCGAGGCTTTTAATGACTCACAAGATCAGCGTTGCACATGAAGCAAGGGAAACCATTCGGAGTAAACTTTTCAGGGTATGGGACCAGTTGAGTAAAGGAGATACACCAGGTGTGATTTGCACATTTTGACAAGTACTATACGTACCAGACAGGGAGGAAACTTGGCACTAGAGTGCATGAACACAGTCTGGCCATCCGGCGCCATGATGAAATATCGTATAGATGGCGAAGGCCATCAGTTCGACCAGGGAAACGTCAAAATACTTGAAAGGCAAAGAACCGCAGAGCTCTTGAATTTATCGTGGCCTGGCATTCGGATCGGAACTCAATCAACAAATACCTGGAACTAGAAGGAGTTTACGAACCTCTGCAGGTGAGGTTAGCAATAAATACCAAATCGTCAGGGTGAAGGCCTGACCACTTAACGGACCCACGTGAGTCGATCGAAGACTGACATTCAAAGCAGGAGATGATCAATAGTCAGTCGGATCTGGTAATGACTTACGAGACCGCGAATCAGACCCTGCTAACAACACTGAGTATGTTGTCTAGCTTGGCAGCGAAACCTCTGCAACAAATTGCCCAGCTCGAAGAACATATCAGCCCTCTCATCTACAAGTATTCTTAATAATAATTTTTTGTGTGTATGGCATATTACCCGGCCGGAACAATGCCCATCCCTTACTGGTAGTTCTACTGGTGTGTATGTATTCCACTTTTTTCTTCTTTTATGTACTGCGGCACATTAGCCGTGTTTTCCCACATCCAACTAACGTGTATGATGATGATGATGAGGATGAGGATGATGAGGTGGATGATGATCGTGATGATTGCCACTGACAATCGCTAGTTCAGCTGATTCGACGGATCCGCTGCTAGCCTAATTCTTTTTAAGCTTACAATGCTTCCATTTGGGTGTACCTCCCGAAGTGCAAACAAATGTTCGTACGAACCTTTGCTTGATCCGAGTCAAGTTAAGTAGACTAAAATTATCTACAGTCCTCAATGCTACCCCCTCCACCTGCAACTGATTGCAATGTAATCTATTTGTGACCAGGCCTGCATTGGTGAAGGCCGCCTGCTGGCTGAACACCTCGAGTTGGTGCTTGCGAAAAATAAGCCATTCTCTTCAAACAAAGTGAGAAACTTAGCGCCGTTACCAGAGCGATTCTCGTGCAATGCGTTGATGGCTACTTATTTGCTATTCACCTGGCAGCAGGCGACCGACACGTGCATTGAAGTCCCCGGCGAGGACAACGACATCCGATTCGGCGGATTTGCACAAATGCCGTTGAAGTTGACAATAAAAATCGTCCTTGATAGCCTCATAGCCACAGTTGGTTGGCGCATAGGCCAAGCACGATCATGTTGCGCCATTAAGCGCAGCGCCTGTTAACTCTACATGAACTTTTAGGGCGAACTTCACAAAATCGGCTGTTAACTGGGAACCAGTCCTGCAGTGCGGCGTTGGCTTTGCTACTTGGTGCCACGCCCAACGCCTGCCAAATCAGCTGCAACAGCTTCTGTGTCGCCAGAAAGACGTAAGTGGTATGTGGCTTCCTGGTTCGTCGAGGAAGTCAACTTGAGCACAGTGCTCGGGTTTTGCAATCTAATTTCGGAAAGATATCAATAGCGAGCGAATCCATGGTGCGTGTTAGACCGACCTGCTATCCAATCTGCAACAGAGTTCCAGCATTGCACGTTGCCAGCCGAAACGAGAATAGGGGTCGAGGGATGACCTCCTGCCTGACTTTGTGGATGGCATCGAAACCGGTGTAGGGATTAAATTGAGAGTAACGCTGATTAATGACAGGTTAATGGTTGGCATGTGGTGGAGATTAGTGAGGGACAGCTGAGGGAGGAATGAGTGCGCCCGGGCACGATACTACCCGGTTACCCAAGCCGAAATAGGTTGTCTTGAGGATTTCGACTCTGAGGCTTTAGTTCTACAGCCTACCCGCGGGGCGAATTCAGGGAATCGCGTCCATTGGGAGCCGATGACCGGTTTCTCGGTTAATACGCCTTTCGTTTTCTAACACACCAGACAGGGGTCCAATCCTCCCTATAATAGCTTAAGACTGGCGACATACAATGCTCTACCAAGGTGAAGCAAGGGATAGTGACTTTATTTAGTAACGAGTCACATCCGCCAGTATATTGTTGTTATACAGACATTTATATCTTTTTATGGCAAGAACGCTTCCAGTCGAGAATACTGCAGCTAGCTCATTTGCTGGAACTGGGTCAATCCGAACCACCCAGCTGACACCACCTGGACCTTGTTCGGCTGGCAAGCTGCACCCTCCATACACTACTGAATAGTATTTAATCCAATCGTTTCGTCCAGTATGTATGTATGTATGTATTAACACTTGCCCAATAAACATTTGGCAGAGTGCCACAACACATAAGTAACAATAACAGAAAAGAGAGGGTGAGTAGGAGGAATGGGAGCAAAGTTCCATGTGTTGTGTGGGCGTTGAGCTTCCCGGTTGCCCAGACTGAAGAAGAGGGTTGACTTATGGGACCCCACCCGAGCCTTTGGTCTAAAAACTGACCCGCAAGGCAGCGGGGTGATTGACGAAGACCGTTGACAGCCAAGTGGCTCATTCGTCTCCTTTGTGTTCGGAAGTAGTTCACAGATAAGCCGGTGGCCAGCGAGGTTGTTCATCTGCCCTCCGTTAGATACTTACCCCCGGTTACAGGAGTGAGTGGTCAGTGACCCTATAGCCGGTCACATTGGCTTAGACACAGCGCCGTACGAGCACTTGTGGTACTTAATGGAGAACCATGTGACCAGCCCAGATCTCCCCACGCTCTGAGACTCTGCCACTGATTGTCTGCGACTGCTTATTCATCTCGCCTGCAAAGCAAACGAGACTTATTCGCAGTTACCTCCACAAAGAAGGCATCCCCCGATCCGTAACCTGGGGATGCGCCCGAAAGCGTACAGTTCCGCAACGGGCGTCCTGAGGCACTCTGTCGTGACAGAGCCTGGAAAGAACATTCTTCAGCCTTTTTTAAGGTAGACGTCCTTTTCAAACTACTCAAATGTCCCTAGCTGTCTGCTAGAATGCTGTCGAAACTGCCCCGTTTATTACCCAGCTTTCAAGGATGGACTCGGCCCATCCCTAATCGTGTATCAATGTGCTTGCATCTGTGATGGTTTAACATACCTCGGACGCATGACTAGACGATTAAACGCATAGCGGAACATTGCTCAACCGCGTTTTGGTTACACATGTCGCAATGTGTCAAGGTGTCATCTCTGGTAAAATATTTTGGACGGGACATTTGTTAGGCAGGTAGGGCACTTATCGTCACCGCTTGACCAGTTGTATGAGGTCGTTTTGATTGTATTCATCGTAACCCATTACGTTTCTTCTAAACTGTTGCTTATTCTTTTATACTGTGCACAACTGTCAAGTTCTTGATTTCCGTTCCAGGAAAGTGGCCTCACCAATGTAAGTACTGTGAGCAAACATTTTCTCTTATACGCATTCTCGGGATTCACGAGCAGTCTGCTCACCTGAGTGAGTAGATTGTTGAATGCATCGTTCCCGAACTATATGTTAGCAGTTTGGTAGCCTATTTCAGACGGGACACTTGATAATTAAGCAGGGTGCTATGCTTTACTTCTTGTTCGTCATCGTTTGATCGATTGAAGATCGTTCTAATTGTATTCGCCGCAGCGCATCATGTTTCCTCCGTAACATATTTTAATGTTTTTTGTAACTGTAAACCTCCTGTTTTCCGTTCCAGAAAAGCGGCCTCACAAATGCAACTACTGTGAAAAAACATTTCCTTTTATGACCAATCTCTGGCTCCACGAACAGCGTGTTCACCTGAGTGAGTAGTGTTGAATGCATCATTCGGCTTCAACCTTTTTACTTTGGTCGTATGGTAAAGACGGAATGTCCGGTTGGATATCTTAGAAAATGTACAGAACCAATGCTTTTATCCCATTCCCTCGTATTCACAGGATGTGTACTATCAGGCCACTTCTATATCAGGTAACGTGCGTCACAAACTGCTCCGATGCGGTTCGGCGATTTTTAATCGCCGTGCACGTAGAGGTTGCTCACCACTGTGATTTTCCGGAATTAAAAAAACTAATGAAGATCCTGGATTTTTGACCACCTATCCACGCTGGTCAGCTTGAAGTAACAAGGATTGACTAATTCTCATCGCATTTCGGAACCTCTAAGGTGAATTCCACAGACAACTGGACCTGGACAGCGAGCATAGCCTTGACAGAAGACATCTTTGTGTAACTGTATTATGCACGACTTTGTGAGCAGCGTCAAGTGAACTGCGAGCGGTCTAATTAAGTGCACTGTGGTCGATCTTAAAACGGGTCGTCCAACTGCAAGCATCATCTACCATTATCCAATACACTGGAATTTGGACGTGGGGTTGGATCTGGAGTTGTGTCCTGGGAGTTTTGTGAATTGCGCGCCCGGTGCTGATGAATATTGGAGGCATTAAGATCATTTTGGCGGACGAGAATCGGTGATGACAGTACCGAGAACGTTTCTCAGTCCCTTTTAAGAGAGATGCCTTGTTTGAGTTACTCCGTCGTCCGCGGTTGCCTGCTAGCATGTTGTTGTCTATACTGCCCCGTTTGTTACTTAGCTTTCAAGGGTTGAATCTCGGTCCACTCCGAATCGTGTATCAATTCGCTTGTAACTGTGGTGGTGTAAGATACCTCGAACACACGACTAAATGATTGGAGAAACGCATAGCGGAACATTGTGCTGTGGATGTGCAAAGATCTCTTAATCGCTCTGTTTAGGAACACCTAGCTCAATTCGTGAGACCAGATTTCTAGGTTGTGCCAGAACCCGGTTCGAAAAGACTCGGGAAACACCTACTAATGGCAACTGAGGCCTTTGCGTTCAGACTTATGCATCTCGAACTGTGCGGTGGTACAGACCATCCTCCTCCCTAATTTGGGCTTGAGCGCCCTGCACCTCGGTCTCAGGTGATGACTCAGTTGACCCCGTCACCCCATCGACCGGACTAACCGTTGTGTTTTGGGTACACGTGTGGTTGTGTGCGCGTGTGCCCGACTGTCGTCATCGATTGAGCTGACGAACAATGCAGCTTGTTTGGAGTCAACGAACTCTTGTCTAGCTCTGTAAGTCTATTGATGTGCCTCAACCGGTTTTATATGTGCAATGACCTCATAAGAAACGAGATTCTTCGCTGAATAGGGATGACCGAGGTTGTTACAGTAAGGTAGACCCACGTTGGAGGATCACGACTCCTCTTTGTGGAATATCTTATTAAACTTAGTGGATCAGCTCTTCACCGCAGGAGCACCGGTAGTTCCTCACAGGAAAAGCTGCTAAGTAGTTTAATGAAATGTTTGGTCATCCAAAAGCAGTGCAACGATGGCGGCATTCGTGAGCCAACTTGACTGAGATTTTTGCGCATGTGTCTAGCGATTATACCCTTACATGAAGGATGTACAGACTGTCTATTTTCCATGGCTGTGGGGATCGAAAATGTGAGTGCTGTCCTCCGAGTAGATCACCGGAATAACTTGAGGGATGAGGAAATTAGGTACTTAAACGCTCACGTCAACAATAGGGTTCCTTCTATGCGATTAGCCTGATTGGACTTTCTTCCATGAACATTGAATTTGGGGACAATGCAAAAGTTGGTCCTACCTGGTTCGCAATACCCGCATCAATTCGTCGTTGCCGGCAAATTGCTCACACTACTTCTCCTTTATTTCCCTCACTGTGAGATAACTGGAAAATAACAGTCGGAGATCCTCATTGCAATTCCTTCATCATCATTACAACTTTTGTCTACCACGATACAGGTGCCTCCTTCTAACAGGTGTTGCCCATATTTTCTTTGTGTGGTTCATCTTTCATTATTCACCTTTTTCAGAAGAGTAGTAGGGGGAGTTGAGTGTTAGAAGTAGAAATTCGTCACATTTAGACTCACTCCGACAGCCATCACGCCCAGAAAAGCACTTTACGCGGGTTTTATCCTTTCGGGAACCGTTATCAGTGCGCATTCCATCGGACCCTGGTAGGGCTCAAACCCGCAACTCGACTGTTGCCATTCCGTGGGGTTGCGACCACTAAGCTAGGGGGACGGAAACGACAATCGTGAATAACTTAATAGATGTGATAAAGTGCCGCTCCCTATCCACTGACTTGCACATTACTGCCGTGCAGAGGACAGGGTAGCCCCCTCACCAAGCGACGAACTTAAGCCGCCGATTAACTTATGGCATTGTAAGCAGTTTGGTCTGCGTACTGATTACAGAGGAGTAGTCCAGGGAGTTGAATGGTATAGGTAAAAATTCGTCACATCTAAACTCACCCACCTTTTGTCTACCGTTTCAGGTGAACGCCCTTATGCGTGTGACCACTGTGGTAAATCGTTTTCTATGAAGATCCATTTGCGAAGACATGTGGTTTTTGTTCATTTGGGTGAGTGTGTAACCGAAGGTTCCACCTGCGTCATGCCATCGTCGATGGTTTTCATTACATTTCATCCGAGTCAGCATTACGTTGTTTTCACGCTAATGCCATATGTTATTGTGCAAAAACCTTTCCATTTCTTATATCAGCTAGCTTGCAGTGGACCGACTGAGCGTCCTACGTCCTTTGGCTCCTATTTACTGGCCTCTGATGGAACGTTGTGTTCATATTTGTGTGGTTAGATACTGATAGATCGTCGACCCACAGCTGCCAATGTGAGGTGGATTAGAGTCCTGGCCACCACGTCCTTTAGACGGCTGCGTTGGATGAATTTGGAGTGCTGACTACACTTTTCTCGTCACGAGCACATCGTGTGGGTTAATTAATATTTCCGTAGATGGCACTGAGACTGCTTAATATCGGCCACACACATTGCACACACATTTGATTGGTCGGCTGCTAGATTGGTGGGAACGGCTTGCCTTCGAAACTGCAAAACAGACTCGAACAATGGGTCACATCTGATGTTCGGTCGAGTGATTCGGGCAGTTGCTCGGTTACTATGAACACCGGTAGTAAGTCGGACCATTTCAGTGTGAGTACTGTGCAAACTATATTTATATATTTATATGGTTGGCGGCATCCGGTTTCAGATTTGCCTGTCAATGTGGCCAGCCACAGGACGCCTGCGCCTACAGAGGGACCATGGATGGCTTGCGCTACACCACCCACAGCTCCAACCACACTCCACATATCCAGTGTAAACCCGAAGGAATAAGACCGGGAGGCATGTGGATGGGAGCCACGTTTCATCAACGGAGCCGGCCCACACTCCTTCACTTGCAAACACAAGCACGCTGTATTTGGGAATCAAGCGCACACAATGCGGTGGCTGGACCGTAGTCCGCTCCACCCTGAGTGCATGGAACCATTGTTTGATCCTAACACGGCCACAAGGACCGTGCATCCCGTCCCCTCCAACAATGACCAACTGTCTCCTGGAGCCAGTATGGACGAGGTAGTGGGTAATAGACAGGTAGGCACCTTGTCAACATGCACATCAAGCGCAGCCATACCGGGGATATCAAGCAACAGCCAATCACTTGAAACGACAAGATGAAATAAAATAAATCGAGTAATGCATAAGGAAACGGTGACATAAATCTTAAATTAATGAGCATATGAAATAAGTTGTTTACAAAAGAATCTGAGATCAGTTCACGAGGTCAGAAAGTATATTTTACGAAAATGCCACAAACACAAAAATGTTATCGAAATTAATCACAATTGGCTGAAGCGAGGTGTGCAAGTTTATAAAAGTGGGTACAGGTTGACATTTATATGAAAAAGAAAAGCATTAGGACAAAATTGAAATCCCACCACCTGAAATAAAGAGACTTAGCGTGCAAGCACGCGGTTAGTAAATCGAATGCGGCGTACCTACAAACGCTGCGCTGGTTCTGCCTACGTTCTCTGCAGGACCCGTCGTCGCTTCGGTAGTGGTCCCGAGTGGCCTCGCTCATGGCTCACTAGGCCTGCCTGACTCCGGCACTCGCGACAGCATGTGCTACAGCACCATGCGCTCGATGCCGATGGAGTACAACCTATCGGTGCTTGCCAATTCCGCACTTGCCACTTCTTCTCTGCAAATATGAGGTCTTTCTCCCGCACTTCATCAACTGCCTTCGTGATAAGATGGCGCCACGCACCACGATCAACTGCCTTCTATTCCCATGACTTGCAATCAAGATTGGAACGTGAGAGACTCACTTTGATCATGTCCTGGTAACGCAACTTTGGTTTCCCCACGTGCCGCTTCCCAATACTCAGCTGACCATGTAAGAGTTGTTTCGTTATCCGCGTTGAATCAATACGGCTCACATGACCGAGGCACCTCAGGTGTCTCAGCAAAAGCATGCAGTCCACTGCATATATTCCAGTTCGGCGCAAACACTTCCGTGTCACAACTGTGTCACAAAAACCAGTGCGCAAAATTCGCCGCAAGCACTGTTGATGGAACCGCTCGAGACATCGCACATCCCGCCGGTACATCGTCCAGGTTTCAGGGCCGTATAGAAGCACGGTCAGCACCATGGATTTGCACACCATCAGCTTCATGCCAATGGTAAGCTGATTGTGGTTCCACACTCGGTACTCAAGCTTCCCGAATGCCGCCGTGGCCTTCGAGACGCGGATACGCAGCTCACTGTGTAGCTGCTGGTCAGTCGACATCACACTCCCAAGGTAGCAGACGTGGGAGGTGGTTATCAACACTTCAGCACCAATGCTGATTCGCGGTAATCTTGAAGATTGCACCTCCGGTGAAGTCTGAAAGAGACAGACAGTTTTGCTTGTGTTGATAGTGAGCCTGACTTTGGTCGCTGTCGAAGGCAGAGCACTAATCCTGTGCCGGAAATCATCTGCGCTGTATGCAAACAGCGACAGTCGTCAGCAACCTACGGATAGTTGTCTCACAGACTAGAGTTCTAGCACCGAAACGACGGATGTTCAGCAACCCACCATCAATACGGTGCTCCACACGAACACCGTAAGCACAAGCCGCATCAAAATCACAAGACATCATTGCGTTAAATTTTTGTATTAAATAGGTAAGGAGCTAAGACACAGCTTTGCTTCATACCAGAGATAACTGCAAAGTCATCCGAGATCTCTCCACTCAGCTGCACCCACGCCCGCATACCACTGTTCAGACATTCAATTAAACTTACAAACTTACGCGGGCAACCAAATTGACCCAACACCAGCCACAATATCTCGCGGTTCACCGTATCAAATGCCTTGGTGAAATCAACAAAAAGCGAGTACAATGACTGATGTCGTTCTCTGCACTTCTCCTGCAAATGACGAGCCGCAAACACTATTTCTATAGTGCTGCGATCCGAACGGAATCCACATTGCTCTTCCGCCATGTTAGGTTCCACAACCTGACTGACGAGGCGGTTGAGCAGGATTCGGGCAATCACCTTACCCACACAACTCATCAAGTTGGTGGCACAGTAAATCGTGCAACACTGCTTTGCTCCCTTTGCCCTTGTACAGTGGTAGCCCAAGAGCATCCTTCAGCTCAGGATGCACTTCCGCCTCAATCCACACGCGTTGTGCGAAGTGGAGCGGCGCGGGTCCGCTGTGTTGCAATACTTCAGGCGGGATCCCGTCTGCTCCAGCAAATTTGCGGTTTCGCTGCTGAGCAAGTGCTCTCTGCGTCTCATCCATTGTCAGCGTGTCTGATAGACTCGTCTTCACATCGTGCTGCGTGAGGCCGTTCAAAGTAGGCTAGTCGATTTCTGCACGGTTGTCCATGAGACAGTCGAAGTGTTTCCGTCAGATCTGCATTATGTCTGCAATCTCTGTGCAGGTAGCGCCTGAACTATCATCGATCAGCGGCTCCGATGGCCGTCCATACACCGCTTTCAAGGAGTCAAGTAATTCTTTGTGTTGGCGGCGTTCGGCGTAGCATTCCATCTGCCTCGCTTTGTCCGTCCACCATGCATTTTTAATGCGACGGAGCTCTCGGGTCAGTCGCCGTCGAACTTTGCGAAACTGACTCTTCTTCCCCAAGTCACTGGGGTCTGCCACATATGCAGCAAATGTTGCATTCTTCTCTGACACCCATGCGCCAGTTGTCGCATTGTTCACATCAAACCAATCAGGCCGCTTACAGTTTGCGCGCTCGATGGTCTCCTCGGCAGCAGCTGTCACCTGGTCGCGAATGTGGTGCAACAAGCCGCCCACTGTGGTTACGCAGTCCACATCACACGGGCGTGCAGCCATCACCTTCTCCAGCTCAGTACGTTTCTCCGCAGTACCGAGGGAATGTTAAATTTACGCCAATTTACTTCTGGAGTGCAATACAGGTTTACGAAAATATATGTACAGTTTGGTCCGCACCAATTTGTGATCAGTGCCACACTCAGCTCTACGCAATACAGGTGTCATGCGCACTTCGCGCATATCTCGCTGATGTACTATGACATTGTCTAGCAGGTGGGCGTGAGAACTCCGTGGGTGCTTCCAAGTTGTTATTTCACTCGCACATAGTGCATACCGTGTGTTCGTGCTCGCCAAGCGGTGAGTGACACACGGTGACAGCAGCCTGTCACCGTTCGCATTCGCCGAACCAATGCCATGCGAAACGATAACATCTGTCCACACCGATGCATCACGCCCAACGCGCGCGTTGAAATCACCCAGCAGAAATAGTCGGTCGCTCCTCGGCACAGACCGTATCACGGAGGATAGCTGAGTGTAGAATTGATCACGCGTGTCATCAGGATAACACACGTACTTATAAAAGTGGCAAACTTACCTCTTCCGAGTCGTAGGCGAACAGTCATCAGTCGCGCGCTGATGCCTGTTTGTTCACCCACCAGCTGGCCATGGAGGCGATCGGATATTGCAAATCCGACCCTATGATCACGTGGTGCTGAGGCGGCGTTTCCCACCCAGTAGAATGTGTAGCCAGCACCTGCTTCATGCAACTTACCTTGCTCAGCGAGCCAAGTTTCACTGAGCGCCGCAATATCGATGTGGTAACGCGCCAGCTCAATCGCAACCAGTACAGTGCGTCGCTCGGGGCGCTCACTGGAGTTCCGGTCCGGTAGTGTACGCACGTTCCAGCACCCGATGCTGAGTGCTTTGCGCGCAGGCCTACGATTGCATTGGTGGGCAATCGCATGCGAGGTGGTCGTTGTGCTTCGGTGATCTGCTTAAGAGACTCCGCCCGGAGCCTTTGGCTCAATAACCTGACCCACAAGGCTGTGGGGAGCAGATCCAGCTCGGAAATGTGTTTGCAGAGACAGATTGGGATCGGCTTGACGGCCGTCACACGCAGCCTTGGAGGTACTGGAACGATTTATATATGTTTTGCGACCGTAGTAGGATACACCTGCGACCACGGCTAGACGCAGGTGGGTTTTGGCGGGTTTGCACCAATTTGACCAGGGGCTGCCTGGCTTGAGGCGGGCAGTAGCAAACCATTGAACACCCGGAGGTGCCCTCCCACCGTCAGAGACAATGCGTGACGCTCGTGCTCTACGCCAATCGAGCTGTGAGCTTAAAACCCGTAGACCAGTTGTCTCCCATGGCTAGGTTTTACGGGAAGAGGGCCATCGACCACTTCCTAACCTCCGAAGAGGATGGACCAGGATACTGGCAGGGCGCCGATACCTGGCAGGAGAACGATTCGGGTGCTCATCCCCAGCCTTCGATTAAATGAAGACCCGAAATGCAGCAGGTCTAGCACCAGGTCAGTTCACTGACTCATGCGGATTGGTGTCCTGGATCTTAGCAGGGAGAAGAGCGAAACCCAACACCCACCCAGCGGTCGCCACGAGGAGGCGCCCAGGACATGAGCCAATGGCACAACAGGAACAGCAGTAGGTAGAACATCTGTCAGGATCTAACTACCACCAGCCTCAGCAAACCATAAACTCTCCGTCTTTATATATATATATATATATATATATATATATTGTCCGGATTTGTTTGTCCTTGTACCCTCCATAGGATAGTCACATGACGTCTGCGTCCACAGAGGGACGATGGGCGGCTTTTCCTGCACCATTTATAGCTCTATCCACACGTCACATATTCAATGTAAACCCGAAGGAATAAGACCGGGAGGCATGTGGATGGGAGCCACGTTTCATCAACGGAGCCGGCCCACACTCCTTCACTTCCAAACACAAGCACGCTGTATTTGGAGAATAGCGCACACATGCCGGTGGTTAGGCCGTAGCCTGCTCCACACAGCGTGTGCATGAAACCGCTCTTCGAACCTATCTCGACCCCAAGGACCGTACACGCCGCTCCCTCCAACGACCATGTCTCCTGGAGCCCCTATAGACGACGTGGTGGGTTAATAGACAGGTAGGTACCTTGTCAGCATACACGTCAAACTCAGCCACACCGTGGATGTCAAGCAACAGCTCATATAAAATAAATCGAAGAAACGATCCGGAAATGCGGACTTAACTCTTCACTAATCTAGCATATGAAATTAATGTCTTACGAAATTATCCGCGTTAAATTCAATCTTTCACAAATGGCATCAGAAACTTGCAAAAATCGCCAAAAAATTTGACGAAATTAACCGTCTTTCGTTTAAATGCCGTCTGTAAGTAAATAGAAGATTGCTCAGACAGACATTATAATGAGGTTACATAGTAGGTATCCAAAATTTAGCAAACCTATCGCCTGAAATAAAGAAACAGCACTCAAACACTTGGTTAACAACTCGAATGCAATGTACCTACAAACGTTGCACCGGTTCTGCAGGACCCGCCGTCGTTTCGGTGTTGTCCCCGAGTGGTCTCGGTCGTAGCTCACTAGGCCTTCCTGATTCAGGCACTCGCGACCGCATGCGTTACAGCACCAAGCGCTCGACGTCTATAGAGTACACACTATCGACGCCTATCGCTTCCGCAACTGCTGTTTCTTCTCCTCATGCGTGAGGGCTTTCTCCTGCACCTCGGCAACTGCCTTCGTGATCATCGCGCATGCAGGCCGATCAACCTCTTTTGATTCCAACACCTGAAACCAACATTAATGCGTGATTGGCTCACCTTGATTATGTCCTGGTTACGAAGCTTTGGTTTCCCTCACGCCGCTTCCCTACACTCAGCTGACCATATAACAGCTGCTTCGGTATGCCGGTCGAATCCATACGCGCACATGACCGAACCACCTCAAGTGTCTCAGCAAAAGTATACGGTCCACTGCATGCATTCCACTTCGGCGCGACACTTCCGTAACTGCACCTCTGTTGCACCAACCGATGCGCAGAATCCGTCGCAGACACTTGATCAAAATGCTCGAGATATCTGAAATCACGGCGGTACATATAGTATAGTATAGTAGACCGGACACCACCATGAATTTTGGCATTATCAATTATCAATTTGTGTCGAGAGTAGACAGCCTATCCACAATTTATCAAAAAGTTTAAAGCGTTGGCCTGAGCATTTTGAAACGCAGTTTAATCGGCTGATCATTGATCACCCTGTTCCTTGGTCTGTCCCTTTTCTATCCACCCTCCCGCTCGGAAGTCAAACACAAGATGGGACTGTTGAAGTTGAACAAAGCCGCGGGACCACATCATTTCCATCTAGCCCTTTTCAAATCCGGGGACCATACTCTTGTTGATGATTTACACGGATTACTGATGAAACTGTGGGAACAGGAAACTGTCCCAACCGACTGGAGCCGCTCCGTTATTGTTCCGCTCTTCCAACGAAGCTCGGCAACCATAGAGGAATCAGTCTGATCCCCATCGCCTCCAAATTGCTTGCCTCTGTCATCCTTCACAGACTGACTGGCACTCGTGAAAGCCAGATTCGTGAGGAGCAAGCCGAGTTTCGTCGGGCTCGTGGCTGCATCGACCACATCTTCACTTTGCGTCAGTTGTTGGAGCACCGTCACACATATTGACGGCCCACCCTTGTCGTGTTCCTCGATATCAAAGGTGCATTCGATTCGGTGGATAGACATGCACTTTGGGACTGTCTACTCAGGGAAGGTGTACCTGAGAAACATTATCCGCGCACTCTACGCGCGTAGCGCGGGCAGAGTGAGGGCTTACGGCAAGCTGTCGCCGCCTTAGAATATCGCTAGTAGTGTGAGACAAGGATGCCCGTTGTCACCTTACTTCTTCAAATTCACTATTGACGTAGTTATGGAGATTGCATTTACAGGACAAGACTTAGAAGGTGTGGAGCTACTCCCAGGAGAATGACTTCTGGAAATGAATTATGCAGACGACATTGCCCTCATCTGTAACAACTCCCAGACGTGTCAATTGGCACTGGACAGATTAGCACTGACTGTCAGCCACTTCGGGCTTTGCTTTGTACCATCGAAATGCAAAGCGTTCCTTCAACATTGGCCTGGATCGCCTCCTTCGCTGATCCTTGGTGGGAATCAGCTAGAGGTCGTTCTGAAAGTCAACTACCTAGGAAGTTGTACCATTGCCCGTGGGACCGAAGACGAGATCCCGAGCCGTATAGCAAAAGCTCGAAGTGCTTTTGCTAGTCTTCGCTCATTTATGCCGCCGGCGCGATATCACTGTCGCTCTGAAGAGTAGAATGTGCAATGTGGCTGTACGTTCGACTCTATTGTACGGTTGCGAAACCTGGCCCGTTAGATCAGCAGGCATAAAGAGGCTAGTTACGTTCGACCACCGGTGCCTTCGCAATTGGGCTCACATCTGGTGGAAGCACCGCGCAAGCAACGCGCTTGTTCTACGTCTTGTTTACGGTACAGGAAAAGGAACTGAACCGCTCAGCATGGTTATTTCACGCACCAGGCTCCGATAGCTCAGCCACGTGTTACGCATGCCAGCCCACCGACTCCCGCGACGTGCGTTGTTTGCGCACCGGGGGTGTGGATGGAAGACAAGGAGAGGTGGCCAAGCGCAGACTTGGTCCAGAGCAATGAAGACCCTCACTTCGAAGCTGGCCTCAGTTGGAGCGTCTCTGCTTCCTGGTTGGGGCCCGAAAGACGATAAAAATGTTGGGCTGGATACCCTTGTGGATATGGCTAGGAGCCGACCTCAGTGGCGTTCGTGCTGTGAGTTTCTTTGTCCCATCCTATCCCTCTTAGCGTTCCCCTCCAAACACGATCTCATTATTTCATATTTTATGATTTTGCGTAGGAAATTACTTTTCTTGCTGCCTAGTAGCCGGCAGATAGCTTACCGGAACGATGCACATCCGTTACCGGTAGCTCAGCTGGCTTGCACCTGTAGCATTTTCCTCCCTTCTTTTCTTTTAGGTATTGCGGCACAGTAGCTGAGGTGTTTTCCACCTCTAGCTAACTTGTATGATATGTGTGTTGCAGATATCGATCGAGGGTCTCTACTTTTCGGGAAAGTGCTGCCCCGTTTTCGATCTGTATTAATTTACGTACGTTAAGGCGTGCAAATCTGAGGGAGGGTCAGCATTGGATGAATCAGCAAAAGTACGGCCGTTGATGCAAAAACTTAGATGTTCTGATCACACAGGATACTGCAATTACATTTTGGCAAAACACCCAAGCGATTATAGTTTGCAAGCAGCCGTGGATATGCTTACCACAATTTTTGGAGAGCGAACGTCTTTGTTTAACTTGCGTTGTAACTGTTTAAGGCTTACTAGAGCACATCAGACTCGGACTCGGTGCTATTTGCAGGTAGAGTGAACATGGAATGTGAAAGGTTCCAATATAAAAGATATCAGATGATCAATTCAAAGCATTGATTTTTGTATCTGCATTAATATCGTCTGCAGATTCGGATATCTGAACAAAATTACTAACAAAACTAGACTCTAGCTGCGACATTTCCTTGCACGATTTAACCTTGAAATATCAGAATGATGAACCCAAAATGTGGTTCACACATGTTACATTCTAACAACTGTTCTTCAGATATGACTTCTTTTGATAAAATTACCAAATCAAACGTGAAACAGAACAAATCGATGGCTCAAAATAGAAGTTGACGAACTGGGCTTCACCGCTTGGTTAGACATGGACTTGTCAATAGGACATGAGTGACGCTCCGTGTTTGCACCTGGCTCTAAACTACATTATAAACACATACCTAAGCATGGTGGGGGCTGGACCGAGAATTCGCGGGTTGGAAACGGGAGAGATAAATGCGAAGTTGGAGCTTTATGATAAGGAGGAAAAGACATACTAGGGGGAATTAGAAGACTGGAAGTCTTGACCAGTAGCATGCAAACCCCTGTCCACCCTGCTCGATGCAGCAGACAGGGCACCGTTGATTATCCTGTGCGGCGGTTAGAGCATCAAGAAATCATTCGTAGATACTGTCAGGTTGCCTAGGCGTAGACTGGAGAACGGTTAGGGTTCTTCATCAAAGTCTTTGGTTCAAAATCGGACCACAAAACAGCGGCTTTTACAGAGTACTACAAGGAGTCCGTTTTAATGAATAAGGAGCCACCCTTATTCCATCCCCCACCTGGAAAACCAAGAGACTGAGTTTGTCTGGCCTCTATCCACATTGACTGATCCGGTATGAGTGGCTCTGAAGATGCAAAATGCCCCACCCAACACAGCTGAATGGATCACTGAGGCGCGCAAACCATCGCACCACCTTATGGTCCGGCGTCATTGCGATGGAAGTGTGTTCCTGTTAACAAGTTGGTGCGGACCAAATTGTACATCTTTTTTCGTAATCCTGTGTATTGCTCACTTGCTGCGAATCAGCTGTGGAAATTTCATTTTCTTATGCTGTCATTACACGAGTTTATTTTGGAACTGAACTGGAGAGTACAGGTCCATGACTACTTGACAGATTGGTTCCCATCGACCAGTGGCGTGCCTCAAGGAACTGTAGTACTTGGTCTGAGGAAACCGTGCTTCGTCTTTTCAGCTGGCTCATCAGACAACTCCTAGAATACGGCGTCCCAGATTACAATCCGATAACCCAGTGGGAAACGGAAAAGCTGAAGAAAATACAGTACATCGCAACTAGAATGATACCCAGTCTACGAAATCTTCCGTATAAAAAATGTTGTGAAAGGCTCGGACTTTACACACTATCCTACCGCCGAGTACGAATTGACCTTATTATGACCTATCGAATACTACACTTGAATCACTTCCTCATACTGCGGCCAATATTTCATCTGCGGGAACCCTGTAGCACCCGAGGACACCGTTACAGATTTAGGGTCCCGTGTATGAACAGGGCATCACATCGACTTTGTATACAACGAAGAGTCGTAAGTTTATGGAATACACTACCAGAAGGACTAATAGAGGTCGATTCTGTGAAGTGTTTCAACATATGTATCGACGATTATTTCGTGAACTTGTGCTTTTATGAAACGGTGCATATACTATGCAAAAAATACATCCTATCCTCGGAAATAATGACGCCAACACCAATTTTTAACCGAACAAGAATAAACGGTTAACTGATCAAACACTACCCCTGGCAATCCGCAATTAAATGTTTTCGCTTCTTCATAATTCGTTAGAGTTGTACAGAAGCTATTCTACTTGCTCTTAAATACAGTCTCAGACTCATGCCAAATCCATCCACCGCTACTCAGCCATAATGCCCGCTGGGTACCAACGTGTATACTTAAGTGCATGCGTATTTGTGTGCCAACCAATCAGTGTCCGATGTTGATTCGCTTCAAACTGGAAATCCTTCTCACCTTCATGTGACTCGTAGCAGACAGTTTTTACGTGCTTACATGTGCTGATTGGAGTGTACCACTTTACGCTTCCTGCTAAACTTTTCCTACTAACAAACCGATATTCTGATTTCACTTGGGAGTAACACTTTCCATTGGAACTGCTTTTCTGTTATTCTGGATTCTTGTTCCCCACTGAGGCGACGATGGAGAATTGAGGTCCGTATATTTTCCACCACTGGCTTTAGGTTAATAATTTTGGGCGTGAGCGCTCTGCATCTCGATCTCAGGCGGTGACTCAGTTGACCCCGTCACCCCATCGACCGGACTAACCGTTGTGTTTTGGGTACACGTGTGGTTGCGTGCGCGTGTGCCCGACTGTCGTCATCGAATGAGCTGACGAACAATGCAGCTTGTTGGGAGTCAACAAACTCTTGTCTAGCTTTGTAAGTCTATTGATATGCCTCAACCAGTTTTATATGTGCAATGGTCTCATAAGAAACGAGATTGTTCGCTAAATAGGGATGACCGAGGTTGTTACAGTAAGGTAGACCCACGTTGGAGTATCACGACTCCTCTTTGTGGAATATCGTACTAAACCTAGTGGATCAGCTCTTCACCGCAGTAACACCGGTTGTTCCTCACATTAAAAACTGCTAAGTAGTTTAGTGAAACGTTTGACCATCCAAAAACAGTGCAACGATGGCTGCATTCGTGAGGCAACTTGACTGAGATTTTTGCGCATGTGTCCATCGATTATGCCCTTAGGTGAAGGATTTACAGAGTGTCTATTTCGCATGGCTGTGGGGATCGAAGGGTTGTGTGATACTCTGAAAAGGTCACCGGAATGACTTGACAGGTGAGGAAATTAGCTACTTGAAGACTATTCGAGCAGTCTGTGCTGTTTTATCACGTGGGGTTCCTTCAATGTGATTTGACTGATTTGACTTTCTTCGGAATTCTGTTAGCGTTCCAGGGAGACATCGTTCTTCCTTATGCACTCTAAAGCATATGGACAAAGGAATATGTTGGCAATTTACGTTGTTCCCAATGCCCAAATTAAATGGTCGTTGCCAGCAGATTGGTTGCACATTGCTTTTCTTTTATCTCCCTCACTGTGAGATAATTGGTAATTTGCAAATCCCCATTGTGATTTCTTCATCAGTATTACAACTTTTGTGCTCCACGACACAAGTGTTAGTGGTAATTCGTTTGGAAGTGAGTGAACGCGTTTCCACTCAACAATCTGTGCTTCCGGCACAGGTGTATCAAACAACGACAACAATCCAAGGTAGCCAGCAACCTTAGCTTCAAGTCCACTGAGAATAAGCTCCTCTCAATGTACTGTGCCTTAAACAGGCTTACATATGACCAATCGGAAAGGGAGGTTGCCGTGGAACGTGGGCGTTTGGCCGGTGCCTTACACGCGCACACCCTGTGATGGTATTGCAAGTGTTCCAATACCACATGGAACAACATTTACCGTCGAGGCAGATGATTGTGCAAGTTTAATCGTGGCTTCTACTTTCTACAAAAATTATACTACTCACAAAACCACCAATAATAAATTTACCATTGTCCTGACGGACGAGATGGTTTCATATATGTGAACTCTACTCCCATGCTCTCGGAACATCATCAGGTCACATGGGATGTGAGGAATGTCTTGCTCGCCAGTAGCCCAATGCGACGGCGAGGAAGTTAAAACGGAACATCACAAAACTGATGAGGTGAAGCGACAGTGAGGTCTGTTCAGAACTTGTAAATATAGATCAGTGCATGCGCGTTTGAATGCTGATCATCTATGTGTTTAAAGTGCAGATAACCGTAATTAACTTGGCACGGCACACAATCTCAATTAAGAGCCATATAATAAGGCTCGGTTGGGACAGGGAAAGGGGCTGAGTAAATGGTAAGGTGAATCACCACCTGGAGCTAGAGAGCGATAGGAGGGTAGCAGAAGATAGGACATTTGGGAATCTTCTGCAACTAGTATCACCTTCTAACAGATTTCGCTGGGTTTTTTCTTGTGTGGTTCATCTTTGATTATTTACCTTTTGTTTCCCATTCCAGGAGTGCGCCCCCATGCGTGTGACCACTGTGCTAGCTCGTTTGCGTTGAAGGACGATTTGCGAAGCCACATCAGTTCTGTTCATTTGGGTGAGTGTGTAACGAAGGTGCCACCCACGTTGCACTATTGTCGATAGTTTTATTTGATTTCATTCGAATCGACATTGCGTCGTTTTCTTCTTGAAGCTCTTTGAGGCGCAGTGAACGCTTGCTCAGCTGTGAAACGGTGGATGCGCAGGAACTGACAAAATACAGCCGGAGTTGTTGAAACCCTGGTGCACCAAAAGGTGCACCAGGGTTTGATTTGAATAAGAATTGTTGGCTGGTTTGTGATACCAGTGTACAAGAACAAAGGGAACAAGCCTTGTACAAGGAATTATCATGGTATCAACTTGTCACTCATGTGGAACTGCACGTCGCGGAAGAGCAGTGCGGATCCCGTTCGGGCCGCATCACGAAAGTAATGATGCACAGAAAACAGGCTGTCCACATTTATGCGGAACAAGAAAACTTATTCCATAACAGAAATGTTAATACGTTACCGTCGATACAACTAGATTGGCATTTCGCATTTATCAAGTAATTGGCGAAAGTAAGACTAACATTCTCCTCGTATTTGTCTGTTTACTTTTGCCTGCCAGCACGAAACATGATTCCTTGTGTCGACTTCAGCCAATTTGTAGAACACGGATGTGGTGGTTGTACACGAGTCAGTCAGTACGATTGATTACACTGCGGCATGTTGGGCACCTAGCAGACCTCTAGCCTGCTGAGCTCATAGATAACAAAATACTGAATACTGGAAATAGAGAGTGAGAAGACAAAAATCTTTGTTGCTCCATCGTGGGCGGATCGGGCACACGTCGCTGATTCCTGCGCGATGGCAGCATATTGCAGGTGCACTACATATTATCCAGGTGCGATACGCTCCCTATACCTGTAGTTCGCAGTGAATGTCAAGGAATCTTAAATTCCGACACCGATTGCGCCTCGACTAGCGTCTCCGGCGATTTGTTCCAATATTTCACCACTCGACGCTCTAAGCATAGAGGGTGAGCGATGCGCTTTAAATCCGGTACCACTAGTTTGTACTGGTGTCCGCGTGTGCTGATTGGTGCGCGAACGTGCAGCAGTGGCCTCAACATGGGGAAGTGGCCCAGGTGCAATATGCGATGCGTCATTATGAGGTCAACTCGAAGCCGTCGATATAACAGAGTTTAGTGCCCTAATTCTTACATCAGTCCTCGTACGACAGACCCCGTACACTAGGGATGAACCGGGTAGCTGCATGCTGAACCCGTTCCCGTCTTTGTACCTCACCTGTTGTGATCGAACAATTGGTGGATAAGCCGTACTCAAGCAGCAGACTTATATTGGAAGAGAAAAGGCGAGTGGCACTCTCTGCAAACCGAAGTGCAAAAGCTTCTTTTAAGCGCCAAAAGCAGGCGTAGTCCGTTTCCGTACAGTCTTCCGAGCTTGTGTTCTTCCGCTTCCTGACAGAAGCTGGAGAACAACAATCGAAAGAAAGCTGGCAGCAGGTAGTACAGTTAGATGATTCGCACAACAATATGGTGCTCTTAAGATGTCTAATATTCCAAGCGATCCGGAAGATGAACTTCCCTTCCTGACTGTGTTTGCGGTCTAGTAATATTCTCTTTTGGCCTAACGTTCGATGCTAACCATAGACGGTCCCTTTCAATAAGCTCTAATGATTGCTGCGTACTTATTGTGTTTTGAGGACCTGTTGATTATTTTTCGCGAGGTTGCTTGACATACTCTGGCATATGATGGTCTACAGAAACCACCTGAACTTTACCATTGCTGATGATCTTATACTCTTTCTATGCTCTAGCGATTACCTCATATGGCCCTTCGTACGGTGGTTGTAGTGGCTTACGGACTGCATCATTTCGTAACCACACGTGTGAACAAGTTGTCAAGTCTTTTGGTACATAACCGCTATTAATTTGTACGCGTGTGGTAGTAAAATGCACTTGGTGCATGGCTGAACGTTGGCGGTGGTCAAAGTTTGAGGGATCTAGCGTGTTGGTGTCGCTTGGTTGGACGAGGTCAACCGGGAGCTTTAACGAGCTACCGTATGCCAGCTCCGCGGCGAAGCAACCTAAATCAGCTTTAGGTGTCATTCGAAGACCTACCAGAACCATTGATAAAGTTTCGGTTTAACGAGTTTTGTCAGGACATGTCATCAAAGATGTTTCGAGGTGGCGATTAAAACGTTCGACTATCCCGTTCAATGTTGGATGGTACGCAGTTGTTTTTATTCGCTTGGCTCCGAAAGTATTTGTCGACGCTAGAAACAGCGTCGATTTGAATTGCGCTCCGCGATGAGTTTTTATGGTGGATGGCACATTGCAATACACGATCCAGTGTGCCAAAGTTGTATGCCTTTGTCTCTTCAAAGATGTCCGCGGTGGGTACTTCCTCGGGCCAATGAGTGTAATGATCGATACAAGTCAGTCGACAGCGGTAGCGGACCGATGGTGTCGATGTGAAGATAGTTAAAACGAGCAACAGAAACCGTGAAAATGCCAAGTGCTACGTGCGTATGGCGGTGCACTTTTGAACGTTAACAGAGGAGACAATTTCTCAGCCGGGTCTTCACATTGTTGTTCACTGCTGGCTACACAAAACAGTCGGGAATGTGTTTGCCAGTTGCGCGAATGTCTGGATGTGATAGGCCATGTAATGTATCAAAAATGACTCGCCGATAGGTTAGTGGAACTATGGACCTGGCTTTCCTGTAGAGACGTCACACATCAGAACCTCCGAACTATCAGACAGCGGGATGAGTTTCACCTAGAAATTGGTTCCATGAAGTTGTTAAACTGCTTGTCCTAATGTTGTGTTGTGGCCAGTTACTGGAGATCATTGGGGGAATGCTCAACTAATATGTTGATTTCCGCCCGTGATACGGCGTCTGCTACGGCGTTATTCTCCCCAAACAAATACCGTATAGAGTGTATACGTTAATAGCTTATGATCGGTGAATGTCGTGAGTGTACGCCCCTCCAAGTGATGTCGGATTTGACGCACATTGAGGTAAATAGATAGGAATTCTCTACTGAACCTGCTATAGCTTCGTTCGGCAGGCTATAGTTTCTTAGAGAAAAAGGGCACTCGGATACAATTTACCTCCATGTTTTTGTTGTAGCACACCACCTACTACTGCGTCCTAGGCGTTTACCGTTAACTGTAACGGAGGCTTAGGGTCTAAATGCACGAGAAATGTGGCATTTGCTAGCTGGTGTTTTAGATCTCTGAATGCCCGCTTAGCTGATTCCGTAAGGATGAATGATTTAGGATCTAATTTGAGTAGTTCGGTATGTGGCTGGGCTAACTCGGAACACTGCGGAATGAATCGTCTGTAGAAGTTAACCAGGCCTACAAACTGGCGTAACTTTTTGAGGGAATCGGGGCTGAGGTATTCAGTGTTGACTGTCATTCTGTTAGTTAGGGGTGCAATTCCGCCGGAGGATACACGGTGACCAAGAAAGTCTACCGTATCGACACCAAATTGACTATTGGCGGGGTGAATAACTACCACATAATGCGTAAATCGTTCAAAAAAGTTTTCGCAGATGACGCATCCCGAGAGCACGCCTCGATTTTTCTAGGCTGAGGAACTTGTGGCGTCGCCACGACATTCGTCTCTCCATCAAAAGGCGGGTCGATTGTGCAACTGTTCGTGCTGTACTGTGCTACGGATGTGAGACTTGGCCCATTGGTAAAGATGACTTGCGCTGGCTACCCGTCTTCGAGCACCGCTGCCTGCGGTCCATTGCCCGTGTGTGGTGGCGGCACCACGTAAGCAACGTGGAAGTTAGACAGCGTGTCATGGGACGAGGGAGCCACTTGCTCGAGGCGCTCGTCTCACTGCATCAACTGCGGTGGCTTGGACACGTATTACGCATGCCTGTCCAGCGTTACTCGCGTCGTGCGTTCTTTGCGGTTGCTGAACAGGACTGGAAGAGTCGGTATGGTGGACAGTCTATAACATAGAGAAGCCGCATGAAAAAGCTGACGAAACAGTTGGCCTCGACCGGTTGTTGTCGACTACCTGGTTGGAGTCCGAGAGATGCGGATACTTTCTGATTGAAGACCTTGGAAGCCATGGCTCAAGATCGATGTTAGTGGCTGACATTTGCATCGTTGTGTTGCGGTGTTCCTCCTTCCTCCCCTTAAAAGAAACTGGGAAAATTTCCAAACTCGGTGGCAAACTGGACAAAAAAGCTTTTGTTGTTATTATTTTCTTATTATTCCTACTATTTTCCTATTCAGCCATTTTTCCGATAGCACAATACCTGTACCACAATAGCTGTGTTACCGAGCTGCATCAATACGTTCGATTTAGACGATCGATGCATTCTGTTCGAAATACTTGTACGAAATGGTGTTTCCGTGCAATATGTGATCATTTTACCTGCTCTGTACTCGACCACGCGTCAGGGTGTACGGTGAACCCATCAGATATTTTTCCGATAACAAGTGGCGTTCATCACGTTAGTCTGTCTTCACTGTTTTTGCACAATTTCGTTTTGGATTTCATTATGGAGTGTTCCCTTGCGGAACCTCACGATGCAGGCGTCATAGTGTTATCTGGGAAAGGCTACTTGATCTTGAGTATGCGGACATATCATCTTGCTGTTGAACGATGTCGGGGAGGCCCACTCGACGCTACATAACTTCCGTAGTAATGCACCGTTATTTAGTATGCGCTTCTCATTTACAGTGTAAGGTATTTCTGCAGGACCACTAGCCATTTGATTACCGCTTGACCCTTAACGAAGAACTCGTGTTAGTTGATCGATTCACTTGTCTTAACAGCTTCATCAGCAACGATGGGCGCATAGCTGAATTCACTTCACGTGTTGCAAAACCTAAACATGCCTTTTTGAATCTGTGACATCTTTGACGATCGAAAGACCGTGTATACAGGGCAACAGTAAAGGTCGTCCTACTCTATGAAAGTGAAACTTGACCTCTTTGCTCTGTAGATCATCGCTGTCTGCGGAGCATTGCTGGTGTAGGGTGGCACCAGCGTGTCCGCCATGAGGATCTGCATAGGCATGTACTAAGCAGTGTTACCCAAGTTTGTTTCTCAGATCAACAGATAGCACTAATTAAGTTGCGTTGGCTTTGGCACGTACTACGTAGGCGCCGTCATCGCTTACTGAGGAGGGCCTTTTTTGTCTGCCATATATGCGGCGGCGCAAGGCTCGAGTTGGCCGATAGTTGATTTAGCAGCGTAAAATGAATTCTCTAACGACCAAACTGGGTGCCATCGGCGCGCCTCATTTGCCAGGCTACAGTGCACGTGACGCTTTATGCTTGGCTCGAGACTACAGGACATGGATGGCAGTAGACACCAGTGGCATATCTGCTGTTGTCTCGTAGTCGGACTGTCTGTTTAAAGCGTGTTTAGTGCTGAGTTTTCTGCGGCTTAATGGCCGATTATGACGCGAGGCAGTGAAAGCCGCAGGAAAGCGACCTTGCTGATGCCGCCTTGACACGATAATCAGCTGTTTGTGATTGTGTTTTGACAAGGTAGGCTGCTTGACTCTGAGTGTTTGTTTAGGGCATGAAGGTTTTTCCAGTTAGTCCCCCTTCTTTCTCTTTTCGTTCTTTGTTCCTTACGCATCTGTCATTGTATTGCAACGAACCATCAGTTCCACTGACTGACTGATGATGATGATGATGTAGCCCACGTTCGAAGACTTTTGCGAGCATGACTCAGTTTCCATTATGTCCACCAGTAAGGCTGGTGATTTTCTTTTTATTTGGGAAATAATACCCTGTTTTCACTGCATGGATGCCTCGTTGATACACCTAATGAGTTTATGCAGTTGTGTATGGTTGTTAGGGCCATTAGTCAGACAGATATGGTTACTCTAACTACAGTGACCACTTGCACCGTCGTTATATGAGCTGTGCTTGTAATGCCAGCCTACGTTCCTTGCTTTTGTTTAGGTTCTTTTACCATCGGTATAATGAATCTTCATATCTCCCACATTTTGATGCGATGCCCTAGATCATACTCTCTGGTTATTCACAAAGCGCACATGCCGATATTGAGGTTCAGAGACTGGAAGTGCTTTCTCATAGGTATATCAAATTCCACCGAAACTTAAGGAACGTGAGCGTTTCCTCTGATGACGTGCAGACATCCGATCAAGTGGCAGGATGAGCGGGCAGTGATTACCGATGTCCTGGTGCCAATCCGATGATTGCTCGCCGTGGTGTTGTGGTAGAGTTTAAAAACCGAGTCAGCAATCTCACAGTGGTCACATAACCCCTCGGCAATGTTTCAGTTCTCGTAAACTACTTCTTAGTGCAAACTCTAGGAGTTACCTGTGATGGAGTTCAGATAGCTCTGGGTGGGATGGAAAACCTTTTTATTTCCGCTGCCAAATTCTCATAATGACAGCAGTGGTCTGCAAGAAATGGGAAGCAGCGCATGCTGTGGTTGAACCTTTTCTTTACCGTGTCAGCTACATTTGTAGTGCATTGTTGTTGGGAATTTGGACAACTAAATCCTCAGGACAATACAGGATAATGGTTAATCCAACCGTTTCGTTCTGAGACATTCTGTCTGTAATCGTCTTCCGGGTCGGAAGTTCCACGTTCTTCCTTAACCAACACACAGAATAGGTTGCGATGGAACTGATGACATGCAATGAAAAGCAGAAAGAACGTACTTAGCCGGAAGTCAAACCCCAACCAGTTAGTAAGAGCTAATATCGGTAAATTACGTGTTGAGTGCCGCCGGCATACAGGCGGATACCAGAAGTAGCCAAGTAACCGATAGACAACCATGCGCAGGCTGAGCGGTTTGCAGTCAAGGTCACGACGCTACGACACCGCGCCGGTTCCCATGAGGTTAACATAATGTAGCGTGTCGCGTCACATCGCTCCTTCTAACAGGTGGTGTCCTCAGCATCTGAGACTCCTTTAGCTGGTTTCGGCCTGTTGAAATACACAACCCTTGAAGTACCAGGGTTGGCTTTCTTCGTAATTCGATAAGTTATATCTGACAGCACTACTTCCCCGTTTCGACGGAGTTTTGCGGGGGCGCTTGGTGGTGTTACCGTTTCTTTGAGCCAGACCGGTTCAACGTACTTGAACAGACTCCCGAACGCCTTTCGGCCAAAGTAAGTCTTCTGGTGGCGCTTCGAGGTTTATAGGTGCGTTCGTACAAACTATTGTGCTCCCAACAGACTCGACTGTAACTGAAATACATTTTCCGATGCGGTTGGATATTCATGATATGACTTCGGCAGCAGAGTATCCAATGGCAGACGCAGTTCACGGCCCATTATCACACGATGTGGTGTTCGACCGGTTGATGAGTTGACGGACGCTGGATAAGCCAGTAAACATTTGGACAGAGCCGTGCCCCAGTCCCGAGGCGTCTCGGTAGTCAGAAAAGCTTGTAATAGCATCATCACATTACGGTTCGGGTGTTCAACTACTCTATTTCTTACGGGTGGTAGGCAGTCATGCGTGTCTTCCGAATGCCGGAAATGTGACACATCTCGTTCATAATTGTGCTGTCGTACTTGGCTCCGCGGTCTGAGTGCAACTAATAGGGTGATCCCTACCTTTCCACTCAATTGCTGAAAGTCACTGTCACACTCCATGCTTCTACATTTCGAAAGGAGACCGCTTCACACCACTTGGTAAAGTAGTTCACCATAACAGCAACGTAACGATGGCCCTTTATCCGTCTCTGGCATTGGGCCAATGATGTCGGTGCCCACCATCCCATCCGGAAAGACGGCTATTATTAGCTAAAGTGGACCGCGACGAGCGGTTGTGGGGTTTTCGATGCATGCGCAATCAGCACACGATAGGCGAGGTCATGCCGTAGATGGGATCACCAGAACCGACGTCGAGTTGCGGCCTCCATTTTGTTTTGTCTTGCATGTCCTAACTTTTCATGCATCCTTCGCATCGCTTCCTGCGTTGCAGAGGTCGTCACAACAATTCTTCGCATATAAGCCGGTCCGTTTTGTTACTAAATGATACCATCGATCACCCGTAAATGCGGCCATAGTGACCATATACATTTGGCTTCGCAACTGGCACCCGGCAACTGCTGTGGTGTTGGTCGGTCTTCATCTCGACCGGTGCGATTATACAAGTGGCTTAGCTCCGAGTCCGTCGACTGCAATTGGCTCTATTCCTTTGCCTCATGGACGTCGAGGATGACTGCAGTTATGCGAGAAGCTGTACTCAATGGATATGGTCCATGATCCCTGGTAAGCCTCCGGGATAAAGCTTTGGCGTTCCCGTGATTTGTGCCTGAACTGTGTCGACATTCGTAGTCGTATATCTGCTATTGCTCCTGCCAGCAGGCGTTCTGTCCCTCGGGATTCCGAAAGTTTTAAAGCCAGCTTTAATGATTGGTGGCCAGTGAGCACAATAATCTTGCGGCCGAGCAAATAGTACCTGAACTGCTTGCACAAGCATTTCATTTCGTGTTGTGCATCTAGACTGGGCCTCAACGTGGTGCAATGGTTTGTGTGCCTCAGTGACCCATTGAGCTATGCTCAGTGGTGTTTATTTGCACCTTCAGAGCCACTCATACCAGGTTGGTTGGAAGCCAGACAAACTCAGTCTCCTGACCCTCCAGGTTGGTCGTTGGAGTGAGGGTGGCTCCTTATTCCATAAAACGGGCTCTCTGTAGTCCAGTGTCAAAACCCTGCTGCCTTGCATTAAGGTTGTTGAACCAAAGGCTTTGGCTGAGAACCCTAGGCCTGGGCAACCTATCAATATTCCGTTCACGCAATACAATGAACCTTTCTAAGAATTTCTTGATACTCTGGTTGTCGCAGAGGATAATCAGCGGCGCCCTAACTCCCACATCAAGCGGAGTGGATAGGGGTTTTGATGTTACTGCTCAGGCCTTCCCGTCTCCTTATCCCCCCTGTTGCGGTTTTTCCTCCTTAAAGTCGCGTTCCAACTTCACTTTCACCCCCCAATTCTCCCTCCCCCACCTTGCTTGTCCTCTAGTTTCAACTCACAACATTCGCAGTGTTGCTCCAATCCAATCGACAAGTCTGTGTTCAACCAAATGAACAACGTCAGTTCATCCGTTTTCCTTTGGAGTCCTCGATCTTCGCTAAGCCTGGCATGCCTCTACGTGCGCACTTTGCTGCAGATTGGCCGCCAAGCTGCACTTGCCCGCACCCTCAAGACTCTATCGATCAATATTTGCTGTTTATCGCAAATCCGCCTGCAATATTCGAGCTCCATGCTTACTCTGCGATCACCCACATGCAACACTGGTGGCACATTCTCATTGCGCAGGTCAAGCTGGCATCGGTATTGTTTCGAGTCCCCGGGCTTCACCTGCACTGTTTGACTGGATTCCAATCAACAGCCAGATGTGCGCCGTTAGGTTGGCTGGTTCGTTCCAGGCTTCGAAGTCGCGCGGGAACAAACAGTGCCTATTTGTCATTGCGGCGTACGCCCCCACAAGCTGCAGCCCTGATTCGGTGTAAGATTATTTCTATCAGCGACTTCACGATCTCCTACGTTACCGAAGAAGCACGGATACTGTGGTATTGGCTGGCGACCTAAATGCCCAAGTCGGAAAATTGTCCTCTGATGAAGTTCACTTGGGCGGCCAACATGGTGTAGGCTCCTGTAACGAAAACTTTGAGCGGTTGCTTCACCTGTGTGAAGATGCTCGTCTCTTTCTCGCGCGCAATAACTTTTCACATAGCACGTGCAGTAGAGTGACTTGCCGTCCACCAGCCTCCGACCAGCCATGGACGCAAATCGATCACATCGCGACTAGTTACCGCTGGATAGGCTGTGTCCCAAACTGTCGCTCGATTTGGAGCACCAGCGTTGATTCCGATCACGCTCTTGTGTGTATTGATCTGCGGGTGCGTTTCGGCTGACGTCCGCAACTTCGCTCTGATTATATTGACACCAGCCAGCTGGCGAAATCAGGTATTCTGGATGTGTATCAAAGTACGCTGGCATCTGGGCTGCGTAAGCGTCCACTGAACACCGTCGAAGATCACTAGATGCATGTTCGTCAAACTTTACTATCAGCAGACATGTCTTCATGTGGTAAATCAAATTGCCAACCTTGACATTGGGTTTCTACAGAATCTCTGGAACTTATGGATGCTCGCCGACGTATTCCGGCTGGAAGCGAATACAATGAAACTCGCAAAACCTCAGGGCAAAATTGCATGCTCGCCTGAAGAGAGACTGCGAAGTCTGGTGGCCTCATAGTGCATCGAAAATGGAAAAAGCCGCTGCCGTTGGTAATCATTGTAAGTTATTCCGTCTGACACGGGAAGTAGGCAGCAGGAGACCTGGTGTTCGCGAGACAATACGTGACGGCAGTGTACAGCCCATCCACAGCTTGTCAAAACGTTTGGAGCGTTGTGCGAAACACTTTGCAAGGCAATTTAGCCCATGTGAATTATGGCTTTCTCTTTCGGACATGAAGTGCTGTTCTCCATGGGCCATCTCCTTAGATCCACCCTCACGCGCATAAGTCGAACATGAGATCAGACCGTCGAAATTGCATAAGACTTCTGGTGCAGATATAATTCCGCCAGTTCTACAAGTTCGGGGGACCTACTCTTGTGGTTGATTTATATGAGTTGCTACTGGAACTTTAGGAGCAGGAATCTGTCCCGACACACGGGAGCCTCTTCGTCACAGTCCTAATTTTCAAGGGAGGCTCCTGTTCGGAATGCGGCAACCATAAAGGGTTCAGTCTGATCTCAATTGCCTCTGTCGTTCCCCGCAGATTGGCCGGCGCTCGTGAAGGCGCGATCCACGAAGAGCAAGCCGGGTTTCGTCGAAATCGACGCTGCATCGACTACATCTTCACTTTGCGTCAATTGTTGGCGCACTGTCATGTTTATTGGCGACCCACTGTTGTCGTGTTTCTCGACATCAAAGGTGCGTTCGATCCGGTGGATCATTGTGTCCTTTGGGACTGTCTGCTGAGAAAAGGTGTGCCTGATAATTACGTAAACATTATCAAAGCGCTGTACGCACCTATTTCGGGTAGAGTGAGGGTTTATGGCAGACTCTCGCCGCTCTTCAATATCTCCAGCCGTGTGAGACAAGGTTGCCAGCTGTCACCTTTCCTGTTTAAGTTCTCAGTTGACGAAGTCATGGAAACAGCGTTCGCTGGACACGACCTAGAAAGTGTAGAGCTACTTCTTGGTGAACGACTTCTTGGCTTGGAGTATGCGGACGACATTGCCCTCATATGTGAAAGCACCCAAACGTGCCAACCTGCACTGGATCGATTGGCACTGGCTGTCAATCGTTTTGAGCTATGCTTTGCTTCATCGAATTGCAAAGTACTTCTCCAAGATTGGCAGGGGCCAACCCCTTCGCTAACGCTTTGTGGTGGTCAGCTAGAAGTCCTTCAGGAATTCAAGTACCTGGACTGCTATCTTAGCGCCCGTGGAATCGAAGCTGAGAGTACGAACCGTATAACGTATGCTCGAGGTGCTTCTGCCAATCTCCGCCACTTGTGGCGCAGACGCAACATCACTCTCGCCCTGAACTGCAGAGTTTATCATGCTGCCGTCCGTTCTACCCTCTTATTTGGTTGTGAAACAGCCCATCAGGTGGACAAACATAAAGAGACTAGCCACGTGCGATCATTGCTGCCTTCGCAGCTTAGCTCATGTCTGGTGGGAGGACCGCGTGAGCGATGAGCGGGTTCGGCGTCGCGTATTTGGTGCAAGAACCACCGGTGCCTTCGTAATTTAGCTCACATCTGGTGGGAACACCGCGTGAGCAATGAGCGTGTTCGGCGCCTTGTTTATGGCACAGGAAAAGGAACTGAACTGCTCAGCACCGTTATTTCACGCATCATGCTCCGATGGCTCGGCCACGTGTTACACATGCCAGCCCACCGACTCCCGCGACGTGCATTGTTTGCGCGCCGGGGTGTGGATGGAAAAAGAGGAGAGGTGGCAAAGCGCAGACTTGGTCGAGAGGAATGAAGGCCCTCACTTCGAAGCTGGCCTCGGTTGGAGCGTCTCTGCTTCCTGGTTGGGTCCGAAAGACGAACACGTTTGGTTGGACACACTTGCTGATATGGCAAGGAGCCGACCTCAGTGGCGCTCATGCTGTGCGTTTCTTTGTCCCACCCCATCCCTCTTAGCCTCCCCCTCCAACCACGATCTCATTATTTAGCCTTATATAATTTTGCGTAGTAATTTTTTCTTGACGCACAGCAGCCGGCTGGTGGCTTACTGGAACAATGCCCATCCGTTACCGGTAGCTCAGCCAGCTTGTACCAGTTGCATTTTTTCTCCTTTTCTCTATGTGTTGAGACAGAGTAGCTGAGGTGTTTCCCACCTCTAGCTGACGTGTATGATGATGGTGATGATTTCGTGCAAGATGAGCGAGTGAACCACTCAGAACCATTATATCACGCAACAGGCTCCGATGGCTGGGCTACGTTTTGCGCATGCCATCACACCGATTCTCGCAACCTGCGTTGTTTGCGCGCCGGGGGTGCGGTTGAAAGAAGAAGAGGGGAGGCCAAGTGATGACTTGGTCGAGAGAAATGAAAACCCTCACTTCGAAGTTGGCGTCGGTTGGGGCATTCCGATTGTCTGGCTGGGGTCCTAAGGACGATGAGCACGTTTGCTTGGGCAAACTTGCTGTTATGGCTTGGAGCCGGCCCCAATGGTGTTTGTGTTGTGAGTTCCTTTGTCCACCTCCTCCTGCTTAGCATCCCCTTCCAATCACGATCTCACTCGTTAGGCATAATATAACTCTTTTTGCGGCATGATAGCCGGCTGTTAGTTCTCCGGAATGATGTCCATCCGTTACTGGGGACTCAGCCGGCGTGCCACTGTGGTTATTTTTCTTCTTGTCTTTTGGATTGCGGCACAATAGCTGAGGTGTTTTGCACCTACAGGTAACGTGTATACTGATGATGATAATGATGTGCCAACCATGGAACGCCCTCTCCATTTACGTTGTTTTTTCCCCCACACTAACGTTATTCAAAAGATTCTCGACGATGCACTCATGCACTGCCATATAATCCTCTATATTTGGGCACCTATCCTTACACTAAAACAAACGTGCTCATTTTTACTTCCTACTCATCATTTATAAAACGTTGCCACTGTGGAAACTGGATTTACATATCCCCTCGAACCAAAGAAGCTGCACACGAGTGAGTGTGTCATTTCCAATATTTATTTTTTCCCACGGATTACGTAAATTATAACCCCCACTCCATTTGGTTGCGCGTATTCATTTTTATTTCAAATTATCTTTATGCAGCTGTGCATTTAACTCAGTACACGTTTAAACTGACGATTCAAATATCCTTTGATCTATCTTTTTCACTCCACCCATCTTACGGGACTCGTCAAGCACCTGCTTTTTACCCATGATAACGCATTTAATTGTGCATTGTCGGGACGACACGATACGAGCCAGATCCGCGGAGGTTAAAACGACATGGCGAGTCGCGTTACACTGTCCACGTTGGCCGACGTGAATCTATCGTAACAGTGCCGAGAAAGAACATTTTTCAATCCTCTTTGAGTTGCTCAGTCATCCTCAGCTTCCTGCTAGCATGTTGTTATCGAAATTTTCTCGTTCAAATTAAGTAATAAATAGTCTATTCTCGCATTTATCCAGACACACTCAGCTATAAAGTTTTAACTCTCGGTCCATCCCGATTTGTGTATCAACTCGCTTGTAAGTGTGGTGGTGCAAGCTATCTCGAACACACAACTGGACGATTGACGAAACGCATGGCAGAACATTTCGTTCCTTCGCATTGTGGCAGGCATTGTCACAATTATGAACACGTTACGAAGTGGAGGTGGTTCAGCGTTGCTCCTCCCAACACTGATACCTTCATCTTGGAACACCAACCCAAGTCGTGACCGCAGATACTTTCAAAGTTTTCTGGGTCGCGCCTGAACGCTGCACGAAGGGAATCCGGAGACGCATTCCAATGACTCTTGACACAATTGCGATCAGGCTCACTCGGTCCGATTTATGTACGCTGTGGGCGATGGCGCAGTCCTCCATTCTACTGTCCCTAGGTTGGGCGTGGGCGTCGTGCACCTCGATCACAGGCGGTGACAGTAGACCCAGTCACCCCTTCGTCCGGACCAACCGCTGTGTATTAAGTACTGGTGTGGTTGTGCGTCTGCGCGCGACTGTCACCATCGATTGCATTTGGGCTGACGAACAATGCAGCTCGTTGGGAGTCAATAAACTCTAGTCTTGTTTTGTAAGCCCGTTGACATGCTTCAACCAGTGTTTTGTATGCATTAGCCTAATGAAAACTAATGAAACGAGATTCTTCGCTGCCTAGGGACAACCGAAGCTCTTACCAAAAGGTATACCCACATGGGGGGATCACTACTTCTCTTTGCGAATGTCATTCTCAACCTAGCAGATCGACTGTTCATCACAAGGACACCGGTTCTTCTTCACGTGAAAAACTGCTGAGTAGTTCAAGAAAACATTTGGCCACCCAAAAACATTGCAATGATTGCGGCATGCGTGTGTCACATGGACAGATGTTTTTAGGCGTGTACCCATCTCTTAGCTAGTTATTAATTAAATTAAATGTTTATTCTCGACTACGCGATGCACGCCTGCACAGGCATGATCATGGTAATGGTACAAAAAACGATCAGTTAATGTACAATGGAACAATAGGATTGTCACAGATGTTTATGTATGCATGTAAGCGTGTGTAGCTGTGTTTATGGGATTTGTAGATGCTTTCCTGCACTTGATCGTGAGTGAACGTGCTGCCAGTGTTAAAGGGACGCTAGCTATCTGTGGACTTGAAGCGGTTGTATGGATAAGCAAGAGACAGTGACTTGTTTGTGCTGAGTCACAAGCGCCATGTTACAGGGTTGTTAAGCAGACATTTATGGCTTTTTATAGGGAGAACGCTTGGCAGACGAAAACCCACCACATCCTGGAACACTTCCGCCGGTCATTTTGCTGGTGCTTGGTAGACCCGAACCACCCAGCTGGGGAAGTTGTTCGGTTAACCAGCCAAAGTGTCTAGTTAGCAGGGCTGTGTGAATCGGAAGTGAATGATATACAGACTTGGTCATTGGAGTGATTTGAAAGACGAAAAAGTAGCTAATTGAGCACAGCTCCAGCAAGCTGTGCTGTTGATTACGTCAACAATGGGGTTTCTCCTCTGCGAACTCACCGATGAGACTTTCTGTTTACTGAGGACCTCATGGGGACAAAGCAAGATGTTGGCACTTTACCTCGTTCGCAATACCCGCGTCAAGTCATCATTGCCGACAGATTGGTTTTCATTTATTTTTCTCACTGCGATAACTGGAAATTAACTGTCGAAGATCCGTATTGCGATTCCTTCACCATTATCCTTACTACCTTTGTGCACCACGACACAAGCACTACATTGTAACAGATTTTGCACAGTTTTTCCCCGCGTGATTCATCTTTTCATTCTCTACTTTTTGTTTACCGTTCCAGGAAAACGCCCCTATGCGTGTGACCACTGTGGTAAATCGTATTTTAGGAAGAAACATTTACGAAGTCATATCAATTTTGCTCATTTGGGTGAGTGTGCAACCGGAGGTGCCACCCGCGTCGTGCCATCATGTCGATGGGGTTTCATTAAATTTCATCCGATCCAACCTACATTGTTTCTACGTTGAAGCTACGTTATTGTGCAAAAATTCCATTTCTCATGCCAGCTAGCTTTCCGTGGACTGAATGAGCCGTCGTACATAGTTTGTAACCTGGAACGTTTTATGTGTCTGTGTGTGCTTGTGTTTATATATGTGTGCCGCGATGCTGGCATTTCGTCCACTTGCTGCTCCCATTGTTGTGAGGTGGATTCATGTCCTGGACACCACGGCGTAGAGACCGCTGTGTTGCATGAATTTGGATTGCTGACTGTACGTTTCTCGTCACTTGCACATTGTGAGGGATAACCACAATTTCCGTAGCCGGCACTGAGACAGTGCTTCATATCGGCCACCACTTGGTCGTCTGCACGCGTTGCACACATGTTTGATTGGTCGGCTGATCGATTGGTGGGATCGGTTTGCCTTCGAAAGTGTAAAACTGACTCGAACAATGGGTCCCATCTGATGCTTTAACCCGATGTTATACAGCTACTTAGATAAGCAAGTCATTCGAGTATTTGTTCGGTAACTGTGAACAGTGGTAGTAAGTCGAACCAGTTCAGTGGCAGTACTATGCAAACTATATATATATATATATATATATATATATATATATATATATATATATATATATATATATATATATATATATATATATATATATATATATATATATATATATACATATATATAGGCGGGAGAGCCTATGGTGCGCTGAGGCTGGTGGTGGCTAGATCCTGACAGATGGTCTGCCCACTGCTGCTACTGTTGCGCCATAGTCTCATGTCCTGGGCGCCTCCACATGGCGACCGCTGGGTGGGAGTTAGGTTTCGCCCTTCTCCCTGCTAAGATCCAGGACACCAATCCGCATGAATCAGCTAACTGACCATGTGCTAGACCCGCTGCCTTTTGGGTGTTCATTTAATCGAAGGCTTTGGCTGAGGACCCGAGTCGTTCTCCTGTCAGGATTGGGCGCCCTGGCAGTATCCTAGTCCATCCTCTCCGGAGGTTAAGAAGTGGTCGATGGCCTACTTCCCGGAAAGCCTAGCCATGAGAGACAACAGGTTTACGGGTTATATTCTCAATGCTCGATTGGCGTAGAGCACGAGTGCCACGCATTGTCTCTGACGGTGGGAGGACACCTCCGGGTGTTCAATGGTTTGCTACTGCCCGCCTCTATCCAGGCAGCCCCTGGTCAAATTGGTGCAAACGCGCCAAAAACCCACCTGCGTCTGGCCGTGGTCGCAGGTGCGTACTCTACTACGGTCGCAAAACATATGATAATTGTTCCAGAACCTCAAAGGCTGCGGGTGACGGCCGTCAAGCAGATCCCCATCTGTCTCTGCAATCACATTCCCGAGCTGGATCTGCTCTCCACTGCCTTGTGGGTCAGGCTATTGAGCCAAAGGCTCCGGGCGGAGTCCCTCAAGCAAACCTCCGAATCACCCACTGCCTTGTGGGTCAGGCTATTGAGCCAAAGGCTCTGGGTGGAGTCCCTCAAACAAACCTCCAAACCACCCACTGCCTTGTGGGTCAGGCTATTGAGCCAAAGGCTCCGGGTGGAGTCCCTCAAGCAAACCTCCGAAGCACAACGACCACCTCGCGTGCGATTGCCCACCAATGCAATCGTATGCCTGCACGCAAAACACTCAGCATCGGGTGCTGGAACGTGCGCACACTACTGGACCGGAACTCGGGCGAGCGCCCGGAGCGACGCACTGCACTGGTCGCAATGGAGCTGGCGCGCTACCACATCGATATTGCGGCGCTCAGTGAAACTCGGCTCGCTGAACAAGGTAAGTTACATGAAGCAGGTGCTGGCTACACATTCTACTGGGTGGGGAACGCCGCCTCAGCACCACGTGAACATGGGGTCGGATTTGCAATATCCGACCGCCTGAATGGCCAGTTGGTGGGTGAACCAACGGGCATCAGCGCGCGACTGATGACTGTTCGCCTACGACTCGGAAGAGGTAAGTTTGCTACTTTTATAAGCACGTACGGTCCGACCATGTGTTATCCTGATGACACGCGTGATCAGTTCTACACTGAGCTATCCTCCGTGATACGGTCTGTGCCGAGGAGCGACCGACTATTTCTGCTGGGTGATTTCAACGCGCGCGTTGGGCGTGATGCATCAGCGTGGACAGATGTTATCGGTTCACATGGCATTGGTTCAGCGAATGCGAACGGTGACAGGCTGCTCTCACTGTGTGTCACTCACGGCCTGACGATCACGAACACTCGGTTTGCACTGAGTGCGAGTGATATAGCAACTTGGACGCACCCACGGAGTGGTCACGCTCACCTGCTCGACTATGTCATCGTACGTCAGCGTGATATGCGTGAAGTGCGCATGACACGTGTACTGCGTGGAGCTGAGTGTGGCACTGATCACAAATTGGTTCGGACCAAACTGTACATATATTTTCGTAAATCGATGTATTGCACTCCCGCCGTGAATCGGCGTAAGTTTAACATTCTCTCCCTCGGTACTGTGGCGAAACGTACTGAGCTGGAGAAGGCGATGGCTGCACGCCTGTGTGGTGATGTGGACTGTATAGCCACAGTGGGCGACCTGTGGCACCACATTCGCGATCAGGTGACAGCTTCTGCGGAGAAGATCATCGGGCGCGCAAACTGTAAGCGGCCTGATTGGTTTGATGACAACAATGTGACGATTGACGCATTGATGTCAGAGAAGAATGCAGCATTTGCTGCACATGTGGCAGACCCCAGTGACTTGGGGAAGAGTAGTCAGTTTCGCAAACTTCGACGGCGACTGACCCGAGAGCTCCGTCGCATTAAAAATGCATGGTGGACGGAGAAGGCGAAGCAGATGGAATGCTACGCCGAGGGACGTCAACACAAGGAATTCTTTGACTCCTTGAAGGCGGTGTATGGACCGAGATTGGAGCCGCTGAGGACACTGATCGATGGTAGTTCAGGCGTTACCTGCACAGAGATTGCAGACATAATGCAGGTCTGGCGGAAACACTTTGAATGTCTCTTGAACAACCGTTCAGAGATTGACTGGCCTACATTGAACGGCCTGAAGCAGCACGATGTGAAGGCGGATCTGGCGGATACGCCGATACGGGATTAGACGCAGAGAGCACTTGCTCAGCTGCGAAACGGCAAATGTGCCGGAGGTGACGGGATCCCACCTGAAGTATTGAAACACGGTGGACCCGAGTTGTTGACTGCGCTGCACCACTTGGTACAACGAGTGTGGATTGAGGAGGAGGTGCCTGCTGAGCTGAAGGATGCCCTTGTGCTACCACTGTACAAGGGCAAAGGGAGCAAGCAATGTTGCACGAATTATCGTGGCATCAACTTGCTGAGTTGTGTGGGCAAGGTGATTGCCCGAATCCTGCTCAACCGCCTCGTCACTGGTTGTGGAACCTAACGTGGCGGAAGAGCAGTGTGGATTCCGTTCGGGTCGCAGCACTATAGATATGGTGTTTGCGGGTCGTCAGTTGCAGGAAAAGTGCAGAGAACGACACCAGCCGTTGTACTCGCTTTTTGTTGATTTCACCAAGTCATTTGATACGGTGAACCGCGAGGCACTGTGGCTGGTGTTGGGTAAGTTTGGTTGCCCGCGTAAGTTTGTAAGTTTAGTTGAATGTCTGCACAGTGGTATGCGGGGTGGGTGCAGCTGAGTGGAGAGACCTCGGATGACTTTGCAGTTGTCTCTGGTGTGAAGCAAGACTGTGTGTTAGCTCCTGCCCTGTTTAATATCTATCTTCATGCAATGTTGTCTTGTGCTTTTGATGCGGCTTGTGCTTACGGTGTTCGTGTGGAGCACCGTATTGATGGTGGGTTGCTGAACATCCGTCGTTTCGGTGCGAGAACTCTAGTCTGTGGGACAACTATCCGTATGTTGCTGTTTGCTGACGACTGTGCGTTGTTTTCGCACAGCGCGGATGAGTTGCAGCACATGACTAGTGCTCTGGCTTCGACAGCGGCCAAATTCGGGCTCACCATCAACACAAGCAAAACTGTCTGTCTCTTTCAGCCTTCACCGGAGGTGCAATCTTCAATATTGCCGCAAATCAGCATTGGTGCTGAATTATTGGAAACCACCTCCCGCTTCTGCTACCTTGGGAGTGTGATGTCGACTGATCAGCAGCTACACGTTGAGTTGCGTAATCGCGTGTCGAAGGCGGCAGCGGCATTCGGGAAGCTTGAGTACCGAGTGTGGAACAACCATCAGCTTAGCATTGGCACGAAGCTGATGGCGTACAAATCCATGGTACTGTCCGTTCTTCTATACGGCAGTGAAACGTGGACGATGTACCTGCGGGATGTGCGATATCTCGAGCGGTTCCATCAGCAGTGTCTGCGACGAATTTTGCGGATCGGCTGGGGCGCCAGAGTTGCAGACACGGAAGTGTTGCGCCGAAGTGGGATGTATGCAGTGGACGGCATACTTTTACTGCGACACCTGAGGTGGCTCGGTCATGTGAGCCGTATGTATTCGACGCGAATACCGAAACAACTTTTATACGGTCAGCTGAGTATAGGGAAGCGGCACGTGGGGAAACCAAAGTTACGTTACCAGGACTTGATTAAAGTGAGCCTCACACGTTCTAATCTTGATTGCAGATCATGGGAATCGAAGGCGGTTGATCGTGGTGCATGGCGCGATCTAATCACGAAGGCAGTTGCTGAAGTGCGGGAGAAAGCCCTCATGCATGCAGAGAAGAAGCGGCAAGCACCAATGAATTGTACTCCATCGACATCGAGCGCATGGTGCTGTAGAACATGCGGTCGCGAGTGCCTTAGTCAGGCAGGCCTAGTGAGCCATGAGAGATTTCACTCGGGACCACTGCCGAAGCGCCGACGGGTCCTGCAGAGAATTACGGCGAGCCGGCGCAGCGTTTGTAGGCACGCTGAATTCGATTTACTAACCGCGTGCTTGCATGCTAAGTCTTTTATTTCAGGTGGTGGGTTTTCAATTTTGTCCCAATGCTCTTCTTTCTCATATAAATATCTCCCTGTACTCTATTCCATTAACTTGCTCACCGCCTAAGCCACTTGTATTCGATTTCCGTAGCATATTTGTGTTCGTGTCATTCCGTGAACTATACTTCCTGACCTCGTGCACTTAGCTAGGAATTGTTTGTAAACAAATTACTACATATGCTATTTAATTAAGGTTTATATCACCGTTTCCTTATGCATTAATCGAGTTTTTCTTTTTTTTCTTTCTCTCTCTCAAGTGATTGGCTGTTGTTTGAAATCCCCGGTGTGGCTGCGCTTGATGTGCATGTTGACAAGGTGCCTACCTGTCTATTACCCACTACCTCGTCCATACTGGCTCCAGGAGACAGTTGATCGTTGATGGAGGGGACGGGGTGCACGGTCCTTGTGGCCGTGGTGGGATCAAAGAGTGGTTCCATGCAGTCAGTGTGAAGCGGACTACGGTCCAGCCACCGCCTTGTGTGCGCTTGATTCCCCAAATACAGCGTGCTTGTGTTTGCCTGTGAAGGAGTGTGGGCCAGCTCCGTTGATGAAACGTGGTTCCCATCCGCATGCCTCCCGGTCTTATTCCTTCGTGTTTACACTGGATATGGGGTGTGTGGTTGGAGCTGTGGGTGGTGCAGCGCAATCCATCCATGGTCCCTCTGTAGGCGCAGGCGTCCTGTGGCTTGCCACAATGACAGGCAAATCCGAAACCGGATGCCGCCAACCATATATATATATATATATATATATATATATATATATATATATATATATATTTGAAAATTTTAGTTCTCACCTCGGCATCCACTGTGTATGAAAGCGATGCTGCTAAGTAACAGCCGGTGTTCCGCACACTGTGGGATGCACTGACGGTATCATTGGTCCATTGGTTCATTTCTTAGTCCTTTTACTCAATTTGCAGATTTTTTGTTTCTCGCAATCCCACGATGCGGTGGTAGTTTTATCACTTAAGGTGAGGATGGTGTTTCTGCACTTTACCGATATGCAATTGCTTCGCGCGCCATTTGAAGAGATTGTGCTTTTCCAAAGTCTAGATCACCTGCGGGAACACCAGGATATCATCCTGTTTATCAGGGGTAATGTTTGCGTAGGGTGGATCGGGTGGATGTTTCCTTCGCACTGGAAATATTAACACAATAGTCACCGGTGCTTGCGGAGTATTGCTTATGTCTGACGGAAGTACCAGCCTAGCAGTACTGAAGTCCACATGTTTGTGTTTGGGTAGGTATCCTCTGGTGCCGCAGTCGGTTGTTTGTTAAGCTTGTACCTTTTCGAGTCAGTTACATCGTGTCCGCTGTATACCCTTTGACCGCCTTCCATACTGCGGTTGGACGAAAAGATGATGTAGCCAGTCGGCAAGAAATATTAACTGAGGGACTCCGTCAAGCTTGCATGTGCCTTCTTCCTACGTGCAGGTCACGGGACTGGCCACCTTACTGTTTGGCAGTCTTATCCGACGTCGCGCTTTTTTCCAGCATCAGCGTTCAACTTACTATCTGTGCGTTATGTTGGGTTTGTCAACAACTTAATTGTGTGAATATTTTCGCTGATCCGTTGTCATTGACGCTTGACTATTGCTTTTCGTTCATGTTCCGCATGTCTGATATTGTCTTGCTTTTTATTCCAGTACGACGAACCCACTTTTGTGAGTATTGCGACAAATCCTTTTTCCAGAAAGCTTATCTCAACTCTCACATATCTTCCGTCCACTTGAGTGAGTGAAGCCTTGCTGTTTCGCTAGGTTCTCTCATTTTATATCTAAATAACAAAATGCCTAATATTTCGACATGTACAAGGTGTGTTCAAAACAAACCGAACTTTTGAAGTAGCGTGTCAACCTGCAAAGGGAGCGTGCTGCAGCTGCTGAGTGCATGTGGAGGGTTGCTTAGACAACACACTGCCATTTGCCGCATTTCGCTCTGACCATCAGTTGGCGGGCTGCAGCCGCTGAAGTGAGTATATGCACAAACTGTTTGTCAAATTAGTGCCAAAGTGATTATGGGTGAGCTTGAAGAATCACTTGGGTGTGTGGAATTTTGCTACAAATTTGGCAAAGTTTTTACACATTTCAGTTGTTTAGCTAATCATACGGGGAGGACCGTATGAGTCGCACGCAGTGTTTTAAGTGCTTTCAGTGTTTTGAACACGGCAGAATTTCGGCCTGAACAACCTTCCACACCAACAGACGATGTCCATGTCCAGCGATCCCTAACATCGCCGTCTAACTGTTCGAGAAGTTGCTGACGAAGTGGAAATCAGCGTAGGATAATGCCATCCAAATCTGAGTGACAAATTTGAGATGCGTCGTTTCAATGCAAAATTCGAGCCGCGTTTGCTGACTGACGATCAGAAACAGAACCGTGTTGATTCGGCCTGGAACTTCTTGCCACTGCCATTGACAATGAAAAGCTCCTTAAGAACCTCATAACAGCCATTAAACTTGGGTTTATGTTTACGATATTGAAGTGAAGGTGCAGTCTTTGCAACAGATTTGGAAAGGGCCGTCGTCCGAAAAAGCACGCATGATCGGGTGATGTTTGTTGTATTTTTTTGAATGCAAAAGCATTGTCCATTAGGAATTTGTATCACCTGTTTATAGGATCCTGTGAGCGGGAAGAGGCCTGAACTGTGGGAAAACTAAACTTGTAGGTGCATCATGACTGCACCGGTCCAGCTATCGCTTCTTTTCTACGACTATCTAGCAAAACATCATACTCCCGTCGTGTCTTATCTGCCGTATTCTCCGGACCTAGCCCGGCAGATTTTTCCTGTTTCCCAAACTTAAAACCACGTTGAAAGGACGTGGTTTCCAAACCATAGAATAGCTTAAGGATAATGCGACAAGAGACCTGCTCGCCATCCTAAATATTGCGTTCCAGGGGGATATTCAAACATAGAAACACCGTTGGACACGGTGTGTTGCCAGTAAAGGGGATTACTTTGAGGGAGAACGTGCTTAAAATGTTGTGCAATAAGCAATAAAGATGTTACAGCAAAAGTTCCGTATCCTTTTGAACAATCTTCGTATGTACCACAACCCAACTGGATCATACTTTATGTAACTCGTAGTCTTACGAAGCACACAATCCAATTCATTGTAGTCAAACTTTGAAACTCATTTGGAGCATGTTCTCATATACCACGACATGGTATTCAACATTCAGCAGTTGGTTTTAACCCTTTACTTTCTTGACACCGATGCCACCTTGATTGAGGGATTTGTTTCTTTCCGCCACTGATTATGTCGTAACTCTCTGGCTCTTGAGCTACCACTGAAAACTCAGTGTATATATTTTTCACTGCACATCTAACCTGTGCCGTTTTCTATTGACATTCATCAGAGAATACAGCGAACCTGTATCAAATCACACCACAACATTTCTTTGAGACTGATGAGGTTTGCCTATTGAGTGCATGCGCTACCAGCTAGTCATCAGCTGTCTGTAATTCATTCGGAATCCGTTTGGAAATGAAAGCGCTATGGAAGATTTTTTCTACTTTTTGTTTGGGCTCACATCTGCCGGGTTTTCACGCTGATGAATGTTGGGGCTTTATTGACAGCATCCTGAGGTTGTGTTCAAAGCAGAAAGCCGATTCCCCGGCGACTGGGCACAGTCGTATCACGTATTACGAAACCGGCAAGCTTGCCGCACTATTTCTTATTGGGGTGCGTTTAGCTTGCTAGCAGTTATCATATGCTACCAGAGGTTCAGCGTTTCACTTGACTTGTGTTCTACGAATTGGCATTGCCGAACATGATTTATTAGGTAAGTTGACACCATAACCCACGTTATCTGCATTTCAGCGTAACTTTATTGGGATCTGTATGCACTCAACATTGTACTATCATAGCTAGCTCAACCGTCGCATCGTAGAAAACGTTGAGCTTGTTGATCCGAGCTGGACTCATTCACATGAATGAGCACTTAGCAACGTTAAATGCACAATCTGTTTGATGCATGAATTCTCCTATTGCAATATGTCAGCACGTAACTTCTAGTGGCTTTGTAATCTCGGTTTATATGCTATGCAGTCTGGTAGAATTTTTCAGACGGGACATTCGTCATCTGGGTTGTCTGCTATCCTTTTCTTATTCGTCACTACTTGATCATTTGCAGGAAGTCGTTTTGATTGTATTCATCGCAACCCACAACCTTTTCTCTAAAATGTTGCTTATCCTTTTATGCTCTGCGCAACTGTCAAGTTCTTGGTTTCTTTTCCAGAAAGGCGGCCCCACAAATGCAAGTACTGTGAGAAAACGTTTTGCTCTATGGACAGTCTCCGGGTCCATGAACAGTCTGTACACCTGAGTGAGTAAAGGGTTGAATACGTCGTTTGGTCTCAACCTTTTTACTTTGGACGATATATATATATATATATATATATATATATATATATATCCGTATCGGGATTTACCTGTCACCGTGGCCTCCATGGGGACAGCCACACGACGCCTGCACCTACAAAGCGGACCATGAGTGGCTTGCGCTGCATCACCCACAGTTTCACCCACACACCCATATCCATTGTAAACCAGAAAAAGTAAGACCGGGAGGCGTGTGGATGGTTTCGCAATGTGGTGCAAGTTGCTTAATGCTGAGATAGCTGTTACTGCATTCCTTTTGGACAACCGCGAATGCTGCTACTTCATCTATGACGGTTCGACGCCATCCGCTTTGTTTGTTGTTGCGAACATCTAATTCCTTGAAATCTACAGACATTTCACACGTTTCATGTAAATATAATTAAAGAAATGAATACATGATTATTCTCCATTGTACATGTGAAACAGCATCGAAGACCTGATCAATTTGTACCGCTAACGATTGTCTAACTGTGAGGGCAATAGTTCCATTTATGACTAACTTGTGCTGTCTAATGTTGCTATCAGTGCGTTTGGGCACACTGGAATCTAGGAGAATTGTCTCGTAAACTCAAGAATTCGAAGTAAGCAAATGCGCGAAGAATATTCTTTTCGATAATTCTCATCAGGCGAGTAAAATTATGAAGCAAAACATTTGGAGAGAATAAAGCCCGTAGAGGCCTGTACAGAAAGCACTCAACTCATTAACTCGGCAGTATGAAAACTAAATGATTTGCTCAATCGGATTGTCGCATTAGGAGGCAGGTGATCAAGGGAGTTCAAGTTCAATGCCAAGGCAATTTCAGAGCCTGTAGCAGTGCGCGCTGTTTGCACAGCTCTGGTTTTAGAACTTTAATAGCAATGGCTTCAGAATTGCTCACTAAATGTTTTAAGCTGTTTTGGGTATCGTTTAGGGATAGTATAAACGACTCGAAACAGCTGGTTTATCTGGACTTGGTGTCCAGTGTCGACCAAGTGTTGTAATACGGAACTGTTGATGGATTTTACCGTGCCTTTTCGTAGTGACGCAGAACAATGCTCAGCGATTCTTTTGGACAAACACCTGGTCGTATGTCCAAGATACCTAGCACCACAGGTGCAGGTGCACTGGTATAAGACAAACGATTCGGACCCAACCGGGAGTTTATCCTTTAAGCGCTGAAGAATCAATGGTCTTGTTTCGGCAAGTAGTTTTAGATTGGTGGCTGGAAATATCTTGGTCACTGCGGTCGGGATTTTTCTATTCAACAGTTCGAACGCGACGTCACCTTTAAAGGGGACTGTAAGGAATACATCCTTTTTGGGAACTGTAGCGACACATTTGACAGCCTCAAGCTGTTTGGAATGCTTTTTGATGAATGATACGGGGTATCCATTTTCTTGCAGCGTGTTAAAGATGAGCTTGATTTCGCTTTCAAGCGTCTCTGGACTGCAGATTGCTCTGGCACGAAGGTATAAGCAACGGACTAAATTCCTCTTGTATCTCAGCGGTACATAGCTAAGAAAGTGGGTGTATTGACCTACCCACGTCGCTTTGCAAAAAACACGTCTTTTGATAGTCCCGTTTTCACGCCGATGCAATAGAACGTCTAAGAACGCCAAGCGGCCATCTTGCTCAACTTCACTGGTGAATTTTAATGATGGATGCACTCTGTTAAACTGATCTAATAGGGTTAGGTAATCGATGGAAGAGTCACAGACAATGGAAGTGTCGTCCATGTAACGGTAGTATAAATCAAATGAAGATATAAGGGTGTTCAGGTCTCCAAGTTCAGGCTTTGAAAGGAAGTTGTCGGCCAAAAGTAGGCCTAGGGGAGAACCCATTTCGACTCCATCTATCTGTCTATAATAGATTCCATCAAACAGAAATTGTACGTTGTAGGTGCAACGCAGAATCAATTCTTTTAATTTATTCACCGGAATTCCAACATCAATGTTTCTCTCAGTGATGAAAGCATAAATGAATGTCACAGTCTCTACCAACGGCACGTTCGTGAAAAGTGATTCTACGTCAAACAAAAGCATTAATTTATCCTTCACGTTTAGGTTTTCTATTCGGTTGACAAAACCAAACGTGTCTTTGATCGTATGAATCTACAACTCTTTTCGAACCGGTTCCAGCAACTCTGTTATCCACTTTGCGACAGAGTGAAAAGCTGAAGTAGACATGTCCACTATTGGTCGCATCGGAATGTCTGTTTTGTGCACTTTTGGCAAATCATAGTGTCGCGGAGGGTGTGAGCCGCATGGGGTCAGCTTTGAGAAGAGTGCATCATCTATGTGCTTCGACTTTCTTAATTCTTTCAAAATGTTAATGATTTTTGCTTCTTCTTGCGAAGTGGTCTCTTTTTGGATTGCGTCTCGTCGGAATTTGTTGGTGTCGTTCAGAATTGTTGTCCGTTTAGAGATGTAACCAGACTTGTTCATCAATACTCAGCTAGATCCTTTGTCTGGTCAGGAAGGGATTAGTTCTGGGTTGGATAACAGCTCCTTGGTTGCGTCACGGTGCTTTTTTGTTAAGATGTCAGATGTTTGAGACTTAACGTTCCGATACTGATGGGCAAGATGTACTAACATGGTCTTAAACGTGTCAAGTGCGAGTGAAGATGAAGGTGTTAAACCAACTAACTGGTTCATTAAATTCTCAAATTGGGTCTCCAAATGAATTTGCCCGCATTTCGGCTGGGAGAGGCAGAATTTTGTCCCAAGTGCCAATACTTCTAAATGTACCTGGTTCAGTTGCTGGCTCGAGAGATTATGCACATATCTATCGGGATTGGCGGGGAACTTTGTTTCAGGTGAGCAAGGTTCCAAGCTTTTGAACAACTTAATGTATCGCCTCTCTTTCGTCTTTTCGCATATTTCTTGCAAATAGCGAAGAAAAGATTCGCGGTGATCACGGCTGAGGTCCTCGATCACCGACGAGTAGAGGGCACGCAATCGTTCCAGTTCAGGAAGTCGAGATTGAATGGTTTCCAGCTGACTATGAGCATATCTTTTGAGAATTCGTTTTTATGCACACATGAAGGGTGGATTTTCAGCTGTAACGCACACGCGATCGAAACGGTAAAGCGAGCAACAGTGTAACCTTACAATGTGCTCACGGCAATATACTTCCGTTTAGCAATGAAAGTAGTGTAAGAAAAACTTACGGGTTTGTTGGAAGCCAGTCATGAGGCAATAACAGCTTTTGTGACGATAGCAATACTGCAGCCATCGACCGGTCATCATTTGCGGCCAGGCTGTTTTTCTCAATTGCTAGCATAGCGACCCACTAACCACTTCGCAGGGAACCCTTTTGCTGGCTTTTTCACCTGCATGAAGGCTGAGTACCGATCGATCAAATCATGGCACATTCAGTGCGGCTGTGGTATCTGACTCACGTCCAGTCCTCATAGCCGAACGGTCTTCGCTCCGTTGGTCTTGCCCTGCGGTCGAGGCATGACGCATTCATTGCGGCTGTGGTGTATGGCTAACGTTCAATTCTCACAGCCGAGCGGCATGCGTTTCCTTGATCTTGCCCTACAATCCACGCATGTTAGGTCGATTGCGGCTGCGGTGTTTGCCTACGTGCACTTCTCACAACCGAACGGCTCGGTGAGCCGTGCGATCGTAGACAAACATGTCGCGCCTCTCTGATCCATCTCACTCATGCTGGCAAAGCACTTTGCGCCATTGGCCACTTAGCAAATCAGGGTACCGTGGTACATCAGCACCTGAGTGCAGCCGCTCCCAGCTCCGGACATGGAAGACTTGGAGAAGAAGGTATTGCCAAATTTTCATGGGGCACGGGGAGTATGGTGGCGCTACGAGAATATCACTTTTGAAGTAACAAAAAAGGATAGCAACTACGAATACTTAAATTATTTGAACTCCAATGACGATGCCATAAAATTCACTGTGTAACACTACTCGCAGATCGGTGCATCACCGTTCCTTTATTTTCTGGTCGATTGGCATGATGGAACGATAATGTATCGTAATCGGATAGACGCAGTTGGAGTACTTAGCTAGAGTTTAGACCACTTGAAGCATATTTATGCGGGAATCTCCTCATCTGTTTCACAGGACAAGTACTCCATGCAAGGAGGAAGAAGATCGAATGCAGCCCAGGAGGCAATGCAAATCGTAATACCTAGGGAATATCATAGGGTATTGGGTGAAACGCCGGCTGCAGAAATGCGTCAACCCACGCCCAGAACCAACCACAGAGTGGATAACGATAGTGCGTACTACGTACAAAGGGAGAACTTCGGAAGTGATTCGTAGGGTAGTAAACAAGGAGAAGATTAGTGCCACATGTTTAAACGGAACTTGATAAATACCCTAGTGAGCCGAGCTGAACGTATCTGCTCGAGTGACACGCTTACGGAAGAATTAGAGTGCATTCGCTTAGTGCTAAGGGAGAACGGGTATCCGGAAAGCTTCATCAAAGCCAACATGGAACAGAAGAAGAAAAAGCCTGTAGTTTTGAGAGTAGAACGTAAGCCAATCTTCCTACAGCTGTCATACAAGGGCGAGGTTGCGACGGAACTACTATCTCGTCGTCTTTCGTTTGCACTCAGACGCACCTATCCAGCAGCGCAGATTCAAATCCAGTTCACTAGCATTCCGCTGGTTAGACTAAACTCAAGGGGTAAGAGGCCTGTCCGCACCAACTCAGTGTGCATCTACTCGTTTTCATGCTTCTGTGGAGCGGAATACATTAGTCGTACGACACGGCGTCTATCTGAGAGAATGAAGGAACACCACCCGGTCAGGCTTAGAACTGGAAGTGGAAATACAGCGAACTCTTCAACAGTTGCGCACCTAGCCGAGACAGGGCACGCCACAAAGTTCACTGATTCATTCAAGCTTATCTATCAGGCCGCAAAGTACCGCCCGAACTACGTCCGCAAGCGACTACTAGAAGCCGCTGAAGCAATTGCGATCATGCTGCATGAACCGGAGCTATGTGTTCAGAAGAAGCTAACTAAAGGCTTGGGACTGCCCTGGCCCAAACGGCCGGTGACCTCTGACCCACGAGATCACACGCGGTCGATTGTTGTGGCTTAACAGACCGCGCTGTCAGCATCCAATTAACTCGCTCCAGTAGTAACGACTTATAATGTCCGTCTGCACATTTTGATTTGCATATAATTCCATAAGCCTGAAGATGAATTATCGAAAACATATGTTCGCTTACCCTGATTTCTGATCATAACGGGGGATTTTTCTACAGAATCAAACTCTACGGTCGACGTTTGTGCACTTGAACGATTCCCCTCCCTACATAGAACAACTAACGGCATTTACAAAATCCCTTGTAAAGGATGTTCACAAGTGTATATGGACCAAACTTTGTGGGAACTGCGTAACCGCTTTTCGCATGTCACGATCTCCGAGGAATGTGCTCGAGTATGGAGCTCCCCTCAGATTCAGCGGCTGCAGTGCATGCGCTAGACGCGCGGTGCGAAATTGACTTCGAAAATATCGAGTTTATCAAGTAGAGATTGCCATCAGCCTCGCAAACGCTAAGTACAAAGGCTGTGAAAATAAAAAGGACTAACAACTGCATGAATAGTATGGATGGAGTAGGGTTGTCTGGTGCCTGGTGTGGTCTTACTCCGACCAGTTTGATAGGCGTTGGCGCCTGGGTCCGGATTGGGAATGGACTATCAACACTCCACCAAATTCCTAATTATCGAAAACAAGTTCCTTTCAACAGACCACTTACGACTGCCCGACCATACCGATAACTGCCGTCTGATCAGCATCTTCTGTTCTCCACTTGACCTTGGCTGAAACCCACGGAGTACACGAGCACCTAGTGACCTTTAACCCCTGTCACCTTTTACCAATGAACCAAGTTAATTAGTCTCCGTAACTTACTCATGATCGGCATAAGTTGCCAGTTAATTTTAAGCTAATTCACTTCGCTTGAAGAAGATTTTGAGTCAAGAGTGATATTTGTGCATTTAACAAGGAAGTTAACATGTCGTTCACCAAGCGTTTTGTAATGATGACTCCTCAAACGGTTCTAATGGAGTACACAATATTTTCAACCTGACCGCAGCTCTTCTTTCGAGCATCATAAACCGGCTTGAAACTGCCATGGGTTTCTCTGTGCTCACCTCTACGGTATTTATGGGAGATATGGTTGTTGAATCGTCACCATCTAACTGGCTGATGATGGCTTACTCTGAGGGAGTCTCTTGTAATCCGTGGCTGGAAACTTACTCTCATAAATCTGATGAAATGCACTCACTGTATCATGTTACAAGTTTATGATTCCCTGACCCTCTGTAATAACAGTTTGCAGTGTGACATCCAGATCTCGTTTCAACAGCCTGACTCTCTTGGTTCTGATTCCGACGTATTTGGGAGACTTCAGGCTTTACACCATTATCAGATACACAAAGTGATCTTCAGTGGATCCTTTGTTACATGGCCTATTGCGAAAGCATTTTGCATTATTCCACCTTCACGCGTCCTGTTTCTAGTGATTGCAGAGGACTGTTTCACCACCCACGAACAAACACATGATTACCGGTTGCTTAATTCGCGCCAATCTCTCCCAGCTTTCCGACTTATCGTCTGCCAGCACATGATGTGATCTGATGCATGCCAACATGTTGTCCGTACACCCCACTCACTAAAGGTTGTGGTCAGCGCAGAAATCCGGGTCATTTGCGACCGTGCACAGCGATGGTCAATGGATGATCATCTGGTCATCGCAGCCCATTTTAGCAACTTTCAAGCGGTCAAATGTGGCCTGCGTGACACAATGTGTGTCGCAGCATCTTTTACTAACATACATTGAACTTGCTAGTATTTATCAAATACCCCAGGTGTTTAGCATTTTTAGCAATCGACATTTTCCAATCTGATTTATTAGATCAAATTGTCCCGGAGAGAAACGTTACCTAATTTTTGCCGTGACTCCCCTATACTTTGTTCACACTGCACTGTGTCGTCATAAGTTAGCTCTGTATCGTGGAAGATATTGTGCTCAGTGGGCTGAAATAGACCTACCTGTGTGAATAAGTAATTTCGATGTTGAGTTCGTAATTGGCTTGGCCAAATGGCCTAACGTATCGCAGTGCAACAATATGCAAAGTCCACCCAATTTTTATTACCAAATTTTCTTTTATGTAGTCTGGTAGAATATTTCAAATTGGGAACTTGGTAATCAGGTAGGGTGCTATTCTTCGCCTCTTATCGATCGTCGTTTGATCAATTGCATGAGGTCATTCTGATTGTATTCGCCGCAAACCACTGTTTCCTATAAAAACGTTGTTTTTGTCTTTTATGCCTTGTGAGACTAAGTTCTTGATTTCTGTTCCAGAAGAGCGACCTTACACATGTATGTACTGTGAGAAAACGTTTCCACGAAAGGTTAACCTCCTGCTCCACGTGCAATCTGTTCATTTGAGTGAGTCAAGTGTTGAATGCATCGTTTGGTTGTAACCTTTTTACTTTGCTCGTACAGTGGAGACGGTCTGTCCGTTTGCATATTTCGGAGAATCTTTGAAATCAACGAAATGTCCGATTTTCTCACCTATACTTCCTCGGTATGTGCCATGAGCCAACCTCTTTGACAGATGATGCTCGTTCCAGGGTGCTGCATTGCGTGTACCTGATTGCTGCTCACCACTGGAATTTTACAGTCCGTTTAATGTCTGCACGATTCATAAATGCAACTCAATGTGTCCTTGCTCCATATTGGACCTCATTCCTCTTGTGCACATCAGACCTGTCGGACGAGCGTGCTTCCGTACTCGTTGTAGGCGCTTTCAAGAACCTTTGCTCGCTTTGAAATGAATATCACTATCTTAGGCACCTGGATGATTAGAGGTGTTGGGTGGCGCGTGGGATACTACACACCGGTAATCAATGACACGAAATGGACGGATCAAATACGTGAGAGCATTGGACTTGGGGGCAACTGAACCCAACGTGTATTGTGCAGGCTGCAAAAGTAGGAAGCGAATCAACGAGAGCGAGAAACGGTGTAGCACCAAATCAGTTTGTCGAAACGGAATTGCCGTCAGTAAAACAAATGGACGTTTTGCAGGTTAAAACAACAGTAAAGTTCAATGTTGTAAATTACTTAAAAAGTGTTTTCAGATACACTTCAAGGACCTCCCCTAGAAGGCTGACGGATATGTGCCTTTGATGTAGTTCTCGGTGGGGGGGTGGGGTGGAAACGGTATGTGAGGATGTGTGCGAATAGTGACATGGGCTTGAACACGAGTTTCCATGATTAAGTGTATACCGGAGTTTGCCGGGTCCGGGCTTTTGTTGTTTATTATTTTTGATGATCAGGTGGACCAGAATGCATCATCGGTGCATGCTTCAATTCTCGCGGTGAGAGATACCAAGATCTTTTTTTCTCATTTTGTAACGGGTGTTACGATCTTAGACGCATGGATCATGAGAGGTACTAATGATTCAATTCAGCGTTTAGTCGTTTTGGATTAGTTAGGTGGAATTGCGAAATTTGCGAACTGGAGACAGTATGTGATTACCAGCGGGTTTTCTACTATGCCTATCTGAAAATGCCCCCACGTGCTTTGGAGGTGGATACCGAGAGCACTACCTTCCAGGACATGTACTACATCATCACAGCAGTTGGTCTGTACGTGTGCCTTTATTTTTCATTTCCTGCATTTCAGGTCTTGTCTGTTGCTTGATATACTCGTTGTGGCTACGCTTGAAATGAATAGTGACAAGGTGCCTGTTCATCAGTAGGCTATGACCGGCTAGATTAGGATTCTTGTCATTCCATCCACGAATACGAGTCTGGTACAGTGCCACCTAGCATCGGTCGTCGTGAGAAGTGGTCTGTCTTCGCACAGGAAGATCAGCACACGGTCACGGGTGACGCGAGTTCACGTGACACTCAAATCCTTCATCTTGTTGTGCAATGTTTCCTAAAGGTCAATGAGAATATTCCTCTTGAGTCAGTTTGGAAGTCCTAATGTCGGAGACCGAAGCCGTTACAGTAGATATTCTCTCAGTTACTTTCAATATTCTATCAGTTGCTTTCGAAACGGACAATTGTTTGCGCATCACGTAACTTTGAAGGTGCGGAGGAATGTCTTATATTCATAATGTATTGTAGTAAACTTTGTGAAATCCGCCACCAAGTTAAGTTCAGCTTCGTGGGAGTCTGACTGTGAAGGACAGCGACTTTAATCATTGTATCGGTCGACGTTTTGCTTGCTGTTTCATATCAAAGGACTTGATTTTGATTCGAACGGCGCTATGTTTGATGAGCTTGAGGTATGCAGGAATGCGTGTGTCAAGCTAACTCGGCGCTTGAAGCCGATGGAATGAATCCATGACACTGTTGAGAAAATGACCTGCATCGTCATGAAATAACACACAAATTTGTAGCTCCATATCATTTTTTGGATGGCAAACGATCTGCACCGAAATTGTATGCCGTTTATACAGAAATTTTATTCTCACCATTCTTAGTGTTTTTATTATGCTTAAAATTGTTTTGGCCGTAACATGTGTTGTGGAATAACCTCTACGGTGCAGTCTGTTTGAAATACTTTAACTGTTTCAAATTTGTTTCAATCCAACTTCTCAAACGCTATGGTTTTCCTCCATTGGATATGTAGAATTTCTGGCCAGTGGCACGGAAGCGTTTCCAGTTGCAAATCTGGGGAGAGTTTTCTTGCGGACTTTGTATTACTTGTTTGTCAAATTCAGCGAGGTTTTACTCAAAGGATCATTTAAGTATTTGATGCTAGATGAGCTTATTAGGATATCAGTACTCTATGAAAAATTATATTCGAACATGGAGATTACGGCAAATGTTGACTTCAATTAAACCATCCACTAGACATATCAAACCGAGACCAGAAATGTAAATGCTAAGCACTGATCTTATCAACCCAAGATGTCAAACAGACAGAGATAACCGGGTGTTACTGTGGTCATCCTTGTGACAGGAAGTTTGTATGTCGTCAGCTACTGAGACAATGTAAGCACTGTGAGTTTGTGTGAAACAGGCGGCGGGAACCAGTTGTTCACGATGCAAAAGCACAATGTTCGGGATGCAGGCATAGATCTTTCCGACAAAAAGCATGGTTTCTTGTTGTAAACTAACACTGGCTTTCTGATCAACTCCACTTTCTGTTTTTGCTACATTTATCAAACATCCGAGTAGTTCTCCTGGCATCAACCGAGTCACACCTCTAGGGTATTATGCAACTCTGCGTTCCGTTTCTGACCCACACCTTCCTCACCCACATGGAGAGGTTAATCACAAGAACCGGTGTGTGTTTTTTTACATGGTAAACGCTGTTGTTAGCATCCGGATCCGGTGAGTGCAATATCTTGGTTGTGTAAACTCCCTTCTCATGAGATTACTGCGCACTCCTCTCCGGACCTGCCTGAAGTTTTATTTTGCACGTCGAAGCTTCGCAAGGGACGATCAATTTGTAGGGTTACTTATTTGTATTCTCAAGAATATTAGTATGCCCCACTGATTTACCTGTCTAGTCCACAAGAAACCACCTACTTTTCCTATCCTGCACTGATTCGAGCTTGTTATCGATAGTGGCTTATGCGCGATAAACCTATGAGTTATTGGCTGCATGGGGCGACAACATAAGCATTACTGTTCAGTTAGTGGTGAAGACTCGGAGGTCTGCATAACAAGTTGGAGGTGCATGAAGTTAACGAAGGACGGATTCGGTTGGAATAGACAATTGGAATGTAAAGCAGGTGTTGAGACGGGAACTGGTTGGCCAGCCGGGCACGAAACTTGCCGACTGCAGTTGGCTGCACTGGACACAATTGTCCGATTACGCTAATTGTGTCGTCTTCCGAATGTTGATGTCGCTCCCCTGGATTTCTTCATGCTTTGCGCTCTTTGAATGACGTGGACGAACAGGAATACTGGATACCTTGTTTGATACCTGATGTTAGTACGCAGTCGCTATTATCGAGGTACGCTTCGCCAACTTTATCTCATCTTTCTCTCCCATGATTCTCGAATACTGTAAGTCATTGTTTTATACGTCGAATCCTCGAATTTGCTGACCATCATTAACTTTCTATCGTATTGCCAATTGGATACACCCCATTCACTACTTTTTGTCAGTTTCCCATGTGCATTTCACCTCTAACTGATGTATTTCCGTCCTCTGCTACAGAGCAACGCCATACGTGTGAACACTGTGGGAAATCGTTTTCTATAAAAGGCACCTTGCAAAAACACCTCAAATTTGTTCATTTAAGTGAGTGCGAGTCAACTTTAAATTGCGTCTCTTACGTTGTATTGTCTTTGTCGATGCCACACTGTTTCGAAGGAATCAGTTTTACCGATTGCCACAACTCTTCATTTTGTTACTCTCACTGCTCAGAAACGTTTTGATCTACATACTATTCACCTCTACAAATCATTACCATGATATCTAGCTGGCGTATAAATTTGTTTGACTCTTCTCGTGATTATCTGGCTGGCAGCATCCGTTTTCCGGATTTGTCTATCACTGAGGCAGTAAACAACCACATTTACCCTGCACGTCTTATTGTTGTTATTTATGTTATTTATACCATTTTCACTTTAAACTGGACATTTTGTAAACCAAACTGGACATTTTGCAAACCAAACTGGACATTTTGCAAACCAAACTGGACATTTTGCAAACCACATTGGACATTTTGCAAACCAAACTGGACATTTTGCAAACCAAAGTGGACATTTTGCAAAACAAAGTGGACACGTTGCCAGTGGACAGCTGACTATCCCGTTAAGATACTACGCTTCTTATCCAGCAAATAAAGCAAGCAAGCCGGATTTAAGCAAAGGAAGTTAGGCATAATGAGGGGAGTAATAACTGCAATGTGGTCCTAGGGCTATGCAAGCTCCCGCAATTACGCGTAGTTTAATAACTAGCTACGAGGAAACTTGGTACCTGTCTGCGATTATGAATAGATAGGCGTGGAAATGATAAGTTAAAAATAAAGTAGAATAAATGAGACTAATAGATAAAGCATAGAAGAAAGTTGGAGTTTCTCGGTAACAATGCCGTCTTGGGATCGACTTTCATTAAGAGATGCGGCAAGTAAGCGAATTTCTTAAACAAATAAAAGAGTAGTGTTGAGATGGATAACTACGAGGGGTTCGGGTGGTTTCAGGCTGTCAATGCGAATGGGATTGGCAGGGTAGGCCGCTAGCCTTGTGATCTCTGAAGATTAGGATCTAAGAATAATGTATAGGATCAGTTCCAACCCGTGATGCACTCCCGGCCTTCGGGTCTACAATCCATCTAACATTCTACTTAAGCATTGGTACGAGTCGACCTGTATGAGAGGTAAAGAATGAGATCAAGTTACAGGAAGGGCTAGAGGTGAGAATATGGTCCTGGCTCTACAGGAGGGTAACTCGGTGGACAGTAATAAAAGAATTTGAGTTGTGGGAAAGAATGAAGTTGAATCGTAGCTCAGAGCAGTAATTCCTGTGAAATAGAAGGATGGGGATGCCCGGTCCGTGACGCGAAGAGAGCCACCCATCTTCTTATACTCCACCAGAATATCATGAGGTTGATAAGCACGCTGGCACTACACTACTATGCGGTGTAGGTGACGAAATATAGATTGGCCAAGCTGAGAATACCAGGCGTTAAAGGAAGTATGGGGCAGCTGTGTAGGAATTGTTCATGTGTCTATTTAACCACAGCCACATGCCAGCCCTCCAATCAAATTAAAAGTAGGAGAATAGGAAAGATTCGTTAAGATGTGGAGCCACCCATATACACGAGGTCACTTATGCTGTATTGCTGTTGGTGTTTCGGCTTTTGTGATGAATCAGAGAAATAAAAGTAAGTATCGAATAAAGAGGGCCAAGACTGGAGTTTAGGAGATTCAAAAGACGGGCTACGGGGACTGTAAGAAGACTGGAGTAACGATGGCTTGCGGCGGCCATGTGTACAGGTTTAGAGTAGGAGAGAGAGAAGTGGTTTGGCAAGGATGGCAGCCGCCTATCTGCATCTGGTCACCTATTCTACGGCTCCGTTTGCGCCTTGGCTTTGTTGGTGATGTTGGACCATAAGGGTGATGGTAGTTTATGAAATTGCGGTTTATCGCGAATGTCGCAGGATCGGAAGTGATATGGGATCAATGGCATAGGGCTGTCCTGCTGTCGAGCAGACACCAATACAGTGAGGATATCTGGGGTTGGGGTCAATGCGTTAGTAACCCGCCAGTCCGTTTTCGTATGCCATTTCTTCCGACATGGTTTGTCCCAGGAGGCCAATGGTATTTTTAACGGTAAGGTAAATATCTCTTTACGGAATACTTCGGGTAACTTGCACTCTCGCAGCTTTACTGGTAACCGGTTCCACAGGTGGGCTTGGGTTCTAGGTCTTTCGAGTCTTAGTACGTTATCGCTGTTTCGAGTAACGTATGTCAGACATTTCTTGAACTCCACATCTAAATTAGGAGCGTGGACTCGTTTATGTATTATATCGAATAGGAGAAGGAGGTTAAGTTTTATTCTTCTCAGCCATACCGGGTCGAGGCGCAAGGCCTTGCTACGTTTGCGTATGACAGTTGCGAAGTTGGGCCCAGTAGGTGCTTAGTAAATCACCTTTGCAGCATTTCCAGTTGCTGACAATCGCTTTTCCTTGCGCTGCTGTTGATCAGCGCACAATAGTCAAGCAGTGGCGCGTTGTTAGTGTGTATAGAGGAACTATCGCTTCCCGCGTCGTAAGTGTTTTGAATAGTAGGCCTATGCGACGGCGGGCTTTCGCTACCGCACTTGTGGTGTGCTCTGCAAAATTTAACGAGCCAGAGTAGTGCAGGCCTAAGTCTTTTATGGTATTGCTGCAGGTTAGCGGCTTTCCACAAAGAGTAAGGGTCCCTTGGGCTATTGTGCAGCGAAACAGAAGGGCAGTACACTTCTCCGGTGAAAACGACATGTCCCAATGGGTGCACCATAGTTCCAATGCCTTCAGATCGGTTGCAATTGTGTGCATGATAGAGCTCGTATCTGTACGATCGAAAGTGTATACTATTTTAATGTCGTCTGCAAAGAGGTATGGGATACCAAGGCATATAACTTCGAATATATCATTTATGTACAACAAGAAGAGTAACGCGCCGATGACACTGCCCTGAACTACACCACTCAGCACTGGTCTAGTCGTGGAAATTTGACCACTAACACTAACCACTTGGGTTCAGTTCGAGAGGTACGACCTGCGCCATGCTAGTAGCTGGCCGCCTATTTCAAATGAAGCGAGCTTATCCATCAACTTCTCGTGCGGTACTCGGTCGAATGCCTTCTGCATATCAGAATAAATGACCACTGCTGATATCCCTCGATTTAGGGACAAGGTAAGATTGTTAAGGAAAGCCAAGTGGCAAGTCACACAGGAACGTGCTTTCAGGAATCCATGTTGAGAGTCATTGATAAGGTCATGTGCCCGTAGGAAGTTCACTACTTTTGGGGCAATTAGTCTCTCCGTCATTCTGCAGATGCTAGTGGTGTGGCTAATGGGCCGGTAGTTCCCGATGTCATTTCTGAGCCCTCCTTTATGACGTGGTATAACCACAACTGTTTGCCACTGTATAGGTACTTTCCCAGCTCTCATCGATAGGACAGTTTAAGCAGGAGAAGTGTGATATCTGGGCTACCAAGCTTTAGTACAATAGAGGGGAGGCTATCGGGACGTTCATAGTTTGACTGCTTAACAGTCGCTAATTGCTTTCCTATATCACGGGGTGAAAAGTCAACGGCAGATAGCTGTGCAGAGGTTAGGGTGGGCGAGTGAGGCGTGCGAAAGTTGCTGGTTGACTTGAAGGATAAGCTAAAGTGACTATCCAGAACCTCGGCAATTGAGGCGGAGTCATGAGTAACCGAACCATTGCGGAGTGTGATGAAGGCACTTTCATCTGTCTCAGGGTTTCGGCGCTTCATCAGCCCAAACAGCTTTTAGATTTTGTTTGTGATAGAGATCGCATGCCTCTCCTCTGATACTTGCCTTGAGTAGCGATGAGAGTAGTATTTAGACAAAACCTGTTGCTGTTGCAGAGCTAGCGTGAAGTCGTTTGTTGTGCTATACCTTTTGCGCAAGGTCTTAAGCTTCTGCGCAGTTTCGGGCGGATGGCAGTCTCCTTTGCTTCAAATGGTAGTGCACCTGCGTTTGAGTGGACAGACCATATTAAGACAGGCTTTGATGTTTCTGTAAAACTCATCAGCAGCAATTTGGGGGTCAGATGTTAGGAAGAAGTTGTCCCAAAGAGATGACCTTATTAGGGACGCGAATTGTTCCCAATCAGCGTAAGCACATTCATGATACCAGGTAGGGGAGTTGTCTGGGCGAACAGAATTTGATGCTGGCGGATTAAATGAGAGCATGACCAGTTTATAATCACTGCCCGGGAAATTGCCAAGTACTTCAGCCGGTGTGTCCGGAACACCCTGCGTGCAAAGGAGATCAAGAATGTGATCTTCCCGAGTTGGTGACCGCACATGTTGGGTCCATCCATAGGAATGAATGGACGAAGCGAATCTGCTGTGTCTTGCGGTTTTGGTGGGAGTGTTCCATGAGACATTTGGCATATTGAAGTCTCCACCAATAAGTTTGCAGTTTGTAGGAGGTTCAGAAACTTGCAGCAAAGTATTAAGTAAGTTGTTCAGAGCGGCAGTATTGTCATTCGGTGGGTTGTAGACGCAGCCGATGATAAAATCAATTTGATTAATGCAGACGGTAACAAAGAGACAGTCTACCTTAGTGCCGAAGCAGGAGTCTGTGAGCAAGCATGCATTGATGTTGTCCTTAGCGTAGATAAGGCATCCACCACCGTGGCTTGTGGCTTGAAAGCTGCCGTAGGTGCTGATAAGAGGTAGCCGGTGTAGTCACATTTAACCATGTCTCAGTGGTCAGAATAAAGTGCGAGGGGAGGACGGAGTTGATTTTACTGAGAGTATACATTTTATGCAAACGCGAATGGGCATTAAGAAGAAGGATGACAACGTTATGCCTATTAGGTGATGTGTTTACAATTTCGCTAAATAGGGAGGAAATGGGGCGGAATAGCTCGTCCACGGTGTCGCGACGACTTGTGGGGTAGTCTGGTGGCCCTGGACCATCAACAGCAGTTAATGGAGTACGCTCAGCTGACTTTGTGGGGTAGGTAATGACGGCTGAGTGACCACTGTTTGCAAGAAAAATGCTTTGTGGAAGTAGTTGGAGGAGTGTCCATAAGCAAGCCTAGCGTACGGTTAGCTTGTGGAGTACCCAGTTTAATGGTAACAGGAATGTCTACATTTTCCGGTGCGCACAGTCTCTGTCCATGTAGCGGCTGAAGCGAAGCGTTACGTAAGGGGTATTTCGCGCAAGGTGCTGGCACTGGTTTGCCAGCAATTCTCCGTCATGCTCATCGGAGAGTGCTAGCTTAATTAGGCGCGGGTACCTGTGTGACCACGGTGCTAGTCGGGTTTCTATGAGCAATGAACCGAAGAGCATGCAGTGCTTCCTTATGATGTTCACCACTTTGGTCACAGAGACTTCTGGTATATTCAGAGCGACCAACGTTCCCGGAGGTGTTCGTGATGGTTTTATGAGCCGCGACAGTATACGTGACACCATTGTATTGGGTGGGGGGCTGGACGGTTTACATTTAGGTGGCTTATCGGGTGTTAATGGAAGCGTCATACCATTCTGAGACATGTTGCGTGCATCTGCGCATGGTGTCTCGGATATAATACCAGGTGGCATCAGCATAGTGGGTCGCACAATAGCGCGGTTGTTTTCTTCACATCCAGATGTCTCTGCATGACATGTCTGGCCGGTGTCGGGTGCCAAAAGCTCGACAGTCGATGGCGGGCTTCGCGGAGCTCTACGGCTGGTGGTATCGTCGGCTAATGTGTCGGGCGTCAGCTGGTTTCTCTCATTTACCTTGTGGTTTGCACTAACTTCCTCAGATGCGTCGATGTCTACGCAGTGACCCACGGCGTAAGCAACCGGGCCTGGTTTGCGATGGTCTGAGCCTAACTTTGGGGAGCGATTGAATTAAACGGCACTCGTTTTCTGTTCTTTGTAGTGGCGTGCGATCGTGTTTGATCATA
>OX104069.1:25592586-25728981 GCA_944474145.2 Dicrocoelium dendriticum
TCAGTAGAATCAATGCATAGACCCATGCAAATCCTCCATTGGCCCCAATTACGTGCCATGTCCTCAAGAGTCCCCAACCGGAGATATACTTCATTTCTAACTCCCCAGCCCGGATGATGTACGGGATCGACAATAGCTAGAGTCTGGGTCAACACTTTTACGTTTTGTCGCCATGTGATAGGATAACGACCGCGCGATTTCTTCACTGCGGTCGTTCGTGAACGATTACATGGCGCTGTGATACACGCTCGCACGGTATGCGAAGGACGTGACCTAGCCTCCTCAGTTGGCGCTACGATATTAGTTTATCGATGGGCATGACGTCTAACATCGTCGTTGCAAATGGTTGTTATCCCACCACACACTAGCTATGCCCCGCAGACGGCTGTTGTCAAAGGCTGAACTCTGGCGCAGACCGTCTGCACGAATCGATCAGGGCTCGCATCTGTACACCAGAACAGCGCGAGCACAAGCATTGTTGACTCTGCCTTTTACCGAGTGTGAAACGTCATGACCAAACCACAGATGCCTGAGATCATCCAGATCTGATCGGATTTTGACAATATGGAGAGTAATCTCTCTACCCATGGTGCTATCAGAACGGACGCAGCTCCCGAGGTAGATCAAGCTATCTACCATATATTACAGCATATAAGCCGATGACTTTTGGGCAATTTTTCGCTTCTGTAGAGGGGAGTCGGCTTATAAAAAGGCTATACTGAATTTGAAAAAAATCACATGCAAAATTCACCCAGCATTGCCCTTGTCTCCACTTATCACCACCCGCTAGTGACGGGCGGTATTCCAGACTGGGATTTGGTTCCCATAACCGGACCCGTTGTTTTTGTGTCGAAGATTCCCGGTATATCGCACATTTGGCGTTCGCGGCGGATGGCAGTTGCGAATCAAAAGCTCTTAAACGCTATGTTATGCCAGACGATCCGGTACTACGTCGTCCCACACCCCTTACCATGAACTTCGCTGTCACCCACTGTTCTGCTGTGATTCATATGCATGACGCCCCCGACTATACGAGGCTGCCTGTCTGACACCCTCTCACCTTACCCTATATTGCCGGCTGTCTTGCTTGTTTCTTGATAATTGACTTCTGGTCACTATACTGTCCGGTGCAGTGAAAGTTTGTTCTGACGGCCTTACGCTCCATTAATCGCGGTGATAACACACTACGGTCACCGCAACTGACCAGTAGTAGAGCAGTGTTCAACTGAACTCACTCAAGTGAGAGCACATAGTGATGACCTCAAAAGCGTGGAGCAACAATTTGGTTACACTTGCTGCTTTTTTAGAGGTCGATTAATACTGGGACTTACAACTTTAGATGTATTTGATGTTGCAAAGTTACACTGCAGGCTTATCTATGGACGGGCTTATATTCGGTAATATCCGATACTTGTTCAAGCTACACGCTTTCAAGAATCAGCACGGGAGAAGGTGGATGCCAATCCTACTATAGGACCTTGTATTTCGATGGGCATACGTCATTCCGTGCTTGGTAGCTTCAATCAACAAACGGTTTAGAACGACCTGCATGATCGGTGGGTCGTCACCGAGCCAGGCAATATCATCATCATAGTCCGAGTCATCGCGCGGCTACCTGGAAGAAGCTGTACGCCGGAACCCTGAAGACCTTTCGATACGCGTAATAGGACATTTTCAATCGCAAAATTTAAGGGATAAAGGGACATGGAGTATCCCTTGTCCTACACCGCGAGTGACGGCGAAACCTGAAATGAGCTTGCTGTAAGCCCTCACTCTGCTACGGACATATAAAACTCGAAGGGTGGCAGCATATTTCTCGCATACCCCATTTATTTGCAGACAATCATAGAGAAAGCTAGTCGCCCTTGTCGAACGCAGCTCGAATGTCCAAAAAGCTGACCATGGTAGGCTGACAATAGATATGGCGGTGCTCCATTAATTGGCGAGGCTTAATCATGTAGTCCACACACCCGCAGCCAGGGTAAAGCCTGACTTATTCCTCCCGGTAGTATGATTCTCGAATCGGTGTTGGTCTGCGCAGCAAAATGGTAATTAGCAATTTGGAAACGAGGGTGTTAGACTGATTCCTCTGTGATTGGTGAATGAGCTACGAGCTCTCTTTTTGAAGTTGGGTACCATAATTGACTCGTCCCAAGAGGACGGACCCTTTACTGCACACCAGCTCTTGGAGAACCGAGCTGTTAACTGGTTAACAATTGCCTCGCCACCGTATTGATTATCTCTGGAAGAAGTCCGTCTTAGCTGGCAGCTCTGAATCGCTTCAAGTGAGAAAGCTCAAGGCAGTCCCCTGCTTCGGTGGTTGGTTCCTGTGCAACATCTCAAGGCACGCAATTAGGCATACTTTTTCTAAAACCAGAACGAGGTGGCCAACTGAATTGAGGGTGGGAGTGCTCAGCCCGGCAGTCCATGGTGCGCCTATGTAAATTAGTTGTTGGTGATCCATCAACCTCGCAAATTACTTCATTGAAGCCAGGTCTGTAGCCAGTGGTCCTAATGATCTGGAAAAGCTTTGTGAAAATTTCCAAGGAGAGCTGGTATCTACATCCCCGAAACGCGCAGAGACCACCAACTTTCGCGATCTTTACGCAGGCTTTGCTTGAGTTGTTGGTTGAGATTACGTCAAAATTCATCGGAGCTTGAATCACCTAAGCTAGCTCGGCGACGGTCAACAAATCTCAATGAACGAGCAGAGATCCGGCCTCCCATAGGACGCCCAACGGTTCCGCAGTATGATGGACCGGAAGTTAGCAACGCCTTTTGCAAGAAAGCGCCGGTTCTCCTCACATAACGAATTTCACCAAGTACATGACGTCCACCAACACGGCGCTCCTGTGGCAGCAGGCGACCGACCCCTGTATTGAAGCCACCGAATGATGACGGCGGATTTTTCGGCTTTACTCAAAAGGTGATGGAGTCCACAATAAATGTCCTTCTTAACTGATGCACAATACAATCTGTTGGGGCGTAGACTGCAACCACAAACAATTCGCGTCTACCTGTACAATGCCTATTGATCCTGCATGAGCTTTGACGTCGTACGGCACAACATCGGTTGTACATCAGGAACCATCGAGCAGCGAGACCTCGACATTATCATTCAACGCAATGTCAAATCCAGCCAGGCCAGCTGCAGCAGGTTCTGTGACACCAGGCAAATGTGGGGAATATTCGGTCCCGAGACTAATGGGGTGTAGTATATACCTCCGACAATTAAGGAGATAATCTGGGCGGCGGTCACAAATCTGATATTAAAGAACACATGGACATTTTTACACTGTACACTTCAATTCAGTGAGACTCATTTTAAATGATCGCTTCTTTCCCGTCACTTGTCGTAGTTCACTGGCTGGCGTCTGTCCTTTGTTTTCAGCCATTTGGACCATTCCTCGCTTAGCTGGAGCAAAGACGCGCTTTGTTCACGCCCCAAACTCATCCCGGTTCGCCCATTCGGTCTATCATGCCATGGGCACTGAGATCCAAGCCCGTGTCGCTTGTGAGCAATTCGCCCACCTTTGACCCAGGACAAAGACCATGCCAGGCTCACCCCTTGCTCTCCGATTCCGTTTTGTTCACTCGCTCCGAGTAGACGAGGTCGCTTTGTGGTTGTGGTGCTGATCTGCTTTCCCAACAACTGGCCAGCTACCATCACATAAGGTGTCTACTTAACTGCGATGCTGATCGGACTCATTCGACGTTTACGAGGCTGTCATTCGAGGTAGATTCAAAGCACCTATTGATAAAGCCATGATGGGCGTGTAATGGAATTACATAAGGCTTAAGGAGCGAAGGAGATCGACATAGTAGAGGCAGTTACAAGATCCATAGTTCTGACATCGGACGATATGTTACCCGGGTACCCAAGTTGATGTAAGGAGTAGTCTAAGGGGACACCAGTCTGAGCCCTTGCCTGAATAGCCTAGTCACAAGACAACGGAGCGAATTCAGGGAATTGCGTCCATTGGGAGTCAGTGACCGGTTAGTCCGTTCATACGACTTTCGCCTGGTCGTTTACTACACCATTTCACAGGCAAGTTGATAAATAGTGCAATGAAGTCGATTTATTGACCAATCAAAATAATTTGTTAATCACTCAATGAATGGGGCATATTTGTACGCGGACACCGTCATGGATCTGCCTCATCGGTCTGCTACCTTCGGGCAATTGGGCCAGTGGGTGTGGCACAGGGATGTAGGCCGGACATACGAACGCACCGCTATCCACGCAATTGCAAATTGTATGACGGGGTGAAAATGTTAATGGCAGACGTCACCAACTGCTGGCCAGGATGGAACAGGGCCATTGTAAGGGAAGTGTGAGCGCTGCTCTGTCTTGACCGAGCCTGTGTTCGCTTTCTGTCACCACGGATAGTCCGTGTCCCTGAGCTAGCTGTCTAAGCGCTTGTCCGTGCCAGCCATTGCTTGCATTGGCCGGACACATTGTTTGTGCGGGTCAACGGGCACAAAGAATTGGTTGCGCATCGAATGGCAAGGTCAGGGTAGCCTATCATCAAATCACATGTGAGCCAGTGCATTTCGCCATGCTCACTGATACGGTGCCCGATGCGCACTAACACTCACGAACTCAATTGATCTTTTATGTGTAAACAGTTACAGATCAAAAGGTATGCAGTAGTGCTTCACAAGATATGTCTTCCAAGATAGGTTTAGTGCAAATTCACTCCAACATGTGTTGACTAATGGAAGTAGTTCGTCATGTTAGGGAGAGGTGCTGAGAAGGGGATTCCTCATATTCATATAAGGTCATCCATAGATATCGTCGATGAGTACAAACCTCTTTCCACGTGGAATGCGGTCACAGTTTTCCGCAAGACAATAATTGACAGTATAATTGTTCCATCATGTTCAACTTGCAGCGACTCTCATAATCAGTAACAAGATACCACAAATGGCAAGTCTGACCCTATGCGATGTCGATGCCATTGTGGAATACTGTTTCCTAAGGCTGAGATATCCGTAGCATGAACAAGATGTTGTGTACGGCAAGATATTTCTCGACAGACAATTGAAACACATGTAATTTACTTCACTTATTGCTTGGGTTTGGCGGCGAGAGAGAGTTTCTTCCTTGGATTTATGTTCTCGCGATTTACATCGCGCATAGAATATCAGCCATTCTGCGTCATAGACAAATTGACCCCTGTGCTGTAGAGCATGTTTTCGTAGGATCCTGAAAACAAAACACAGATTTAATAACATTCTTCGCGGCGAAATGGGTCGCAGTCCATAGATAGTACAACGCTCACTGTAAGTCAGTTTTGTGGAGCACCCAATTATCCTTTTGGTGAACCGGTGTAGCTTTCGCTCAAAAGCCATTTTACCCGACTTTCTCTCATGCTTTTGCTCACCATTGAGTAACATAACATGGTTGGCAGTGCATATGCTTTTTGCAACCAGAGCCTGGAATCACAAAGTAAACGATCCAAAGGTATTTCGTGTCTGTGATGTTTGGAAATCACATGCTTCCAAGTAGTTGAAGATGTGCAAACATCGAATGCCTAGGTCACCAATGGATGTGCATTAAGAGATGTTCACACGATGCAGCGTATTGTTGTTGGATGTCATGGGACAATTATACGATAAGGTATTGCACCGAAATTTGCCGTAGTTGGTACCAACTTTCAAGGGGTTAAAGATCGTCTTTAAAATGTCATGAAATCTTCCGTGTGTCAGCATCTCTGTGAGAATAAGCGACTTTTATGTCGCCTGCAAACAAGAATGCTATGTCATGCTTCATAATGCTAAAGATATCATTGATGTAAATAAGAATTAATATTTACCAAGGGCACTCCCTCGTTGGCTCTATCAGTGACTGCTTTCGGGAGTTGTACATTTGTACCAATTGCTTCCTACCTGAGAGGTCTGCCGAAGTCCAAGGGAATAGTGGTTCCCCGATGCCGGCAAATTGTAACATGTTTAGCAATCTAACGTAAGGGACTCGGTGAAATGTTTCACGCACGTTATATATAATTAAAACTAAGTTTCCAACATCAGCAGCGATTGTTGTGTGGTTAAGATAGTCCAATCGGAGAGTCGAACACTACCGGGTCTGTAGAAAAACATGTGCTTTATTGATAAGATATTCAGAGAATAAGAAACTAAGCGTCTCGTTGCTAACCCCCCTCTCCATTATTCTATACCATTTTACACGCATGTTAGTGCATTGTACCAGGCTTTTAGCGTGGCGCATTTTCGGAATCTCGTGTAGTACTTTCAAGTTAGGGAGGCTAAGAACGCTGATTTGGCGTCGTTGACACTCTCATTGGTCATGGGACGTAAACCAATGGGACACCGGTTAGAAGCCGCCAGCATAAGCGACAGACAGTCCAATGAAAGTGGTCGAGCACCATCTTCTGTTCTGCCTTGATGCCCATCTGAAGTAAGCCTCCATGATTGGTCTCCAACCTGAAACCGATGAATAGGCAAATTGTGATGCCTATCAAAGGAGAAGATCCTAGCTACCACATTATCCAAAGCTTAAGATGTAACCAGTGCGGACAGACATACTAACCAGCACATGATGCTGTCTATACTTAGTGATCGCTAGCGGCAATCTGGTGGTGGCTTATTCAGCGGCCTAACTATGGTGGCGTAGACAGGCAATCTTCTAACCGGTATTCCGCAGTCCCTGAGGTCTGAAGAAGTCAGACAGGCCTGTATTTGCGGTTGGTCAGGCATGCGCCGTGCCTTGGACACTGCACACCCAAAGCTGAATGAGCAATGGCACTCCTGCAACGCGCCTAGTGGTGGTTTGAGACTGTATGACATTTTGGAAGGAAAGTAAATCAATGACACCACAGCCACCATTTTTAGGCAAATAGCAAGGGTAAGCCTATGGAGTGGATTCAAGCGATAAAGGAATGTGCTATGTAAATTGCAATGTGCAATATTTATAGGTGACGTCGTGATGGCACCTCGGTTTCTTTGGTTTGCGCTGGGGTGCTGACCAGCTAAGATGAGACGTGGATCTGGCGTAGACCGCATTATACGATGAGGACCGTACCTACGATACCCGCCTGCGGTGAGAGAATGAATTTTGAGTGCCTATGAGCAAGGGGAGGATTGGATGAAAGTTGCTGCATTGTTGGATGTGAAAGTGAGCACGTGCCGTAGTTGGATACGGATGTTAGGATCGGTGAAACGGAGGGGGCAACACGGCGGAGCTCGCCGCAGATCCCTGACAGGAAGTCATGTCGATGATCTGATCGAGTGGGTATCGGAAGAACCGACCGTTACCTTGTCAACTCTCCGTTTGAGGCTGAGGCTGAATTCGACGTTAAAGTTAGCATAACTAAAGTTTCCAGATACCTTGACGGCCGTCTTATCACACTAAAGAAGTTGCACACAGTCCCAGAATACATGAACACTTTGGCGAACAAAGTACGACGGAGGCTGTTTGTATTGCGGTTGCTACAGTTACAGGCCGAAGGGAGACAGCCCGTTTGGATTAATGAGACCAATTTCAATCTATTTTGTATTTGCACCAGGGGTCGTTCACGGAGGGGAACTCGAGCACAGTTCACGGTGGCGAACAGCCGCGGGCAGAATGTGCTTGTTGTGGGGGCAATGACGAGCGAGAGACTGATAGCGTTTTCCGTACTAAGTGGCAGCTTCAACAAGCGGAGATGCACGCAGTGGGTTCGGGAACTTCTGGATTCTCAGGGAGCCGCCTTTATTGATCGGTGTGTTCTGATTTGTGACAACGCACCGTGCAACACAGATGTGCAGGAGGTTTTCAAGGAGGAAGGGTATCTAGCAGGAATGCTACTACGACTAGCGCCGTACTCTCCTTCGATAAACTCTATCGAAGGCGTGTGGAGTGTTATGAAGACGTATATGACGGACACCATGAGGAGGTATGCGAAAATGCTTAGAGGGGAACCAGAAGGGGTTCTTTACACTGGGGAGTGGTGCACACGATTTCTCGAGCAGGTGTTGCTTGCAGCCAGAGGTTGCGTTACGCGTCACCACTACGAGCAGATGGTGAGACATGTTACGAAGAACTACGGACAGGTGGTTCATTTTGCCGATTTATAAATTGCAACCATTTAAATAAAACACTTGTGTACATAACGTTCCTCTTTTTCTTGATAAACGGGAGGGAATAAAGTGCGCTACATGCTCGGCAGCATATGTGCAGTACTTTATTAGCCGTAGACATTTTGTCACCGTAGCTAGTGTTCGTCGTTGCTTGCAGTCCTAAATCATGGGAAATCGGATGGTTAAGAGCGGGTGAGTGAACGTGTTGCAAACGGCGCATGTCTGTTTGTGTGAACTCGCGTAGGCCGTAGGACTTCGCTAAGGGTTGCGTGCCAAGTAATTGTGCGGAGGACCAGAGGTGATGTAACACAATTTCGTAGATGACTTCGCCTTCGCCGGACAAGCAATGTTTAGTCGACGACCTCATTCCAAAAATTGCAGTCGATTGCGGCGGGGAATAGGAAAACTGTCGCGAACGAGATTAGGTAAGCCTAGAACTAGCGTACAAATGGAAATTTTGTAGCCGTTCAAGTTGCAGAGCCCGCCTGTTGTGATCTTTCAGTTTGTTGTAGGCTGAAGTGAATCGTGTAGCTATGTATCGCTAATATAGTGGTTGCGTTGTGTGCTGATTGCAGGTTCCCTGGTTGGCTAACAGCGTTATTGAATCTTAGGACATAGTTCAAAGTAGGAGAATTCCAAGTGTGGCGTTGACACAACGTTAGTCAGCGTTCGTTGGTCTCCGCACCAATGGGCCAATTTGTTAATCAGTTATCACCTCGGTGTCTCCATGGATCGCATTATGTAAAGGACATAGGAACCTATGTATTCTTGAGGTAATTAGCCTTCACTTCCATATGGTCGCCCATGGTGGAGTAGACATGCAATAACCTAAATGGTGTTCCGCAGTTCAGCAATGGCTGCTAGGTGATCATACAATTTTGTGCGATTGTTGTTGCGAAGATCATGGGGGGGGGGGCATTGTTCTCATTGAAGTTAGTAGACCAACCTGAAGCTGAACAACGAAAGTTCTATGTTTGCTTGTTTCTATCACAGTTGATGACTCAACAAAATGTGAGAGGATTCCAAGTGTGGCGTTGACACGACATTAGTGAGTGTTCGTTTGTCTCCATACCCATGGGAGACTTTGTTAGTCAGTTACCACTTCAGTGTCTCCATGTATCGCGTTATATAAAGATCATAGGAACCTATGTATTCTTAGGATAATTAGGCTTCACTTCCATATGATCGCCCATACGTGTCGAGACGCTTTAACAAGTGGCTCTCCAAATGGAACCTCCCTATTACGTCAATAGACTGGCATGCTATCCTTATGAAATCGGCATTACTCAACAAAGGAACACTTAAAGGGGCTACAATGACTACGGTGTTTATACATGCCACATCGTCATGCTAGAAAGAACGCAAGACTTATGCTTAGTGCCGATGCAGGCAGTTTACTCTGGTACTTCAGGTGAGTACTTGGAACCGACAAACACTGTTGTCTCACCTACGGGCGTTCCTACAATGTGTTTGCAATCATTTACAAAGGCAACCGCGCCCACTAATCCTGCTATGGACCACTGTTTCAGCTAGTCTTAGAAACAGTCATGTGTGCACGCCGTGACATAGGTTGTTGGCGACTTGGCAACTACTGGGAAACATTTTGTCATCGGAAAGTAGGTAACTCCGGAGACATTGTTGAAGGAGGGACATTGCTCCAATCTCTGTGCTTACTATGCATATGCAATGCTGGTAGGCAGCTCATATCAGGGCCGTAGGGTAACTTGAGGTTTAAAGCTTATCAATCACTTAGAAGTGAAGTGTAAATATTACGTTGAAACGCAGGATTGACATGCATCTTACGACTTTAACATAACGGCAGGTCCATGGGTTCTGTAGCGGTAACTGATTACCGAAGTGGCCCACAGGTGTGGCGACGAACGAACACTCACTAATTCGTATGAAGGAGGTAAAGCTAGAACTTAGCAAATAGAATTTTTAAAAACTTTACAGCCACAAATTTCTCGTGCTGTTTTTTCAGTTGGCCGTACACTCATGTGAATAGCGTAGATAGGTATCGCTTATGTAGTCGGCGCATTGTATACTTAGGTCAAGTTCGCTGTGTAGGTAAGGTCATCAGTGGATCTGTAGCCATTGTTCCAAAGAGGAGGGTTCCTAGTGTGGCGGTGACACGACATTAGTAAGTGTTCGTTCGTCGCCACACCTGTGGGCCACTTCGGTAATCAGTTACCGCTACAGAACCCATGGACCTGCCGTTATGTTAAGGTCGTAAGATGCATGTCAATCTTGCGTTTCAACGTAATATTTACACTTCACTTCTAAGTGATTGATAAGCTTTAAACCTCTAGTTACCCTACGGCCCTGATATGAGCTGCCTACCAGCATTGCATATGCATAGTAAGCACAGAGATTGGAGCAATGTCCCTCCTTCAACAATGTCTCCGGAGTTACCTACTTTCCGATGACAAAATGTTTCCCAGTAGTTGCCAAGTCGCCAACAACCTATGTCACGGCGTGCACACATGACTGTTTCTAAGACTAGCTGAAACAGTGGTCCATAGCAGGATTAGTGGGCGCGGTTGCCTTTGTAAATGATTGCAAACACATTGTAGGAACGCCCGTAGGTGAGACAACAGTGTTTGTCGGTTCCAAGTACTCACCTGAAGTACCAGAGTAAACTGCCTGCATCGGCACTAAGCATAAGTCTTGCGTTCTTTCTAGCATGACGATGTGGCATGTATAAACACCGTAGTCATTGTAGCCCCTTTAAGTGTTCCTTTGTTGAGTAATGCCGATTTCATAAGGATAGCATGCCAGTCTATTGACGTAATAGGGAGGTTCCATTTGGAGAGCCACTTGTTAAAGCGTCTCGACACGTATGGGCGATCATATGGAAGTGAAGCCTAATTATCCTAAGAATACATAGGTTCCTATGATCTTTATATAACGCGATACATGGAGACAGTGAAGTGGTAACTGACTAACAAAGTCTCCCATGGGTATGGAGACAAACGAACACTCACTAACGTCGTGTCAACGCCACACTTGGAATCCTCTCACATTTTGTTGAGTCATCAACTGTGATAGAAACAAGCAAACATAGAACTTTCGTTGTTCAGCTTCAGGTTGGTCTACTAACTTCAATGAGAACAATGCCCCCCCCCCATGATCTTCGCAACAACAATCGCACAAAATTGTATGATCACCTAGCAGCCATTGCTGAACTGCGGAACACCATTTAGGTTATTGCATGTCTACTCCACCATGGGCGACCATATGGAAGTGAAGGCTAATTACCTCAAGAATACATAGGTTCCTATGTCCTTTACATAATGCGATCCATGGAGACACCGAGGTGATAACTGATTAACAAATTGGCCCATTGGTGCGGAGACCAACGAACGCTGACTAACGTTGTGTCAACGCCCCACTTGGAATCGATTTTTTTACGTCAACATCCTTGATGGAAGTAAGCAAACTTAGAATTTTCGTTATTCAGCTTCAGTTTGGTCTAATAACTTCTATGGGAACTATGTTCCCCATGATCGTTGCAATGACATTCGCACAAAATTGTCTAGCCGCCTAGCAGCCATTGCTGTACTGTGGAATACCAGTTTGATTATTGCCTGTCTATGCCACCATGGTTAGGCCGCTGAATAAGCCACCACCAGATTGCCGCTAGCGATCACTAAGTATAGACAGCGTCATGTGCTGGTTAGTATGTCTTTCCGCACTGGTTACGGCATAACCTTCGGATCGTGTGGTAGCCAGGATCTCCTCCTTAGACAGGCAACACAAGTTGCCCATTGGACGGTTTCATTTTGGAGACCCATCATCGATTCCTTCAGATAGGCATCAAAAAAAACAGAATTTGTTGCTCGACCACTTTCATTGGCCTGTCTGTCGCTTATGCTGGCGGCTTCTAACCGGTGTCCCATTGGTTTACGTCCCATGACCAATGAGAGTGTCAACGACGCCAAATCAGCGTTCTTAGCCTCCCTAACTTGAAAGTACTGCACGCGATTCCGAAAATGCTCCACGCTAAAAGCCTGGTACAATGCACTAACAATCGTGTAAAATGGTATAGATATGATGGGCGTGTACTTTCTTGGTCTGTAGTTAGTGACTTCATGAGCTGACCCACGCTTCGATCTCGGTATGAAAACCGACTTTTTCCACCGCGGTACGCGTATCCCATTATTTAGAAATAGGGTGCACATGCTGAGTGGCAGCGATGGCCACGCATTACCGTCCTGTTCAATGAGGACATTAGATCCCTGATGGAAATATGGTTTCGATCGCGAACTATGTTCCTCGGTTTTCGCTGTGATGAATACGGTGTCACGTAAGCGTGCGCACTGTAGACGTCTTTGGCAAGAATGCAAGTTTTTTTTACCGAAGATTCAACAAAGTACACACTGAATACTTCACACACAGCTGTCAGGTAGTCAACGTATGAGGACTGTTTCGGTGAAACCCACGAGCACGGAAGTAATTGATACTGAAAGGTCAGTCTTAGCGAACATATGTTTTCGATAATTCTTCATCAGGCTGGTACATTTATATCATTTACAACGATTAGCCAGACTACTCAGTCATTAAAACGGGCTAAAATCATTTTACAGTGGTCAACTATCCCCAATAATCAGGTCAGTGTCGGAGTCTTCACATGATCCAACTGAGTAAACATCACTACTCGATCTGGCCAGGGCAGTTGTATGGCTTGAACAAATCGCTTTTGTGTGCACAACTTTGGTTCGTACAACCGGATTGCCATACCTTCAGCGGCTTCTAGTATCCGTCTGCGCATATACTTTGATCGATTATCCAGGGCCTTGTAGCTAATTTGTAATGCTTCGGCTGGCCTAGGGTTGTGGCCTGTGTCGGCAAGGTGGGCAGCTATGGCTGAGTTACATACCCTTCTGCATCCGGTCACTAGCCATGCCGGACGGGGTTCTTTCATTCTCTCGGATAGACACCTAGTCGTACGACCAATGTATTCTTAACCACAGGAACAGGTAAAACAACTGATGCACATAATTGATAAACCGGCGATATTGTTTGGGTCATTCATGGCTTTCTGTTGTTTTGCCGAACGTTGCCGTTCACAGTTTGCTTTAAGAGTGTAGCAAAATCTGATTAGTACCGAAACTTACATCGTATGTGAAGCAGTTTATGCCTTAGTTTCAATGAGTGATGACCATGTTGCCTCTTCCTTGGGTGCTTAGATTGCAGCGACGCATAACCTTTGACAAAGTGGATCGTATTATTACAGAAAATGTTTGCCTCCGTTTGCGTGCAAGCTGAAAAAAAATCCGATCCAACTTATCAAGCGGATGGTATGACGAAACGAATCCTAATCTATAAAACAGTATGCACGAAAACAAGTTGAAAATATTGTTTTTTGTCATCCGCATCACTAAGTTGCATTGCACCACCAGATACTCACTCACTGAAAAGTTTTTGAACACAGTTGCGTTCGTATTAGGTATACCACCGGTGAAAACTAGGTCACGTATGTTGTTGCCGCGGGTGGGTGAAAGTACTTATCGCTGCCAGTTATCATGGATGCAACCGAATTTGATATTCCGGTGGTGCAATACTCTCAGGTCACTTTATCACTCGACATTGAGGACCCCAGCAACGAACCAGTGCCGAAATACTAGTTCTGTTGCACATTTGAGGCCTTGTACCAGATGTGCTAGTTCCTCCAGATTGTTATTTTGTAGGGTTGTATACACAGCATAAAAGTATCTGTTGCTGGCGTACAGAAATAGTAGACCATCCTGAAACCTGTGCGTTCATCAGGGCTGGATGGTCAATCGGTGATGTAGGTTGTCGAATAGTCCAGTTCACGCTGGTTATGGACACAGCAACCATACGCTTTGTTCTAACGCAGGTAGCGAATGAAAAGCGTCTGTTACGGATACGGTCCTCGCGATCGGAATGACCTAGGTTTACTTCAAAGTAAACCGTAGTCTCAATAGAGGTTGCTTGTCGCAACCCAACCACACAGTGGGTTCCACAAATTCAACTTGAATTACTTTCCGCTGTGCCAAGCGTTGCCCGCAGATCTCACTTACATAATGTTCAGGGCGTCAGCCATGAGCTACTAAGCTCCGAGTTCCATCCAAGCTCAGGCTATCTCCACCTGACGAGTCTAAACCATGACGAAACCGCGGTCGTGGGGTGCCAGTGTTGGGAAGAGCAACACCCAAATATTTCCATTTAAGATACGGCCCTCAAGATCGGAATGATCGAGATTTACCTCAAAGTGAACCGTGGTCTCAATAGAAGTTGCGTGTCGCAACCCAACCACACAGTGGGTTCCACAAATTCAACTTTGTTTTCATTCATTTGCTGGGAAACAGTTCCCATACTTTTACGTATGGTCTCTTCTGGGCTTCCGTATCGGTCATCATTGGGCTATGTTAAACAATGCCCAGCCGGCCACGCCCTGTTGCCCCTGCTTAACGATCACCCTGTTTGTCAAGAGTTAAAAATATTCCAATGGTGAGAACTGTAAACGTAAAATGTTTTATAATGCAAATATCCAACGCGAGCATATGTAAATTCCTGTAAGAATATAAATGATGTGTTTTGGAGTAGGGATATCATTTCTTCAAATACCTAATCCAGTTTGGCTGAATAATCAAAGTTCTCTTTGAGCTTTTCAGTGCATATACAGCGATTTTGTGCTTTTCGTCCGTCCGTTTTGTTTAATCGCAATTGAAGTTCATTATACGGTAAATCCATTTCGTGAATCACATTCGCTGCTTTGTTGGGCCATCGGACGTTCTGCCCAGTTTGTAGCCAGCTGCGTTTCTCTTCTGCATTGTATACCCCCTTCTGGTACACCGCTCCACTTTGTTTGCTAACGTTAGTGACCAGTGCGCCATCAGGTACATCAGCACAACTGCCTAATTTACGTAGCTGCTCTAAATAATGTAAATGCTGTGATCTCTGGAGCTCTCTTGTTATCGACTAATTTAAAAGTGTTTCGTTTCCTTTACTTGTGTTAACGTTGTGAATATTGCTATACACGTTGTTGCAGAGAAGCGGCCCCACGAATGCCAAGATTGCGGCAAATGCTTCTCCCAGATGAATCAGGTGAGAAGGCACCTTGAAGCCGTGCATTTGAGTGAGTATTCAATTGAGTGTTCAATATTTCTGGATATTCCAAGTGTGTTTTCACTGTTTCTGCTAATTTTCTGAAATATACTGTAGATTGCCACTCTTTCACACATGGTGCTATGTGTTGGAGGTGACTTTTCTGGACACATTCACACCCAATTCGTATTTCCATGCTCGTTTCGATTAGTTACTACAGAAAACAAAAGTAGTCACTGAGTAAGTCAGGGTGCTGCCCGCCGGTGATTCCACTTTTCTTGATGTTGGGGCTTTTAGAACCTGATTTCCAAGCTCGGAGAGCACATGCACACGCGAACAGCCAACCTAGATTACCGGTGTTTTAAGTACTTTCGACCTACCATGGTCGATCTTTACCATACTTTGGCATCGTTGGTTCTATGGTCTACTGAGTTTTGTGAGGTGATCAAACCGAAAAGTTTGACATGTCATCCCGAGCCAGAACAGCAGTTTTCTATCAGTGTTTATGTCATACTTAACACCTATGTTCCTTGGATGGCTGCATTTTGCAATGTTTCTACAGAGCGATGGTGCAATCAAAATGCGATTCGCCTTGTAAGGCAAGCCACCGCAGCAATTTAGTTCATTCTTAGCTTGAGATAGTGTCGATTCCGTTGGAATCTGCTCCTTACCCAATAATATCTTTTACAGGATCGCTTCTTACAACTACGTCAGCATTGCTTCCTCCTTTGTGTGGTACTTGTTTTTTGAGGATATCTTTCGCCATTGCCAGCTTGTGCTTTAGATCGATTGTTGGAGATGAGCTTCTGACAGTGGCGCTTGTATACAACTAGAGCTGCGTTGTTCCGTCACCTGTTCTGTCAGCCTTGCCTATTAACGCTTACGTGTTCCTTTTCTTGCGACACTGCCAGTTACGTGTCTTGTGTATGATGTCGATGCGTCATAAGTTTGCGTTCTAGTTATTCACCAGCAGCAGCGCGAAACCGGATACCATTTTCCACTCCGCTTATTCTTCTGTTGTGTAGTAGACTGTTCACCTCATGGTTTAACCCAACTAGGCTCAGTATTGGTAAACACACACGCGGAGAACTGTGCATTGTGTCTTGGTGCAGAGTGTCGGAAGTGAGTTGCATTCTAAGGTATTTCCACTGTTTGAATTGACAGCACCCTTTTCTCACGCGCTTTCTGTCTATTCACGTGTTCGTAGTGAACCAGAAGTTGAGCACAACTGCAAGCCACCCGGCTTGTCCCCTTGTTGCGGATCGGGAACGCTTACCTTGCGAACGTAACTGTGAATAAGCCTTGACTGTTCGCAGGCGAGATGAATTAACAATCGCGGACAATCAGCGGTAGCGTCCTAGCACGTGGTGCTTCTGGGCTGGTCACCCAGTTCTTAATTAAATTCCACAAGAACTCGTAAGGCGCTGTATTAAAGCCAATGAAATCGGTTATAAGGTCACAGACCACTTACTTCTGCGACCAGAAGTGAGTATCCAACAGAGGGCGAATGAACAACCTCGATAACCAGCAGTTTCTGCGAAGGTGTATGAGCCACCTGGCTGTCGACGGCCTTCTTGCACGCCGACGAGTTTAGTGTTCAAAGGAATTTCTATTGTCCTCCATGCTACCTTACTCGAGCTATTTGGCGCTTGTTCCTACTGACAAGCCGTGGTAGCAGGCTGCCAACGGTGTGCGATATACGTCAAACACCCCGCTGTCTTGTGGGTCAAGTCTTTATTATACAAGTCTCTGAGTGGGGCCTCTCAAGTCAACTCTTCCACGGGCTGGGCAAACGGGAAGCCACATACCCACACAATTTATTAGACCACTGTTTCAATAGCGCTCGCCCTTCTTGTTCTCTTGCAATGCTACCCTCAGCTCTGATGCTGGCTTTAGAACATGTTGTATTGCGCTCTTTCTCACCACTTTTCAACTACCTTATTTCACGTTCCTTCAAATCCTCCATCCTCGATTATCTCCCCCCGTTTCTGAATTTACAATGCCGTGCTACATTGAGCGAGTATTCTTGCCTTAGGGATCAAGATCTTTAGCTTTAGGTTGCGTCTCCATCGAATATTAACAAGCGCTTTCTGACGGCCCGTTTTCAATTCCGACTGTAACGTTTGAGCTTCGGACGCTTATATAGATCGAATCACCGACGGCCTTTGCTCCCGCTCTAGTAGCTATGGCATTGATGTCTGCTGCCTCGTTGAGACCCGATTACAACACCCTAACAAGACGCTGCGACTAGTTTCACCTTTCAGTTCCGCTTAAAATTTCACACTGCTTATATGAAGGCCCAGCTGCAGAAGCCACAGGTCTTTCCGGCATGGGGATTGCGTTGAGCACGCGTGTTGAGGCGACAGTACTGGACTGGATCCCTCTCAGCAGTCGTCTCTGCGCGATCCAACGTGAAACCACCGCGTACTGTCCAGCGACGGAGCCAGCATACGTTGGTAATTCGTTGTAGCAGTTCTCCTGGTACCAGCCGAGTTGCACTTCGTGAACATTATGCTACTCTGCATTCCGTCTTTGACTGTATTTCTTTCTCCCCAAAAGTAAAGTGTTACTCTTAAGGATGTTCGTGTCTCCTTACCTGTAAGCCCTTGGTTGGCCTCCGGATTCGATCGGCACAACGTCTTAGTTGAAAATTTCTTTTTCTGAGACTGCTTCGCATTCGTCAGACATTCCCGGAGTTTTATTCTGTATGTCGAAACTACTGAAGAGAAGATCAAGTGGTAGAGATTAGTTATTTGTACTCTCACGGATACTAGTAGATCTCAACTGATTTGTGTATCTGATTCAAAGCAAATCACGTACTTCGTAGATCACTTTTCCTATTCCGCACTGAATCGGGCCTGTTTTCCATAATGGCTTTCGCGTTCCATAATCTCCGACCAAGATCTTCTGTCTTGAGAAAATCCGACGTTATTGTTTTTTCCGTTGATTGTAATACCACATTTATTTCCTGCGGAACAGTATTCTTCGGTATCAGCAACGAGTTAACAGTTCCGATTTTCCTTTCCATGACAGCCTCTGTTGCTTGGCACCTGGGGGTTGGGGCTGGTTTGTACATAAATAAGAAAATATCCAATATCTCTTTTGTTGTCCTTTTTCCCCTTCATTTTCATTAGCGTTCGCTTGAATGTATCAACAAAATGTCCCGTTTGTCCATTAGATTGGGGTTGCAACGACGTTGGCCACAAATGTGTAGTACCAAACTGCGTGTAGCATTTGAAAAACTGGAAGGAGATGAATTGCGAACCATTGTCCGTGACCAGAGTCTCCGGTATTCCATGCTGGCTTTAAATACGTCTCAGTACTTTGGTGGTCGTACCACTGGTTGCATGCTCTTTACGGAACACTTCCGGCTATTTGCTGAAAGACTCCACAATAACGAGGAATCATTGCCTTTTCAAATGACCTAAGAAATCCGCATGTATGCATCCCTATGGCTTTGTCACTGATGGCCAAGGAGATAATTATGTTTTCCGGGATGTCTTGTTGACAAGTGCGTATCTTGGATATGTCCTCACCAACTGTTAAAGACTTACCTCAATGTCTGGCCAATAAACTAAACTGCACACAATCATTTTCATCACGCCGATAGCAGGGCAATCTCCATGGAACTATTCTGTAAACATACAATAACGACCGATAGTTGCTCTTTCCTTAGGAACAACCTGTGTAGCTCATATGTCGGGTTATCTTTATGCTACCGTGTAGTGTGGTATTTGATCGCTTGTTGAATGATTGCGTATTAAATTCATTCGTTACTTACCATTTCAAATGTACTCGCCCGCTTCCAAATACTATCAGCGCTTGGTTGTCTGCTTACAGCTGCACTGATTGCGTTGTCTCATGAGTGCCGATGTCGTTCCAGTGGATCACTTTACTTTACGCTCTTTGGGTGACATGTCCGCGCAGGAATATTGGATACCTCGTTTGCTATCTACCGTTAATATATCACAATCGCCGACGAGCTCCTCGCACTCTATATCTCATCTTTCTCTTTCATGTTACGTGATCCTGGAACAATTTAAGCCATTGTTTTACACGGCGAATCCTCGAATTTGGTGGCCATCACGGGCTCTCTATTGTACCGCAACGTGGATGCATCCCTTCTTCTAAATCATTTATTATTCTTTGTTAGTTTTCTCTGTGCGATTCACCTATAACTGATAGCTTTCGGTTTTTCTTGCTGCAGAGCAACGTCCCCATACGTGTGAACATTGTGGCAAGTCATTTTCTCAGAAGACCATTTTGCAAAGACACTACATTTGTGTCCATTCGAGTGAGTGTGCAATTGGTAGTGCGAGTTAAGCTTGATTTGTATCCATTGCGATATACCACCTTCCTTGTTATCATGCGTTTTGGATAAAAATATGGGACATCCGCCACCAAGTTAAGTTCAGCTTTGTGATGGACAGCGACTCTAGTCATTGTATCGGTCGACGTTCTGCTTCCCGTTTCATATCAAAGCACTTGATTTTGATTCGAACGGCGCTATGTTTGTTGAGCATGAGGTATGCGAGAATGCGTGTGTCAAGCTAGCTCACAGCGCTCGCGATCAATGGAATGAATGGTCCAGGGTTGGAGAACTGCTAACTCCACCTGATGAAATCAGGTTAGGTCGAAACGCGTCGTGTGTCTCGTTGTTTTCGAAGCGTAATGAGAATTTAATGCCAGGATGTAGAAGTGTAGAGCGTAAATCTAATCGGGTTGGAATGTTGCTAGTTAGATGCAAGGGGCCTAGGGCAGGAGCATCACTGACTATGCTGGCATGCCATGTCCTTTCAAGTCCAAGACCACTGCTGTGGATTATCCGAGTACCCCATCCATGACGACGGCACACGGCAGTCTGACTAAGTCGCTCGGTCAGTTTCTTCTTGCCATAGCGCCACGTCATACACTGGGCACCTCGGATACGCTGTCATCAGGGGTCGGCGGCATCGCCTATTGCACACCAGAGGAGGGTGGTCATTGAGCGTACGGAGGACATGATCTGGCCAATGTAAGCAATTCAATTGCAACAGACACTGCAGCAAGTCACCAGAGGGTTTCTTGGGAGAAAACAGCTAACAAACCTCAGCTTGCTCACCTGGCGTTCCCACCAGATGTGAGCATTATTCCGCGAGCACTGTTTGTAAACGCGGCCAGTCGTTGCATGCTTGCAGTGCGAACGTTCTAGGTGTCTGATTCACATACGCACAGAGTAACACCTGCTAGTGTCACACTGTCTCCACAGATGGATGAGTCTCTGTAAAGCCGCTAGTACTTCGATGAAACGCGAATTCATCTCCTCAGTGGTGTAACCACAAGAAATGATAGTTACCATGGGAGGTGAACCGATTCACTACTTGCAGTGACTTTTCGGTGACTGCCAGCACCGGTGGGGTGTTGGTATCGTCTTGCAACAGTACTTTGCACTTTGAAGATGAAAGTCACATGCTAGTGCGTTAAATCCGAGGGGAACCATATTGTCCACATTCTCATGGTTTTCCAGTCGGTCACCGTGGCCGAAATTCCACCTCGAGGGAGGGCTGGAGCAGCAGCGGCCTTGTTCGTGAATTCCCGAGCAACACACGCCATTCATGCCTGGAAATTCAGGTGGAAGCCTGATTTCCTCGCTAGTGAGTATCGGAGAGGGTTTATTGAGTTCTTTAGATGGATCGTCGCTTTTGGACTCAGTCAGATAGCCGCCACACCATCTCCTCTTACTCGTGATCCCTCTGTGAAGAGTAATTATGTATGGTTGGAATGGTATGGGTGTTAAATGGTATATGTATTTATTTACCGCAACTAGACTCCGTCAGAAGATCACTACGCACCTGGAAAAGCGCTGTACGGCCGTTTCATCCTTTCGGGAAACGTCAACCGTGCACATCCCATCTGGCCCTTGCAGGGCGCGAACGCACATCTCAACTGATGCCATTTTGTGGTTGGGACCACTGAGTTACGGGAGATGACAACACTTGACGAGGATCGCCCTTGTAATGAAATACATCAAAGGACTGGAGTAAATCACAAATCCGTGATAACTAGGACATTCAAATCACTCATCAATAGACTATTCCGGCATTTACCATATATTTTTTCGCTGCAGTCTAGAAGACGGGATCTTGCTCCCAAGGGGGATCGGTAGATAACGTGGATTATGATGGTCCTGTATCCATCGTGATCACTACCGAAGAATTTCCTAGTCTCCGTCAGGATCGCCTATAATTTCTTGTAGAGAACTAGGTGTCACTTCGAAAGTATCCCATCGGGAAACTTGATATTCTGGAATTTGTATCCGAGAGCAACGGGGTCCCTGTGAAAGCCATCTAATCAGATTGAGACTCTGACTTAGTAGAATCACATCCAGCTCGTTTCTCCAACCCTGCTTGTTAGCAGATACTATTCTCAATCTACTGCTTACTCGAAGCACGCTGGCTGATCTAAAAACGAGATATCCAGTGTTTTGAACTACTCAGGTATCGGCAGTGTGATCCTTTCTTCCGCCATCCGCTTGCGGGCTTCGTAATTCATCAACGTCATGGTTCACTTTAGTTATGTTCTCTGGTGATACGGGTTCGAATCGGCGTAGAGTTGGGCGTCCTCGCGGCATACTCAGTCCGCGTGCGACTGTTGGTGGTCGCACAGCAGCGAAGCGCCTTTACAGCGTACAGCTGGCACTCAAAACACTGAATGCTTCATTTTTCAGACGTGAGGTCTGTTTAAGGCTACGGCGATAATCCTCTTCATGTTGGCAGACTATCTTTAGAGGAAATCTTTCGAGGGTTCATCTTGTCGAGATGAAGGCTCTTAGTTCGATTTTGGTGTCGGTTGGCACCTTCCTGATCTGGCATGTTGCTCGTGCACCTCACCCACAAAAGTTTGGGGTCAGCGCAGAAATCCGGTTCATCTGCGACTGTGCACAGTGATGGTTGATGGTGCTCATCTGGTCATCGCAGTCGATTTTAGCAAGTGGCAACTTGTCAAGTGGCGGTTGCGCGACGCAATGTATGCCGCCCCATTTTTCATTGACGTGCGTTGAACTTGCTGGTATTTATCAAATACCCCAGGTGTTTAGCATATTTAACAATCGGCATTTTCGTATCTGATAGATTAGTTTAAATTGCCCCAGAGAGAATCATTACCTAGTTTTCAACATAACTCCCATATGTTTTATGCGCACTCAGCACTGTGTCGTCATAAGTTATCTCTTCATTGTGGAAGATATTGTGCTCACTGGGCTGAAATAGATGTATAGATGTAGGTAAATAGTTCAATTACTGATCTTGTACTCAGTTTGGTGAATAGCCTGACGTATCACAGTGTATCAAGATGCAGCGTCCAACTGATTTTCACTACCGATTTAATCTAGGTGATACACGGAATGTCGAACCTTTTTTGTCCGTTATACATGTAGTATTATAGATGTGATGTTGAAAACCCGTATTCTTACACTATGGTTTATGCAAAATACGGTAGATGTCACGAGTAGTTTGTATGGAATATTTGCTTGGCGCCAAGCGCAATTTTCAAGATGGCGCGTAACAACAGTATCAGAGTTAGACTAAAGTTGTAATGTTTTCTACAGAAACGACAAGTTTTGTAGCGGCACAAAGACGTTTTCGTGCACACTTTCCTACAAAATGTTCTCCATGTAGACTATTCAGAGATTGTATCCTCAGTTTGAAAAAACTGGCTGTGCTGCAGAAGAATTGACGGCGCAGGCCAAGTGTCTGCACCCCTTAAAGCATGGTTCGCTTGCAAGAGGTTGTGAAACGAAGTGTTGATCACACTGAACACATACCACATTGAGCTAAATTCTCATGCTCATACAATTAATTCCGCACTAATTTTGCAATATTTTGATGATTAATACATGTGTGATGAACAAAGCAACTGGCTTGACATTTCCTGCGCCACCCTGTATGTTAACAGTCTGGTTTACTATCTCAGACAAGACATTTCTTTTACCAGTACGGCGCGAAGCTTTTCTTCCAATTCATCATTGTTTGGTTCATTGCAGAAGTTCGTTCTTTTTGTATTCGCCGCAACTCACTACGCTTTCTCTAAAAAAACGTTGTTTATCCTTTTGTGCGACAGTCAAATTCTTGTTTTCCGTTTCAGAAGAGCGACCTCATAAATGCAAGTACTGTGAGAAAACCTTTCCTCTTTTGGGCAATCTCCGGGTTCACGAAAAGTCTGTTCATTTGAGTGAGTAGAATTTTTTATGTATCGGTCGGGTTGTAACGTTTTGTGTTGGTCATACGGTAGCGACGCAGTGTCCGATTGCATATATTGGAAAATTTTTGACGCAGATGGAATGTCCGATTCTTTCACATGTATCTCTTCGGTATGTAGCATGTGCCGACCTCTTTGACAGATGATGCTCGTTCCAGGGTGCTGCATTGCGTTGACCTGGTTGCTGCTCATCACTGGAGTTTTACAGTCCGCATGATGTCTGCACGATTCATCAATGCGACTCATTGTGCCCTTGCTCCTTATTGGACCTCATTCATCATCATCATACTACACGTTAGCTGGAGGTGGGGAACACCTCAGGTACTGTGCCGCAATACACAGCAAGAAAAAGACAGAAAAAAGCAACTGGTGCAAGGTGGCTGAGATACCAGTAACGGATGGGCATCGTTTCGGTAAGCTACCAGCCTGCTACTATGCATCAAAAAAATTACTATGCAAAATTATATAAGGCTAAATAATGAGATCGTGGTTGGAGGGGGAGGCTAAGAGGGATGGGGTGGGACAAAGAAACTCACAGCACGAATGCCACTGAGGTCGGCTCCTAGTCATATCAGCAAGTGTGTCCAACCAAACGTGTTCATCGTCTTTCGAACCCCAACAAGGGAGCCGAGACGCTCCAACCGAAGCCAGCTCAGAAGTGAGGGCCTTCATTCCTCTGGACCAAGTCATCGCTTGGCCACCCCTCCTCTTCTTCCATCCACACCCCTGGCGCGCAAACAACACACGTCGCGGGAATCGGTGGGCTGGCATGCGTAACACGTGGCCGAGCCATCGGAGCCTGATGCGTGAAATGACGGTGCTGAGCGGTTCATTTCCTTTTCCTGTGCCGTAAACGAGGCGTCGAACACGCTCGTTGCTCACGCGGTGTTCCCACCAAATGTGAGCTAAATTACGAAGACACATCAGACCTGTCGGACGAACGTGCTTCAGTAGTCGCTGTAGGCGCTTTCAAGAACTTTTTACTCGTTTTGAAACACCTGGATGATTAGAGGTGTTGAGTGACGCGTGGGATACTACAAGTCGGTAATCAGTGACACGAAATGGACGGATCAAATACGTGAGAGCATTGAAGTTAGTGGCAACTGAACCCAACGTGTATTGTGCAGGCTACAGAAGTAGGAAGCGAATCAACGAGAGCGAGAAACGGTGTAGCACCAAATCAGTTTGTTGAAGCGGAATTGCTGTCAGTAAAACAAATGGACGTTTTGCAGGTTAAAACAACAGTAAAATTCAATGTTGTAAAATACTGAAAGAGTGTTTTCAGGTACACTCCAAGTGCCTTCCCCTAGAAGGCTGACGGATGGAAGCCTTCGATGTAGCTATCAGTGGGGGGGGGGGGAACGGTATGTGAGGATGTGTGCGAATAGTGACATGGGCTTGAACACCAGTTTCCATGGTTAAGTGTAAACCGGAGTTCACTGGGTCCGAGCTTTTGTTATTTATTATTTTTGATGATCATTTGGACCAGAGTGCATCATCGGTGGACCTTCGGGGCATGCTTATCAGACTGTAAAAAAGTTGGCTAGCCCATGAAAATGACCGACAAGACATTTCCTCCGCTGTAGACCCGACGGTGCGCTTGGGAGGTGTCACTCTCCCCACCGCACTCCAGTCCACGGTCCTCATCCCACGAAGAAATCCTGGAGTCCTGGTCGGCAACGCGTAGCCAGGCGTATGGGGACCATTCCGTTCCTGGCTGTCCGCGGTTTTGGGTGACTGACTGTTGTTTGGGTTGAGAAGGGGGCCTTGGGCCGGCTGGCGAGGCACTCGGGGGTTGCGTTGAGCCGGTTGGCGAGTCACTCGAGGGTAACTTGGCAGCTCTTGTGGTTGGGTTTCTGGAAGATAGAACTCAGAGGTCATGTGCAAGGGTCGAGGAAGTGGATTGGCGTGTCGGAGAGGGAACATGGCATGCATGATAAAAAGCACTAGGTTTACAGAAACTTTTAGGTTTTTGTCGATTTTGCAAAACGTTTATTGATGAGATGCATAATTACTACTGAAAACGAAAAGGCGTGTTAATAGAAATAGCAAATGTTTACAACACCTGCAAAACGGACCGTACGTTTGACCTGTTTACCTCTTCGGTCGGTTTCCCAGGGTTGAGGCGGGTTACATTGAAGGTCAAAGGGAGCGGACGGTTTTTTGGGTATCCAGTGCTCGGAAAATCACCGCATGTACTTGTGTAGTAGCATCAAGATGGGTTGCATGTTGTTCATTAAAGAAAACCACTTTCAGCCGGTCGATGGACACAGTTGTTCGGTGATCATTCTGGTCTAACGTAAAATGTTTCGGAGTTCGTTGCAGGACTCTGAAAGCGCGCCGCACTGCGTCGGTGCGGAGAAAGACGTGAATGCAGATAGAGAGTTCGCTGTGCATTTGCACATCTTTGGTCTGCTCATAGGTCGTAATCGAGTGTAGTGAACGCATGCGTTGAGCAAGGGAGGACGCAAAGTTAGGCGGAGACACACCCGAGTATGTGGGGGGGGGATAACCGAATTCTGCTGACAACCTTAGCGTTGCCCCATACACCACCTTTGCTGGTGTACATTGCAAATCAGTCTTGCTGCTGCTGCAAGTGCCTAAGAGTACGAGCAAAACGTTTTCGCTCCAGCTAGGGTCGGAAGGGGCACAGAGCGAGGTTTTTAACTGTCTGTGAGAGCGTTCATCTAAACCGTTGGCTGCTGGATGATACGCTGTAGTATGAATGTGGCGACAGCCTAAAAAGTTGCAGCTCCTATCGATTCGTTTATCTTCGAAGAGCGTTCCTCGGTCAGTTGTAATGGTGCATGGGTATCCTTTGTGCGAGACCCACCAATCTAAGAAGGCCCGGATAAACGGTCTCAATTGTGTAGTCTGTTGCGGGAATGGCTTGTGGCCATCTGGCAAAACGGTCGACACATGCAAGGTTATATACGAATCCGCTTGAAGGAGGCAAGGGACTTACCAGATCTAAGTGTACACGCGAGAACCGTGAGTCCGGGGCGGGAAATGAGTCAAGAGGACTGCGCTGGCTTTGAAGGCAGGCGCGGGCCCAAGTACGAATATCCTTGTTTACGCGTGACCAAACGAAACGTTCGGTGACCAGTTTCAAACATACACGGATACCGGGATGTCATAGTGAGTGGAGTACGTCGAAGACTGTGCTTCGGAAGGAGACGGGCAGGAGGGATCTAAGACTACATGTGGAAGTGTCATAGAGAATGGTTCCTTCCGTGGTTTGGAGAGGAACAGGTTGCAGATGCAGCGAAGTTGATTACAGGGTGCGTTGAATGTCTTCATCTTGAGCCTGAGCCGATGCTATGGCGGCAAGGTTGACGGTAAGCAAAGACTGCAGGGTGAAGTTGACCCTTGAAAGAGCGTCGACGACAGAGTTGTCAACACCTGAGACATGACGTATCAGCAGTGAAGTATGTGACAAAGTCTAGATGTCTTCTTTCCCAGGGTGCGTATTTTTCGGAGGCAGAGTTGAAAGCGAAGATGAAGGGCTTATGGTCAGTGTAGACCGTGAAAACGCGGTCTTCAAGTGTGTGCCGGTAGTGACGGATGGCTAGATAGATGGCGAACAGTTCTCTACCAAACGTTCTGTAGCGGGATTCCGCTGGCTGCACGCGTTTAGAGAAGAACCCAAGAGATTACCATTGACCACCAACGTGTTGTTGGAGGACGGCTCCTACCATGACTTTTGAAGCATCAGTCGTGGTAGCAAGAAGTGCAGTGGATTCGGAGTGAACGAGGAGAGCTATGTTGGATACAGCATCCTTGAGCTCGGTGAAGGCTGTCTGTGCTGTGTCAGGGAAAGCAAACTTACGTTCATTCTTTCTGAGTAGGTCGGTCAGAGGCTGCATGAGCTGAGCGGAGCTCGGAATGAAGCATCAGTAGTAGTTTACTAAACCACAAAGTCGACGGAAGTGCTTGAATGACGTCGAAACTGGGAAGTCCTTAATTTCCTTTATCTTATCAGGAAGAACTTCGATAGCAGTCGATGAGACGAGATGGCTTAAAAATCCTACCGTTGATTTGCCGATTTCGCACTTGACGGGGTTGACTGTGACACCATGTTGCGTCAAGCAGTGTAAGAGAGTTCGAAAGTGGCCGAGATGCTGTTCTTCTTATGAACTGGCTACTCAAGTCTCATCGAGGTAAGAATAAGCGAAATCTAGGCCATGAGTGACGTCGTAGATAGGCGTTAGATAGTTTGTACGGCGTTGCACTGTTCGAAAGGTATCCTTAAAAATCAAACAAGCCAAAAGGAGTGATATCGGCTGTTTTAGGAATGTCATTTTTTCCACAGATATCTGGTGATAGGCGCGAACCAGATCGATCTTGCTGAAGACCGTCTTACCTGTGAGGCATGTGATAAGGTCCTGCATGTGTGGGATAGGATACCTATCTGGGACGGTTAGCCTGTTGAATGCGTGGTAGTCACCGCAAGAGTGCCAGTCACTAGATTACTTGGGGACCATCTGCAGGGGAGAGAACCAATGGCTCTCGGAAGGGTGAATTACTTCAAGTTCGGGTATGTGCTCAAACTCCGCCCTAGCTACCTTAAGTTTGTCGGATGATAGTCGACGTGGACGGCATGAGACAGGTGGGCCATTCGTCCGTATGTGATGCGTGACTTGGGATTCTTCGCGCAAGACTACGTTCACTGGCTGGACGAACTGGGGTAATGGGAGAAAAGTTTAGCGTAGTCTGGCGTTCTCTGGGGAAAGTTATGGACCGTGGTGATAGCTGCCATATCAGCGGGGATGCCATGCACACTGAGTTTGTTACAGTGTCGACTATCATCTGGCGTTTTGCACTTACCAAAAGGTCGAAAGGCCTGAGGAAGTCAATGCTGACGATGGTATAGGGAACTGCAGCAACGGTGAATTCCCAGCGGAACATGCGCCGTAAACTTAAGTCCAGAGTAAGCGACCGATGACTGTAGGTGGCTATTGGCGGACAATTGGCAGCAGGCTTGTCAAAAAAGAAGCAGCTGACTCACCTGTAATATGGGGGATGACTCTGACTTCCCCCCGATATCAACTAAGAATTACGTCTCCGAATTAAAATCCCTAAGGTAGATGAGACGATTTCTGACTTTGCCGATGTCGTTCGTGGCCATTACAGGCCGGCTTGGCGGATCATCTGTAGCATAGTAGCTACATAGCTGTACGCACTTACGAGATTTAGTACAGAAAAGCGAATGGCAAGAGCAGTAACTTGGTGCATCATGTTTTGTGCGATGGGGCTTTGATCCAGAGCGGCTGCCGTGTCTACCATTGAAAGTGAGCTTCTCGATTTGGCGCTGAAGCGACGCTATATGCGATGCTAATGAGTCTGTTGCCGACGGCTAGCTAGTCGTGGGTCTCGGTGTGATTGTACCAGCACAAAGCTGCTTAGGTGCTTTGATTTCAGTCTCTGGATGGTGCCGTTCGATGATGCGGTCTACTAGATCTTCATTCGCTGTGAGTGTCATGTCACTTGCTACTGTAAGGATAGCCTGAGTGCTTTCAAGAACGCGTTGCATCCACAGCTCGCGGAGAATCCCTCCGTCCATGTTGGACGTGCCGATGAGCTGTTGCATTTCGCACAATAAGGCTGATGGTATCCTATCTCCTAGTCGCAGATCACTAAATAGTCGCTGCAGACGGACCTTGTCAGAAGGTTTGATTCTCTGAATAATAGCCTGTTTAAGATTCTCGTATCTCATTACAAGAGGGGGGACAAAGTAAGATGCTCTCACCTGCGAGGTATACTCTGAGGAAGGCGATATTAGCTGATTATACATGGCATGTAAAAATGGATTCTAGGTGCTAAAACCGTAATGAAGAACCATTCTTCGGAAAAGCTGTGCTGGCTAATGCTACGGCGCTAACTGCGTACGGAGATGGCTTGTCCTCTAGATACTTCATTGTAAAAAGCGAACAAAATAATGTGGTACTTGAGAAAACAAAATGATCACAAGTAGTGAATCACCAAGTCACTGAAACGAGCTCACCATAATGGAAATTCCACATGGCGGGCGACGTGTTCTGGACTGGGGTCACCAATTGTTGGGTGGCACCTAGGCTACTAGTCGGTAATCAATAACACTTAAGGGACGGATCAAATACGTGACAGCATAGCAGTTGGAGGGAACTGAACCTAACGTATATTGTTCAGGCTACGAAAGTAGGAAGCGAATCAAACAGAGCGAGAAACGGTGTGGTACGGAACTCACCAAATCAGTTTATCGAAGCGGAATTGCCCGTCTGTAAAACAAATGGACGTTTCGAAGGTCAAAACAACCGTCACTTTAATGTTGTAACATACTGAAAAAGTGTTTTCAGGTAAACTACCCCGTTACTTGCCCTATATATATGTATATATATATATATATATATATATATATATATATATATATATATATATATATATAGGAGAATATGTCGGGAAATGACGTTTTAGAGGCATATGCTGTTTGCCCCAAGCACTCGGTGTCGGACTTCTGTGTTGTTTGCGTGATATTGCCACCTCCCGTGAGTAATCCTATGCAGACAACGATCGTCAAAAGGTGACAACCGATTCATGTCTCCTGAGCGAATAAGCCAGGTTTCACAGCTGCACAGACAGATGCAATATTCACCCTGCCTTTCAGCTTGAGACTGACATCACGGTGATGTCATAAGTATCTCAGTCTGATGAATGCAAGGCGAACCTTTGCGATATGTTTTGAGACATCTGCAACACCGTCGCTAGCCGTGATGCGACTCCTTAATTAAGATGCTGACGACTTGTTCCAGGATGTCACCAGCGATGGTGACGGTAAGCGTAGACGTTTGCCAATCTTGGAGTGGAATTTCGCACCTGATTGGGGGTGGAATATTAGCCATACCTAAATGTCTTCATCACTAAGCGGTTCAGAGCGCTCTGGACGGCTTCTGGATCGTCCCCAGGCAAGGTGATAATGTAGGCGTAGTCTAAGTCTGCAACTCTCTCAGCTGGGAGCTGCTCGATATTGCAGTTTCGCATGCTTTCCAATGCTCCTTGGACGATATCTTCAGTGCAAAATTGAAAAAGTAAGATGAAATAAGGCAACCTTGGCGAACGCCGCTGCTGGCAGCAAACAGAGAACAATATGCTGTAAGCCCTGACTTTGCACGACGTTTGGCTGTAAAATTCCTTCAGCATGTTAACAAACTTTACGAACACCCGTTTCCTTAATTAACCGTTTCACCGCGCAGGTCTGTCTACCGGATCAAATGTCGTTTGGTTATCCAAGAACACTAGGTTGTTGTCCTTCGGTGGACATGATGTAGTTCAAGGAGTTGGCGTAGTGTAAAGATTCGGTTGATACAACCTCTGCTTGCACGAAACCCACTAGTCCGTCTTGAGACGCGCTGTCCCTACTCGCTGCAAGCCTACAGTGTAGCACGGATACGAAAATATTTGACGCAACGGAGATCAACAAAATTCCGTGGTAGTTGGCACACTCTTCGCAGGAGCATTTCTTGCGAATCGGCACTACCACTGATTCTCTTTATGCAATCAAAGCTTTCTCGTCAGGCCAAACCTTTGTGAATAGTGACACTATCATCGCGAAAGTCTCCCTGGAAGCGGATGTACCTGCGCCCCTGGCTGTGGCTGTTCGTGCAGTTCCGGTTACTCTTTGTGACATCAGAGGAGGAACGAATGTCGATCTACCAAAAAGCAGTTAAATGCGTCCGCAACCGATGGCTCACGACAGCCGCAGGACCAGATGTTCTTCCTCCAGCCCTCTTCAAATTCGGGAGCTCTACTCTTGTTGATGTTTTACATGAATTACTAGTGAAACTCTGGGAGCAGGAGACTGTCCCAACCGATTAAAGCCACTCCGTTATTGTTCCCATCTTCAAAGGGGGCTCGCGCTCGGAATGCGGCAACCACAGGGGAATCAGTCTGATCTCCATTGCCTCCATAGTTCTTCATAGACTGGCGCTCGTGAAAGCCATATTCTTGTGGAGCAAACCTGATTTCGTCATGGTCGTGGCTGCATCGACCACATCTTCACCTTACGTCAGTTGTCGGAGCATCGTCACACATATTGGCGGCCCACCGTAGTCGTGTTCCTCGACATCAAAGGTGCCTTCGATTCGGTTGACCGATGTGCCCTTTGGAATTATCTACTCAGGAAAGGTGTACCCGAGAAATATGTAAGTATTATCCAAGCGTTATAATTGCGTAGCACGAGCAGAGTGAGAGCTTACGGCAAGCTGTAGCCACCCTTCAATATCTTTAGCGGTGTGACACATGGATGCCCGCTGTCACCTTTCCTCTTCAACTCCGCTGTTGACGAAGTCATGGAGATTGCTTTTACAGGACATGACTTGGAAGGTGTGGAGCTACTCCCAGGAGAACGACTTCTTGACGTGGATTATGCAGACGACATTGCCCTGATCTGTGAGAGCTCCACGACGTGCCAAGCCGCGCTGGACAAATTAGCACTGGCTGTCAGCCGCTTCGGGCTTTGCTTTGCACCATCGAAATGCAAAGCGTTCCTCCCAGATTGGCAGGGATCGCCTCCTGCGCTGACCCTTAGTGGGGATCAGCTGCTAGAGGTCGTTCAGAAACTCAACTACCTGGGAAGTTGCATCAGCTCCCTTGGGTTCGAAGATGAGATCACGAGCTGTATAGCGAAAGCTCGAAGTGCTTTTGCTTGTCTTTGTCATCTATGGTGGCGGCGCGACATCACTCTGGCCCTGAAGGGTAGAGTGTACAATGCAGCGGTACGTTCGACCCTACTGTACAGTTGCAAAATCTGACCCCTAAGATCGGCGGACCTGAAGAGGCTAGTTACGTTCGACCATCGGTACCTTCGCAGTTTGGCTCACATCTGGTTGGAACACCGCGTGAGCAACAAGTGTGTTCGACGCCTTGTTTAAGACACAGCAAAAGTAACTGTACCGCTCAGCACCATCATTTCACGCACAAGGCTCCAAGGTGACCAAGCGATGACTTGGTCCAGAAGAATGAAGGCCCTCATTTCTGTGCTGGCCTCGGTTGGAGCGTCACTGCTCCCTGGTTGGGGTCCGAAAGACGATGAACACGTTTGGCTGGATACACTTGCTGACATGGCAAGGAGCCGACCTCAGGGGCGTTCGTGCTGTGAGTTTCTTTGTCCTTCCCCATCCCTTTTAGCCTCCCCTCCATCTACGATTTCATTTCTTAGCGTAAAACATTATAACTTTTCTTTTTACCTGGTAGCCGGCTGGTAGCTTACCGGAACGATGCCTATCCGTTACTGGTGGCTCAGCTGACATGCAACTCTTTTATTTATTTTTCTTTTCGTTTATGTATTGCGGCACAGTAGCTGAGGTGTGTCCCACCTCTAGCTGACCTGTATAATGAATGAATGATTGCAGGTCACCAGAGGGTTTCTTGAGAGAAAACAGCTAACAGACCTCAGCATTGCTGACCCGGCGTTCCCACCAGCTGTGAGCGGGATTTCGCGAGAACTGTTTGTCAAACGCGGCCAGTCGTTGCATGCCTTCATTGCGAACTTTCTAGGTGTCTGATTCACATACGCACAGAGTAACACCTGCTAGTGTCACACTGTCTCCACAGATGGATGAGTCTTTGTAAAGCCGCTAGTACTTCGATGAAACGCGAATTCATCTCCTCAGTGGTGTAACCACAAGAAATGACATAGTTACCCCGGAAGATGAACCGATTTACGACTTGCAATGACTTTTCGGTGACTGCCAATAACGGTGGCGTGTCGATATGGTCTTGCGACAGTACTTTACGTTTTAAAGATGAAAGTCACATGCTAGTGTGTTAAATCCGAGGGTGACCATATTGTCCACATTCGCATGGTTTTCCAGTCGGTCACCTGGCCGAAATTCCACCCCGAGGGAGGGCTGGAGCAGCCGCAGTCTTGTTCGTGAAGTTCCGAGCAACACACGCCATTCATGCCCGGAAATTCAGGTAGAAGCCTGAATTCCTCGTTAGTGAATATCGGGGAGGGTTTATTGAGTTCTTTAGATGGATCGTCGCTTTTGGACCCAGTCCGATAGCCGCCACACCATCTCCTCTTTTTCGTGATCCCTCTGTGAAGAGTAATTATGTATGGTTGGAATGGTATGGGTGTTAAATGGTATATGTATTTATTTATCGCAACTAGACTCCGTCAGAAGATCACTACGCACCTGGAAAAGCGCTGTACGGCCGTTTCATCCTTTCGGGAATCGTCAACCATGCACACCCCATCTGGCCCTTGCAGGGCGCGAACGCACATCTCAACTGATGCCATTTTGTGGTTGGGACCACTGAGTTACGGGAGATGACAACACTTGACGAGGATCGCCCTTGTAATGAAATACATCAAAGGACTGGAGTAAATCACATATAGGTAATTCCCAGTGATAACAAAGACATTCAAATCACTCATCAATAGACGGTCTCGGCATTTACCATATATTTTTTCGCTGCAGTCTAGAAGATGGGATCTTGATCCCATGGGGGATCTGTAAACAGCGTGGATTATGATGAGCCTGTATCCATCGTGATCTCCACCGAAGAATTTCCTAGTCTCCATCAGGATCGCCTATAATTTCATCTGTGTGAACCTTACGGTCTGTTTTCTTGTAGAGAACTAGGTGTCACTTCGAAAGTATCCCATCAGGAAACTTGCTATTCTGGAATTTGTATCCGAGAGCAACGGGGTCCCTGTGAAAGCCATCTGATCAGATTAAGGCTCTAACTTAGTAGAATCACATCCAGCTCGTTTCTCCAACCCTGCTTGTTAGCAGATACTATTCTCAATCTACTGCTTACTCGAAGCACGCTGGCTGATCTAAAAACGAGATATCCAGTGTTTTGAACTACTCAGGTATCGGCAGTGTGATCCTTTCTTCCGCCATCCGCTTGCGGGCTTCGTAATTCATCAACGTCATGGTTCACTTTAGTTATGTTCTCTGGTGATACGGGTTCGAATCGGCGTAGAGTTGGGCGTCCTCGCGGCATACTCAGTCCGCGTGCGACTGTTGGTGGTCGCACAGCAGCGAAGCGCCTTTACAGCGTACAGCTGGCACTCAGAACACTGAATGCTTCATTTTTCAGACGTGAGGTCTGTTTAAGGCTACGGCGGTAATCGTCTTCATGTTGGCAGACTATCTTTAGAGGAAATCTTTCGAGGGTTCATCTTGTCGAGATGAAGGCTCTTAGTTCGATTTTTGCCTCGGTTGGCACCTCCCTGATCTGATGCAAGCTTACATGTTGCTCGTGCACTTCACCAAGAAAAGTTTGGGGTCAGCGCGGAAAGCCAGTTCATCTGCGACTGTCCACAATGATGGTTGATGGTGCTCATCTGGTCATTGCAGTCGATTTTAGTAAGTGCCAACTTGTCAAGTGGAGCTTGCGCGACGCAATGTATGCCGCCCCATTTTTCATTGACGTGCGTTGAACTTGCTGGTATTTATCAAATACCCCAGGTGTTTAGCATATTTAACCATCGGCATTTTCGTATCTGATAGATTAGTTTAAATTGCCCCAGAGAGAATCATTACCTAGTTTTCAACATAACTCCCATATGTTTTATGCGCGCTCAGCACTGTGTCGTCATAAGTTATCTCTTCATTGTGGAAGATATTGTGCTCACTGGGCTGAAATAGACGTATTGCTGTACATAAGTAGCAATATTGATCTCGTACTAAGTTTGGTGATTGGTCTGACGTATCACAGTGTATTAAGATGCAAAGTCCAACTGATTTTCTTTGCCGAATTATATGTTAGCCGTCTAGTGGGCTATTTCAGACAGGACATTTGTTATGCCAGGGGGGTTTCGAACCTTTTGTTCTCATTCAACATTATTTGGTCAATTGCAGTTCATTCTAGTTGTATTCGCTGCAGTCCACTATGTTTCCTCTAACAACGTTGTTTATTCTTCCATGCGATAGTCATGTTCTTGTTTTCCGTTTCAGAAGAGCGACCTCACAAATGCAAGTACTGTAAGAAAGCGTTTCCTCTTGTGGGCAGCCTCCGGGTTCACGAAAAGTCTGTTCATATGAGTGAGTAGAATTTTGAGTATCTGGTTGCTGGCCATATATATATATATATATATGTATATATATATATAAGTCTATAAAAGTTACATAGTCTTTCAGAGCCGTGAAAATTTAACTTGCAACACGAATATTTACATCGATTTGAGCAAACAAGCAAAAATAAAGAACTATTCAGCTTTTTCACGTACGCCGTTTTTTCGTTTCTTTGCATTCTTACGAAGTTACTATTTTTTATATCGGGAGTTATCGAAGGCTGGCGCGTATTGATTCCATTGCTACCAGTTTTATGCCGTTCGTTCGAGTGTTATAAACCATCAGTGTTCTTCATCTGTTGATCCCGAGCCGGATTACCCTGTATTTTTTTCATTCCAGCTCATTCTGTCATCATTGAGAGACGGTCGTGATGGTGTCGGGAGAAGGCCTTTTTCAGTTCCTTCTATTGAGTTTCCTGTCCAATTAATTTTCAATTTGCTTGCTGGCAGCGATACCTTCAGCTACTGAGCTACTATCTCTAGAGATGCGAAACGCGCAGTCGTTGTCGATATCTTCGGTATCATAGGTTCGTTACTAGGTTGCCATCTTGTAAACGTGTTGCGATTGTGCAGCGCACATCAATTTCTAGGGAGTGCATAGTAAGCACTCTCCTTTTGACTAATCGTATGCAACATGCAAACGTTGAACGAACAAACGGGAAAATAAGATATTTGGTTTGAGTGCGTTACAGAGTCGGCAGCAAACCCTTGCTCCAAGGACAGAGAAGAGGGAAGTTTCAATAACGTGCACTAGCTACTGAGTCTAAAGGGCAAGTGATTTTCCCCAGCTGCCCATTCCAAGAAAAAGTACTCTCCGTCTAGCCTTTGACTCAAGGGTTTGTCCTGCGAGATTGTGATGTTTATGGTTTAAGAATATTCAACTGACGTAGGTTTAGATTAAGATGTCTGCACGATACCGTTGTGCGGGTCAGATGATCCTACGAAGTGTAAGTGGCAGATTTACCTGGAAGGCGTTGAACAACGTGTGTCCCGCTTACACCAAAGCCGTTTCAGCGTACGGCACTATTTTGGTGCTAATCTCAGCGCAATTCCGTAACAACTACTCGCCGCTCGTAAAAAATTTCAACATATATGGCGTCGAATGACACGTATACACCGTAACCTCGTTTCAGCACGCTACTTTCTATATAGCAAGTTGAGCAAAGGGAAACAAGTCCGCAGGGACCGATAGAGTAGACTGCACTCACGACCTCCACTCACTTAATTGTCCCAACAGTGTGGGTCACCAAGACTATGGTGGCTTGTGTTGTCACGTGTGATAGTCATGGGCCACACACACTGCTGTTTAAATGGTGTAATTTCACCGACCATACACCTCGCAGTGTAACAATCTTGAGCAGTACTCATATTGTTCAAACAGTGGTGCCAGATGTTTATCAGTGTTGATAGATGATCATTGAAACAAGCATGGTAGTGAATCTGTTTCTTAGAATGTTTGCCGGCTTGATGACCGCGATCGTAGGACGCGGTTAGCAGTTGAGGTAGAAGATCATCGTTGTGATCTTGTAGGAACCCAGAGTTGCGTTGAAAGGCTCACAGAGGATGAAGTCACCATTCCTTTTACGCGGTGCACAGAGTTCATCGGAAGTAGGTGATTCCGATGCTTACAGTGGTGTTGTGGGCGTAATAATTCGGATGGCGATGACAAATCGGCAGACACCTTGGATGTCCTCAGTCGGAAGTGGAAGTGGTTCATCACGGAGAGAGATGTATTTGGAGTTATCAGTCACTTTAGAGATGAACATTGTAGCCGACCAGATGCGAGTGGCTCAAATTCTACAATTCCTGTCACCAGACATAGTCGTCCGTCTGCGACAGGTGCGTTTTCCACTGACTAGCAGCGTGGTCCCATTGAGGTACTTCTCATCCTTGTTATGTCAAACTAATAAGTGTACCAAATCATAAGGCACATTGTCCGATGCACACTATAGGAATAAAGCAGGCATTGAGTGTAAGTGTCACACACTCTGTCTATTGAGTATCCGTTTCCACTTTTGTATTGCGGCACATTAGCTATGGTGTGTTGTCCATCCTCAAGCTAACGTGTATCGACAAGTGATATGATACCTTTCTAGTTCCAACAACCTTTAGTTTTCATGACAACTACTCCAGTATGCTTATGGTCTTCCTGTAGTATTACGTGTGTGCCCCTATTCTAACGAATCATTTGTTCTGTAGCCTTGTTCCCCCCTCCTTTGAAGTTCATCTTTGACTATTCACTTTCTGTTCCCCATTTCAGCTGAGCCCCCCTATACATGTGAACAATGTGGTATATCGTTTTCACGGAAGTACATTATGCGAAAACATCTCAAATCTGTTCATTCAGGTGAGCGTTTAACTAATGGGGCCAATTGAATTCATTTTGGCCGCTTTCGTTGTACCATCGTGGATGGTGTCACGTGGCTACAGTTTGATCAGCCATACTACTTGTGATAGCTTATTGTTTTATTCTTCTCACGATCCAGAATCATGTTGGTTCACGGAATGTTCAATTTTTCAACGGCCACTGCATTGGCTTTAGGTGCGAAGACCAAACGCACATTACAATCGAGAATACACTTTTGTATTGTTCTAATGATTATTGCAAATTCTTGACAAACTTTGCTCGCATTTATGATTGCTTGCTGCTATTTTGTAGAAGTTGAACGCTCAGCTTCGAATGATAACCCAGTTGCACCAATGGGATTAAAACAGGAGAAACAGGTACAAGTCACCCCATAGGGTGGCGATGGGCTGCTATACCTGAGGCGTGATTGGACCGCTGCTAATCAGTACTTTGCTCTCCCAGTGTGAATGTACACCGGTGGCAATGGGACGTTTGCGTGCAATTGGCTCTTTACAGACACACATCGGCAGACGGAGAGAAATTGACCCCGTGGATATGCCGACAGCCCGCTGTAGAAAACTCCTTCTGTTTGCATTTGACTGTTACCACAACTTTTATCATTACTTTTGATACATCTGTACTTTTATACCTGATTTTAACTTGTGTATCAACAAACCTTTTTGAGCTGTCTTTGCCGATGTGTTGATCATGGAAGGCGCTACAGCTATGGATCGACATTGTGTTACAGGTGAAAAGCTCACGTTTGACAAATCCCGTAGAATGGTCAGGTTGAAGTACGCAAGTTCATTGATAACCCTTGGCATAAGTTTTTCCTCAGCGACCGAATTTCCTTCAGTGCATACCACATGCACTTCAGTGGATTTTCTTTGCTCACTCCTGCTATGCGTGAATGCATCTTCGCTATTGTCTTTATGCCAACTCCTTTTCAGCAATACATATCCGTAGGAAATAAACATCTTTCGTTGTTCGTCCAGCATGCAGACACTCTGGACTCGTGATATTCAACGAATCCTTGCGCCTTCTTTTCTTTTGATCAATCCTTTGACCACTTCATGGAGTAGGACTGGGATACTATAAGACGTTATGCAGTTAATTCATCCATTGTTTGGACAATGATTTATCAAGGGTTAGAATGCAGATGGCTGACAAATCCCGTAGGATGGCTGAGGTGAATGCTATGGAATCAACTCTTTTTGAGTCGTCTTCCGAGTTAAATGTGTTGATAAATAACGTTAATTTAGAAAATTGTTTAAAAAATTGAATGCAAGAATACGGAAAAACACAGAGCGCATTGATCGTTGTGTAGGACAGCGGAAGTCAACGACAACTCGTGACCCGGAAATACAACAAAAAGGGATAGTAGGGAAGTACCTACGTGTGCAATGGATGTGGCGAGACAAAGCTTTGCGAGCCTTGTGGATGGAGCCGACAGCGGATCACGAGAGGCATCTGGTAATGAGGCTGAGCTCAGAACAACGGAGGAGGTAGTTGTGGAGAATCCAGTGAATCAGATACACGCCGCTGGCGAAGCCCACTGGAGTGAATCCGGGTCGAGTGATGCAGCCATGGGAGAGCAAATCGCATGCTTTCGACGACTCCTGGCTGGCCAGATACGGATATAGCGAAGCGGAGATACGAGATGAAAATTTGAGTGGTTTGTTCCAAACCTCACTTCTGTAGGCACCTGGAATGATCGTTCATCCAAATCCTCATCCGCACTGCATCGTAGGAAGCAAACACGTTCCATATCTGTATAGGTTTGTGAGTTGTTCGTTGCACGTTTTTGTGGCAGTACACAATTTGGCCCCCATCCCGCGTCGTTCTCGCTACAGTTGACGTTAAACGTGAGAAAGGTAATTAACCTTCCCTCACTCCGGTGTCGCTCCCTTGGGTCCATGTGACATAAACCAGGTAGGAGAGTATAACCAACGTAATCCATGTTAGCGCAGTTTAACTAACGAAGCGTTAGGAGTTAAGTGCAACATCCAATCCAAATTCGCCATTACGGATTCGATACATGCTACGTCGATTCATAGCTGCCGTAACCGGGAAGTCCTGACGCCGGAAGGCCAACCGCTGTCATGTGCATGGCAATGGAGGATGGGTCGGGCTATATCGCAGTTACCTAACAATTCGTGATGGTCGGCTGCCGTCCGTCATGGCTCAGTTGCATAAGCTGCGCGCTAGTTGGCACAAACCATTGGCAGTCATGGGTTCGATCCTCCGTAGAGGACCGAAGGGTACGCACCACTGACGAGCCCCAGTATGGCGAAACGGCCGTCTGGTGCTTTTCCGGATAGGTGGTTGACTTACCTGAATTGTCGGCCGACTGCGACGAACAAAAATACTCGCCAAATTCCTTTTACTCATAAGTAATACAAATTCGCCCTTACGGATTCCATAAATGCTACGTCGATTCACAGCTGCCGTAACCGGGAAGTCCTGACTCCGGAAGGCCAACCGCTCTCATCTGCATGGCAGATGCCTGCATGGCAGTGAAGGATGGGTCAGGCTATATCGCAGTTAGCTAACAATTCATGTTGGTCGGCTGCTGTACTCCATGGCTCAGTTGCATAAGCTGCGGGCTAGTTGGCACAAGGCACTAGCAGTCATGGGTTCGATCCTCCGTAGAGGACCGAAGGATGCGCACCACTGACGAGCCCCAATATGGCGAAACGGCCGTCTGGTGCTTTTCCGGATAGGTAGTTGACTTATCTACATTGTCGGCTGACTGCAACGAACAAAACTACTTGCCAAACTTCTTCTACTCATAAGTAACCCAATCCTTTGTCCGAGTAGGAGAAGACACAACAGTTTTAAAGTGTTCCAGGTTTGGAAAACCCGTAGAAAAAATAATTCTGTCTATTTTCTAAACCGATTTGCCGTTCACTTAGTTTCAAAGAGTTAACGCTGGACTTGGTTTGCTGCTAAGTTTCAGCATATGTGGGTATGATCATCCAATATTTGGTACACAAATACTAGATCGCCGTGCAGCCTTCGATAGCGTCTGCTGAAAACTCCCAACAACCTCAGCCTTCACAGATAAGAGTAATTGCGTAGGCCCTTGGCATTCGTTGTTGCCCCGCGTTGTGGTGCCTCAAACACCTCTAGGTCACGTGTCAACCAGGGTTGCCAAGCTTGGATGGTGTATTCGACCTAAGGGCGCAGATGGAAACTGCGCATCATCGGGAAGATTGATGGGTCACGTCTCCTGAATACCCTTCGCAGCAGGCCGACGTGCTGATTGTTTCTTCGCAGCTTCCTCATACTTGATTATTTTGAATGAGCACACCATTGTCACGTTCCAGGGAGCTCGTCTGCATTATTTGTGCTCCAAGCCAATACATGTAGTCCTATCTATGTTGTAGATGAACAGCGCGACCTTTGTCTACGTTGAATGTAAGGGCATTCTGAACTGACCAGTTCGAAACCGTGTTAAGATTGCACTGGATCCCTTCGTGGTGGTCCGTGTTGTGCCTGGTTCACCTAGCCGCGTCAACAGAAAGAACTCGCACCCGCTCTGCACACAAACACTATTCACAAGTCTGAGGCAAAGTACAGTCAGTTGGGTGTTTAAAAACTCACTCGATCGACCGCACTGAGACAGGCGAGTCCCTTCGCCCCAGCTTTCAGCCACATCACACTCTTTCCTTTCTCTTTTTTCGTTGTTTTGGTGGTACAGGTTCCGAATTGCCTTCCACTGCGACAGTGCTTTTGAGCCTGGGCTGCGGTCTGAGCTGGCTTATTCGGCTGATGCGGCTTCTCTTCCGAATGCAGCTCCTGTTCACCATATAGCCTTTACAGCCGCATTTGATGGCTTCCCTTTCTTTCCGAACCTCAGATACTCTTCTCTTCCGACACCCTTCAACTCTAGGTATCAATTTAATACATATTTCATTTCCATGCGCTAGAGTATAAGGCTATCTTGGTTCGGGTTCGTGACGCGTCTAGCCGCCGTGAAAGCTGTCGAAGACTGTCTTGCAGAGGATTAGAGGAAATCTTTTTCGGGCTCCGGGTGTACGATGGCTCCAGTATCAGCTTGCGGCCGAACCGGTTATCCTTGAATCGCCAGTTTTGCATTAGCGCATCTCTTTTCGTAATGATCCCAATTGTTATTTCCTGAATTCTTTGGCGCTTCTTGCGGATTTACACTATCCAGTGACCTCATGTTGGTCGATCGACAGCAACGGGCGAACTGATTTAACCGGCCTTCACAATAATCACCAAATCTCTCAAGCGTTTCTGAAAGATCCGGTTCTTTGTCATGGTCGCAGCAATTCCAGTCATCTAGTATCCCCATCGCATCATGGCCGATGGCGTACCTGAACATGGCTAACTGATACGACGTAAGATATTCATCCAACTCGAAAAGTGTGACGAAGTTCATCTACTTCGCTCTTCCCATGCGCCAGTTTCCGGACCGTGAACCCTCCGTCATGTGTAATGGAGTCGGCATCGCTACAAACGGCTGCCAACCAAAGCAAAGCTGCTGATTACTCATCGGGTTCTTCTTTTCCTCTGTCACCATGTTTTGTGCCTAGTTTACCCAGCCGCGTCAACAGAAAGAACTCACACCGGCTCTGCACACAAACGCTCTATTCACAAGTCTGAGGCAAAGTACAATCAGCTGGGTGTTTAAAAACTCACTCGATCGACCTCACTGAGACAGGCGAGTCCCTTCGCCCCAGCTTTCAGCCACATCACAGATTGGTCTTCTGATTGTTCGCCATAGCTTATTATCATCTGTGAGGCAATTGATCTCACTAAATCGTTACTGGAAAGTAAACATATTCGATGCCCTAGCACCGAGCGCTTTGGTTCACTGCGCTCTACATCGAACAGAGATCCCCGGACTCTCACCTCCAACCGACGTTCGTGTTGTAATTTCTTTATCCAACCCAGGATTGCATCGCCAATGCCAAAGTTCCGAAGCTTGTTAAGGAGGTTTCAATTGTCGAAGCGGTCAAACGCTTTTGAGAAGTTCAGGTAAATGATATCAACTCCTGCTCAACCAACGGCTGCTTCGGTCCAACTATCGCGTGCAATTAATAGGTTAGTAGTATATGAGTGCTTTTTGCAGAAATCATGTTGCCCCGGAGTTATATTAAGCTGTGCTTTTCCGGCTACTGCGCTGACTGATTCCATAGCTTTGGAAACACAGGAACCAGGGTTTTCGGACTATAATTGGCTGGATAGTGCGGCTACCTCTACAGATAAGTGAGGTCCCCGCTTCCATACTAGTGGTATTTGTGCTCCTTTAGACAGCGCTTATAGAAACGTCAATGATTTACTAGATCATTGGATGCTGCCTGCAGAGCCTCCGGTTGTATGTTGCGAACTCCAGGAGAACTGTCGGTACGCAGGAATAACAACTTCATCAACACAGCTTCTGCAGTGAGGGTGATGTTGGTTAACCCTGACGTTTTAGTAATGGAACCGGGAAGCATAGTTGGGCTCCTTACTTTTTGGAATGTAAGAGAGCAGTGAGATTGTAGGAAATCGGCTGCTTACCGCGTGCATCCATCCCGTGACCAGTGCTGATATTCCACGCTTTACTTTACGAAGGCCATTAACGTGCCTGTATAGTAGTTTGCGATTCGCGCAGTATCGCTTCAGTTACTCTTGCCAATGCGTCAACTTGTCGTCGCGGATCACTTTCACACAGAATTTACTTCGTGCCACGTATGCAGTCCAGGTTTCGGCATTCGGGCAGTTCTTGTGAGCTTGCTATGCCGAATCCCTCAGAGACATATATTTACAATGGAACAATAGATTTATGCGGGTATAAAAGCTAAAGCTTGACAAATCCCGTAGGGTGATCAGTGCGAAAATCATAGAAGTGTGAAAAATTCAATGGAAACCAATTCAGTAAAATCGTTTAACAACGAGTCACTACAAGCTTGTGGACCCACCGAGTTTGAAGTGTCAAAATAATAATCCACTATAATTCCGGAGGGGATCATGAGATTTGGAGAGTATTTGGTTAAAAGAGTCACCGCCCCTTGAAATTCGCATGGGGCAACGTGTTTGAGTTTGGAGCGTCAAAATATGAATCCACTGTTGAAATAAGCGTGGGGGAAAATTATTTTTAAAGTATGGATTTTGGATCTCTCAAAATTAGACTGTACTATGGGAGATAGTGCAATGAAGTGGGTGCACTATCAACTCGATTTTTGAACTCGATCAGGTTTGGTGCACTGACTACAGATTCTGGGAGAGCATTCCAGGCTTGGCAAACACGCACGGAAAAGAAATTCCGTCGACATTCCAAACGGCTGTACTGCACTGCCAGCTTCAGATGATGGCCTCTCAGGTTGTTGTTGTTGTTGTTTACTGAGCTCCAGCAGATGGCGGCAGGTATGATTGGGGTCTGTCAGAATCTGATAAGCCAAAATCAAATCTCCCCGTAGTCTTCGATATTGACCACTAGATATCCCGAGCGATCTCAGTCTGTCTTCGTAGCGTAACTGGCCTAAACCTTTCACGTTCTTCGTTGCGCGTCGTTGAGGTTTCTCTAAATCAGAGAGGTCTTTCCTCAGCACGGCTGCCAGACTTGTATTGCATACTCCACGTGTGGTCGTATGTATGCACCTAGAAGTTGGTGAAAAACGGATGGATCGAAGCGTCCTCAGGAATGGCTTGTTTTTGATTTGACGATGGAAGGATTTCTGTTCCCACGCGTGGGTTACCAGTGTGCTAAACGTTTCTGAGACGACTTATGGTATATAATATTAACAAACGTGAATAATACGTTGTAGCGCGTGACAGTATGTACTTCACCGCCCTCCTCTTCAGGATATTGCACAGTATATATAAACAGTAGTGTAACATGATTACTGCGACCCAATGGTGTGATTGTAACTATTCCGTCGACCATGAGTTCTTCGTTAGTGAGCACAAAATCAAGTATGGACGGCCTGTTGGCAGTTCAAAATTTGATGAGGTAAGTTATGTGATTGTGCTGGCAGCTGGAAATTAGTGATTGTAACTAGACTTTAAACCGGCGGTTCCATATCCTGCATATTTACATCTCCAGCGATGCGAATGTGAGTACGTGACTTGTTCAAAGCGACCTGATAAAGGTGCTACCGTTCGGAGTCTAGTTACGGCGCAGCATTTGGTGCACGGTAAATTACTGCTACATGTGTCCTTGTTCCGCAACCAATGCCAGTACCAAATTGAATCATGGACGCGGATTTATGTGTGATTAGTAACTTCACGTTGGAGGTTTGCACTGTGCTTAATAATTTTACTATCATCCCTTTCAGTTCTGTCGTTCCAAATCAGCGACATACCGGGTAACTTGATCTCAGAATCCGTTATTTCAAGGTTTAACCAGCCCTCTGTGATCTTGCTGAGGTTCACCAGCTGTGAGACGGGACAATCACTAAATTCCACCGACTTATTAAGAAGATCTAGGGCGTTAGCCTACAAGCATAGTAGTTTTTTGTATGTTAGGGGTGCGTTGTATGCCATATTCGTGTTTGGTTTTATGCCGACTCTTAGGTGGTCGACCTCTACTCTATATTTTGCTTGGTCGTTCGTTTATGAATTTCCATCAGGCTACGTGGTCTTACAGTGTTCTAAATTAGGATATCCGCTCTGTCCTGTTGTGTGCCGTCAGTTATGTTGTATCGGTCTCTCCTAGATACCTTGTTGTCAACGTATTTACTGCGGTTACAACCGAATCCCTGACTACTCGTGACCTTGCGGCTGCTGCCTTTAGCCGGACTTCAGTTGACACACGAGCACGAAACTACAACCAGTGACCCAGTAGAACTTGTGCCATTCCCTCAGTGTGACACCACCCTACATTGATCTTGCATTGTAGCCCATGTGGTTAGACGATAAAGAAACTCTTTTCAACGATTCCGCAATAACGTAATCCAGAGAGTGCTTTGCGGATGTAGCACCACTATTCTCGGACATGTGGTTGCGCATGATTAGGAGAATCCGGAAACACAGGAACACCATGATCAAATATGTCTTTTTGCTATCGCTTTTATTAGGGCCGCCTTGGCTATCCTCTTCATTTGGGCGGGCTTTCCAATGAACATCGCATAATATGCCCACCCCTACACGAAAGTACCTTGATTCCACAATATTGCAACCGTCACATATATTTATTGAAGCTAAGATATGTATACGTGACCAATGACTTTAGCGACATCTAAAGCTGAGTGAATATAACTAGCACCTTTTCTCGTCGGATAGGCAGCGTTTTGAACAAAAGATAGCCTTGTCCCCATTTTACTTGTTCATCCTCCACATCACCAGCATGCTCCCAATCTGTACAAGAAAGATTGAAGTCCAACATGTGTCCGGGAGAAAGTAAGAATTACCTTAGAAATTCCCTATTTTAGCGATTAATCGATTATTAACGATTATCGCATCGATTTCGAACGTTCCTGAATGTTCTTCTTCTACACGGCCTCAGACATCACAATCATTTCCAGGCGCACATGGAATCACATAAAGAGGCCGAAGATGGTCGAGTCTCAGAAAGTTGAACATAATGCATCCGGCGGTGTGTTACACTTAGTTGGCGAACTCAATTGTAAGATCGCTTTCCAAGGTGTGAAGAAGTCGGGAACATGCTACATTTCGGATCGGCCGAATTTGAATCTTCTTGGCCTCGACTGGATTGAAAAGTTGAACCTCCTCGATGTTCCCTTGAATCAGATCTGCAACCGAGTTCGAGCAAGTCCAGACCCATCAACAAAGTCCGTCGAAGACATGACACGTACCCTGAAGAGAAAATTTGCTTCTGTCTTTCAGGATGGCTTGGGCCACTGTACGAAATTCAAGGCAACACTGAACTTGCGACCAGGTGCTAAACCAGTGTTCAAGGCCAAAAGACCAGTACCATATGCAGCCATGTCAACCGTTGAGCAAGAGCTCGATCGACTGGAACGTGCCGGGGTCATTACAGCCGTAAACTACTCATCATGGGCCGCACCTAATGTCGCAGTGAAGAAAGCAAATGGCAAGGTACGCGTCTGTGCTGATTTTTCAACTGGCCTCAACGCCGCGCTGGACGACCATCAGTATCCATTACCTGTACCGGAGAATATCTTTGCAAAGCTGAATGGTGGTAAGTACTTTGCAAAGCTTGATCTATCCGATGCTTATCTGCAAGTGGATGTTGACGAAGTCTCGAGGGAGTTGTTGACGATCAACACTCATCGTGGGCTATTTCAATACAATCGCTTGCCATTTGGTGTGAAAACGGCGCCCGCCATCTTCCAACCGTTGATGGACACTATGCTATCGGGTGTTTCTGGAACCGCTGCATATCTGGATGACCTCATAGTGATGGGCCGAAGACAGTAAGAACTCTTCAACCGCTTGGATGAAGTGCTTGGTTGCATACAGTCGTATGGTTTCCGGATCCGTGAGGATAAATGCATATTTTTCACGCCGTTCATCAAATACCTCGGGTTTATCCTCGAAAAGGATGAATGTCGACCAGACCCGGAAAACATCGAAGCCATTAGAAAAATGCCTCCAACCACAGTTCTACAGTCACTGCGTTCCTTTTGTGGGCTCATCAGCCAATACAGCGCATTTTGCCTGAGATGCACCGCTTGCGTGCCCCGTTAAGCAAGCTCCTACCCAAAGGACAACTTTGGAACTGGACAGCAGAATGTCAGAATGCCTTCGAACGCGTCAAGTCACTGTTGTCTTCTAACTTGCTTTTGATAGGTTTCGATCCCTCCAAAGAGATCGTCCTAACCACAGATGCATCAAGCCATGGGATTGGTGCAGTAATTGCACACACGTACGCGGATGGATCTCAAAAAGCAATCGCCCATGCCGCCAGAACCCTCACCAAGGCCGAGAAGAACTACAGTCAGATTGAGAAAGAAGCATTGGCCATAGTGTACGCGGTTAAGAAATTCCACAAAATGCTATACGGCCGCCGCTTCAAGCTTCTGACAGATCACAAACCCTTGCTCGCTATCTTTGGTTCGAAAAAGGGCATCCCGGCCTACACAGCCAACAGGCTACAACGTTGGGCTCTTACCATAATGGGGTATGACTTCGAGATCCAATATCAGTCGACAGTTTCCATTGGCCAAGCAGATGCACTGTCACGCCTAATTGATACCCGTCAGCAAGAACATGAAGACACAATCATTGCCTCGGTGGAGATTGAACCAGACGTGAACTTTCTGGTAACTGATGCACTGCACTGTCTACCAGTTACCGCAGAAGCTGTACGGACCGAAACACTTCGGGACCCAATACTCAAGAAGGTTACTCAGTTTCACAAAACAAGTTGGCCACGTTCATGTCCATCTGCCGAGTTGCAACAGTATTTTCAGAGGAGACACTCACTCTCTATTGTAAACGATTGCATACTATTTTCGGAAAGAGTGGTCATCCCCAAGGCACTTCAGGAGCGCCTTATTCGACAGTTCCACGTCGGGCATCCTGGAATCAACCGGATGAAGGCGCTTGCCCGCAGTTATGTATACTGGCCCTTAATGGACAAACAGTTGGAAGAAATAGCTAACCGCTGTCAAAGTTGTGCCGATGTCTTGAAAGCACCACCGAAAGCAGAACTCTGTTCATGGCCAATAGCTACTAAGCCGTGGTGCCGCATCCTCGTCGACTTTGCAGGACCGATCAACGGGAGAATTTTCCTCATTATAGTCGACTCATACAGCAAGTGGCCAGAAGTATTTCTCATGGATAACACCACCACCAATGCCACCATATCGAAACTGCGCCAAGCCTTTAGCAGATTCGGCTGTCCTGAGACAATGGTCACTGACAATGGCTCACAGTTTACTTCAGCAGCGTTTAAGGAGTTTTGCAAGCAATGCGCCGTCCAGCACGTTCGCTCGCCGCCGTTTCACCCACAGTCGAATGGCCAGGCAGAAAGATTTGTCGACACATTCAAGCGAGCCCTCCAAAAATCAAAAGGGGAGGGACGTATAGAGGAGGTGGTTGACCGGTTCCTTTTCCTCTACCGATCAACACCGAATCCACAAGCACCAGACGGAGTCTCTCCAGCACAGGTTATGATGAACCGGAAGCTCCGCATGCCTTTCGACGCCATCCGACCGGGCTCGGAGTCCTCTGTTGGTGAAAGAAACCGCAGAATGGAACAGGAGTTTAACCGGCGGCATGGAGCAAAGAAGCGATCATTCACGCTTGGACAGAAGGTGCTAGTACGTGACTACCGGGATGGCCATGCGAAGTGGACGCCAGTGACAGTCAAAAGCAAGCGCGGAAACGTCATGTATGACGTGAAGGTGGGCGCACAGGTCTGGCCGCGGCATGCAAACCAGTTACGTCCCACATTGTGCCAGCCAGAACAAGAAAGGCCTACTGATCTCCCGTTCGATTTACTGGTGGAAACTTTCAACCTGCCGAAAGTAACAGTGGACGACTGCCCAAGGTCGAGCAACGAATCCAGAACAAGAACATCGGAACAAAGCTCTCGGGCGCTTCTGCCAAGGAGGTGGACCGACAGGCAGAGAACACCGTCCCGAAGACTGCAAGTTGATCCCAGGCTTTCCTCTTACACCTCGGAACATATCTCAGGAGGGGAGGTGTCCGGGAGAAAGTAAGAATTGCCTTGGAAATTCCCTATTTTAGCGATTAATCGATTATTAACGATTATCGCATCGATTTCGAACGTTCCTGAATGTTCTTCTTCTACACGTGATCAAAATCCACCTGACCTCTCGGGAAAAGATATGGGGAACCACTAACCTTGGCAGCTGACCTTCCAATTCTAGAAGTCGAAGGTCAGCAGAGACCTATAAATACAGCCAGGGTCCTCAGTCGTTGTACAGTGTTCGTTGGCTGCGATTAATACGTTATTTGTCAGGGTCATTGGCGTTCTGCTTTTTTCCTTCGGTTGGGCTAGAAGTTTTGCGGAGCAGTGAATTGTTATTTTTGGAGTTGCGTCTGGTGAGAAGATTATAACACCATGATTGCAAAGTTCGGTGTTTGTTCGAGCAACCTACTTAACTCCACATCTTAAACTTGCCTATAATATGGGCTGCAATATACACAGCTGATTAGTTTTAACCAATCCTCTACTCTCAGTAGGCAGTAACTACATTGGTACCTAAGGTTCCTGTGGAGAAGAGAACCTAATTCTCATTTTGCTTCTTACTTATCTGATCCAATCCAACAACCTGACTAAAGGTTTTAAGACTAGCATACACTAGCCACAAGATAGTACTTATGCACGGGTGCGGATACCAGATAACCGGAAGACTGTACACAGCGGATTGTATTCGACGAAAGCTACAAACGGAGGGAAAAGAAATGAGGCGATGAGAACGAACGCCACTGTCACAACCCACGGAGCGAAAAAGTGATGAGCTAGCCGTAGGTAAAATTGGCCGCAGAATAGGCACTAAAAACAATGATGTACAGTTGAGAAACAGTAAATTTGTACATAAAAAATATCTTTGGGTTGCTACGGAGCTACACTACTAATAAGCAGATATAGTAGCTTCTTAATAAGATAGAAATAGGCTTCAAGCAAGCTGGTCTCTACTCGTAGTAAGTGTGGTATGCGTCCGGCCGAGGGTTCCAAGGGCTTATGTTTCCGGGGCGTACATGGGTCGTACTAGACCGTGGGGGCTGAAAGGCAAAGCAGAAACTTTGTAGGCGGCTGGACAACCAGTTAGTAAGAGTTGGAGCTGGATGGACGGCGTGTTTGTGTCACATCTTGTGGCTAGCTGGACAATATTGTCTCAGCTGCCGATAGAGGACCGAGCGCGAGGCGACTAGACGGATGGCGTGAAAGCGCACGACTGGTGGCTTCTCCGGCAGCACGGCAGACGAAATAGTAATGCAAAGGGAAGAGGAAACGACGATAACAATCTAGGCTAGGCTCGACGATAACTTACTTGTTGGCTTGCTCCTACGACACTTGCGCTACAGTAAGAACAACCGAATTCGAATTCCGCCGGTATGTATTCTAGGTCAATTGTCGAAAACGAATAGTACTAAACAATCAACCAGTATTGTATATACAATATTCACTCCCTCAGCAGCTTGAATACAACTCCAGGTTACTGTAATTCGGTTGGGATTTATGTTGCAATCCGGCGGATCTTCTTGGAGGCTGACTTTGCTCAGAACTCTTATGAGATTCTGAAACTGACTCATTAGTATTTACAATGTGCACATAATAGAATGGAAACTGACCGGAATCTTTGTATCGTGCCTGATCAACATGCAGTTTATGTATGGAGCACTCATCGAGATCCAAAATTCCAACCCTATGATTTTACAGCTTGTTAACAATGATTCCGGATGATGGATGTAAATCATTGCCTCTGAAATAAAATGCTTCAGGTGTTCCCAAACTAAGCATGTTAGACCTCAAGGGTCCGGATTTGCACAATTAAGCAAGTGTATCTCCAGTGGTGGAATGCACACAGTTACGGTATTTGCGAAGGAAGTTTCAACAGACCGATCCAGTTCATCAAAAGAAGTGGGAATACAGGCGGTAACAGAATGTTTTAAACTTGTAAGAAATTTTTCAGCTTGGCCATTAGAACATGGATGTCGTGGGGCAGTAAAACGTTGACGACACCAAAGACTGCAGCCAATTGGTGACAATTGAAGGCGAAACGTGTGAGCCATTTTCACGTACAATATCCAACGGTTCTCCTTCCCTACTAAACACTTTTCTCAATGCAAGTTCTGGGTTTTTCAGTCAGGTATACCTCCGGCCACTTTGAATACGAATCCATCACTACAAGTTTATAGTGCTTCTGCAAAATTGGTCCGTAGTAAATCATGTGTACCCTTTGCCAGAGTTCGCATGTCATCGGCCATAGGATCAACTTAGACGACTACTGTAGAATCTTGTGCTTACAGTTCGGACAATCCGAAGCAGCTAGTCGCATATCCGCATCTAATTCAGGCCACCAGCACAGGCATCGAGCAAAGGACTTCTCTTTTCAAGACCAAGATGGCCAGAAGGTAATTCGGTCAGAAGAGCTGGCCTCAAATTCAGAGAATTAACGATACGGTCATTTACACGTAGTACTCCATCGGGTGTAATACACAACTCATCACGACGCACATAAAAACATCAGAAACTTCCATTTTGGAGAAACTGGCCATCCTCGTGTGAGAGCCGAAATCAATGACCCGTAATACTTTCTCTTCTCCTTGATAAGAGCTGAACGAGCGACTGGAAGCGGCTGGGTGAGTAGAGAACTCGTTTCAGAATCGGCTTCGAATACTGTTGCATTGGGCGATAAGTAGTTGATGTGAATAATGAATTTTGCACTTCTGTACTCAACCACACAGTTGGGCGCGCTGAGAGCAACACTCTACCTTTGAACCATAGCTGCCAAAGATTTAGCCAAAGAACTGGCAGGGTTGTAAATGAACTTTAGAGCTTCACGATCTGTCCCAACAGTAAAGCTGAGACCAAACAAATATTTGTGAAGTCTAGTGATTGCTCAGTATACAGCCAAGGCTTCTCGATGGGTCTGAGCATACCCGTTCTCAGCATTGTTTAGTCAACGAGATATACACAGAACAGGGTGCCCATCCTGATATAACACAGCACCTATATTGATTGGTGGGACATTTGTGCAAAGCACGATTGGTGACTTTGGACAGAAAGTACGAACAATGAACAGTGATTTATGCCGGCTAAAACAGCAATTGCTTGACCAGGCCCGCAGGATGGTGGGGCAAAACTAAAATTATCGAAAGAAATGTGTGTTGTCTGTTTAAGCGTTTATCTAGCAGATACGCTGCTGAATAATTGTAGTGCGAACGACGAGGCAGGTGGGGGACGGTTATACTTACTGTGCTCCCTGAGAGAAGTAAAAACGAGAATACTCAATTCTGTAACACCTCCTCAGGATTGTTTTGCATGTTACTTAGGTTACAAGGGATAAATAATATATTCCAAAGTAACATAGTTTAGGCAACGAAGTGATGTGGACCGAGGGCAAGATCCAATCGAAGAACATGACCATATGTTAGCATTTGCAAAAGCTTTCGAAGAACAAGCTTATGTATGTATAGCCAAATAAAACTCTTGTGTTTCAACTAGGTGGATAAAGGATCAGCAATGGATGCAAAATTATGATTGAATTTGGAATAACACTGTAAGGCTTCCATCAGTGATCCAAGAACACTGGCTTTATCCTAATCAGGTTTTGATCTGAATCCTTCAGATGTAACATGATAACCGAGACAACTGATCTCTTTGACATCAATGCAGCACTTCTTTGGGTTGATATTCACATTGGAATAAAAGTGAAAATGGGTAGTTTAGGCTGTTCTGGTCAGAGACAAACTGTTCGCTGAGTCTGGCCATTGTTGTACATGTTTCGTCACCAATCAATGACATCATCAGTGCGTTGTTGAATAGGGTGTACCCAGTAACGTAGCGTAGGGAGGCCTCGATGAGAGTGCGTCGGGTATAGTGCGCGTGCGCTTTTATATGTTTCCGTGTTTGATCGTGAATATGAGCAGTCTTATGACCTGGGTCGTCTGTCCGTGTACAGCATGTTGGACAGATATTTGACATTTAACCTTGGCCTCTCGGACTTGTGCATAGTGAACTCAGTCTGGTTACTACGGTGTCAAATTATATCGTCTATCCCGTTCGACTGGTGTTCTGATCCACCGGATTTAATCGATTAGGGTGGCGGTCCCTCGCTCGTAGTGTGGCGTATGCTGACGGCTTCCAGTTCAGCGTGTCGGTTAATTGGGTTAGCTGTGGGGTGCCATGCTTCCAGAAATGCTCTCGCATGTTTTGTACTCCCACGCGCCAGAATCATCACATTTTCCAAAGCAAAGTGGGGTCTTCTTTGTCTTCATGTGCGGAAAGCAGCGAATTTGGATCATGTCTTGTTACTGCGGCTTTGTGCTCCGTGATTCGTGGACGAAGCTCCCTTCCAGCTTGTCCGGCGTAGTTTTGTCACATTCTCTGCAATTTATGTGGTAGATAAGGTTGTTTTGATTGCTCTGATCGACTTATCCTTGCTCATGGAAATCGATTTCTTTAAGGTGGAACTTGCTTTGTGGGCCACCGAAATTCCATGTGACTGTAGTAACCTTCCTGTAAGTTCAGAAGCTTTCTTGATGTACGGACGCATTATTCGTTTGTTTTTCTGCTCTCGTGGTTGCTGCTGTTGCTGAAGCGTTCGTTTCCTTAAGCTTCTTCTGCTGAAGTTTCTCGGATAAGCGTTTTACTAAGATACTCGGCATGGGTGGTTTTCATCCAGCCTTCTCAATTCAGTTGTACTGCAGTGGGCTGACGCTATTTTGCATATGCTTTGAACGTAGCTCTTTTTGTGCTTCGTGAATTGGTTGCTGTCGTAGTTTAATATCTGATTTGTATGCTCTTTTTCCTATATACACCTGTTTGCGACGTTACATAGGTGTTCCTGTTGACCGGTAGCTTCAGAAATGGTATCCTGTTGTCACTCTCTAATTCAACTGTTCTGACCTGTTCGTGCGTCACCCCTTTCACAAAGTACACTCATCAATGTGAGCGTTTTGAGAGGCCTTGCTGTAAACCATAAGAGGACGACTAGCATTCCAATGGTTCAACGTTGTTTATGTTGCACGGACAATTGCAGTAAAGTCCTTAAGAGCAGTATTACCTGTTCTAGCTGCATTAGATTGTACTGTTCGCAATGTGTAGGCAAATCTGTCCAAGAAGTGAGACAGACAAACAAGGTTGCTGACACAATTTGGTTTTGCCCAACATGCCAAGTCATCCCAGTTGTCAAATGTTTATCTTTGCTCATGAAAAAGTGCGATAGGATAACTGAAATTATCGCGCTTTTTGTAGATACTAAGATCGACCCCGCGGAGGTAAATATGGCCACGATAGTACCTCACCCGGCCAAAGTAAGCTCTGAGCCTAAACCGAAGAAAAGAGCTGGACGCTCCAACCGCAGTGCAGCGTCTGTGATTCTAAATCCACTGGGTCACCTCACTCCCATAAGCGAGCAAGCCTCAAACAAGCCAGCTTCCACATCTTCAACCATAGACACTTCACTTGGAGATTCAGCTATGATACCGACAACTCAGAGCCGAAGGAAATCCGTTGCAGATAACAAGCAAGTAACGTACGCATCGGTTGCCTCGACAAACACACTGGGAGCGACACACATAGGTCCAACTTCAGTACCGAGCACGCGTGGCTCAAAGCAGCTTTCACCGTCAACTCCAGTGGTGCCTTTTAAACAACCCGAATTGTCGGCAAGAAGTATAAAGCTAATACTCGCTAGACAAAACCACGCTGCGTTAACTCTCGTGTGCACCAACGTTCCCGAATCCAAATCTGGCACAATAAAAAGCAAGTTGCAAAACGATCGCAACCAGTGGAGTTCCAACTGCGAGGCAATTTGTATTTGGGTTGAGTCTGCAATGCGGCGACGCCTAGCGCGTCCCCCGACCTTAGGGCACTCTGGTGAACCTCGAATTCTTCGAGGAACACTAGACGCAGCAGACGAGACAGAGGCTGTCCTGCTCCCAGCAGTTTGTCTTCGCAACTCACCGAGCGGAGTGCGCATATTACCTGATCTACCTTGGAAAGGTCAGCCAAAAGAAGCAGTAGACCAACGCGGCGTTCCCAATAGGGATAGCAAGAAAACAATATTTATTCATGGTGCTCCCGAGCTTCTGCCGTCGGGCGGGCTGGTCGGACTGCAAAAAACTGGCTAGTCCAGAAAAAAGGCCGACAGAACCCTCCCTTTGCTGCATACCTGACGGTGCGCTTGGGAGGTGTCACTCCTCCACCGCACTTTAGTCCACGGTCCTCGTCCCACGAAGAAATCCGGCCGTCTTTGTCCCACGAAGAAATCCGGCGTCTTCTTCGGCAACGCCTAAGCGGCGTTTGAGGACGAATCCGTTCGGGGCTGTCCGCGACAGGGGCGACTGTCTGTGCCTTGGGTGAGGAAGTGGACCTTGGATCGGCTGGCGAGTCACTCGGGGGTTGCGTTGAGCCAGTTGGCGAGTCACTCAAAGTTCCCTGGGCAGTCCCGGCGGTTGAGTTTCTGCAATGTAGAATTCAGAGGGGGTGGGCGAAGGTCGGGAAGTGGCTTGACGCCTGAAAGGGAACATGGCATGCATGATAAAAGCAAATACGCTTTTAAGATTTACAATATGTTTTGGGTTTTTTGTCGACTTTGCAAAACGTTTGTGGATGAGACGCAGGATAACCACTAAAGACGAAAAAGGCGTGTTAAGGGAAATAGTAAACGTTACAAAATCTGAAAAACTGACCGGACGTATGACCTGTCTACGACGTCGGTCGGTTGCCAGGGGTTCCGTCGGGATAGGTTGCGTGTCAAGGGGTACGGAGGGTTCCGGGCTATCCAGTGCTCTGGAAGTCACCACAGGTGCGGGTGCTTGTGCGAGAGCATCAGGATGGGTTCAAGTGGCTCGTCAAAGAAAGCCACTTTGAGGCGGTAGATGGACATCGTTGTTCCGTGACCATTCTGGTCTAAAGTAAAATGTTTCGGAGTCCGTTGCAGAACTCCGAAAAGGCCAGCGTAGGGAGGCTGGAGAGGGCGCCGCACTGCGTCGGTGCGGAGGAATATGTGGGTGAAGGTAGAGAGTCCGCTGTGCATGTGCACAGCTCTAGTCTGTTCACGGGGTAGTGTCGTGCGTAGTGAACGCATGCGTTGAGCTAGGGAGGACGCTAAGTTAAGCGAAGGCATACCCGACGATGCGGAAGGTGAAACAACTTCTTTTGGTAACTTGAGCGTCGTGCCGTAAACCAGCTCTGTTGGTGCACATTGCAAGTCAGCTTTGATGCTGCTGCGAATTCCTAAGAGTACGAGCGAAATTTTTTCGCTCCAGCTAGGGTCGGAGGAGGCGCAGTGCGAGGCTTTTATCTACCCATGGAAGCGTTCAGCTAACCCATTTGCTGCTGTGTGATGCGCTGGCGTATGAATGCAACGACGGCATTAAAAGTTGCGGAACGTATCGAATTGTGAAGATTCGAACGGCGTTCTTTGGTCAGTTGTGATGGTGGATTGGCATCCGTAATGCGAGACCCACCGGTCCAAGAAGGCCCGGATAACAGTCTCAGCTGTGCAGTCTGTTACGGGAATGGCTTCTGGCCATCTGGTGAAGCCGTCGACCCATATAAGAATCTATACGAATCCGCCTGACAGAAGTAATGGACCTACCGGGGCTAAGTGAACATGCGAGAACCGAGAGTCCGGGTCAGGAAATGAACCAAGAGGACTGCGGGTGTGACGATGTACTTTGGAGCGCTGGCATTGAATGCAGGCGCGAGCCCAGGTACGAACATCTCTGTTTACGCGTGGCCAAACGAAACGTTCGGTGACCAGTTTCAAAGATGCAATATACCAGGATGTGATAGTGAGTGCAGTGCGTCAAAGACTGTGTGTCTGTAGGAGACGGGCATGAGGGGTGTAGGACAACCTGTGGAAGTGTAACAGAGAATGGTTCCTTCCGTGGTTTGGAGAGGAACAGGTTGCACATGCAGCGAAGTGGACTGCAGAGTGCGCTGTATATCTTCGTCTTGAGCCTGAGCCGATGCCATGGCGGCAAGGTCGACGGTAGGGAAAGACTGGAGAGTGAAGTTGACGCGTGAGAGAGCGTCAGCCACGGGATTGTCGACACCTGAGACATGGCGTATGTCAGCAGTAAACTGCGTGACAAAGTCTAGGTGTCTTGTTTCCCATGGCGAATATTTGTCGCAAGCAGAGTTGAAGGCAAAGATAAGGGGCTTGTGATCAGTGTAGACCGTGAAAGCGCGGCCTTCCAGTGTGTGCCGGAAATGACGTATCGCTAGGTAAATGGCGAGCAGTTCTCTGCCAAACGTGCTGTATCGGGATTCCGCTGGCTGCAGGCGCTTGAAGAAGAACCCAAGGGGTTGTCATTGCCCAACAACGTGTTGTTGGAGGACGGCTCTTACCGCGACGTCTGAGGCAGCAGTCGTAATAGAAAGGGGCGCAGTCAATTTTGAATGAGCGAGGAGGGCTATGTTAGAGATAGCATCCTTGAGCTCGCCGAAGGCTGCCTGTGCTGTGTCAGGGAAAGCGAACTTACGTTCATTTCCTCTGAGTAAGTCAGTCAGTGGCTGCATAAGCTGAGCGCAGCGCGGGATGAAGCGTCGATAGTAGTTGACCAAACCACAAAATCGACGGACGTGTTTGAGCGAAGTCGGAGCTGGGAAGTCCTTGATTGCTTGGATCTTATCAGGAAGGACTTCGATACCAGACGATGAAACGAGGTGGCCTAGGAATTCTACCTTTGATTTGTCGAGTTCTTGCTTAGTCGGGTTGAGTGTGACACCGTGTTGTGTCAAGCGTTGGAAGATAGTTCGAAGATGCTCGAGATGATCTTGTTCCGATGAATTGGCTACTAAAATATCATCGACGTAGGGATAGGCGAAGTCTAGGCCACGAGTGACATCGTGGATGAAGCGTTGGAAGTTTTGTGCGGCGTTGCACAGTCCAAATGGCATTCTTAAAATTCAAACAAACCGAAAGGAATGATGACGGCCGTTTTAGAAATGTCAGTGTCTTCCACAGGTATCTGGTGATGGGCGCGAACCAGATCGATCTTGCTGAAAATCGTCTTACCTGTGAGGCATGCGGTAAGGTCCTGCATGTGTGGGATGGGATACCTAACTGGGACGGTTAGACGATTGAGTGCGCGGTAATCACCGCAAGTGCGCCAGTCACCAGATTTCTTGGGGACCATCTGCAGCGACGAGGACCAAGGACTGTCGGAAGGGCGGATTATTCCAAGTTCAAGCATGTGTTCAAACTCCGCCCTAGCTATCTTTAGTTTCTGGGGCGATAGTCGGCGTGGACGACATGACACAGGTGGGCCATTCGTCCGTATGTGGTGAGTGACTTGAGCTGTCAGGGACAAAGCTGCGTTTATTGGCTGAAGGAGCTTGGGATGCTGAGAAAAGAGATTAGCGTAGTCTGGCAAGGTCTGGGGAAATGCATAGACCGGGGATATAGATGTGACATCGGCGGTGATGCGACGTACACTGAGTTTTGCAGCGTCGAATATCATCTAGCGTTTCCCGTCGACCAAGAGGTCGAAATGCCTGCGAATGTCAATGCAGATGATGGCAAAGGGGACTGCAGCGACAGTGAATACCTGGGGGAACGTGCGCCGAAGGCTTAGGTCTAGGGTGAGCGACCGATGACCGTGGGTGTCTATTGGCGTGCCATTGGCAGCACTGAGGCTTGTCGACAGAGATAAAACGTCGATTGCCGACGGCCCACTAGTCGTGTATGTCGCTGCGGCTGTGACGGGGCTAAGTTGAGTGAATGTAATTGATTCGTTTGCTGGCTGTCGTTCGATGACACAGCCTGCTAGTTCTGCAACTGCTGCTAGAGGTAGGGCGCTTGCCACGGCAAGGATGGCTTGTGTGTTTTCCGGGAGGCGTTGCATCCACATTTCGCGGAGAATATCTTCGTCCATGCTGGATGTGCCTAGGAGCTGTTGTATCTGTCGCAACGAGACTGAAGGCATCCTGTCCCCTAGCTGCAGATCCCTAAACAGTTGCTGCAGTTCGACCTTGTCAGAGGGCGGGATTCGCTGAATGATCGCCTGCTTTAAAATGTCACATTTCGCATCGGGACGCGGGTAAGCTATGATGTCCCTCACTTGGGAGGATACACTTTGCGGAAGCCAAGATATAAGTTGATGATATTTAGCATTATCAGATGAAATTTTACAATTGTAAAAAGTGGATTCTTAATGCGCAAACCATAACAACGGGTCATGCTCCCAAAAATGTGGGGAGGCTAGCACTACGGCACAAACCACGTACGTATATGGTTTATCATCAGGATTATTTATCGTGAGAAAGGAATAAGTATATGCGGCAAGTGAGAAAACAAAACGATAGCGAGTAATGAATCACAAAAGCACTGGAACGAGCTCACCAGAATGAAAACTCAAAATGTTGGAGGGCGTGTTCTTGACAGGGGGTCACCAATTGTTGGGCGTAACCTGGGATACTAGTCGGTGAGCAATGACACATAAGACGTGTCAAATACGACAGTATAGAAGTCGGAGGCCACTGAACCCAACATATATTGTACAGGCTATGAGAATAAGAAGCGAATCAGACACAGCGAGAAACTGCAGCGAGGTACTCACCAAAACGGTTTGTGTCCACGGATGTGCAGTCAGTAAGACAAATGGACGTTTCGAAGGTTAAAACAACCGTAAAATCCAAGGTTACAAAATACTGAAGGGGCTTGTTTTCCGGTACACTACAGGTCGCTAGAGTTCGGTTGGTTCGGTCTGTGTGTATGCTCTGTTGTCATATGAAAGACGGTATGCCACTTGCATATACAAAGCCTTGCAACGCTTGTGGTTCAGCTATCGGCCGTATAAATACATAACGAAATAAATATTTTCTTCTCGACTATGCGAGGCCCGCCCATTGACGCATGATCAGGTACGTACAACTATACAGACATTTTATGGTAACTGTAACAGTGACAGTAGAAAATTGTTCGTATGTCCGTGATTGGAACTGTACAATGGTGAAAATGTGAAACAATAATTTGGCTCTCGTTGGATCGGGACCCGTTTGTTAGGACATAATCGGTCAGCCTGATATTGCATTCATACCTCGGCTAATAATAGCATGAGAATCCTGAATGATCCATTTGGAAGATAATTGAAGAGCACGCCCGAGAGATATATGAAAATACAGTGAGTTCGTGCATAAGTATCGCAAAGGTCCTCGGTGATATCGTAGAAGTAAAAAGACGACAGTGTATGCGTGAATTCGTAGAAAGAGGAGACTACAGTATATGCAGATGTAGAAGTTCCAGTGTAACGAACCTATCTAGAATAATGACGCTAGTTGACCTGCCAGTGTGAAGTCATGGGCTGTGACGTCATTCGGTGGCGAGTCACATTCGCCACGTTGCAGTGTTGTTAAATGGACATTTGTGGCTTTTTATATGGAGAACGCTTGCCAGGCGAAAACCCACCACGTCCTAGAACACTGTTGCCAATCCATTGATTGGCAACTTGTAACTGGATGTTCATTGTTGAACCTTTGTTTGCTCGGTTATTCGCAGTCAGGTTGCGTCCCATTTTTCTGCTGGCTATGCGTTGAGCGAGTGCCTATTGCGTATGGTATGTTATCTGGAAAAAATCGCAATGATGTTCCTATATGTATAGTTTATTCCTTTTTTGCGGATACCGTTTTTCCAATTACCTTTCATCGTCCGAGGGGAACTTGGGAGTGAGTTACAACAATTCTTCCGGCCCAACACTGACTGTTCCACACGAGGTAACACATGGAAACGGTTTAAGCAAAGAAGACAGAATTCGCATGGACTTCCACCCTATCCACTAGAGTGGTGAATGATTGGAACAACCTACCGGAAGAAACTGCATACGCTCCATCCGAGCAGAGTTTCAAATTTTGTTCGGGACAAACTGGAGGCCCCGTTGACTAGCCTTGAACTTGTCTCCAGAGTACCTGAGGGTTCTTATTTAGCTGAGTTTTCTGTGGTGGAAAAGCAAGTCCTTAAACTGCTGCAAGAACAGAACCCCTCCAAAGCAGCTGGGCCTGATTCAATTCACCAGAAGCTTTTGCATGACTTGGCGGTGGAACTGAGTGGACCGCTGTCGATGGTGTTTCAAAAATCAATTGACAGCTGTACATTACCTTCCGAATGGAAGGAGGCTGTCATCTGTCCTATCTTCAAAAATGGCGACAGGAGTCTGTCAGCCAATTATAGGCCGGTTAGTCTGACTAGCGTCGTGGTCAACCTGCTTGAAAAGCTGGTGAGAGATTCGTTGGAATGCCACCTGAATAGATTTAATCTACTCAATAGTGCACAACATGGATTCCGGAAGGGGTTTTCGTGTTTGACGAATTCGTTGGTTGCTCGTGAAGCTTGGGCCGAGGCAGTGGACAATGGCCACGTAGTGGATTGCTTTTCGTAGACTTCTCGAAAGCATTTGAGATGGTAATTCACTTGAGGCCATCACAAAAGCTGAGGTCCTACGGCGTATCTGGCCGCGCCCTTCACTGGGTATCTGCGTCCTTACAGGGAAGAGAGCACTGTGTACGTGTTGGTCGCAGCTTATCCTTTAAGCAAGCGGTCCTTAGCGGTGTCCCACAGGGTTCGGTCCTTGGACCGATGCTGTTCTCCATCTACGTAAACGATCTCCCTCGAGAGCTTGGGGTATCATCCTTATTGTTTGCTGATGACCTTAAGCTATGGAATGTTGTAAATGTTCCTGGGGGTTTCGAGGCCATACAGCATGCACTGGACAGACTCTGGGACTGGTCTACTTTGTGGCTACTGCCAATAAATCAGGCTAAGTGTTCTGTCCTTCGTATAGGAGCAACCTTTCCGCCTTCGAGCTACGTACTCGGTGAGGTCGAACTCCCCTTGTCTCCAACCAGACAGACCTAGGTGTCGTCCATTCATCGTATTTGCGTTCTGGTGACAACCGGAAGAAGCCGCAAGTAGGGATTTCAGAATGTTGTGGTTAATGCGCCGTTCTTTCGGGTTCTTAACTGCCGACATATTTGTAAAGCTGTTCTCAGCCTTCGTCTGGCCCCATCTGGAATACTGCGTCCAGGATTGCCCGCCCTGCCTTGTTCGGGACAAAAAGGAGCTTGAGAGTTTTGAGAGTAGGTACCAAATTGGTCGAGGGGTTACGGGGGCAATCTACCCCGAGCGTCTACTTAGCTTGGGTATTCCCTTTTATCATCCATTTACCTTTTAATTCTTTCTTACTTCACGTAACCTACACAGCGAGGTCTGCTAGCGCAGGGAACGTGGGCAGTACTTGGTTGATCAGGGTGTTTCGGGTGTTTCGCTTTAGATCTATCAAGAAGTAGCACCTTATCATTTCCTGGCACAACGATTTCTCAAGAAGGAACACTCAATGGATTTTCCTAGCGTTCCAGTCCACCTGAATCTGAACCTGGCTGCTAGACAAACCTTCGCTGAGAAGGCTGGAATCTGGCGACTGTCACTGCAACTGCGACGAACCCTCGAGGAACGTTGTAATGCAACGACACGCATTAAACCCAGTATGATACGGAATCGATGGGGCTGACACGGGATTTCCCTCCTGCTCTCTACAACTCAATGAGCTCAATGTCAAATATTCTCGGATTTCACACTGTGTTGGCGTTGCGTGTTTGCAGCTCCGAGTGGAAACATTATAAACCATTCATGTGTGGTATTTAATCACCGGCTTACTGTGACAGGCGGTGTGGTTGATCGGTGGCTGCGGAATGAGTAAGCGCATGCCGCCAACCTAATCCGACTGAATGAAAACCCGTACTTAGCTGAAAAGTAATGCTTACGTATGTGACAGTCGAAATTCATGCTGGAAGAAGGAATGAGGCAAGGGATAGGTGGTGGTTCGATTGAAATGTGCGTGTAAGGTATTCTTATGCAGATGTGTAAATGTCACCCCAGTTTTTAATATCTAATTTATGGAACTTTTTCCCGAATAGTTTGCTATACGTATGTCATTGAACTAATGGATAACATCTTTGCACATGTAAATAACCGAATGTCTGTCCACGGGCATGCAAAGGCAATGGAATGCGATTGCATATGTAAGAGCATGGTGAGGAAAACGATACGTAAGCTAACCACTGCATCACCACTCAATCCCAATCAAAGTGTTCACGCGTATGCTGCGAAATAATGCAAATCGTCACGTAAGCACAGCAGATCACTGAGGCATACAGTACAGGCGATTTCGTTAGGTGTAGGCGTGAACGGATTTGCTAAATGATTAGATGTTACATGGTACCCCGTAAATTATGAAACAAGTGCGGGGAGAACTGGTGGCTGTTGTACACGGGGCTTCATAACCTGCCAACTTACCTGTGAGAGGCTGAAATAGCTATGAGGTGAAGTGATAGTTTCGCTATAAGAAAGGTAGCTGGAAAGATGAATACGTATTCCGCATGGAAATGGGGGACGAGATGATTGACATTCACACCAATTCTAATATCGGCATCATTGTGGGGAGCGTGTCCATGGGCCCACTCAACCCGCAATGCGTGGACAGTACAATAAAATGGTGGGTCCTTAAGAGGTCCATTTTCGCGTTCCCTTGATGTAAGCCCTAAGGAGGGCAAACGTAGCGTTCCCTTGTTTGATGTCATGGAAGCGGATGGAGGAGCTGAACATGATGATGCTGTGCAGCCTTAGAGAATATCGATATACATGTACTTATGTATGCAAGCTTACCGGACGATAGTTTTATGCTCTTCACGGTCGGCGCATGTTGCAGATGGGACTGCAGTCACTGAGGCAAGGACACATAAGGCACTGCAAAGTTATTCGACGCATGCATACGCATACACCTGGTGTATGCGACGAACGGGGGGTAGGCGGGGAACTGAGGTGCGAACGTATGGGCAGCTAACGGAATCTATGAAGTGAAAAGAAACAGAGGAGCAATATCCACCTACCGAACGTTTATGGCGGCTTCGGACAGCTATGCGTCAGTTACCAGTGAGGATCTTTGTCACAGGCAAACAGGAGGATAACGGTTGAGGTGCACAAGCGGAGAACAGGCAGTCGGTTGCGTTCCAGTCTATGAAGGGAAAGGTAGAAGAAAGCACGCAAATTTACCTAGCCTGGCCAGCTATTGGAATGGCGGAGGACACAGGGCTTACGTCGCTCGCACAGCAGCGGAAAACAAACGTCGAAGATTTTTCGTCTCAGGAGAGTTCTGCATTGTACCAAGCCGGGAGTCTTTCCCCCCTTGTTCAAAGGTCTGGTCAGACCACATCTGGAAAACTGCGTTCATGCATGGGCACCATACCTACAGAAAGGTAGTACTTGCATTGAGAATGTGCAAAGACTAGGCAGTCGAGTAATACGTCAGCGTGGATTATCGTGTGAAGCCGGGTTGGGTTACTTAAATTTGTTTTCAATAAGAAGACAGATGGAAGTGACTTAACGGAGACGTTCAAAATCATGAAATGTCTCCGTGGTCTCAAGCCTCGTCTCACGCCACGTACAAAGTACCCGGCTGGACAGTAGTAGAAAGTCAACCGGCAAAGCCAGGAAAGTAGTAGGACGAGACCTGGTGTTATCGAGACTATGCGCGACGAGAGACGACAGTGGAATCAGATTGTCAAAAGGCTTTGACCGTTGGGCAGAACACTTTGCGAAGCACTGCAGTCTAGTGTAGTTATCACCTTCATTTTCGGGCATTGGTCGCTCTTCTTGATAGGCCAGTAGGTTCGAAAAGCACTCATCCTCCGATGTCGAAATTGAGATCGGACATAAAATTGAATAAAGCGGCGAGAGCAAAATACAAGAAGGGCAGTCGCACGGCGTTGACTTACTCCAGAGATATTAGAGTACCGACGGTTGTGAGAAAATCAAGCCTCCATTCTCGTTCGTCGCCTTACTGTGGAACGGGAATGTCTGACTAGGGAAGAGCAGGCCGGTTTGCGCCCAGGACGTGTCTGTATAGACCGTGTATTCACTGCGTCAGGTGCTGCAGCAGCGCCACGCATACCGCAGACCGACAATAGCTGTGTTCTTAGAGGCGTATTAGGAAATCACTTATATCGGCATCTGCAACAGCAACCATGGGTACATAGAAACGTATGTGGACACACGTATTGCAAAGGCCAGAGCTGTCTTCCTGAACACGCGGTAGCCTTGCCAACCGAAGTAATTTTCCTTTGTTTGAAAGGCCGTGTATACAAGGCCGCAGTGACGGTCGTTTTGCTTTATGGTGGTCAGACGTCCCTTTCCGTCTGAAGATCTGAAGTGACTACAAGTCATCGATCATGGTTGTCTGGGAAGCATTGCTTGTGCCCGATGCAACCACGTGTCCTTAACGAGGATGTGCGTAGCGCGTACTACGTAATGATCATCACGCTGCAGCTGCCGGTTCTAGTTCTCCACCCTGTTTGTTGTGAAGCAATCAAATGTGCACTCCGTTCGCAATTGATGCGTCGCCCATGAAGATGAATAGGGTAACCCAGTGCGCATGAAGTACTCATAGCATTCCGCATCTCTATAGCATGCATCAGTTTAACGCAATATTCCTCATCTCTGGTATGTACCAAGTTATGTAACAACCGCCATAGAAGTGTTCTATCCTCTTGTGATGCATCATGCAGGTCTGAACAACGTCTAGCCACTTGTCGCGCCGCATGAAGTCGACAAAATACCAGATGCGTCTGGTTGGACATAGGTTGAAACGCACCCATTTGAGCAGCACATATATCCATGACTATTGTCCGTGCCCGGGATGTGACAGGAATCATTCCAAGCATCGCTTCCACCGCCTCCTTGTACCCGTCCGATGTCTTATTCGGCAATAAAGCGTAGAAAAAGACATCGCAAAGCCAGTTACGTCCACCAACATGCAGTGCCACAGGATGTACCTCCCGCAGTTGATTTGGTGCGTTGCGTCCGCCAACAGCACCTCACAGTATCGTTGCACCAAGCCTTCCATGCATGAGGGTGCAAAATATACCGACGTCATTTGATCATCAATCCCATTCACCCGACACTTCCCATGCTGTTCCAACAAACGAACTATCTGAAACCCCTCTCTGCCTGTTGTACGCATGTGTCGACGCCTCATGTAACACAAGTTCCCCTTCGTCATCCGTCGGCCATGGGTCCTCCACACATGAGTCGGTAATTCACGGTTTCCCCACTTCCACACGGTTCCATCCCGCGTCGAATGTACGCACCGAAATTGTACATACCGGTACCGCAATAATTCAGTGACCTTCCTACTACTTTTTTCGAGTGCAAGTTGAGCTGGGACTGCAACCATTATCGATATCTTCTGATCGTCTTACCTTCAACACTTAGTCTTCCTTTGATATCCATTTAATATTAGCCTGCTTCTAATATGCTCAGCTTCCTATCTTCATATACCTATGTACATTGTAGTTATGGTTTCTTAGGTAATCCTTATCCCGTGGAGCATATATAAATACGGCCACATCGTCACTGTCTTTGGGTATCGCTTATTATGCCCCCCCTCTCGGATTACACTAACTACGTGCTGTTCATGCACCTGACAATCACCACCAACATTCTAACTCTCTTTGCTCTATTCCCACGCAACTATCGACTGCCGTCATCACGCATCAATACTGGAATTGATATGTTCGAACCGCATGACCTTTTGACATAAACGAAGAAGCTTTTTCTTTTTTTGTAGCTTCGTCCTCTAACCTGGGCAGTATCGACGTCTGAGATCTTACAATGGAAACCCGAAGCATTGGCTCTCATTGATTGATAGTCTGCGTGCCATATGTTCGGGCGAGACTCAACAGTACTCTGGTAGCGTTTAGACAGAGTACAACTGAAGAGCAAACCAACATGATCACTGGAACCCAGCAGAGGTGCGTAAGTAATGTCACCAACGAAATCGATTGACTTAACAAATACAAGGTCTAAGATAGACGGTACTTTGGCGGCCATGTACATAGTGGGGAGGTCAGTTAACTGACGCAACGGTACATGGTGCGTCAGGTCGAACACACCAGCGCCGAATGCGCCTGACGTTGAGCCGCAAGAAGGATCTGCCCATCAAACCTCTGGGAAGTTGAAGTCGCCCATCAACAACCACTGGTTTGCGGATTATCGGTTTTTCCAACCTGAATTATCGGTTTCTCCAATGTGAAATATGCGTTTCTCCAACCTGAATTACCGGTTGCTTTTTCGGGTATTGAGCGCCCTTCTCCCTGGCCCGTCTCTTTGGATCCGCCCTCACGCGCAGAAGTCGAATGTCAGATCAGGCTGTTGAAAGTGCATAAGGCCGCAGGGGCAGCTAGAATTCCCCCAGCTTCCTTCTAATCCGGGAGACCTACTCTAGTAGATGATATACACGAGTTGCTAGTAAAAGTTTGGGAGCAAGAAACTGTCCCGACAGACCGCAACAACTGCGTCATTGTCCCAATTTTTAAAGGAAACTCCCGTTTGGAATGCGGCAATCATAGAGGGAACGGTCTGATTTCGATTGCCTCTAAATTGCTTGCCTCCGTCATGCTCCACAGACTGGCTGACACTCTTGGAAGCTAGATTCGTGAAGAGCAAGCCGGATTTCGTCGAGGTCGGGGCTGCATCGACCACATCTTCACATTGTGTCATTTGTTGGAGCGCCGCCATGTTTATTGGCGACCCACCGCTGTCGCGTTTCTGGACATAAAAAGTGCCTTTGACTCAGTCGATCGACATGCCCTTTGGGACTGTCTGCTGAGGAAAGGTGTGCCTGATAAATGTGTAGACATTATCAAAGCGCTGTACTCGCATAGTTGGGCAGAGTGGGGGTTTATGGCAAAGTGTCGCTACTCTTCAGTATCACCAGCGGTGTGAGACAAGGTTGTCACCTGTCACCTATCCTCCTCAACGTCGCTAATGATGAAGTCATGGAAACAGCGTTCACTGGACATCACCTAGAAGGCGTAGAGCTACTTCCTGGTGAGCGATTTCTTGACTTAGAGTACGCGGACGATATTGTCCTAATATGTGACAGCTCCCACACATGTCAAGCTGCAATGCACCGATTAGCACTGGCTGTCAATCGTTTTGGGCTATGTTTTGCTCCATCGAAATGCAAAGTACTTCTACAAGATTGGCAGGGACTCAACCCTGCGCTAAAGTTTTGTGGTGATCAGCTAGAAGTTGTTCAGGAATTCTAGTGCCTGGGCAGCTAATTATTACCCGTGGGATTGAAGGTGAGGTTTCGAACGGTATGGCAAAAGCTCGACGTGCTTTTGCCAATCTCCGCCATCTGTGGCGCAGACGCGACATTACCCTCGCCCTCAAGGGCAGAGTTTATAACGCGGCCATCCGTTCAACTCTCCTGTACGGTTGTGAAACCTGGCTCATCAGGTCGACAGACTTGAAGAGGCTCGTGACATTCGATCCTCGCTGCCTTCGCAGCTTAGCTATTGCTGATGGGAGCACCGCGTGAGCAATGAGCGTGTTCGGCGTCGCGTATTCGGTGCAGGAGGAGCGGGTGAATCGCTCAGTACCATTAGATCACGCACGAGGCTCCGATGGTTAAGTCACGTGTTGCGCATGCCAGCAAACCAACTACCGTAACGTGCATTGTTCGCGCGTTGTGGGTGCGGTTGGAAGAGGAAGAGCGGAGGCCAAGCGAGGATTTGGTCGAAGAAAATGAAAACACTCACTCTCGGCTTGTTCCTCTCTCCCTTTTCTCTGAGGTCGTGAACATCGGAGAGCTTCGGGATTGAACTGAGGAACTGCCTCCGTCTGCGATGGGACGAAATAACCAACAAGTACTTACCTGGACCATGGCCTCACTTCCACTCTAACTATTTGCACCCAACCACCGATGCCCAGTGAGGGTAGCTGGACACGAATTCTTCGCTCCCCGGCAAATATACATAATCAGAGATAACTTCATGTGGTTCTGCGAAGGATCAACACATCATATTCAATAAGAATGTTTAGTACCCGACCTAACAATGGACAGGACCCAGGAACGCAATAGGCAACCAGTTATTGCATCAACCAGCGGAAAAAATGGGACGCAACCTGACTGCGAATAACCGAGCAAACAGACTTTTAACAAGAAACAGCCAGTTACAATTTGCCATTCAATGGATTGGTGGCAGTGTTCCAGGACGTGGTGGGTTTTCGCCTGGCAAGCGTTCTCCCTACAAAAAGCCACAAAGGTCCGTTTAACAACACTGCAACGTCGCGTATGTGACTCGCCACCGAATAAAGTCACAGCCCATAACTTTACACTGGCAGGTCAACTAGCGTCACAATTCTACATAGGATCGTTACACTGGGACTTCTACATCTGTATATACTGTTGTCGTTTTACATCCCACGATACGTTGCCCTTTTCCTTCCTTGTGCGCGGGCTCTTCCATTACCTTTCAGTGGATCATTCAGGTTTCTCAATCTCTTATTAGCTGAGGTCCCGTATCTCATGAGAGCCAACTTATTGTTTCGCATTTTCAACATTGTACAGTTCCAATCATGGATATATGAACAATTTTCTGCGTTACTGTTACAATTGCATTAAAATGTTTGTACCGTTGTACATATCTGATCATGCCTCCATGAGCGTGCCTCGCATAGTCGAGAATAAAATATTTATTTATTTATTTATAGAATCCCATGAGGGTTCCTTCTTAAGTAGATCGTTGAGCCTGCAAATGATGATGTGCGCAGTGGTTGATGGACCTGAAACGGAACTCCCGTAGCTCACCATGGCCAACCAGTTAATGCCCATGTTTCCTGCCCTAGCAGTCCCTGCTGTGGCAATCACATGAAGTAAGCAAAGGATAGAAAGAGAAGTCGAAGGCACAGAATAAGGAAGTGCACTTGAAATAAGAAAATAATACCACTGCGTGAAAAAGTAGAAAAGCAAAGCGAAGTATGATGCGAGTTACTCAGAAAAATGGAAAGGTTTGATGTTGCCAACCAAGAGAGACCAGTTGCTGCTCAGACCCCTTACCCGTAGATTCCTTGGTAACATTTCCGGTAACATGTTCTAGCGCTCCACGACTCTGCGTGATAGCCGGATTTCCGACCTAATCCGATGGGACCGTGGATTGTCCATGTCCAAGGAATGACTGCTTAGAGCTGGCTCTCAAGGGGGACTGAACAGCTCAGATAAACCTGGACCAACCTTCTCAGTTAATAAACTGAAGTTTAGGAGTACGTCTCCTCTAAGGCTTCTGTAGTGCATTGAACGCCTTCCCAAGCTAAGTAAACGCTCGGGGTACGTCAATCCCCTTACTCCCTCGACTAACCTAGTACCGACTCGTAAAACCCTCTGTAGCTCCAATTGTGCCCGACGAGTCAAGGCTGACAGGCCTGGACGCAGTATTCTAGAAGCCGAAAACAGACTAGTAAACATGCCTCCCGTCAAGACACAGAAAGAACGTCATATCAACCACAACATGCGGAAACCGCTGCTTCCGGCCTTCTTTCGCTTGTCGCCGGAGTGTAAAACCGAAGAGTGTACGAGGTCTAGGTCAACGTGGTTGGGTACACCGGGGAGTTCGACCCAACCGGCCAAATAATTCGTAGGAGGACAACCTCCTCCAATTGGAAAAACGAAGCACTTTGCCTGATTTATGGGCAGTAACCGTAAAGCCGTCCAGTCCCAAAGTTTATTCACTGCTCCATGATTACCTATCGAACCGCCATGAACCAGGACATTGTTCCACAGCTTCAGGTCATCTGCAAATAGCAGCGTTGGTATCTCAAGCTCCGCGGGTTGGTCATTCATCGAGAGCAGCAGCGGTCCAAGGACCTAGCCCTGCGCCCGCCACCGAGCAGATTGCCCCTGTCCCCATTTTTGAAGATGGGGCGGATTGCAGCTTTCTTCAATTCGGAAGGTAATGCACAGCCGTTAAGGGATTTCGTGAACACCATAGGGAGTGTTTCACTTAGTTACCAGGCCAACTTATGCAACAGTTTCGGGTGAATTTAATCCGGTTCGGAGGCCTTAGAGGGGTTCATCCCTTGTATCAGCTTAGGAAACCTTCTCTGCTACAATAAATTCGGATAATTCCTGGACCCTCTGGGATCCTGCAAACCAGCTCAACGTCTGTCAAGGCGGTTTCCTTTACGAACCCCGTCGCATATTGCCCACTAAGTAGGCAGGCTTTGTCATAGTCCGTATTCCCATGAGTGCCGTCATCACGCATCAATACTGGAATTGATATGTTCGAACCGCATGACCTTTTGACATAAACGAAGAAGCTTTTTCTTTTTTTGTAGCTTCGTCCTCTAACCTGGGCAGTATCGACGTCTGAGATCTTACAATGGAAACCCGAAGCATTGGCTCTCATTGATTGATAGTCTGCGTGCCATATGTTCGGGCGAGACTCAACAGTACTCTGGTAGCGTTTAGACAGAGTACAACTGAAGAGCAAACCAACATGATCACTGGAACCCAGCAGAGGTGCGTAAGTAATGTCACCAACGAAATCGATTGACTTAACAAATACAAGGTCTAAGATAGACGGTACTTTGGCGTCCAGGTACCTAGTGGGTAGGTCTATGAGCTTATACGGAGGTACATGGTGCGTCAGGTCAAACACCTCTGCGCCGAATATGCCTGACGATGAGTGGCAAGAAACAACTGACCAACAAACCTCTGGGAAGTTGAAGCCGCCCATCAACAAACACTTGCTCTTGGACAGGGAGCAACTGAAGTTAAGTACCTCTTTGGATACGCTCCCAAAGCTTTTATACGCAAGCATAAGTGTAGCCTGAGCCGAGGATGTGCTACTCCCAGCCGACAGAGCTTCAAAGGTTTTGTCATTGACTGAAATAAGCGAGTATTCAAAATTTCAAGCCTACAGCTCACATAAACAGCAATGCCCCCTCGCTGTCGGCCAGCGGAGCGATCGCAGCTATATAGTGCGTAGCCAGATAGATGTACTTCACCATTCGTTATGTCCTGACACATCCACGTTTTAGTGCATGCGAGTATATCGGGATGAGACCCATCTACAAGCAGACTCAACTAGTACACCTTATTCCTTAGACTGCGCACAGCACTTAACGCTATCTGAAGGTATTCGTTAGATCCAGACCTGAGCCGTGCGTTACCAGAATTGGCAGTGGTAGGGCGGGAATGGACCGCCGCCTAACCACCCGAAAACCCACTAACCGGAGACCTTGTTCACTGGTGCTCGCCTGCTTTTGAGATTCCTGATGGCCTCAGCTTATCGGCAAGCCGAAAGTCTGACTGAACGCTAATATTGGTACCTTTTAGCTTACACTCAAACCGCATGACAGCGCTGCATTCCTCCGGGGTAGAGAGTATCACACGAAGTACCTGCGATCAAAGGGTTTGGTACACTAACGGCGACGTACCCCTGTCTACTCAGTTTTCTGACCGTAACGCCAGGAAAAGCAGGCGGAAGCTGCTCCGTTCCGCACATTTAAAACCATTGAAGGTTGTCTATCTGCGATCAACAGGAAGGACAGTAATAGCTTTAACCGCGTTACGGAATATAACACTACTTTCCGTGAAAGAATCGCCACGATGGGATGTATTAACCCCACGGGTCTTTGGTTTGACACTTGGAGCAGGTGGCTTCACCACTGGTGATGGGAATCGCTTTAGCCCATCCAATGAAGTAGCAACCGCAGGGTGCTTTTCGCTCCATTGTCGATGTCTTAGTTTTTTCAGGTTCTCGATTCCACCGAAAGGCTTTATGGCAGAGTTGTTCTGCTCTTTCTTCTTGCTAACGGGAGCACGATCGCGTGACGCTTCTTCGCTTTGAGCAGAATCCAGCAAACATTCAGATCATGCCTTCGCGGTGACAAACCGAGATATCCGGCACCTTGGGCTAATAAGTAGTGCGTGTGGAATCTTCGCCCTCGTACAACCTTCAGACGGTCTGACAAGTAACGACACTTGGCTTGTTTCCGGTGTCTAGACAACTGTGGCATCTTTAGCAGAGCTAGAACCAGCAGTTCGGCGTCGATCAGGGTACCCTTAGATAGGACGTCCGAAGCAGCTTCATTTTTTGTGGTCCCTAGCCATTTGGACGGGTGACATAATGCTTGGTGCCACAACTGGATCTGCTGTGAAAGCGATCAAATCTGCGTTGTTGGAGACCGGTAGCGTCGTCATGAGCAGCTCACTCTTAAGGCGAAGACCTGAGAGCATCGAGAACGAACGCTCTACATTTTGCAGCCGGGTATCAAGAGATAGGTCTGTCGTACGAAGGGCCGCGCGGCCATGCTGGCGACTACAGCAATTGGCACAACTGGAAAGCAAGTTTTCGCTGGAGGTGAGCGCTGCGTACTGCTCGGTATTTAGGTCCGTACAAAGCTGGTGGTACTATCGGTTGCAGACATCGCACTGTATACCGCCGGAATCGTCAGTTAGTGGTATATTGCAGCTTGGACTGCCACAATGTGCGATAACATCAGAATCCAAGGCACCAGGAACAAGAGCCTAGGTGCATTGCGAGACCGACATAGTGAAAAACAGAGTGGAATTATAACAAGTATACGACAGTCAAGCGATTACAATAAAAAGACAAAAACTGGGTACAAAACGGGAATAAAACTGGAAAAACACGGAAAAATGACCCATAAGCGCGAAAGATGCTTTGACCAGAACCGCTTTAATCCATTAAAGATACCATGGATCAGAGGAAATTTGACAATAGGCAAAGTCCATTACAAGTGTTTATGCAAACACCGGTTTCCACAATATTGCAGCTAAAAAGCTCGATCAGTATTGCACGCCAAAAATCGAGTTACCGCGTAGTACTTCTCTAGTTGCTTCGCAGTATACGTACGATATTTGAAAAAGCTACTGGCAGTCGCAAATTGAAAGTTGCGAACCGCTTCCTCCACTTCCTGCCAGCTTTTATAACGATCGCAGACCATACGGCAAAAAGCAGCGGTGTCATCCAACATGGACTGTACAACTACTGTGAGTGCTACGCGGTAACGCGATATTTTGGCGTGCCATACTGATCGAGCTGTTTACGTGAAACATCGCAAATCGCAGTGTTTGACGATACACTCGTGACAAAATTTAACCACTCTCAAATTTTCTCTGCGATCAATTGATTATGTCTAACTCACAATGTTTGCATTGTGCGAAAGTGGTGACTAAGGGTATCCAGTGCATTACCTGCAAACTCTGGGCATGTGGCCAAAAGCGTCGCTCGATACTTACTGAACCGCTCTTCACGACCTATGCTGAGCACAAGGGTTTGCTATGGATTTGTCGATATTGCATTGATGCTGCTGCGTTGGCAAGACGTCCGCCACATCAGCATCCTGAAAGACATTCTTCCGCTCCTTCTGCTAGGCGTGCCAGGAAGTGGAGCAACGCATCTTCCAGCGACGCTCCAAAAGTCGCGACCACCTCCGCCCTTCTACTTTTCATTCGGACCCATTGATACCATCCGGCCTGTTGAGCCTACCACGAACTCATATGCGGACGTAGTGAAGGAGAAAGCGACCTTGGCCTCGTGTGGCCTAGGTCCAGCCACATGTGTCACCAAGACTAAGACTAAATCTTTGAATAAACCTCAGCTTCCATCTTCTCAGTCACAAATGAAGATAATTCTCTCCAGAATTTCTTAGCTGGAAAAAATGATAAGGGAAAATCCATCATCCCGTAATCCACCAATTCCAGGGCGCATTCAGCCATCTCGTGACCGCTGTCTCATCCTCATGAACGCCACAGAATTGTACAAGGCTACCTTGGATGATTAAATACTGCTCGAGCGAATGATTTCTCTACCGGTTGATGCAGGCGAACAGGGAATAAACATTGCCTCTGCCTTCCGTCTCGGTAAGAAGCAGGAAAGTTCCTCCAAGCTTCGACCCCTCAAGATTGTATGCGGAAACGAAAAGTGCGCGCGCATCCTTCGACGGACGCCCCGTCTCAAAAGGTGAACCTTGCTACGTGTTACTGGACCTTTCTCCCGAGGACCGAAGTAAAATGAAAAGGCTGTAGAGGAGCTCCGAACGCGCCGGGCGAGTGGTGAAACCGACCTACATATCGTGGATTTTTGCGTAGTTCGGAAGAGCACAAGAGTGCGCTGGAGGCCGATGCTTGTCACCCCCAGACAGTAAAGCATAAAAACGGACTACGCGTGTTATCTGCCAGTGTACGCAGTCTAGGGAATAAACTGGACGAAATTCAGTTGCTTACTTTGGAGACTCGTCCGGACCTGATGGCCTTCACCGAAACCTGGCTATTCTCAGTTATCACGGACTCGGAAGGGTCCACCCCTGGATATCACCACTCCCGGTCCGATCGTCACGGGGTGAGGTCAGGTGGTGGAGTAATTCTCTACTGGAAGACAGGTCTCAAAGTACATTTAGTTGAAGCTATCAGTGACCTGGATGACAATTTCGTAGCCCTCTGGTGCCGTGTGCATGACGGATGCAGATTTCTCTTGGTCGGTCTCGTCTACCGAGCGCCATCGGGTCACGGAGCGCGCTTGTTGGGCTCGATAAAGATGTATGGTGGGCACAATGACTATCTAATCTTGGGAGATTTCAGTGCACCGGATATCGATCGGGACCTACTTCTTTGTGCTCACCAATCTGACTCCTTCGATGCCTCATTGCTTAAAACCGCTCTTGACTGCAGCCTCGTTCAACATGTCTTGACGCCTACTCGTATTTTCCCAGACCAGACCCCGCACATCCTAGATCTCTTGCTCTCCCCGGCAGATTCGGCAAGAGCGATCATTGTGTTGTTTCATTCCACTGGACTCTTCGTCACACGATCCATAGCAACGGTGGTCACCGTCGGAATTTTTGGCGTACCGACCCACTCTGTCTGAAAACGGCCGCAAGCGCTACGGATTGGGGGTATCCTTGAAAACATTCACCTCGACGCCGCGTGGAATCTCGTACTCCCCAAAATGACGTCGTTAATCGAGCAGGTCGTTCCTTCCTCCCATCGAAAGCCTTTCGCTGGAGGTCCACCTTGGATGGATCGAGAGTTGAGGTCAACTATGAATAGAAGGCGCAAATTATGGGACCGCTTTAGGCGATCTCATTCAGAACTGGACTTCTTTCACTACAAGCCTGTCAGAAATGTTTGTATGGCAATGAAGCGCCGGAAACACCAACAGTACAAACTAGCGTTGGCAAAACCCTCTAGAATCGCTCCTAAAATGCTCTACTCTTATTTGAAAAGAAGCACTAGAGCTGGTAATGGCATCCCTGCTTTGTGTTCCTGCGATCATCAAGCTTTACTTCACGAGGACGCTGAGAAAGCTAGTCACTTGGCTACGCAATACGCCTCTGTTTACGCAAAAGAAACACCATTTAGTGACAGAGCCGTAGCCACCTTTCCATCTTCGTTGGCCCAAGTAGATATTAACACGGATTCTGTGCTGAAACCTCTTCTTCAGTTAGATCAGTATAGCTCACCCGGCCCTGATGGATGGCATCCTTTATTCCTCAGGACTATGGCGGAATACATAGCTTCACCCATATGTCCAGTCTTTCGTCGCTCACCAGAAGCTGGCCATCTTCCTTCAGATTGGAAAGTGGGTACCGTCATACCTAGTTACAAAGGAGGAAGTCGACATGATCCGGCCAATTATCGTTCAATCGGTTTGACGTCAATAGTGTGTAAAGTTGTGGAACGGATCCTAAAACAAGCTGTTACTGTTCATCTTGGGGGACAGAATGTCATCATGCATGGGTTCATACATGGGTTCAGAAAAGCACGCTCCTGTACCTCGAACTTGCTCGTTGCTAAGGATATCTGGGCAAGGTGGCTAGACTCCAGCAAACGCTTGGACTTTGTTTGCTGACTTCAGCAAACCTTTTGACAAGGTCCCACGTAAACGGCTTCTGTTTAGGCTCCAAGGAATCCGTATTTCTGGGAACCTGCTGTCTTGGATCTCCGACTTCCTAAACGACCGCTCTATGCAAGCGAAGGTGAACGACACATTTTCTGCTCCTGTTCTCATGACGAGTGGGGTCCCCCAGGGCTCTGTCCTCGGTCCCGTACTTTTCAATATCATCAACGACTTACCATCCACTCTTCAGACGGATTGCTTAACCTACGCCGACGACCTAAAGCTATGGATGGAAGTGTCCAGCCTTGAAGACGCCGACAAATTACAAACTACGCTCGATCTACCCCACGACTGGTCGATTAAGTGGCGGTTGCCCGTAAATCGTGCTAAATGCTTTGTTCTCCCCGTTGGCTCATCAAACCCATTTGTAACTTACCACATTGATGTTTCCTTGCTCAGAAGCGCAACCCAAGAGAGGGACCTTGGAGTGATAGTGTCTTCAGACCTCAACCCTATTCAAGACACCCAGGAGAGGGTCGCCGCGGCCTACTGGATGTTCTATTCTATATCTAGAGGGTTTTCTCTCCTGACCCCGGGACTTTTCCGACTCCTCTTTGGCTCGCATGTACTCCCGATTCTCGAATACGGGCTACCCGCTGCTTACCCTTTCACCAAGTCCGAATGTGATATGATAGAGAAGGTTCAACGGCGTGGATCCAAATCCGTCCCTGAGTTGTGAGATCTGTCGTTTCCACACCGACTTCAACGACTGAACTCGTTCTCTCTAGGTTACCGCCGTCACCGAGGAGATTTGATATTCACTAGACGCATTCTCAGAGGAGAACTGGGTTGCGAGTTACAGGACACATTTCAACGCAACACTGAAAGTTCGACACGAGGCCACCGCATGAAACTGTTCAAACAGAGGAATCTCCGTGTGCGGCTCAATTTGGCCCTATCAACTCGCGTGGTGAATGCTTGGAACCGGTTGCCGGATCCTGTTGTTGATGCTGTTGATTTCTTACGAATGAGATCGTGATTGGAGGGGATGCTAAGCAGGAGGGGGATGGACACAGGAATTCACAACACAAACGCCATTGTGGCCGGCTCCAAGCCATATCAGCAAGTGTGTCCAACCAAACGTGTTCACCGTCCTTAGGACCCCATCTAGGCAGTCGGGATGAACCAACCCACCCAGCTTCGAAGTGAGTGTTTTCATTTCCCTCGACCAAATCCTCGCTTGGCCTCCTCTCTTCCTCTTCCAACCGCACCCACAACGGGCGAACAATGCACGTTACGGTAGTTGGTGTGCTGGCATGCGCAACACGTGACTAAACCATCGGAGCCTCGTGCGTGATCTAATGGTACTGAGCGATTCACCCGCTCCTCCTGCACCGAATACGCGACGCCGAACACGCTCATTGCTCACGCGGTGCTCCCATCAGCAATAGCTAAGCTGCGAAGGCAGCGAGGATCGAATGTCACGAGCCTCTTCAAGTCTGTCGACCTGATGGGCCAGGTTTCACAACCGTATAGGAGAGTTGAACGGATGGCTGCGTTATAAACTCTGCCCTTGAGGGCGAGGGTAATGTCGCGTCTGCGCCACAGATGGCGGAGATTGGCAAAAGCACGTCGAGCTTTTGCCATACCGTTCGAAACCTCACCTTCAATCCCACGGGTAATAATTAGCTGCCCAGGCACTAGAATTCCTGAACAACTTCTAGCTGATCACCACAAAACTTTAGCGCAGGGTTGGGTCCCTGCCAATCTTGTAGAAGTACTTTGCATTTCGATGGAGCAAAACATAGCCCAAAACGATTGACAGCCAGTGCTAATCGGTGCATTGCAGCTTGACATGTGTGGGAGCTGTCACATATTAGGACAATATCGTCCGCGTACTCTAAGTCAAGAAATCGCTCACCAGGAAGTAGCTCTACACCTTCTAGGTGATGTCCAGGGAACGCTGTTTCCATGACTTCATTATTATCGAAGTTGAGGAGGATAGGTGACAGGTGACAACCTTGTCTCACACCGCTGGTGATACTGAAGAGTAGCGACACTTTGCCATAAACCCCCACTCTGCCCAACTATGCGAGTACAGCGCTTTGATAATGTCTACACATTTATCAGGCACACCTTTCCTCAGCAGACAGTCCCAAAGGGCATGGCGATCGACTGCGTGAAAGGCACTTTTTATGTCCAGAAACGCGACAGCGGTGGGTCGCCAATAAACATGGCGGTGCTCCAACAAATGACACAATGTGAAGATGTGGTCGATGCAGCCTCGATTTCGACGAAATCCGGCTTGCTCTTCACGAATCTAGCTTCCAAGAGTGTCAGTCAGTCTGTGGAGCATGACAGAGGCAAGCAATTTAGAGGCAATCGAAATCAGACCGTTCCCTCTATGATTGCCGCATTCCAAACGGGAGTTTCCTTTAAAAATTGGGACAATGACGCAGTTGTTGCGGTCTGTCGGGACAGTTTCTTGCTCCCAAACTTTTACTAGCAACTCGTGTATATCATCTACTAGAGTAGGTCTCCCGGATTAGAAGGAAGCTGGGGGAATTCTAGCTGCCCCTGCGGCCTTATGCACTTTCAACAGCCTGATCTGACATTCGACTTCTGCGCGTGAGGGCGGATCCAAAGAGACGGGCCAGGGAGAAGGGCGCTCAATACCCGAAAAAGCAACCGGTAATTCAGGTTGGAGAAACGCATATTTCACATTGGAGAAACCGATAATTCAGGTTGGAAAAACCGATAATCCGCAAACCAGTGGTTGTTGATGGGCGACTTCAACTTCCCAGAGGTTTGATGGGCAGATCCTTCTTGCGGCTCAACGTCAGGCGCATTCGGCGCTGGTGTGTTCGACCTGACGCACCATGTACCGTTGCGTCAGTTAACTGACCTCCCCACTATGTACATGGCCGCCAAAGTACCGTCTATCTTAGACCTTGTTTGGTCTCCTGTGCTCATGGATCACTACATGGCAAATTTACCCCCCACTTGTATCTTGACGCAACAGTTTTTGCGCGCCACGGCGCCATTATGATCCTTGGTCTGACTATTGCCTGACAATATGCTCGCTCTTATGGACTACATCTTTTCGTTTATTCCTTTCATTGTAACAAAATATTTTAATATTCCAAAGAAGCTATGCTTGTATGCATATTTGATCATGCCTTTTAGAGGTGTGTCTCGCTTTACAGAGAATATACTATTTATTTATTTATTTATTTATGTATTTGTTAAGTCAATCGATTTCGTTGGTGACATTACTTACGCACCTCTGCTGGGTTCCAGTGATCATGTTGGTTTGCTCTTCAGTTGTACTCTGTCTAAACGCTACCAGAGTACTGTTGAGTCTCGCCCGAACATATGGCACGCAGACTATCAATCAATGAGAGCCAATGCTTCGGGTTTCCATTGTAAGATCTCAGACGTCGATACTGCCCAGGTTAGAGGACGAAGCTACAAAAAAAGAAAAAGCTTCTTCGTTTATGTCAAAAGTTCATGTGGTTCGAACATGTCAACTCCAGTATTCATGCGTGATGACGGTACATATCTGACCTGGGAAACGCGCGTTAGGAGACCTGATGTTAGTGAAAATCTAAACCATGTGAGTGGGCAGCCTATCCACTGCTCATCAAAACGCTTAGAGCGGGACCTGATGACCTTCCTCCAGCCCTCTACAAATTCGGCGGACCTGCTCTTGTGGATGATTTGCACCAGTTACTAGTCAAACTGTGGGAGCAGGAAACTGTCCCAACCGATTGGAGCCGCTCCACGATAGTCCAAATGTTCAAAGGAGGCTTACGATCGGAATGCGACAGCCATAGTGGACAGTCTGATCTCCATCGCCTCCAAGTTGCGTGCCTCTGCCGTCCTTCATAGATTGACTGGCACTCGTGAAAGCCAGATTCGTGAAGGGCAAGCTGGATTTCGTTCAGGTCGTGGCAGCACTGACCACATCTTCACTTTGCGTCAGTTGTTGGAGCACCGTCACACATATTGACGGCCGACCCTTGTCGTGTTCCTCGATATAAAAGGTGCATTCGATTCGGTGGATAGACATGCACTTTGGGACTGTCTACTCAGGAAAGGTGTACCTGAGAAATATGTAAATATTATCCGAGCATTGTATGCGCGTAGCTCCGGCAGAGTGAGGGCTTACGGCAAGTTGTCGTCGCCCTTTAATATCTCCAGCGGCGTGAGACATGGATGCCCGCTGTCACCTTTCCTCTTCAACTTCGCTGTTGACGAAGTCATGGGAATCGCGTTCACAGCACGCGACATAGAAGGTGTGGATCTGCTCCCAGGAGAACGACTTCTTGACTTAGAGTATGCTGATGATATTGCCCTGATCTGTGACAGCTCATAAATGTGCCAAGCGGCACTGGACAGATTAGCATTAGCTGTCTGTCACTTCGGTCTTTGCTTCGCACCCTCGAAGTGCAAAGTGTTCCTCCAAGATTGGTCTGGACCGCCTCCTACGCTGACCCTTGGTGAGGATCAGGTAGAAGTCATTCAAAAATTCAATTACCTAGGAAGTTGTATCAGCGCCCGTGGGATTGAAGATGAGATCAAGAACTGTATAGCCAAAGCTCGGGGCGCTTTTGGTAACCATCGCCACTTATGGCGCCGGCGCGACATCACTGTTGCCCTGAAGGGTAGAGTGTACAATGCAGCAGTACGTTCGACCATACTGTACGGTTGTGAAACCTGGCCGCTTAAAGCAGCGGACCTGAAGAGGTTAGTTACGTTCGACCACCGGTGCCTTCGTAATTTAGCTCACATCTGGTGGGAGCACCGCGTGAGCAACGAGCGTGTTCGACGCCTAGTTTATGGCACAGGAAAAGGAACTGAACCGCTCAGCACCGTTATTTCACGCATCAGGCTCCGATGTCTTGGCCACGTGTTACGCTTGCCAGCCCACCGACTTCCGCGACGTGTTTTGTTTGCTCACCGGGGATGTGGATGGAAGAAGAGGGAGGGTGGCCAAGTGATGACTTGGTCCAGAGGAATGAAGGCTCTCACTTCTGAGCTGGCCTCGGTTGGAGCGTCTCGGCTCCCTGGTTGGGGTCCGAAAGACGAAGAACACGTTTGGTTGGACACAATTGCTGATATGGCTAAGAGCCGACCTCAGTGGCGTTCACGCTGTGAGTTTCTTTGTCCCACCCCATCCCTCTCAGCCTCCCCTCCAACCACGATCTCATTATTTAACCTTATATAATTTCACATAGTAATATTTTTTGATGCACAGCAGCCAGCAGGTAGCTTACCGGAACGATGCCCATCAGTTACCGGTATCTCAGCCAGTTTGCAATAGTTGCATTTTATTTTCTTTTTTTATGTATTGCTGCACAGTAGCTGAGGTATTCCCCACCTCTAGCTAACGCGTATAATGGTGATGATGATGATGATGACGGTACTCATGCGCGTACGGACTATGACCAACCCGCGTACTTAGTGGGCAATATGCAGCAGCGTTTGTAAGAGAAACCTCTTTGACTGGCGTTGAGCTGGTCTGCAGGATCTCAGAGGTTTCAGGACTATTTGAGTTTATTGTAGCAGAGACGGAAATTCGTAAGCTGTTACAACAGCTGAACCATTCTAAGGCCTATGGGCGTGATTTAATTCACCCGAAACTTGCATGAGTTGGCTGCGGAATCGCTTGACAGCTGTGCATTACCTTCCCAATGGAAGGAAGTTGTCATCTCTCCCGTCTTCAAAAATGGGGACAGGAGTCTGCTTGCAAATTGCTGGCCGGTTAGGCTCACGAGTGTAATAGTCACACTCCTCCTGAAACTGGTGAGAGATTCATTGGAGAGTCATCTGAGTAGATTTAATATACCTAGCTATGGACAACACGGATTCCGGAAGGGATTTCCGTGTCTGTCAAATCTACTGGTGTCTCGCGAAATTTGGGCGGATGCAGTGGATAACGGCCACGCAATGGACGTGCTCTTCATCGACTTTTCGAAGGCATTTGCCAAGGTACCGAATTTGAGGCTCGGGTAAAAGCTGATCTCATAAGGGGTAACTGGCCGCGCAATTCAAGGTGGGACTGGCTTCTTGAATGGTAGAGAACAGTTTGTACGGGTAGGCCGGGGCCTATCCTTCAGGCAGTCTGTCCTCAGTGGCGTGCCGCAGGGTTCTGTTCTTGGAACGCTGCTGTTCTCTATCTATGTGAATGACTAACCTATGGAGCTTGAGGTACCGTCGCTGCCATTTGCTATTGACCTGAAGCTGTGAAACTGTTGATGTTCCTGGGGTTCCGAAGCTATTGAGTGAGACTTGGATAATCGCTGAGATTGGCCTACTTTATGTTTACTGCCCATAAGTCAGGCAGTGTTCCATTTGAATTGAAGGAGGTTGTCCTCCTACGAAGTCCTTAGTCGGTAGGGTTGAACTCCCCCGTGTATCTAGTCAGGTTGCCCTATGCGTTGTACACACTACGGCTTTACACCCCGGCGACAACTGGAGGAAGGTCGCAAGCGGAGGTTTCCGCCTGTTATGATGAGACGACGTTCTTTCGGAGTCTGGACGGGCGGCATATTTACGAGGCTGTTCTCGGCTTCCGTTCGGCCTCATCTGGAATACTGTAGCCAGGCGTGTCCGCCCTGCCTCATCCGGGCCAACTAGAGTTGAGAGGGTTTTACGGGTGGGTACTAGTGTCCGGGAGAAAGTAAGAATTGCCTTGGAAATTCACTATTTTAGCGATTAATCGAATATTAACGATTAGCACATCGATTTCGAACGTTCCGGGATGTTCTTCTTCTGCACGTGATTAAAAGCCACCTGACACCTCGGCAAAAGATTAGGGGAACCACTAACATTGGCAGCTGACCAACCAATTCTAGAAGGTCAGTAGAGATTTATAACTACAGCCAAGGTCCACGGTCGTTGTACAGTGTTCTTTGGCGGCGATTAATACGTTATTTTGTCAAGGTCATTGGCTTTTTGCTTTTTCCTTCGGTTGGGCTAGAAGTTTTGTGGAGCAGCGAATTGTTATTTTTGGAGTAGCGTCTAGTGAGCAGATTATAACCAATGGCGGCGGAGAAAATTGGAAATGTGAGGAATTTTTCTGCTGAACAATTTTCAAACCTGCGTTTTCAACAGCAAGCTCAAATGGAGGCACAAATGAAAATGATTGAAAACCTGACACAATGCTTAAGTTTGCAAACAACAGGCGCAGCGGCACGGGACACGCAGACGAGGTTTCCGTTCTTCGTATGGGAGCAAATTTTTCACGTTTCAGGTATGTACTGGGGTTGGTTAAACTCCCCCTTGTCTCCAACCACCTAGACTTACGCGTCGTGCATTCCTCGTCTTTGCATTCTGGTGACAGCTGGAAGAAGGCCGCAAGTAGAGGTTTTAGAATATTGTGGTTAAAACGACGTTCTTTCGTAGTCTTAACGGCCGACATATTGGTGAAACAGTTCTCCGCTTTTTTCTGCACCCATCTGGATTGTTGCGTGCAGGCTTGCCCGCCCTGCCTTTTTCGGTACAAAATGGAGCTGTATAGGGTTATGAGAGTAGGTACGCAATTGGTCGAGGTGTTACAGGGGGGCATTTGTACCCCGAGCGTCTACGTCGCTTGTGTGTGTATTCAATGCACTGACGACGGGTTCGAGGAGACCTAACGGTTACTTGCAGCATTTTGACAGGTAAGGTTGGACCTGACTTGACCTGGCTATTTAGCCCGGCTAGGTTGCCTTGTCTTCGCGGTTATCCCTTCCCTTGATCTTCTCTTCTCCTGACCATATCCACCTTCAAACTGTTAGTTCTTATTCTGTCATTCTCTTCACCCTTCGGTGTTATCTTTCATTTTAGTGAGTTTCATTCCCCTCTATGTAACATTTACCCCATACGGCCTGACTACTTAACGTAACTTACACTGCCGAGACTGCTAGTGCAGGGAAAGTGGGCAGTAATGGGTTGATCATGGTGTTTCAGGAGTTTCCTTTAATATCTACCAAGACCTACCACCTTCTCATTTCCTGCCTCAACGATGTGCATAAGAAGGAACACTCACTGGAGTTTGCTATCATTCCAGTGCAACTGAATCTAAGTCTGAACACCCCTATGCCTCCCTGGGCAAACGGTTAATGCCCATGTTTGGTGCCCTATTAGTGCCTGCACGGAAAAAGAAATGCGCATTAAAGAAGGAAAATGATATCAATGCTCCAGAAGAGGTAGAGAATAGCAGGTTGAGGTACGAAGATTTGAGTTACTCAGGGAACTGGAACAATTTTGTGCTGCCACGCGAAAGCTGCAAGTCACCCCTGGAACCCCTAAACGCCAGAATCCCTGTTAACACTGTGCAGAAGCATGTCGATGGTCGGTTAGTACACCTTCAAAGAGGGACCGTGTAGAGTTGGGAATGATACCGGGAGTATGTACCTCAGGTACATAATAACCAGGCCTCGCAGTGAGGACGCAAGCTGTTCATTTGCGGCTCCCCTTGTTGTTGACGTCCTTCACGGCCTCTGTGTTATCTAATGCTGCTAACAAACATGATGTCACGTATTGCTGATTGGATAACGGAGTGCCTGAAATGGAGATAATGCCGGACCGTAAAACAAGTGTTCCCTTAAATCAACCATAGATAGAAGCGGCAGGCAAGGTAAAGGAAAGGATAAGCTGTTCAGTCCCATGCGAAATGGTCACGCACGTATGGGTGAGGTAATTCATACTCATCCCCACGCGGCGGATCACTAAGCATCTGGGAGGTGATGTGATACGAGAAATGCAGTTTGAGCGCTAGGAATACTTGTACCATGTATGATACATCAAGCGTGCTTCTTACCTTGTCAACGAAGGTTACTCCGGTGCCATGCAAAGCGCAATCGTTAATCCGGTTGCTTGGAAGGTGGCGCTGTCATGAAGGAACTCATAATTAAACGCGCATCCTAAAAAGGCAGCGGAATTGTGGGTGCTTCTGATGTCCGTAGGCACACCTGACCACCCCCAGTATGTGTGATCCCGTGACATAAACGTCATGTAGAGAAGGCACCGCATATGGGAGCAGTGGGTGTACCTAACGATCAAGCGGAAGCAATGGAAAGCACGGTTATGAATGAAAGAAAAAGGTAGTAATATGAAAAAGAAAGACTTACATACACCGATGGCAAGTGAATTATTCCTCTCCACTGTACGAGACGCATACCTGATGATACCAAAGGCGGCAATCGCAGCACATGACCCAGTCAACCACCTGTCCACTCTGTGCCTCGCAGTCAGCTTGTAGGCACGAAGCGCACTTGTCATTGTCGTAGTTGGCTGGGATTGGCGCATGGCTGCGACGCATCCTTGGAGGCCTATACACCTTAGACGTTTTCGTGTGCAAGTCGCGAAAACGAAGTGTCCTTCATGCTCCTGACTAGGTGACGATTCTGTAATTGGAACTAAATATTGCTTACGCCTTGTGCCTTCCCTGGTACCCTGACTCGTCCCTTCCCCAACCCAGTGCATTACGTTTGCGGTGGATGAAACCTCAACCTCCTCTTGAGAGCTGCTAAGGTTCCGTAGGAATTCCCGCGACTGATCCATAACCTCTCTGTACTCAAATAAATAAATAAATAAATATTATATTCTCTGTAAAACGAGACACACCTCTAAAAGGCATGATCAAATATGCATACAAGCACAGCTTCTTTGGAATATTAAGACATTTCGTTACAATGAAAGGAATAAACGAAAAGATGTAGTCCATAAGAGCGAGCATATTGTCAGGTACTAGTCAGACCAAGGATCATAATGGCGCCGTGGCGCGCAAAAACTGTTGCGTCAAGATACAAGTGTGGGGGTAAATTTGACATGTAGTGATCCATGAGCACAGGAGCCCGAACAAGGTTTAGTGCAATCAATGACCATTACGAAGCCGGGATGATCGGTACTCCACTAAAGCATTCTTCATAGTAAAATCAGTTGCACAGGTTCGATGTTGGAGGCTGAGGACTGCGTCAGTGTGAAATGTATAGCAGTGACTTTATTTTGTGGCGAGTCACATCCGCCACGTTGCAGTGTTGTTAAGCGGACATTTGTGGCTTTTTATAGGGAGAACGCTTGCCAGGCGAAAACCCACCACGTCCTGGAACACTGTCGTAGCTTCCGTTGAACTGTAGTGCTAGTCGGCTATACATCGACATCAGTCCAGATCTTTATGATTACCTCCAGAGGACCACCTCCTCAGCTATCAGTTTCCATTGTGACTCTTGTCGAACTGTATTGAGCGATAGCCGGGTGCTGAACTTAGTCCACGCACTTAGCCCACGATCCATTCCTACTCAAACTGAGAACTGCACCTCTGCTAAACCGCCGGTATCTTCATCGCCTCGTTCGGCCTCTGACTTAGCCAGTTCCACTGGTAAACGAAGTCGCGTCCCCTCGTCTTCGCTATCGGAGCCTCTGACACTTAGTGATGGCAGCCATGAGTCCAGGAGAAAGACATATGCGGCAGTAGTGAGTAAGAATGTAGAACAAGCATCGGCTAGTACATGCGCAACTCTGCGAGCGAAGAAAGCCAAGAGTGATTCTACGACTAAACCCAAGAAATCTTCTGAACTAAAGTTGGTCCTCGATAGAGTAAGCCAGTTGGAAAACCTTCTCAAGAACAGCATGCCTCCCATGTCCCAACCCACTGAATACAATAAACCGCATTCTCGTGACCGTTGTTTGATTATCATGAATGCTCCTGAATCCAATAAGGGTTCCCCTGCTGAAAGGATCCTGGACGACCAAGAGTTTTTGCGGCGAATGGTCTCCCTCATTTTTGATGAAGGTGAACAAGGGATCAATATTGTCTCTGCTTTTCGTCTCGGAAGAAAGCAAGACGATTCTTCTAAAGTTCGTCCCCTCAAGATTGTCTGTCAGAGTGAGGATGAGTGTCGCCGCATTCTCAGACGGACACCACGTCTTAGGGGAGAAACATTTTATGTTTTGCGGGACCTCTGTCCGGAGGATCGGATCCGAATGAAGAAAGCTGTCGAAGAACTACGAGCACGCCGGGAAAATGGTGAGACGAACCTCCACATTGTGGATTTTCGTGTAGTTCAAAAAGCTCCGAGAATTCGCTGGAGGCCAATCTTTGTCGCTCCCGGGCGGTAAGACCGAAGAATAGTTTGAGGGTGATATCTGCTAATGTACGTAGCCTACGAAACAAACTTGATGAAATTCAGAACTTTGCCTATGAAAATCACCCAGATCTTATGGCTTTCACAGAGACTTGGTTGTTTTCGGACATCCTCGACTCAGAGGTGCATATTCCGGGGTATAATCTAGCTCGAGCGGATCGCTCTCGAAATAGGTCCGGAGGTGGTGTGATTCTTTACTGGAAAGAAGACCTCAGGGGTCATCTGGTTGAGGCCATACGCGACAATGAAGATGGGTGTGAACTTCTTTGGTGTCGGATACATGATGGATGCAAGTCTCTTATGGTTGGAGTCGTTTATAGAGCCCCCTTGGCTTCCGGATCTAGCTTGCTGGACTCTATTAGTATGCACGGTAGAGGCAAGGATTGTCTGATATTGGGAGACTTTAATACTGCTAGTATTGACTGGGATTTGCTCCATTGCAATCTTCCCCCGAACTCCTTTGGTGCTGTCTTCCTCGAAACCGTGCTTGCATGCCATCTGTTTCAACATGTTACAATGCCCACCAGAATGTGTCCGGGTCAATCGCCACACATCCTCGACCTCGTGCTCACACCGACGCAGTCGGATGTTTCCGACTTGACTATCCTCCAACCATTTGGGAGAAGTGACCACTGCGTAGTTTCCCTTTGTTGGATGCGGCGTCTTACCATTCACGATCAGGGAGTATGCCGTCGGAACTTCTGGCGTGCTGATCCACTCCGTTTGAAAACTGCTGCCGGCGCTATGGGCTGGAGTATCCCTCAGCACTTAGATGTTGATGACGCTTGGACCCTCTTGTACTCCAAGTTCACGTCCCTCATAACTCAGGTCGTTCCACTCTGCAAAGGGAAACGTTTTTCCAATCATCCTCCCTGGATTGATCGAGAGTTAAAATCCCTTATGCGCCGTCGACGCAAATTGTGGGATAAGTTCAAGACTACGCAATCGCCTCTGGACTACCTTGATTACAAAGCGGTCAGGAATATCTGCACATTCAAAAAGCGAGAGAAGCGACAACAGTACGAGCGCCGCTTGGCTGAGGAATCTTCCACCGCTCCTAAATTACTGTTCTCCTATTTGCGGAGACGTACGAAAGCTGGTAATGGAATACCTGCGTTGTATTCCAAAGAAAATGATACTACTCTTCATGATGATGATGCAAAAGCCGGACTCTTGGCCCTGCAGTATTCCTCAGTCTTTTCGACTGAGCCACCGTTTACCTATGATTTAGCGTCTACGCCTTCATGTACTTTAGAACGCTTAGAAATCAGCCCCGAATTGGTTGCCAAGCTTCTTTTCGAGCTAAATCCGAACTCTTCACCAGGTCCTGATGGGCTACACCCTTTGTTTCTCAGAACCCTAGCTGAGTACATTGCTGTACCTGTTTGCCAAATTTTTCAGCGGTCTCTTGACGCGGGGCGTCTCCCGCTTGCTTGGAAAATAGGCACCGTCAAGCCCATATATAAAGGTGGAAATCGTCAGGACCCCAGAAACTATCGACCAATTTGCTTAACATCTATAGTTTGTAAAGTCATGGAACGAATCCTCAAACGAGCCCTTCAGAGTCACCTTGACGGCTTGAATGTCATTTCCTCTGCGCAGCATGGCTTCAGGCGAGCTCGCTCATGTGTTTCCAACCTGCTCGTTGCCAGAGAGAGGTGGGCCAGGTCATTAGATGCCGGAAATCGCTTAGACGTTGTCTTCGTCGACTTCAAGAAGGCATTTGATACAGTGCCGCACGAACGGCTTCTGTTTAAACTTCGGAGTATTGGTGTTTCTGGAGAGATTCTCTCATGGATCACTGATTTTCTGGATGGCCGTAGCATGCGAGTGAAGGTGAATGAGGTCTACTCCGCTTCCGTTCCCATGACCAGTGGGGTTCCACAAGGCTCTGTCCTTGGCCCCGAGCTGTTTAAAGTCTACATTAATGACCTTCCATCTGTACTCCAGACCGATTGTCTGCTTTATGCCGATGACCTGAAGATATGGATGGAGGTACCAACACCTGAAGCTGCTGACCGACTGCAAGAGAAGCTAGACCTGCTTCATAGCTGGTCTTCGGAATGGCGTTTACCCATCAATCATGAGAAGTGCTCTGTCCTGCCGATCGGCTCTTCTGACCCATTTGGCGCCTATCACATTGGTGGTTTCTTGATCAGGAATGCTGCCTGTGAGAAAGACCTTGGTATACTCGTATCTTCCGATTTGCGTACCTCCGAGGACACCCTGAGGAAGATAGCGGCTGCGAATAGGATGTTCTGTGCCATTAGGAGATCGTTCTCCCGAATGACTCCAGAGGTCTTCAGACTTCTTTTTTCTTCCCATGTGCGCCCTATCCTCGAGTACGGTTTGCCTGCGGCCTACCCTTTTACAAAGACTGAACGTGTTATGATTGAAAGAGTTCAGCGACGAGGCTCGAAATCCATCTCAGCGCTCCATGACCTGCCTTACACTCAGCGTCTTCGACAGATGAACATGTTTTCCTTGGACTACCGTCGACGTCGGGGTGATCTGATTTACACCAGACGGATATTGCGAGGACAGATGGGGAGTGAACTGCAAGAGTTCTTCCAGCTCTGCGCTGATAGCTCGACACGGGGTCACTCTTGGAAACTGTTTAAGCCGAGGAGGGTCCGGATTCATTCTGATTTCACCCTATCAACTCGAGTGGTAAACTACTGGAACAGCTTGTCTGAACTGGTCGTTAGTGCACAATGTGAGGAAAGTTTTAAGAAACTGTTAGACTCCTATCTGCTGAGTATGCAAGGATCCTGCTGTTTTCGATGCGACCGTAATGGTCCCTTGCGGAATACCGCCTCGCAACATGTCGCACAACCCTTGCTCTGAACGGGATGTGATGGAGCTGACACAGGATGCCCTATCTGCTCTCTACCACTCCAATGATACTCCAATGATCGTATAGACCGATTTTGCACTCTATTATTCGCAGTCGGTTGACAGCCAAAATTTTTCGTTGGTTGGCCAAATGGCTTAGTACTGAACCGGCAATAGTCGTTGAAGCCAGTCAATGATGTAAAAGAGTCGCAGAGTCGAATGATAATGATGCGGGTGAGTAAACATATTGTTAATAGAGGCCGGCTTTTTCTATTATATTGTCCGGCTCGCAACCCGTGTCCAGCTATCCATGCTGGACTTGTCATAGGGACAGTGAGTGCAGTTGTTTCTTGTGTCTGAATATGTCCAAAACAGGAATAAATGCTATTCTCCGCGAAGTGGACAAGCATTTCCTTCAAATGTAAGTGTAATTGTCTCCATAACCAAGTGAGAGCTCCAGGAAAAATCATCGGAAAAGCCGCTTATGCGCGCGCAGTGCTGTCCGTGAAATGACTTTGGATCATCAAGGCTGCACACTTGCACCTGAATATCACCCAAAACCTGACTGCATTGGCGAAGCTTCTGTTCCCTACTTACCGGTGCGACAGTGGAACTGGACGCTAGGGGGACGATGTCGGAAGACGTACATGCGGTTACACGCGGATGTGGCGCGTGGGACACAACCCACCGGTTGTTACGCAATGTGTCCTCAACCGGTCTGCCTGCTGCGTGCAACGCATGCACAATGTGTGCACACGGAAGCAGCCACTGCCGACTGAAGGTGCATTGGCAGGTTACCTCAGCACGCATTAAGACAGTGTACAGTCTACGGGTACCTTGCACCTGACATCCATCATCCGACAACTCCGTCACTGTCACCTTCTCCCTAGTGTAATGACATCGCAGGCGCGTCCTTGCATACCCTGAAAACTGCAACGCCGCCTGCCCAAGGATTTGGAAGCAAGAGTCCACTACGTGCTCCGACAAGTCCGTCTTCCCCATCAGATCTTCCCACTGAGCTTGAGCACCAAGGACGCGGTTAACTACCGCGGTAAACAGGCCCAATAAGGACGTCCGCTCGGAGAGACCGCTCTTTAAATGCCTCTTTTCGTTTTCCACTCGGTTTGTCGTAAAACACCCGAACAAACAGGTGGACGTCAACCGGTGCGCTGCCCATGATTTCACAAACGGCAACCAGGTCCGTACTAATTACCTGTGTGCGTCCGCGTTCCTGTCTTTAATGGCTGTCAAATACCTGAGGAACAACCGGGAGCTCCTTGCGTACACTAAGTTCCGTACTCACTGCTTAATAAGTAACCTGTCGGTTGCACTTTTACCGGATAACCCGTTGCAACGACGGGTGACCTCCTTCAGCAAGTGGAAACGGCACAAAATTATCCGAGTACAGGGGTACACTGTTTGGAATGCATGCACCTTGACCATGCACTTATCAATTACTACCGTCCTTGCTGGCAGTCGCTGGTAACATCAGACGCATGTTGCGCACCGCCTTCAGGTAGGATGCCGTCGTCTCATTAGGAAGCAGCGCATAGAAAACGCCCAATACCATGCATATCGACCAACATGCAGTGCCACAGTATGTAGCCACCGCAATTCAGTTGGTGCGTCGCGTCGGCCAGCAATACCTCACTATGAAGCTCCACCAGGTCACGTACGTACCTGGGAACGAAAAATATGTAACGTATCTCCGACTCCTCATACTCCACATTACATTGGCCAACGCTCTCAAGCAAATGTATCACAGCTTCCACCGAGTTCCTCTCGACCTTTCCCTTCATCTTATCTCTTATGGTCCGGAGGTCATAACGGTTCAACCCTCTACCGTAGTGCTTCAACGCATACCTCCGGAGCTCGCGTGTGTCCTTGAACAACTGCATCATACGGTAGATGTCCTCTTCGGCGTGCTGCGGAAGCCGTCTGTTGTTGACGTACAGGAACGGTTTTCCTACATCAAAGTTATGGCTGTGTTCAACGCTGTAGGATACTATGTCATAGCACCACCCGTTATGCCGTACGGCTATATGCGCTTTGCAGTCGTAACTCTTGTGCCTAAAGTTAATAAGCGTCTCACAAACATTAATGTGAACTTACCGCTTGCAGGTGTATCCCCTTCGGCAACAATGCACGCATCTATATTGCACGGATTTGTACCGTACACCCTCAGGCAACACCTTCCCGGTTTTCCTCCTATACCTCACCGATGTCAGGACATCTGATTTGAAAAAAACATGATGCAGTACGCAGTTGAAAGCGCTTTAAGTCACTTTCAAACTTCTCAAAAGTGCGGTACACACGATTATGGAAGACAGCACGGAAAGCAGCGGTATCGTCGACAGCCATGACAGCGACTGAATCCGCCAACGCACTTTACGGTGCATTCAAACCACTATCATACCCACATCAGCCCAGCTCCGCATTGGAGCACATGACATTTCTCTACATATCAACAGCTCTTATATCACAATGTCATCTTCTCCTTTCCTTCACCAAGGCTAATTTCATTGTTGTTCGCTACGGCAACCTCCCAGTCGCCTGCTGATCACCGACCGTTGTGGAGCACGGTCTCCGCTCCGTCTACGCTCTCGATGCCAACGACATTCTCCCTAGCTAGCTCTCTCTGGGTGCCCTATTTTTAGCATTAGCTAACGCTCCTCCCATCCAATAAACTTCTTCCCTAGCTTACTTTTGTGTCTTCTACCCGCTGCTTTTGGTTGGCCGTCTAGTCGCGTACCGCATATATAGCGCAAGATCTAAGCGCTCTACCTGTGCTCATGCCTAACGGTGTCCCGCAGGGATCGGTCCTTGTCCCAGAACTTTTCAAGTTCATCCTCAATGACTTCACTTCGGGACTTCAGTCGGATTGCTTGATTTACGTTGACGACCTTTCCTCCTGTGAGCACTACGCGGTAACTCGATTCTTTGGCGTGCCATACTGATCGAGCTTTTTAGCCGAACTAACGTGAAAAACAGTGTTTGATTAAGCACTTGAGACCAAATTTGACTATGGTCAAATTTCCTCTGATCCAAAATACCTTAGATCGATTAAAGTGGTATTGGCCAAAGCATCTTTAGCGTTTATTGGTACTTTTTCCGTTTGTTCCGCGTTTTAATCTTGTTTTCCACCTTGCTTTTGCCATTTTATTGCGGCCATTTTACGTGTTATAATTCTGCTCTGTTTTCCACGTGAACATGGCTGTCTCGCTAAACACCGAGGCGGATGGATCCCTTGGTCTTCGTTTGATGAGTAGTGCAGTTTGTGGACAGTCTTCCTCTTCAGAGCCAGTAACATTTATCTGACGGTATGCAGTGTACCGTCTGCTGCCGCCGGTATCATGAAAGCTGTACCGGCCTACAAGCAGACCAGTACAAAATGCTATCATCTAGCGTTCACTTCCTTTTCAGCTGTGCTGAATGCTGCGCTCATAGATTGACGCGCCCGACTATCACCGGTGCTAAACTTCCAGCGCTGGCGACAAGGTTGGCAAGTGTTGAGAAGGCGATAGCCAAGCTCGCCTCTATTGCCTCGCTCGATGCGAAAAATTTTTTTGCTTTTGAAATCGTCGAATATTGCGCTTGAGGACACTGCAATAGGCGACAAAGTTGTTGACGATCCATCCACTGGGGTCTGTCACTTGATCAAGAAGTCGCACATTCTACCGGACACTCCAGGTAGCATTGCTGACTTTCCTCATAAGCCGGTCAAAGTGAAGAAAAATAGGGTGCGGAAATACCGGAAACCCTCTGCTAAACCCAGAGAATTATTTGCGACGGCATCAAGAAAGATGCCGTCTTTGACAGTCGTAAAGTCATGACGGTTGTGCACAGAACATTCCGAAGATGCTAACCATCTCGGCTTCCACTGAACCAACCCGTTCAGACGAAGTGTTGGTAACTGCTCAATGCGACACAAGGTGAACGGCCCCTGCTCCCGGGAGTTAAAAGAATAAGCGGACTAGATCTGCCCGTAAAACTTCGAAGTGGCTTGAATAACCAGGAACTAGTAAGACGCCGGCAATAGAGCGGAAAACCTACGCTACCGTTACTTCGACGTCGTTTGCGGAGACTGACAGTCCCACCGCCAATAGAGAAAACAGCTGGTATAAGTGTCGAATCCAAGGCAAGTGGGGTAAGCACTCGCGTCGTGTCGACTCCTTCACGGATAATAGCATTATATTCCTTAACGTTACTGAATCTGCGGCTGTTCTCCCAAGTGAACGCATCTTGGATGACATCAATTGCCTCAGACTGTGCGTCAGCAAGCTGCTTCCACCTGGCTTCCCCGGTGTCACTGTCAGAAACCTGACCAGCTTGGGGAACGTCCTTATCGGTACGGCAAATCCGCAACACCGACTACTTCGCGTGGTCTTTTCTACCCCGGAGGAACGCGAATCATTACTTCGGTTTGCATTCAAACTTAAGGGTAGTGGTGTCAGCGTTCACCCGGACCTTCCACTGGCAGATAGATTGAAGTTCAAGGAGGATATTAAAGACCTCGAAACTAGACGGGCGGCTGGTGAGCATGACCTCAGTCTGGTGGGTTTTCAGGTGATCAGCCGGAAGTTATTTTCCGCCCCATCAGAACCCATCCTGATGTCGCACGACCGAGGGATGGTCGTGCCGACTTCCTGCAGGTAGTACTTAGCATCGTGCGTAGCTTAAGAAACAAGGGACAAGAGTTGGGTCTACTTGTAGACATATCTCGTCACTACGTACGTACTTACACTAAAACGTGGTTGTCTCCGGATATCACGGACAGTGAGGTATGTTTACCTGGCTACACGCTGCTTAGAACTGATCGCTCCGTTGGTCGCCATAGCGGAGGCGTTGTACTAGATGAGAGCTGTAACAGATGTGTTGAGGACCTGCACATTCCAGTCGTCGGATCAGACTGTTGAACCCCTATTGGCTGTTTTGTGCACTTCCTCTACCCAGTTTACAGTTGTAGTGATATACAGGCGTCCTGGAAGTTCTTCCAGGAGGATACTTCACTTTATTCGCACTCAGTCTGCGAATTAGTGTTAAGTTCTCGGGAAGTCTGTTGGGCCTTCCTTGCAATTCTTCTTCAGGAACATTTGCTGCAGACTTTCTTGAACTGACTGTCCTAGTGCCCTTGCACCAATCCGTGGAATTCTCCACTAGGTATATGGACAACCAAATACCATCTATTTTAGATTTGGTTTTCGCTAAGTCCCTGGACTTCGTGACTGACGTTTCATGCGGTGCACCTCTAGGGTCCAGCGATTACGCATGCATATCCTTTCGATGTGCTCTTTCAAGGCACCAAGAGACCGCTGTTGAATTACTTCCGAATATTTGGCGGGCGGATTTCAGTGCAATGCGAGCTAAGGCTTCAGTTCTGAACTGTGAGATCTCGATGGCTGACTCTGTCTAGTTAGCCTGGGCTATATTTAAGGCAGATCTTACGGGGGTTTCCACTCCCTATATTCCACTCATGAGGAAAAGAGTGTTACGAGCACCGTTTCCATTGATAGATACTACAGGCTAATTCCTACTCAAGAAACGATCTAGATGCTGGCGAACCTACCAAGCAGCACCATCAGCCAGTACCTATGATAGTTATCGAGAGATTAGAAATAAATGTAAACAACATTTCATGACTGTTCGTCTCCAGTACGAGCAGTGTTTAGCGGCCTCGGCCGCAGCTAATCCCAAGAAGATTCTGCTTATGTTAAAAGCCACAGCGGGGCAAAGCTGTCTATACCGGCGTAATTGCGAGCAGATGGGACCCGTGCGCAAACTGACTATGACAAGGCTTATATACTTAGTGATCAGTATACTGGGGTGTTTGCTCGGAAGACCTCTTTACCCCAGGTTTAATTGGTTTTAAGAGTTCCAGAGTATTCTTGCTTCGCTGAGTTTAACATAACGGAGACTCAGGTCTTCGAGCTACTGCAAGGCACTAATCCCTCTAAAACTTCCGGTCCTGATTCAAACCATCCGAAGCTGTTGCATGAATTGGCCACTGAGCTGAGTGGTCCTCTCACATGCATGCCTCCAATATCGCTTGACAGCTGCATCCTACCTTCGGAATGGAAGAAGGCAATCATCTGCCTGACTTTCAAAGGTGGTGACAGCGGTCTGCCAGCGAACTACCGGCCTGTAAGTTTGACAAGTGTGGTATTAAAGTTCTTTGAAATGCCGATAAGTGTTTCAGTGGAGGAACACCTGAATGGATTCAGCCTTCTCATGGTTGCGCAACATGGTTTCTGCAAATGATGTTTATGTCAGGCTAATCTACTTCTAGCTCGTGAAAGCTAGTCCGGAGCGGTAGACGGTGGCCACGCTGTGCTCATGCTATTCGTTGAACTTTTCGAAAGCTTTTGACATTTCCTCATCTTCGACTCTCACTAAAGTTGAGGTCTTACGGTATATTTAGTCGCGCCCTTCAATGGGTGAGTGCCTTCCTTGTGGGGAGGGAACAGTGCGTACGGGTGGGACGTAGCGTTTCGCTCAGGCAAGCTGTCCTTAGTGGCGTCTTGCAGGGCTCGGTATTGGGGCCATTGTTGTTTGCGATCTATGTAAATGACTTGCCGGGAGACCTAGGAGTGTCATCACTAATGTTTGCTGATGACCTTAACCTCTGGAATATTGTGGATATCCCGGGGGATCCTGAGGCAATTCAAGGTGTCTTGGATAGACTCTGAGTGGTCTACCTTATGGTTGATGCCTATAAATAGAGCCAGCTGCTCTGTTCTCCGAATCGGAGCTGCTATTCCTCCCACCCGATAGGTTTTCGGTGGTGGCGAACTCCCTGTTGTCACTCAGCAGGTTTGTTTAGGGGTCCTACACTCATCAGCACTTCATTCTAGCCACAATTGGAAGAAGGCTGCTTGTCGGCGGTTTCGTATGATGTGGTTTATCCGCCGGTCTTGGAATCCTAACGACCAATTTGTTTGTGAAGCTGTTCTCTGCATTCGTCCGACCCCACCTGGAATATTGTATCCCGGCTTGTCCACTGTCTTAACCAAGACAAAATGGACTTGGAGAGGATGTTACGAGTGGGCACTCGGTTAGCGCAGGGTCTACGGGGACAGACTTATCCTGAACACTTGCTCAGTTTGGGGATGTGCTCATGCACTACCGAAGGATATGAGGGGACCTGATTCTCACTTATCGTGTTTTGACGGATAAGATCGGCCCGGACTTATCAAGACTATTTAGTCCCGCTACGTTACTTAATCTCCGCGGTCGCTCACTGAAACTACATAAACCACGGTCTGATAGGATTAGGACGGAAACTCGTCTGTCGCGCCGAGTTATAGATCACTGGAATTCGCTTACGGATCACGTGGTTAGGGAACCTACGGTCAAGGGTTTTGAGCGCCAGCTGGATGCTTTTGGGTGGCAACACAAAATCTTTCCTTTTTCCCAACTGACTCACCTTCACTTTTCATTTCTTTTTTCAGTGACTCATATACCTTGGTATTCTACTTGCTTAGCTCTTTCCACTTTCTCTTTTTGCCTTCAGATGTCACTAGCAGCACTTTCTCATTGCGCCTATCCGGTGACGATGCAGCTTCGAGCACCGGCCAACCCCGTGTTGGTATTGCCCTTAGTCCCCGGGCTGAAACTGCTCTGGTTGATTGGATTCCAATCAGTAGCCGGATGTGCGCGGTCCGATTGGCTGGCTCGTTCAAAACTTCGAAGTCGCGCGGGACTAACCGGTGTCTATCCGTTATCGCTGCCTATGCACCGACAAACTGTAGCGATGACTCGGTAAAAGACGACTTCTATCGTCAACTGAACGAGCTCCTTAGCCACAGAAGAAGCTCGGACACTGTAGTGCTGGCCGGGGATCTGAACGCTCAAGTTGGAAAATTATCCACAGATGAGCTGCATCTGGGCGGCCAACATGGTATAGGCTCCCGTAATGATAACGATGAGCGCTTACTTCATTTGTGTGAGGATGCTCGCTTATTTATTGCGAGCACTAATTTCCGCCGCAGTACCCGCCGGAGGGTGACTTGGCGTTCACCAGCCTCGAACCAGCTATGGACGCAAATCGATCACATTGCGATAACTTACCGATGGAGAGGCTGCGTCCAGAACTGTCGCTCGATTTGGAGCACAGGTGTGGACACCGACCATGCACTTGTATGTGCTGACCTGCGGATGCGCTTTGGCGGATGCCCAATCGATGTTGTGAGCGCATTGACACCGGCCAACTGCCGAAGCCAGCTGTTCTGAATGCCTATCAAAGTACGCTGTCATGCGAGTTGGATAAACGCTCACTGGATGCAATTGAAGCTCACTGGTCTCATATTCACCCGACCTTACTAGCAGCAGGAAAATCCTCATGTGGTATGTCTAATCACCAACATGGACCTTGGGTCTCTTCACAGTCTCTGGAACTTATAGATGCTCGCCGGCATATTCCGGCTGGAAGCGAACACAATGAAACTCGCAAAGAGCTCCGGGCGAAACTCCGCGCTAGCCTGAAGAGAGACCGCGAATCCTGGTGGTCTCATCGTGCAACAGAGATCGAAATGGCCGCTGCCCTTGGTAACCATCGTGAGTTATTCCGTCTGATACGGGAAACGGACAGCAAGAGACCTGATATTAGTGAAACTATACGTGACGAGAGTGGACAGCCTATCCACAACTTATCAAAACGCTTGGAATGTTGGGCTGAGCACTTTGAAAGGCAATTTAATCGGCCGGAATTGTTAGATTTCTCGCCGACCAGTGATCGCCCTGCTCCGTGGGCTGTTCCTTTGGATCCACCCTCTCGCTCAGAAGTCGAACGTGAGATCGAACTGTTGAAGTTAAATAAAGCCGCGGGACCTGGTGACCTTCCTCCAGCCCTCTTCAAATTCGGCGGAACTGCTCTTGTGGATGATTTGCACGAGTTACTAGTCAAACTGTGGGAGCAGGAAACTGTCCCAACCGATTGGAGCCGCTCCACGATAGTCCCAATTTTCAAAGGAGGCTCACGATCGGAATGCGGCAGCCATAGAGGAATCAGTCTGCTCTCCATCGCCTCCAAATTGCTTGCCTCTGTCATCCTTCACAGACTGACTGGCACTCGTGAAAGCCAGATTCGTGAAGAGCAAGCTGGATTTCGTCGTTGTCGTGGCTGCATTGACTACATCTTCACTTTGCGTCAGTTGTTGGAGCACCGTCACACATATTGACGGCCGACCCTTGTCGTGTTCCTCGATATCAAAGGTGCATTCGATTCGGTGGATAGACATGCACTTTGGTACTGTCTACTCAGGAACGGTGTACCTGAGAAATATGTGAATATTATCCGAGCATTATATGCGCGTAGCTCGGGCCGAGTGAGGGCTTACGGCAAGTTGTCGTCGCCCTTTAATATCTCCAGCGGTGTGAGACAAGGATGCCCGCTGTCACCTTTCCTCTTCAACTTCGCTGTTGACGAAGTCATGGAAATCGCGTTCACACGATACGACTTAGAAGGTGTGGATCTGCTCCCAGGAGAACGACTTCTTGACTTAGAGTATGCTGATGATATTGCCCTGATCTGTGACAGCTCATAAATGTGCCAAGCGGCACTGGACAGATTAGCACTAGCTGTCCGTCACTTCGGTCTTTGCTTCGCACCCTCGAAGTGCAAAGTGTTCCTCCAAGATTGGTCTGGACCGCCTCCTACGCTGACCCTTGGTGGGGATCAGCTAGAAGTCGTTCAGAAATTCAACTACCTAGGAAGTTGTATCAGCGCCCGTGGGATTGAAGATGAGATCACGAACTGTATAGCCAAAGCTCGGGGCGCTTTTGCTAACCTTCGCCACTTATGGCGCCGGCGCGACATCACTGTTGCCCTGAAGGGTAGAGTGTACAATGCAGCAGTACGTTCGACCATACTGTACGGTTGTGAAACCTGGCCGCTTAAAGCAGCGGACCTGAAGAGGTTAGTTACGTTCGACCACCGGTGCCTTCGTAATTTAGCTCACATCTGGTGGGAGCACCGCGTGAGCAACGAGCGTGTTCGACGCCTAGTTTATGGCACAGGAAAAGGAACTGAACCGCTCAGCACCGTTATTTCACGCATCAGGCTCCGATGGCTTGGCCACGTGTTACGCTTGCCAGCCCACCGACTTCCGCGACGTGTTTTGTTTGCTCACCGGGGATGTGGATGGAAGAAGAGGAGGGGTGGCCAAGCGATGACTTGGTCCAGAGGAATGAAGGCTCTCACTTCTGAGCTGGCCTCGGTTGGAGCGTCTCGGCTCCCTGGTTGGGGTCCGAAAGACGAAGAACACGTTTGGTTGGACACACTTGCTGATATGGCTAGGAGCCGACCTCAGTGGCGTTCGTGCTGTGAGTTTCTTTGTCCCACCCTATCCCTCTTAACCTCCCCCTCCAACCATGATCTCTCTATTTAGCCTTATATAATTTTGCATGGTAATTTTTTTGGTGCACAGCAGCCGGCTGATAGCTTACCGGAACGATGCCCATCCGTTACTGGTAGCTCAGCCAGCTTGTACCGGTTGCATTTTTTCTCCTTTTTTCTATGTATTGCGGCACAGTAGCTGAGGTGTTCCCCACCTCTAGCTAACGTGTATGATGATGATGATTTTGCCTTCCGAGTTTACTTTTTTATCTTTTTTACTTCACGCAACCGGCCCAGCATGGACTGCTAGGGCAGGAAACGTGGGCATTAATTGGTTGGACAGGGTGTGATGCGGTCTTTGTTTTAGGTCGATCAGCACTTCCAAGTCTGCCAACTGCTAGTTCAACAACCCGCTGAAGAAAGAACACTCACGCGATAACCCTATCGTTCCAGTCGCGCTTGGACTTGAAGTCGTTGATAGAAGTATTCTGTCTTGACGATGCGGACCGATTACGGGCTACACTTGATACGTTACATGAGTGGTCAATCAATTGGCGATTACTCATTAATCGCGATAAGTGCTCGGTCCTCCCCGTTGGTGTTTTTGTACCTTTCAGGACGTACCACATTGGTGTGGCGGTGATCAGAACCTCAATCCCTGAAAAAGACCTCGGCGTGGTGGTGTCATCTGATCTACGGACTAAGCAGGACATGTTACGAATTGTTGCTGCTACCGACAGGATGTCTCATACCATACGAAGAGGCTTCTCGCGTTTGACTTTGGATATCTTCAGACTCTTGTTTACTTCCCATGTGCGTCCCATTCTCGAATACGGATTACCTGCCGTCTTCCCTCACCATTTTCTAATGTGACCTCTGCGAAGCTCCAACGGCGGAGATCGAAATACATCTTGGAGTTACGGGACTTATCCCCGGAGACTTCAGCGGATGAACCTGTACTCCCTGGTTTACCGCCGATATCGCGGTGACCTGATTTTCACTAGGTGCATCCTGAGAGGAGAGATGGGGACGGTGCTACAGGCGTGCTTTCAATTCAGTACAAACAGTTCAACTCGAGGCCGCAACTGTTTAAACCCAGAAGTCTCTGGGTTCCTCCTGTTCTCGCTCTCAACTCGCGTAGTCAACGATTGGAATGACTTACCGAAGCATGTGGTCGATGCCCAGACTGAGAAATGTTTCAGACGAATATTAGATTCTTTTGAGTACGACGGGCCCTTGCAGTTTCCACTGTAGCTGTCACGGTCCCGTGTGGAATACCGCTTAGCAACGAATCGCGGCCCCCACACAACGGTCGGGAAACGATGGAGCTGACAAAGAATTTCAGCTTCTACTCCGTATAGTCTCCCATGGTCCCATGGTCGTCATGGTATGACGATTTGCTGACCATAAGGAACGCTTTTTCCTCAGGTGTGCTGGGTGGGTGTTCACACGTCCTCCGCGCAGGCGGTGTTCGACAGTCTCTTCAGTCGCCGTACACAGGACCTTTCAAAGTGCTACACCGTACTAATTGGACGTGCGCTATTGACCGCGGTGTTCGACTCGAAGTCCTTATCATCGATGGCCTCAGATCTGCTTTCGTCGACGAAGCCACTGAGCCTATGGTTACTTCGAACGCTACGTGCGATGTAACAAGTGATCGCGCCGCGTTACAAACACCTAGCATTACTGCAACGCGTAGCGATTTAGGTTCATAGTCTAGGGTCGTTCCGACGTCATTGTCTACTGCCAGCCTGTCGCCTCCTAGGATCAGTCGCCGTGACCGGGTGGTTCGTAATCCCGTTCGGTTTTCCGATTGTGTACAGTGTACAGTTTGTAAATATTTGCCCCGTTTTTGGTCGATTGGTGTTTTGAAATCATCATCGTCAACAGCAGTACATCAGCCATTTGAACTGATGCTTCGCTGCCATACAACCGTGAGGACCTATGAAATAAAGAATAAGAGGGAGAGAAGGGGGACTTACCTGAAAACCTTAATGCCCTAAGCAAACATTCAGGATCAAGGCGCCTACACCTTGTGTTAACAACATACCGTCACAAACAGCTGGCTATCGTGCAAAGATAAGGTGGCATCGGCGAGACAGCTTCCTTGCGGCTTTCACTGCCACGCGTCATAATCAGCCATTACCCCGTAGATAACTCAGCACCAAACACACTTTAAACAGACAATCCGATTAGGATACGGCAGCAGACGCGCCACTGGTGTCGGTTGCGAGCCATGTCCTGTTAAGTCTCGTGCCAAGCACAAGGTGAGTCACGTGGACTCCAACCCGGAAGGCGAGACGGACCAACGGCACCCAGTTTGGTCGTCAGTGACTTCATTTCCTGCTGCCAAGTCAACTTCTATGCACCTCGAGCCTTGCGCCATCCGACACCTGGTAGACTAAACAAGGCTCTCCTAGGTAAGCGGTGACCAGGCATGCGTAGCACGTGCCCGAGCCAACGTAACTTATTCAGTGCTATCTGTTGTTCTAGGGAGCTAGCATGATCATCACCCCCTAGTACTCGCCTACGCACATCATCGTTCCGGACACGCTGGTGCCATCCGACACCAGCAATGCTTCGCAAACAACGATGATCAAAGACTCAGATCTTCAGACCGATGGGGCCAAGTTTCACTACCATAGAGCAGAACGGCCCTCACTGTGGCCTTGTATACACGGCCTTTCAGACGGAGGGAAACTCCCTTCTGTCGCCAAAGATGACGCAGGTTCAAGAAGGCAGCTCTGGCCTTTGCAATGCGTGAGGTGACGTCAGTTCCTTTGCGCCCATCATTGCTGATGCAGCTACCAAGATAAGTGAATTGATCAACCACATCGAGTTCCTCATTAGCAAGCGTCAAGGGGTCATCGAGTGGCTGGTGGTCCTGCAGCAACACTTTGCACTTTGAAGGTGCGAATTGCATACCAAATAATGGGACCACTCTGGATAGGCTATTCAGGGTTGATTGTGCCGCCTCAACATTGTCGAAAAGCAAGACGATATCGTCCGCATAATCTAGATCAACTAACCGTTCACCAGGCAGCACTTCAACACCTACATCGTGAGATTCCGCAAGGGAACACTCCATGATAGAATTCACGACGAAATTGAACAAAAATGGGGAAATCGGGCAACCCTGTCGAACGCCACTTGTAGTCGAAAAGCTATCCGATAGGGCACCATAGACCCTGACGCGGCCTGTAGTGTTCGAGTATAGAGCACAAAGGATGTTCACATATTTCGTGGGAACACCTTTCCGCGTAAGTATTTCGAACAGAATCGATCGATCGACTGAATCGAACGCACTCTTGAAATCGAGGAACACAGCTATTGTCGGTCTGCGGTATGCGTGGCGCTGCTCTAGCACCTGCCGCAAAGTAAATATATGGTCTATACAGCCACGTCCTGGACGAAAACCAGCCTGCTCTTCTCTAAGCCGAGATTCCCGTTCTGCAGTGAGGCGACGAACGAGAATCGAGGCCAGTAATTTTGTCACAACTGGCGTTAGGCTAATACCCCTGTGGTTCGCACAGTCTGTGCGACTGCCCTTTTTGTATATTGCCACTATAATCGATTCGCTCCAATTAGCCGGCACACTTTCTTCGTTCCAGATACATTCGAATAGGGAGGTCAGTGCTTTGCAGAGGACCTCACCACCATCCTTAAATAGTGCAGGTGTTAGGGAATCCGGGCCAGCGGCACGAAAACGATTAAGGGCTGTGATCGCGTTTCGGACTTCGGCCTCCGACGGAGGCTCTAAACTAACCGTCCATGGCTCGTCCTGCATCACCTGAGTAGGAAGAGGTCCGGGAGCAGGGGGCCAGCTGAACTGATTTTCAAAGTGCTCAGCCCAACGAGCCATACGGCGCTCCTTATTGTGTATCAGCGCACCCGCGCTGTCCCTGATTGTCTCACTGACGCCTGGTTTTCTCGGACCAGTGGTGCGTATTAGCTGGAAGAGCTTGCGGTAATTGCCTACTGCTCCTGCCTCCATTTCTTGAGCCCTACTGGTCCACCAGTCTTCCTTGTCAGCACGTAGGCTCCGCTTTAGTTCACGCTTAATAGCCCGTCTGGTCACATTGTGTTCAGAACCAGCCGGGAGGTGCCTTCTAGCTTCCAAAAGGTTCACGGACCTCTCGGATATCCAGTGACTGGTGCGATGACGACTGATAGTGCCACAAGCAGATGCTCATGCGTCGTGCATAGTGGCCGAGATCTTATTCCACTGTAGTTCAGTATCATTAGGACAAGACAGCGAGAGTTCGCTATGCAGTGCTTCTTGATAGGTTTGCCTGACAGAGGGCTGGGACAATTTCTCCGTTGCCAATCGGGGGAGACGCTTTGTGCGCCTTCCGGTAAAGTTCATGGAGAAACGACAGCGCACCAAGGCATGGTCAGAGTCGACACAGGTACTCCAGTACGAGCGGCAATCCAGAATGGAACCGCGCCACCTGTAACTTATGGCTATGTGGTCAATTTGGGTCCAAAGCTGACCAGCTACAGGTGGACGCCAAGTGGTACTTCGGCGCCCACTGTGTCTAAAAGCAGTGCTAGTAAGAAACAACTGGTGCTCCGCACACAGTTGCAGCAGACGCTCGCCGTTGTCAGTCCGTTCGGAGTTAAGTCCATACTTACCACCCAGCTGAGCTTCTGAAGAGCTCAGACGCCCTACTTGTGCGTTCATATCCCCTGCAAGTACTATAATATCTGAACTAGTAGCACTGCGTAGCAGCGTGTTCAGTTCGTGATAGAAAGTGTCCTTGACTGCATTAGAACTGCAGTCCGTGGGAGCATAAGCGGAAATCACAGACAAACAGCGTTTTGTTTTACTTCGCGAATTCACCTTAGCTGATGTCGTCAAACGGGCTGCACATAAACGGCTGTTCACCGGAATCCAATCAACCAACGATAACTCAGCCTTGGAGCTGAGAATGATACCTACACCAGCTTGACCGGTGAGTGCCGCATCGGCGTCTCCGGATGCGTGCAACCAATAACGAGAGGATAAGCCGGGTGCAGTCAATTCAATAACCCCGTTAGGGTCATTAATCCTAGTTTCGGACACACAACACACATCAACACCCAGTGTGTCCAAGGTGCGTGCGAGTGCAGCCTGCCGACCTGTTTGTCTTAGAGTGCGGACGTTGAAGGTCGCCATGGAAACGGAACAGCGTGGTCTTATAAGGGACTTTTGCCGATAGGCGTCCGATAGGTGCTGTGGGATGGCGGCTGCAGATGGTTCTACTCCAGTAGCACTTCGGTTGCTGTCAATTAAGCTGGGAATTATAGAAGGAAATTTAGTAATGGGGGCCGGGATGGGAGTAAGAGAAAAAGGTGGAAAAGAAAGAAGGGAGGCGCCAGCAGTAGCATGCTTTCGCTTATCCGCCCTGCTGTATGCAGCAGATAAGGCGACCCTTGATAATCTGCGCGACGGCCGATGCAGGATGAAGTTTATGTTTGAAGAAAATGTCATGGTTGTTTTGAAAACTAAAGGTCAAAAACTTTCGAAAGACCTTATTTAGGAAATATCCAAAAAACCTAACCATTTTTGCACGCAGATCAATCATCTGTTTTTTGACGTATTTTGCGTCTTTTTCTGCTTTATCGTGCCTACATGCCTCAACCCCCTTTTGATCGACTGTCCCTCACAAGCAACATTTTCGAGGATCGCCGCAGTCAACGAGGAGGCGGACGCGAACGCAGATCGTTTCTCCACTGGATGAGGGTCGTTTCTTTGTGGGACGATGGTCGTTTCTTCGTGGGTCGGTCGTTTTGGCTCGGGGCGGTGTGCGGCGAGGTAGAGACCATTCTCAAGCACACCGTTTGGCAGCAGCGGAGGTTGAGGTCTTGTCGGCCTTTTTTCTGGGCTAGCGCGTTTTTTAAAAGTCCGACATGCCCGGTCCAACGGCTGGCCGAAACGCTGCCTGCCCTTAAATCAATAAATAATAAAAAGCAATCGACACAGCGGACTCCGATTTGCGACGAACCCCTATTTGACGCGAACGCTCACTCATTCATACTCGGCACGCTTTGCCTCACAAATCTCGACTCATTCATCATTTTCGCCGTCGAAGGCTTCTTATATTTAGTCCTCTAGGTGGAGAGCTCTAGCACCCAGAAGATAATTACTAACTTTTATGTACAGGTTCATTGCCGACTGGTAGTACATTATTCTTTCTTGTTTTAATCTTTATTACGTCCAGCTCGTCACTTGCCTGCTCTTTAAGTTGTCGCGCTAACGTTTGCTGTTTTCTCGCTTCATCCGTCCATGTCTTTTGTAGCCGACTGAATATATCCGCTGTGTAAGACGTCAGTTGGCTTCTGATATCCGCGCTTGATTACGCGCATCGTCTTGGACTAGTATTTACTAGTCCTACAAACGTGTTATTGGCTGGTGGTTTGCCGTAATGCATTGTTGCTGTTCTTCCAGGGCTCACAAGTTGCACTTACGTGCAATGTTACAGCTTCTATGGCCTGTAGAACCTTTATACACGCAGCATGAGGTCCTCCAAGGTGTTTGTCTTTACTTCTTGCGACAACAATGCGATGTCTGGGAACATTGCAGTAGTGGGTATCTCATGCAAGCTGAGTGGGCACTGACGGATACAACCGCTGCGGCTGCCATGCAGGTTGATTGAGGAAACCGGCAGAGACAGTCGCATACAACACTTTTTCTTTCGACTACAGCATTGCACAAATAATTGTCATGTTACCATGGAACGCTTACGCGATGCGTTATCGGCAACAGAATTGCCTTTTAGCAGTTATCGGTGACAGCGTTATCAGTGACCAACTCTACCTGTCTTGCAAAGCGACATTATTGCCAGGTCGCCAATTGTGTGATCTTATCGATACAATTGCCGAGGGCTAATTGCGTTAACCTAATTACCATCTTTCCAGTATTGAGTAACTACTATGCCGCCCTTCCGATAACGAGGAACTCCGTGCTATTATTACCAGGCTAATTCATTCATTTGTTCATTATACACATTAGCTAGAAGCGGAAAACCTCATTTATTGTGTCGCAGTACATAAGAAATAAAGATAAAGTGAGCATGCAACAGATGCACGCCAGCCGAGGTACCAGTAACCTAGTTTACTTTTACTTTACTGCAGCTAGCTTCTGCGACAGGATGAGCCGGCTTCATGAACGTCGCGCATTGCAGCTGCCCAAGCTCGGCGGTCGGCGGCAAGCTTCACGCAGATACTGATCCAGTGATTCCTCCAGTGAGGAGCACCATGTACATCATGGAGTCCCAGATATCGACATCCGATTTCACTGCAGTGAGCCACGTTTTCAATTGTCCACCATGGCGACGACACCAACCCTGACAAAGCGAGGGTGAAGCCACGGCCCTAGCGTAGTCAGTTTTTGGTCTGCGGAGGACGTGACCGGACCACTGAAGTCTGCGGCGTTGGATGAGCGTTGTGTTTCGGAAGACTGTAACAGCGCTTACGGATTTAGTCATTGGTGATACGCTCATGCCACTGTGTTTTCAGGATAAGCCTTAGACACCAGTGGTTGAAAACTTCCAGCTTTCGGGTGTCTTCGGATCGCAGCGGCCATGTTTCGCAACCATAGAGTAAATGGCACGAATGGTTGTTGAGAATACTCGGATCTTCGTTCTTAGACTAATTTCCGCCCTTCGCCACAGTGTTTCTGTTGTAAGAAGGCTGTTCTAGCGCTGTCAATAAGATTCCGGATTTCGGATATAGCCTGACCATTGGGGAATATGGTGGATCCAAGACATTTGAACTCAGGAACAGATTCGATGCGTTGTCCATGTAAAGTGAGCGACGGGGCGGACTGGGTGGCTAACGATGAGAACTATTACAGCTTGCTGATGTTAATTCCGAGACCGATCATAGAGGCTGATTGGTCGATCCGATTTAGCAGTGACTTTAGGGATATAGCATCTTCCGCAAGGACAGCGATCTCATCAGCAAATTCTAGATTTGACAGCCAGAAATCAGGGCTAACTTGAACACCACGATAGCCCTCAAGGGCATGATGCATAATCTAGTCGACTGCGAAGTTGAACAGCACTTGAGAAAGTGGTCAACCTTGCCGGACTCCAGTATTGATGTCGAATTCCTCTGTTTCTTTTCCATATACCCGAACCCGGGCCTTCGTGCAACGGTAGTATGATCTCACCAACTTAACGAGTTTAACCGACACGCCATCGACAAGTAGCATTCTCCAGAGTGTTTCGCGGTCGTCTGAGTCAAAAGCAGCTCGAAAAACAACGAAGCACCTAAACCTGTGCTGCTGGAACTAGTAGTGGTGTTCGAGTACTTGACGTAGAGTGAAGATTTGGTCAGTGCAGCCTCTGCCTGGACGAAAGCCACTCTGGTTATGACGAGTTCGCAGATTCCTTGGAAAATGGCAGTAGTACTAAGGTACTGCACGAGGAAGGACAGATTTCGGTCTCCCATATCTAGCAGAAGAGCTCGTGCAGATGGTCAAGATGAGCTGGTTGACAAGATTTGTAGATTTTCGCTGGAATCCCGTCCGCTCCTGGGGCTTTCTTCGTCTTCAGGTGACGAACGATGTCTGCAATTTCTATGGGAGATGGCAGTGAGCAATCCGCGTCATATCCTGGCTGGATTAATGCTGGAATGTGTGCGGTGGTGTGTAGTGGGCAGTTTAGGAGGTTGATAAAATACTCTACCCATGCTGGAATTATCTTCCGGCCCACTGTGGTAAAGCCAATATGAGGTGTCTACACCAGGGGCTTTGATTTGTCGAGAGCCATTGCCGGGTATTCGAGATTCTGATAGGCATGCTATGTCGATCTGGTAGTCGTGTAGTGTGCGCATCGTCAACGCTTGGCTGCCGACGTCCAACAAGGTTCTGACATTCCAGCGCCCAATGAAAAGTGGCTTCCGGGGATTAAGGGACCCAGCTAACTTATCATTCTGGCCACTGGGTTAGCGGAGAGCGCGTCGCCTTCCGGGAACTCCGTAGCCCTGGGAAGAATCGCGGGTAACCCACATGTCATGAAGTTTCGTGGGGATAATGCGTATATATGAGGACCCCAACCTCATGCGACTTTTGTTCGAGGGTTCACCTCTAGCCTTTGGACAGCCAAGTGCTACCTGCAAGGCAGCAGGTATCTGGGAAATTGTATTGACTTCTGGCCGTTGGATCAAGGGTCGATCTCTTCCGTCCAGTTGTCAGGACTGACGTCGCACGCGAGTACGAAGTCACCGAGAATAGTATTCCCGGCTACCCTCACTTGGTTTAGCCAGCCTGCCTGACGGATAACTGGGGTGTGGCCGCTGCCGCGTGCAAGCGCCTTCTTGGAGCCACAGGTGAGAGCTTGGTGACAGGTGGAGACCAAAGATAGGCGAACTACCCCGGAGGGTAAGGCAGGTCCCCCTACCAGAAGTGCTACTCCTCTCTGATACTTCGGACACCCCAGTAACGGATCGGCATCGTTCCGGGAAGCTACCAGCTGGCTATTGTGTCACAAAAATTGTTTTTTGCAACTTTATATTATGCTGGGAAATTATATCGCTGAAAAGCGCGCCGTTTTGCACTGTGATCTTCGTCTTTGCATCTCTTGCTTGCGCAGTAAATTCTTCGCGAAAGGTCATTGCCTTCTTTATCAGTGTCGTGAGTGGTCTTGCGGTATCTGTGTCCGTCTCGGTACAGTGTAGAAGAACCGTTAACCCACCAAGTCACTCAGGGCTCATAAACCATAATTCGTTCAGTCACTTGTCCACAACAGTCGCATAGTTGTTTCGACTGAGGGCGCAATGTCAAAGCGACGGCGTTGCAACACACTTGCGACGGATTATTTCCGAACCACTTAAACTTATGCTGCAGCAACAACTCAAGGTTGATGTCTGTTCTAAGCAAGAAGCTATTCAGTTCTTTTATTCATGGAGGTCCCGTTAGCAGTTTTCAATCGGTAGACCATATTCTTAGCAGTGCCTCGGAATTCTTGTACGATCCCTGAACGCTCTCACTTTCGCAGGCTTGGCAATAGCTGAACTGAAAGTCATTGTTTTGCCGTTTTGCGGCGATGTGGTAGGTTGTTCACCGCGCGATTTCCATTGTTATTCTCTGCGAACGGGTGAAGCGCTACTTGGTAGTCACTTACCCGGTATACACAGGAAGTGCCCAATTCGCAGCTTTGCACAGCCTTACTAGCCTGTCGAGAAAAAGGTCCACATTAACTAAAAACGTTGTTTGACATCATTATTCCATGCGTACTGTTCCCACCAAGGTGTTTGCGGCCTCAGCTTAAGGATGTACATGTGGAGTTGCTTTGTCCATGACTAAGTGCTTTCCGACCCGCCGATAAACTGTTTTATTGTTACCGCCATTGTTTAATGCGATAACTTACAATGTGGCCGAATCACGTTAGAAGTAGAAATTTCTTGTTCCAGAGGCCTCCTTTTTCTTTATACGTATATTCACTGTTTATTCTTAATTGTATGGCAGCGATGCTTAGGTACTGAGTGACGATATGATGTTTGGAGGGTCCTTGTGAAGGATTCGTTGTGTGAATGGGGTACCACGCGCACTTTTCATGTGGACAGCGGTTCCCATTGAAGCGACCCAGATATTTATCTCCTTAGTTCGTTACGGTCCGAGAAATAAAAAGAAGGAAATGCATCAGCAGTACGCCGGTCCCAGGGATCGAATTGATCTAGGTTCACTTCAATGCCATTCGCGGTCCACACAACGATGGCTTAAAAATGACCCTCTTGTCAGTCGCTGCTCTTTGTGACAAGCGTTGACTGTCGTAATTCGGTGGCGAGAGGCAGAATTTTCCCCTAACATCCCATTGGCCCCGGTTCCGATGCCTTTTATCTCTACTTGCTGAGGTCGAATAAATTCGATAGCCATCGTTGGTTGCTGTGTTTTCGGGCAGACAACACCCACTGTGTACTGTTCTCGTTTGTGATACTCCTCATCACAGCATTCATCGATTGCTCGGTTCTTTGTAATCTCTAAGTTCTGGGTATTTAAAGGGAAAAGTGTTGAATCATCTCGTACCCACTGTTCCTTATTTCTCAACGAACTTACGTTTCCGAATGGAGTTGGCCAGTTTCCAATCACTTTTGTGTTGCTTGCGCTTTTGCTAGTGCTGCTGACATAGCGGTTTGTTTCACCTACACCGAAGCAATAGCCTTTCAGACACGTTCTAACAGTATCTTGAACACATATTGGTAGATTAATAAGAGGCTTTTTGCTTTACCTTGGCACCCTGAGCGGCTACTTTTTGTTCTAGCCTGGAACTATCTCATGAATGTATGCTTCATTTATGAATGAGGCTGTGGCCAAGTAAGTTAGAGGACTGTTTGGACTGCTTTATGCATACTTGGAATATTCATGCGATCCGGATTTTCGCTTTTAGGATGACGTTAAACAGAGCTCACAGATGAGACATCCCTTGAGTCTCTGTGTTCTGAGACCGAAGCCGGAGTGCACGGACGCATATTCACCAACTATGTCTCCAAATGAGAAAACGGTTGGCGTCTTCCCGGATTCTCGAGTGAATGGTTCACTGGACTCTAAGACCCAGTGTACTTCCGATGCGTCATTCAAAACTGAGGAAAACCTTCCTATGGACTCTTTGTACAAACGTCGCATATCAGCGATTGAAGAACCCGCGGCATATTCCGTTTATGGGCAAGGTATTATTAGTGTGCACATGCTTTTCTAATTATGCATGTATTTTCACTTTGAAATAAATGTACCAGATATTGATGAAGGCAATACAACTGCGAAACTACCATCAGAGTAATGGAGCTTCATGATTTGACTTTCAGGCATTCAAATATGTGTTCTCAACTAGACATGCTCCCAGTCATAGTGTATTGACTATAGCTCCCATTACTTAGGCGGAACTTGACGGACTAAATTCGTGAGTCCCACTGTAAGGCATGAACCGTTGTAGTGATGGCATGCGTGGTCCACTGGAACTGACAGTCCTTAGCCAAAATATATGCAGTGTGCTTCTAAAATCGCGCCGAGAGGGTGCAAGAAGGGAGGGGATCACTCAGACTGGGTCACTCAAGTGATCTGAAAGGGGAGCAAGTTACTCGGACGCAGCCCTAGCAAGTCTGATAGTTGGTCACACCAGCAATGGGCTTCCCTCTACGCGGTTGTATCGGTTGCAACTTCTGTTAACTGCTTGGGAACTAGTTCTTATTGCGCTTTGAATCACGAAAGCAAAACGATATTTTAGCAGTATCTCGCGCTCAACATTAGCATCATGTCGTTGTTCCTTGCACACTGCTCTTCATTATTGCCCCCCACACTAGAAAATACTTGAGGATTACAGTCATTGTCTCATGTTATGAGTTCTCCAAGTAATTGGTCATCATTTCTGATCTTTGTGTACCGCAACATGTAAACATCATTGCAACAGCTTATTCGCTATTCTGCGCCTTTTTCTGTGTGACGTATCTGTAACTGTTTACCTTCTGTCTTCCATTCCAGAACAACTCACCCATACTTGTGAGTTCTGTGGTGAATCATTTCTCAAAAAGGGTGCTTTGCGAATGCACATCAATTCTGTTCATTTAGGTGAGGGTATAATTTAAATCACTCTGCAACAGGTGCTAAAGCAGCGCCACACGTGCCGCATACTGTCAATAGCTGTGTTCCTCGATTTCAAGAGTGCGCACAATTCATGTGATCGTTCCATTCTGTTCATAATACTTGTCCGGATAGGTGTTTTCATGAAAAATGTGCACATTTCACGTGCCATGTATTAAAGTACCACACGCTGCGTCAGAGTCCACATTGACTTATCGGATGTCTTTCCGACAACAAGTGGCGTTCCTCAGGATTGCCTAATTTCCCCATTTCGTTCAACTGCTTCGTTGTGTGTTCCCTTGCGGAAACTTGCGATGAAGGCATTGAGGTGCTACCTGGTGAAAAGCTAGTTGATCTTGTTTATGCGATGATATTCTCTTGCTGTTTAACAAGGTTGAAACGGCCCAAACAACCCTGAACAACAACTGTAGTGTGGTCCCATCATTTGGCATGCGTTTCACACCTTTGCAATTCAGTGTTGTCGCAAGATCACTAACCACTTGATGACCCCTTTGACCTTTGGTAGCAAGAATGTCGAGTTAGTTGATCAATTCACATCAGCAGTGATGGGCGCATAAGCACTGAAGTCAGTTCACGTATTGTAATAGCTAGAACTGTCTTTGAATCTACGATATATGTGGCTTCAGTAAACGGTTTCCCTCTATCTGAAAGGTCGCGTTTACAAGGCAACATTGAGGGCCGTCCTACTCTATGGTAGTGTGACTTGTCCAGTTTTATCTGAGTACCTGCGGTGTTTTCTGGTGTTTGATAATCGTTGTCTACGAACCATTGCTGGTCTTGGATGTCAGCAACATATTCGGAACGAAGATCTGCGTAGGCGAGTACTAAGCGGTGATAATCATGCTAATTCCTCGAAACGGTAGGTAGTGTATAAATTGCTTCGACATCGGGCACGTACTACGTATGCCCGATCACAGCTTACCTTGGTATGTTTTCTAGATGAGGGGCGGCGTAAGGTTCCAAATGAGCAAAGTTAACTAGGCAGCTGAGAATGAACTCCCTGCCAATCAAACTTGATGCGTATAGTAATCACTTGCCTTCTTTTGTTTTCACTATTATGGTCCGACAAGTCTGCTCTATTTCCCCTTTCTTCTTCCATTTGGCCATTGAGCATGTTCAAAAATGTCCTGGAAACTTCGTTGAACGCTGCTGTTGTGCTCCTCTCAGGTAGTCGGGTAGTTGCCTTGCAGCTGCTGCCGTCGTCACCGACTTAGTGTGAACTGCACCGCTCAAAGTATTAGAGACAGGCACATTCGCTGCTTATCTGTTTATGGCAGTAAGGTGAGCCAGAGGATTTAAAACACCCTGTAGGGTCGAACAAGAGTATTGGATACTTCGTGTCGTACCTAAGATTACGATGCGGTTGCTATTACCGACGACTGCTTCTCACTTGTCTTCCGTGTTACGACATTCTCCTACACTAAGCTATTGTTTCACTTGTTTTCCACTATATTGCAACTTGGACGCACTTATTCTAACGAATCATTTACTATCCTTTGTTAGTTTTTTTCTGATCGGCTCATCTGTAACTAGTCAATTTCGATTTCGTTTTCCAGAGCGACAACTGCATCCATGTGCGCATTGTGGTAAATCGTTTACTGAGAGGGGCGGCATGCAAAGCCACCTCAGAACTGTTCATTCAGGTAAGTGTGCAATTGACCCTGACATGTAAACTTGTTTTATCTCACTTGCATCGTGTCCCCATTGGTCATATCGTGTGGCCTCAGTGGCATCACCCTGTTTCCAGTACCAGACACTGGTTTTGTTACTCTCGCTGCTCAGGAACATTTTGCTCCACAGGATGTTCAGTGCGTCAAACTAGCCATCATTATGTGAAGCAAACGAATCTTTCTATTTATTTAACTGTGCGGGTTAGTCTCTGGTGGATCCATCCATTTGAGCGTACTGTTGTCATAGTGCTTTTTCCCGTCTTGGACTAGTCTCCAATCAGCCGAGGCTTTTGTATCGCTTGGGCACAGTTCTGCTCGACCTACTGTATCCATCTAGCGAAACAGTTGTCTCTCTTTGGATTCGAAACTTCGACTGGTTCAAGGTTGCTCTCCAAAACGGACGTTTTCTGGAGCTATTCAACTATGCGGTACGAAAATCATCAGCCAACTCATTACTTTTTCGCCAAGGTTTGGTATGAGGGAATTTTGCTCTTTTCCTGGAGTGACTCAGTAACGACCAAACTCTTCAGAAGAGGGTCTCACACTTATTGCGTCAGTTACCAATATATCAGTTACATTCTACTTCGTATTCCATCCGCAAATTGTGAGTCCTGCTGCAGTTATAAGCAAGATTGTTTCCTTCATTTCCGAGAGTGATTGGATCAAACTTCCACTTTTCAGCATCTCACCCAAAACCACCACCACCTTTAACATTGATAGATATTCTGACCGCATTCGCCTTTATTGGTCTGTGTGATCCCTGCTGTTTCTTGCCAAAGAACGGGATCCCAGTGAAGTTTATTGCCGTCATTTGTGCCCTCCGGCATGTTTCCTCTAAAATTTCGTTGTTGAGAACTTTTTATCGAACGCTCTGGTAAGTTACCAAGTGATCGGCTTACAGCTTTTACTAGGTAGGCACGGGGCCGACTTAGATCATGATAATAATGTCGCCTTACTTGGTGACGAACCTCAGAGCTTAAGCATCATTCTCAAACCTCATCTGGGTACGGAGTGTGCTTCACCCCGTTGAAGTGCGGTTCCCAAATTAGCGTACGTCCTTGTAAGGGCATATCTCAAGCAGGTACATCATTTCATCTACATTTGGACCTGTGTTTCCGTTGCTGGCACTGCCAGAAAAGAAGTTTTTTCTCCCGTCGCTGAAGTGCATTCCGCATTCCGCATTCTGACATGGTTGTGGCTTTCAGCGGCTGATTGAGCAGGATGTCCCTTGGTACATTGCTAGCAAACCACTTGTGAATGACTTCATGACATGATTGTAATCGGTACAATGTGCAGCTCTTACATTGCACCAATTGGAGAATTGATCCAGAATTAGGCCTCTTCTTGGATTTTAGATAATGGTTTAAATCCTCAGGCACGTTAGTTTTTGCCCAACTTTTTCGGGAAGTAGTTCATGTATTGTCATTCCACTGATACCAACCGATATATCTAATTCCTCTATTTTCCGTTTCAGAAGGAACTGCTCCCGGTGCGTTACCGATCTTCTTCTGTTTCTAAGCCTATGTGGCCAAATCTTGATGTCAAAGCTTTCCTCGACATGTGTACTTGTATTTTTATTGGTGAAACGTTTAATTCACCTTTATCTGCAGCAATTACCATCCACTTTGCATGCTTGTGAATCCCTCCTTTGCGGTAAAGGTCATTAATATCGATTTTCCGCCGATCGGGTCCCAGATGCTTGCGAGTAAATGTTGCATCGCTGACCAACGCACAGGGGACAGTGTTTTGCTGAAATTCCGCCGATCTTTCGCCTTTTTGATCTTTCTGACTTATCGGTTGTCGTCACATGATCCGGTCATTTGGAAGATCTGATGTCACCCGGTACGTTGTCTGTACACATAACCCATTAAAGACTGTGTCCAGAGCAGTATGCTGGTACCTCATGTACCGGGCTCTGTGATGGCCGATGGATGATCATGCGGTCCTCGCAACCGACCTCAGCGCATTGCGAAGGTGACAAGCATAGCTTACGCGAAACGGTGTATGCCCACCAACTTTTATCGGTATGCTAGTATTTGTCAAATACTCCCATAGATTTGGCATTTCAATTGTGTTTCCCGTCACCATTGTCTAACCTGAATCAGTAGATCAAATTGACACCGAAAAAAACGTTACTTATTTTTCAGCGTGACTTTGGCACAATCTGCATACGCTTGTCAGTGTGCCGTTGTAATATACCTCAGCCTTCGCATGGTGAAAAATGTTGAGTCCAGTGGCTTGTGGTGGACTTGTTCATGCGAATGAGCAGTACAAATGGCCCTCTAAGCAGCTAATTGTAACTGTTTTACAATCACATGTTAAATGGTATGTAGTCTGTTTGAATATTTTAGACGGAACTTCTTTATGTAATTAAGTTGATTCTTCAAGTTGAATTTGGCAGCACGCTGTGTGGTTGGGTTACGACTCGCAACCTCTATTAAGACCTCGGCTCACTTTGAGGTAAACCTCGGTCATTCCGATCTCGAGGACCGTATCCTGAATGGACATATTTGGATGTTGCTCTTCCCAACACTGGCACCCACTAAGTTGATTCTTATTCCTTATTGTTTAGTCAATTGTAGGGTGGATTTGCGACCACTCATCATGTTGTCTTTTCTTTCGTGTTGACTAACTGTTAATTCTTGTTTTTCGTTCCTTTAGAGCGACCTCACAAATGCAAGTACTGTGAGAAAACATTTATCCTAAAGTGCAAACTCCGACTGCATGAAATGTCTGTTCACTTGAGTGAGTAGAATGTTGAGTGCGTTGGTTGTGCAACCCCAACCGGTTGCCCAATTTGATATCTTGGAAAATGGATGTAATGTGCCATCAGCTGCCTTTTTAGTTGACAACGCTTCAAAAATTGCTCCGATGTGATTCCGTAATGCCTGATCGCAATCGATGTAGATATTCTCCACTGACTACTGGTTGGAAGCAGTAAAAAGAGATCTCTGTGTAACTGCATCTAATGTCATTCAGGGACAAAGACCCGTTATGTTGGAGTGCACTCGATATATTTTCTATCAGCAAAATGTTTGTCCAGGAATTTCTTAAATTCCGACACCGACTTTGCTTCAACTGCATACTGCGGCAGATTGTTCCATACATTCACCACTCTCCGTTCGAAACAGAGTTCATGAGCGACCCGCTTCAAATCCGGTACTAGAAACTTGAACCTGTGTCCTCGTGTGCTGCTTAGTGTGCTCAATTACAGCAACAGCATCAACATGGGGTAATCACACGGATGTAATATTCGGTGCGTCATGATGAGGTCAACCCGCAGTCGACAATAAGCTAGGGTGTAAAGCCCTAGTTTCTTACACCGGTCTTCATACGGCACACCTGGTGAATTGGGAATCAGCCTGATGGCCACATGCTGCACTCGCTCAATCTTTTCTACCTCGCCCCGGGTCATAGGACAATACGCAGGAGAGCCATACTCTAGCATTGGTCATATTATTGTGAGGAATAGGCGAGTGGTAATCTCTCCGGACAACTATGTGTGTTATGCGGAATATCCACAAGAACAGTGACTTGTTGCGAAAAATAACACATTCCGACGTACTCACAGAAGTTGTTAGGAATGCTATTTTGGATTTTTCGGACAATTGTGCAATTGGTGTTGTCTGGACGGAGTGTGCTGGCAAGTTCAGCGATCTGATTAAATCCACGTCTGCAGACAGACCCATTCTTTCTACAAGAGCACCATCGATCATGAGGGACAGAACCTGAAAACACATAGCGTTAAGAGACGCAGCATGGCATGGGTATAGAGTGTACCCTAACCGTGACAACTGGAGCTACTATGTAGTGCATAGTAATCATTGTACCGCACTTGTACGTGAGGACAAATTAGTACACCAGCAGACCCTAGCAGAAAGATTTTGGGCTAATACCATGCTTCTGTACAGATATGTGCCTATCCTCCGGAATTTGAAGCGTGGTGTTTTCTCACTTATCTAAACGAATGGATGTGCTCAAACTGCCAAGGATGCAGCCAATCTTCTGCGTCTGCAATATGCTTCAATATTTCGATGCGCCACCATCATGTCACATGCCCCCAGACCCCAATATTTACACACATCACTTTTAATTCAATGACCGTTTTGAGGGAGCTGATATCCTTGCGCACCCATTGTTCCCCGGTGTTGACAACATTCCCCCAAAGGCACTTCAGCTGGCAGCTACTTGGATTAGCTCGATATTTCCAAAGATGCTTGGATGAATAGCAGGTCCCCAGAATATGGAAGCAGGGTATCATCTCCCCAATTTTCAATGCTGGTTGCCGTTCAGAGCCCGTCAACTATAGCCCTGTGATTCTTCCGGTGCTCTCAAAGGAGTCGATCATAGATGAGGCTCTAATGGGCTAGTTTGAAAGGTTTAACATCATACCGCAGGAACAACACGGTTTCGGTCAGCATCGGTCATGTACTACCACTTCTGATTGCGCGTGGCAGTTCGACCGAAAAAACCGATAGTGGGACCGGCGCTAATGTCATCGGCCTCGATTTTTCTAAAGCCATAGACCTCGTAGATTACCGAATCCTTCTCCAAAAGCTGCATGTCTAAAGAATTGGGACCCGGTCCTTCGATAGATCGGATATTTCCTTCAGCGACAGCTTCAGGTTCGGGTTAGGGGTTCATTTTCTGATCCTATCGACGTGGACTACGGTGTCGCACAAGGATCGGTGTTAGGGCCGCGCCTATTCCTAGTCTTCATCAACGACCTAGCGCGTATCATCGAGGCGAATTTTTTTGATTTTTGCCATAGACATCAAGATATGGCGGGCGATCGGTTGTCAGGACGACCACGTACTGCAAAGAGACTTAGGCCGTTCCTTTGAATGGTCCACGGCAAATCTGCTTCCGTTTAATGCGGACAAATGCATGACTGTACATGTACGCCACAAGCCCACTTACGCACATAAGCTTGGGGACCAAATACTGCAAACCACCTCACAGGAGCGCGATGTTGTGGTGGTAATGCAAGACAACATCGTCTCTTCGGCGCACTCTTTGAAGGCATCCATAACCGCTAACCAACACGTTGGTCTTTTATGGAGGGCGTTCGGGAGGTTCGACTCCTCCATCTTTCCCCCAAATGCTCAGTGCATATAGGAGGCCCCATGTGAACTACACAATTCAGGCCTGGCAACTCTGGTTAACACGTGATCTGCTTGTATTGGATACCGCATAGCGAACGGCAACCAAGTGTGTGAAGGGATTGCTCCACCTGCCATACCATCTGCGACTGAAAATTAGGAGAGTGTAGTGGAAGTTATCGCCGTCTACAGGACGACCTCGTTCTGGTGTACCGGATCTTGGAAAACCCCGTTCACGCTTGCCGCCATCTGAAACTTGGCCGCAGCACAAAATTGAGGGGTCGCCAGCTGAGACTAGATACGCAATGCAATCGACTGGAATGCCGCCGCAACTATTTTTCTCTTCTAATTCGTCACCGCTGGAACGCGCTTTCGACTTTAGTCATTTCTGCGCCCACGCTACCCGTTTTTAATAAACGACTCTACGATGCACTACAGCACCTTCATCACCTGATTTCATTTCTGTCCACTTAGTGACAACAGGAGGCAGTCGAATATTGTGCTCTGCAGCCCCCACGAACGGGCATATATGCGTGTGTAAAAATACACATGTGCGTTACGGAACATAACATGACTTACAGTGGATTTACATGTTATACTATGAGTACCGCGATGAGTCCAATGGTGTGAACCTAAATTTACTGACAAGTTTTGTTGTATTTCGAATTTTGACCATGATCATCCTTCCGGACCTGTTAAGCTTCAGCTTTTCTACCCGTATAAAACCATTGTTTCATTGCAACTAGAGCAATTGTCTTCTCCCTCGATGCACCCAAAACCAAGAGAGATGGATAAGTGCGGCCTTCACTGCGCGCTTTTTGCGTTCCCTCCCAATATGAATACAAGCTGCCGGCCTCCGTTTTATACTCAGGCTAACGACGTTTGCAGACTTCTGTGCAGTGTTGCCTGCATATTTGTACTCAAGGAAGCATGAACTTATCGGAACATCAGCGTAAGCTGATGCGTATGAGGGTATTGCAATTCAGCTAAATGCATGTGCCTCTTTCAAAAATGAGCAGACGGAAGCGTTGCCAACATGGACAGGGATTATGCGATTGCGGCAGTAAATGGTGTCTAGATTGAAATAAATCCATGCAGTAATTGTAGACGAAAACCAGAACGCGGTGAGGACATTCCTGCCGGCTCCACACGAAGGAACAAGAGTGTGGTAGCGCCCAGTGGCCGATTTCATGACCGGTTCCAACGGGCGATGGGTGAACTGAAACCGAGTCAAATGCCACCAACACGTGGTGACCAGGCTTGCAGATGTCTTCTTCCTGGACACGGGTCTACGGTCTGGTCACCTCGATGTTTGGAGGTCTTGTCTGACACTGTTAACCATTTTATTGCTCTCTACCTGTGCGTTTTGTTCTATATACCATGAAGCCTCCGTAAGCTGACCACGTAAGGGGCGCGGGACCAAGCTGAACGTTCAAGAAATGGGAAAAATCGGTCAGCGGAGCAAATTATTAAGGATATGGGGGCGATCAACTTTGGTTTTACTGTATTGCCAGTGTAAACATAGATTTTATTTCGCTGACCCATTATTACTCACAACTTCATTTTGTTTTTCTTTGTTCATCTTTCGCATGTCCATTGTCGTCCTTTTTTCTGTTTCAGATCCACGAGCCCACGTGTGTGAGTACTGTGAGAAAGCGTTTTCCCAAAAGGCTCACGTTCAAGCTCACATAGCCTCCGTCCACTTGAGTGAGTAACGACTTGACCTCTTAGTCAGGGTCTGTTACTTAAGCCTAAAAATTTTCCTAAGATTCTGACATGCATTGTACACGGTGACACAGTTTATCAACCTTTTGCTTCAAGAAATTTATGACTTAATTGTAAATGAATTTTTAATGCTGATTTCAAGTCTGAATCCGTTTTTCTTCATGATTTTGTTTCTTATTTTGATGTTTCAAATAAATAATAGCTGTGTACCAGTCCACTTTTATTGCTGATTTGGCTGTGACTCACTCAAGTAGACATAACCGTGCAACTGAATTTGACTTGAGAAGAATAGTGCGTTTCGCACACTTCGACGGCGAGTGACCCGAGAGCTCCGTCGCATTAAAAACACATAGTGGACGGAGGAGGCGAAGCAGATGGGATGCTACGCCGACAACACAAGGAATTCTTTGACTCCTTGAAGGCGGTGTTTGGACCGAGGACGCTGATAACTGGTAGTTCAAGCGCTACCTACATACAGACTGATGACATAATGCAGATCTGGCGAAAACATTTTGATTGTCTCTTGAACAACCGTTCAGAGATCGACTGGCCTACATTGAACGGCCTCAAGCAGCACGATGTGAAGGCGAGTCTGTTGGACACGCCGACACTGAATCAGACCTAGAGAGCACTTGCTCACTGCGAAACGGCAAGTGTGCGGGGGCCGAGGGGATCCCGCCTGAAGTACGGCGGACCCGCGTTGTTGACTGCGCTGCACCATTTGGTGCAACGCATATGGATTGAGGAGGAGGTGCCTCCTGAGCTGAAGGATGCCCATGTGCTATCACTGTACAAGCGCAAAGGGAGCAAGCAATGTTGCACGAATTATCGTGGCATCAACTTGCTGAATTGTGTGGGCAAGGTGATTGCCCGAATCCTGCTCAACGGCCTTGTCAGTCAGGTTGTGGAACCTAACGTGGCGGAAGAGCAGTGTGGATTCCTTTCGAGCCGCAGCACTATAGGTACGGTGTTTGCGACTCGTCATTTGCAGGAGAAGTGCAAAGAACGACATCAGCTGTTGTGCTCGCTTTTTGTTGATTTCACCAAGGCATTTGATACGGTGAACCGCGAGGCATTGTGGCTGGTGTTGGGTAAGTTTGATTGCCCGCGTAAGTTTATAAGTTTACTTGAATTTCGGCCCAGTGGTATGCGAGCGAGGGTGCAGATGAGTGGAGAGACCTGGGATGACTTTGCATTTGTCTCTGGTGTGAAGCAAGGCTGTGTCTTTGCTCCTGTCCTGTTTAATATATATCTTCATGCAATGATGTATTGTGCTTTTGGCACCGCTTGTGCTTACGGGGTTTATGTGGAGCATCTTATTGGTGGTGGGTTGCTTAGCATCCGTCGTTTCGGTGCGAGAACTATATCCGTGTGACAACTATCCGTATGTTGCTGTTTGCTGACAACTGTGCGTTGTTTGTACACAGCGCGGACGAGTTGCAGCACATGACTAGTGTTCTGGCTTCGACAGTGGCCAAATTCGGTCTCTTTCAACCTTCACCGGAGGTGCAATCTTCAATATTGCCGCAAATCAGAATTGGTGCTGAAGTATTGGAAGCCACCTCTCGCTGCTACTTTCGGAGTGTGATGTCGACGGACCATAAAGCTACACAGTGAGCTTCGTACCCTTCGTCTTGTAGGCACCGGCGGCATTCGGGAAGCTTGAGTACCGAGTGTGGAACAACCATCAGCTTACCATTGGCACGAAGCTGATGGTGTACACATCCATGGTGCTGTCTGTTCTTCTACACGGCAGTGAAACGTGGACAATTTACTAGCGAAATGTGTGATATCGCGAGCGGTTCCATCGACAGTGTTTGCGACGAATTCTGCTCATCAGTTGGGGCGACAGAGTTGCGGACACGGCCGTGTTGCGTTGAAGTGGAATGTATGCAGTGGACTGCATATCTTTGCTGAGACACCCGAGGTGGTTTGTTTATGTGAGCCGTATGGATTCGACGCGGATACAGAAACAATAATTATCTGAGCAATTTAAAGAACTTTTTGAAAAAGCATGATAAATAGACGAAAGCTGGTGGATGCACGCATTTCGTATTGTCTCCGCAGTACCATTAACAATAGCCGGTATGCAATTATTTACTTAAATATGCATGTGACCGAATAAGCATGAGGTGCAAAATGAATGACGAGAGTTTCACCCCTATGTCTTCGGCAGTCTTAAGCTGACAAATAGTTGCTCTTGAACGCACAGGACCGGCTTCATCCGGCTTATCGCAACGGCCTCGGCGTAACGGAGGAAGCGGGGATTAGGCTGACGTAATAAAGTGTGAACGCTGATCCAAGCTCTATTTGGTGACGTGTAGTCAGCAGGTGTTTGCCTATTGAGGAAGCTGGCGGCTTGCGCATGCAGGGAACATCAGTGGGACAGGGATGCTGATCATTTGCACGTTGAGCATATCTTGGCACGTGTTCGGGAAGTCAAAACCGATTGGTTCTGCCGCCGGATTCGCACATGAATTTGTATATGCAGTGTGAGTTGGCACCTATCGGTTGAGTTTGCTACGTTGGAAGCACTAACAAGTTACAGGTTCTATTGATGACCACAACCTGAGCAGCATAGTAACTTCTCTGCCTACCAGTGCTTAAACGTTTCGTGCATTTCAATACAGTAAACTCACACTTGAAACGCAACTCGATATAGATCCTTTTCTTGGCTGCCGTATGCCCCAAGTCTTCCGGGACTCGCTGTTGGCTGTGTTTCTCTATAAATCTACGTAGATAACCATTCGCAATGAGTGTTGTTGTAATCAACTGTAGCTCCTCGGCTAGACCATCAGCCGATCAAATTCGCGTAGCGAGACAAACTAAAGTTTTCACAAGGATCCGCTTGCACCGCACTGGTGTGAAGCTGGTGAAGTGCAGGTATTGGCCGGACCACGTTGCTTTTCTGTAGATAGACCTCTTAATGAGCCCGTCACCACTGCGACTGACGAGGATGTCTAAGAATGGCAGACAGTTCTTCTGTTCCACTTCGCAGGTGACCCGCAAGTTGAAATGTGCACAGTTGAGTTGCTGTACAAACTGGACAATCTGCTGCTCCGATGAACAAAAGGCCAATATGTCATCCACATAACGCTTATGGTATGGTAACTGGGCTATTTCTGTAGGTGTGCCTCTTTTTATCATCGGCATGTAGAAATCGGCAAGTGCATGGCCATCGATTTGACGATATGGGGTGTTCTGAAAGTGGAAGCCAACATTTGCTGTACACAGCAGTAAGGATTCCTTTAGAAATTCGACTGGAATTGTTAACGAATAACTAGAGTGCTCTGCTAGCTCGCATATGTAATCAACAGTTTGTTGTAGTGGGTCTTTGGTAAATAGAGATTCTACATCCAAGGAACACATGCCTTGTCGGAAAGGTTGATGTCATCTTAGTCGTCGATAACTTGAAAAGAATCTTTGACTATATGGATTGGACAGTTTTCGCAGATTCGAAAGTATCTTCACTAACCAGCGAGCCAGTTTATGCTGCGACGCATTTACCTAAGATTCATTTCAACTTATCAATGATTTAGATGATGATAGAAAGAGGCATATTCGCAGAAATAGCCAAGGTACCGTATTGTAAACGTTATGTGGATGACATATTTGCCTTTTGTTCATCGGAGCAGCAGATTGTCCAGTTTGTGCAGCAACTCAACTGTGCACATGCCAATTTGCCGTTCACCTGCGAAGTGGAACAGATGAACTGTCTGCTATTATTAGACATCCCTATCCGTCGCAGGGATGACGGGCTCATTAAATGGTCTATCTACAGGAAAGCAACCTGGTCCGGCCAATACCTGCACTTCATCAGCTTCACACCAGTGCGGTACAAGCGGATCCTTGTGAAAACTTTTGTTAGTCGTGCTAGACGAATTTACTCGGCTGATTGTCTAGCCGACGAGATAGAGTTAATTACAACAACACTCATTGCGAATGGTTATCTACGTAGATTTATAGAGAAACACAGCCAACAGCGAGTCCCGGAAGACTTGGGGCATACGGCAGCCAAGAAAAGGATCTATATCGAGTTGCGTTTCAAGCGTGAGTTTACTGTATTGAAATGCACGAAACGTTTAAGCACTGGTAGGCAGAGAAGTTACTATGCTGCTCAGGTTGTGGTCATCAATAGAACCTGTAACTTGTTAGTGCTTCCAACGTAGCAAACTCAACCGATAGGTGCCAACTCACACTGCATATACAAATTCATGTGCGAATCCGGCGGCAGAACCAATCGGTTTTGACTTCCCGAACACGTGCCAAGATATGCTCAACGTGCAAATGATCAGCATCCCTGTCCCACTGATGTTCCCTGCATGCGCAAGCCGCCAGCTTCCTCAATAGGCAAACACCTGCTGACTACACGTCACCGAATAGAGCTTGGATCAGCGTTCACACTTTATTACGTCAGCCTAATCCCCGCTTCCTCCGTTACGCCGAGGCCGTTGCGATAAGCCGGATGAAGCCGGTCCTGTGCGTTCAAGAGCAACTATTTGTCAGCTTAAGACTGCCGAAGACATAGGGGTGAAACTCTCGTCATTCATTTTGCACCTCATGCTTATTCGGTCACATGCATATTTAAGTAAATAATTGCATACCGGCTATTGTTAATGGTACTGCGGAGACAATACGAAATGCGTGCATCCACCAGCTTTCGTCTTCTTACCGCACTTTTGAAATTAGTATATGACCATCTGGGTATTTTTGAAGCGGCATACGGTAAATTCAAGTTACGTTACCAGGCATGATCAAAGTGAGCCTAACGTTCTAATCTGGATTGCAGGTCATGGAAGTCGAATGCGGTTGATCTGCGTGCATGTCGCGATCTGATCATGTAGGCAGTTGCCGAGTTTCAAGGGAAAGACTTCGTGCACGCAGAGAAGTAGCGGCAATCGCAGATGGCTTGTACCCAATGGACATCGAGCGCCTGGTGCTGTAGCACATGCGGTCGCGAGTGCCTGATTCCTGCAGGCCTAATGAGCCATGAGCGAGGCCATTCGGGACCATCACCGAAGCGACGACGGGTCCTGCAGAGAACCTAGGCAAAACCGGCGCAGCGTCTGTAGGTACGCTGCATTCGATTTACTAACCGCGTGCTTGCATGCTAAGTCTATTTATTTCAGGTGGTGGGTTTGCAATATTGTCCTAATGCTTTTTATCTCATATTAAAACCTACCTGAACCATCTTCTATAAACTTGCACACGTCGCTTACGCTAATTGTAGTTAACTTCGATAACATTTTCTCGTTTGCGGCATTTTCCTAAAGTCCATTTTCTTACGTCTTGAACTTGTCGGGGATCCTTTTGTAATCAATTTATTTTATACTCACATTTAGTGAAGAGTTATGTCGCGGAATGTTTATGCATTACTCGGTTTATTTTATTTCATCTTGTCGTTTCAAGTGATTGGCTGTTGCTTGCTATCCCCGGTATGGCTGCGCTTGATGTGCATGTTGACAAGGTGCTTACCTGTCTATTACCCACTACCTCGTCCATACTAGCTAGAAGACAGGTAGTCGTTGCTATAGGGGACGGGGTGCACGGTTCTTGTGTTCTTGCTAGGTTCGAACAGTTGTTCCTTGTACTAAGTGTGGAGGGGACTAGGGTCCAGCCACCGCCTTGTATGCGATTGATTCCCAACTACAGCTTGCTTGTGTTTGCCTGTGAAGGAGTGTGGGCCGACTCCTTTGATGAAACATGGCTCCCATCCGCATGCCTTCCGGTCTTATTCCTTCGGCTTTGCACTGAATATGGGGTGTGTGGTTGGTGCAGCGCAAGCCACCCATGGTCCCTCTGTAGGTGCAGGCGTCCTGTGGCTGGCCACAGTGACAGGCGAATCCAAAACCGATTGCCGCCAACTATGTGATCTGAACAGTCTTGCAACTAGACATAGAGCCAACAAAAGCCATGTTGATTAGCGGATAATGGGAAGTCACTGCGTCCTAATCACCGTGGCATAGTAGTTGAAGGTAAGCAACACACTTCAGCTGCTATGCCGCAGGAAGAAAGGAACATTTTGACAAAAGCGAAACGAAAGCTCTTTAGTTTCTTTTTCACACGCCGATTTTTCCCTTTTTTGTTATTTTCAGTGTTCGTAGTATTAAACATATTAATCCGTATTATTTTGTACACAATTCTTTCACTGATTCCGGTTACGGACCGTGTCTTCAAGGGTGTTAAACAATTGGCGCTCCTCATCTGTTGGTCCCCATCCTGGAAGACGTACGGATCCAACAGCGGCTAGACACGACGTCAGCGATTTTGTGTGCTGCCGTCAAGTGGAAGGCTGACCACCACGCAGTCGCCCCCCAGCCAGGTCCTTGACGAGCAAATCGAGCGCGACGCGGTAGACGCTCAGGTGCCATGCGTAGGACGTGACCGAGCAATCTCAACTGGCGCAACAAAACCAGTTTGTTGAAGGGAATACTCGCATTCCCCACGATGCGACGTCGAACGTCATTACTATTAACTCGATGTTGCCACCAGACACGAGCAATCCTCCTTAAGCTACCTTTATTAAAGGCAGAAAGACGACGCATGTCTTCCTCACTAATCGGCCAGGACTAGCTTCTAAACAACAATACTGAGCGAACTGATGCGCTGTAAACGCGGCCCTTCAGCAAGAATGAGAAGTCGTGACGGCGCCACAAGTGTCTCAGATTGACAAATACTGATCGAGCTTTAGCGATACGACGAGGAACGTACCGTCAGCAGAAACACAGCTCTCAAGATAGACGAAACTATCTACCTGTTAAAGTTGTGCACGCTCAAGAGTGAGCACGGGAGCAGGGGAATGCCAATCCTTGAGCAGTACTTTACACTTGGATGAGGCAAAGCTCATGCCATACTTAGATGCTTCAACCGCCAAACGATGCAGAATTAGTTGCATACCCTGCGGATCGTCACCAAGTAAGGCGATATCATCAGCATAATTTATATATATATATATATATATATATATATATATATATATATATACCATTTTCCACTTTAAACTGGACATTTTTCAAACCAAACTGGACATTTTGCAAACCAAAGTGGACATTTTGCAAATCAAAGTGGACATTTTGCAAACCAAACTGGACATTTTGCAAACCAAACTGGGCATTTTGCAAAACGAATTGGACACGTTGCAATCCAAGTAGCAACTGGCCAATTTTTTGGTAAGAAACGAGCAGTAAGACTGCTGAATGATGTTCAGCATATACATTGTGATGACGCTAATACACCGGCATTGTGTAAGCAGCGGGCTACACTGTAAAACATTTGCTTGATCGTGAGCAGCGACCGAAGTTCTGAACTACGCTCCCCTCTCCCCATTGACATTCGCCTAGTTGGTGTGCAGTGCCCATACGCATCAACCTGTGTAGGTGTGTGACAGTTGGAAAATCGGACTTCCGAATCGTAATTGTGTATCAATCATTTTGTGAGTGGATTGCGATGCGCAATCTCAATGTGCACCGTTATTCTCATTAGAGAGAACCTTGTCCGATTCGGTCAATGGGACCATGTCGGATGAAGCAGGTAGGCGGTGTCCCAGCTTCGCCCGTCTCTCTATTAGCTTTCGCAACTGCCACGTTATTGTATCAGCGTAGGCTGTAATGACCCCCAGCAAAACCAGTCTAGAGCTATAGCCTATTGTTGCAACATATCAACTACTGAGGAGTGGGCCGATTACACGATGTTCAGGCCACATTGTGGTCACGATAATGTAACCGAACTGCGTACGTAGCGGGCGATTGTGTAAGCCCTTCTCTTGACATGAGTGCCGCTCGCCTCGGTCAAAATCGGTGACCTAATTTCCCCTACACTCCTCATAGGAATTCGTGTGTTTTGTCTGGGTGTGTGGACCGACCTATGCAGCGGTACCACTATTGGAGCCGAGCATATGATAATGGTTCCACTCAACACAACTCAATTGTATTAGCTCCGTCCCGCACGAAACAACCAAAATGAGTGACGAACAACAGGAGAGCTGGAGTCCGACGCGACGGCACTGCAGACGAACATCATTTGCGCAAAGAGAAATTCTCACAAAACTTGTGCTGGTCGACGGCAAAACTACTCGGGAAGCCGCTGAAGTCGCCAGTGTTAACGCGAGTACGGCAAGGAACATCATTAATGCCTACAAGCGAGAAGGCTCAAATACACAGCGCACCTGCGGTGGAAACAATAGGGAGAAGCTGACTCCCAATGTATTGCAGCGCGTCGAAGAAGCGGTTGAACGGCACTCTGAGGACACGTTGGTGCAGCTGCAGATGCGCCTGAGAGAGAATGGGATAAACCTATCAGTATCCTCTGTCTCCAACACCCTCAGAAGACTAAAGATACATCTAAAAATGGTGTATTAACAAAAAATAAGACAGTAACCAAAGCAAAGACCCGTTCACGAAGGGTTGTCCGTCTGTCGCTTTCGTCAGGTTCATCATTGTATTGAGAACGCAGTTCATGCAGTCCTGCTGCGTTACCATCCCAACGCTGTCCTGAATGACCGTGCTCAGCGTCTGCACAGGTGTAGGGTTAATAAGCAGGCGTCTCGCCGACGCTTTCACCTTTGAAAAGACGTGTTCTACCGGGTTTAGCATGTACGAGTAGGGCGGCAAGAACTGCAGGTGATAAGACGAACCAAGAATCCTCCTTAGCTCATCAGGCATATGGATCCTGGCATTGTCCATACGCCGTTCATCTCCAGTATGCAGCTTATACGCGCCACCAGTTCCTCGACGAACGCTGAGAACTTCGCACCATTGCAGGTGCCATCGTTAATGATCTTTGAATGGATGACGCCTTGGTTATTCATTGCAACAATCAGGGTTACCATGCGACCTCTGACTGTGGGTAACACGACGTTCGCGCGCGTCCCTCTTCTTGAGCGAGCCTGAGTTCGCCTCAGATGAAGGTTGAAACCACTCTCATCTATGAAGATGCATTTCTCCTTGTTAGAAGGTGCATGTGCCGAGAACTCGAGAGCGTACGCCTGTCGGCTAGCGATTGTCGTGGCACCGTTGACTCGGTCGAGCTCGTAATGACACATTTTGAGATTTATCTTTAGTCTTCTGAGGGCGTTGAAGACAGAGGATACTGATAGGTTTATCCCATTCTCTCTCAGGCGCATCTGCAGCTGCACCAACGTGTCCTCAGAGTGCCGTTCAACCGCTTCTTCGACGCGCTGCAATACATTGGGAGTCAGCTTCTCCCTATTGTTTCCACCGCAGGTGCGCTGTGTATTTGAGCCTTCTCGCTTGTAGGCATTAATGATGTTCCTTGCCGTACTCGCGTTAACACCGGCGACTTCAGCGGCTTCCCGAGTAGTTTTGCCGTCGACCAGCACAAGTTTTGTGAGAATTTCTCTTTGCGCAAATGATGTTCGCCTGCAGTGCCGTCGCGTCGGACACCAGCTCTCCTGTTGTTCGTCACTCATTTTGGTCGTTTCGTGCGGCACGGAGCTAATAAAGCTAAGTTGGGTTGAGTGGAACCATTATCGTATGCTCGGCTCCAATAGTGGTACCGCTGCATAGGTCGGTCCACACACCCAGACAAAACACACGAATTCCTATGGGGGGGTGTAGGGGAAAATAGGTCACCGATTTTGACCGAGGCGAACGGCACTCATGTCAAGAGAAGGGCTTACACAATCACCCGCTACGTACGCAGTTCGGTTACATTATCGTGACCACAATGTGGCCTGAACATCGTGTAATCGGCCCACTCCTCAGTAGTTGATATGTTGCAACAATAGGCTATAGCTCTAGACTGGTTTTGCTGGGGGTCATTACAGCCTACGCTGATACAATAACGTGGCAGTTGCGAAAGCTAATAGAGAGACGGGCGAAGCTGGGACACCGCCTACCTGCTTCATCCGACATGGTCCCATTGACCGAATCGGACAAGGTTCTCTCTAATGAGAATAACGGTGCACATTGAGATTGCGCATCGCAATCCACTCACAAAATGATTGATACACAATTACGATTCGGAAGTCCGATTTTCCAACTGTCACACACCTACACAGGTTGATGCGTATGGGCACTGCACACCAACTAGGCGAATGTCAATGGGGAGAGGGGAGCGTAGTTCAGAACTTCGGTCGCTGCTCACGATCAAGCAAATGTTTTACAGTGTAGCCCGCTGCTTACACAATGCCGGTGTATTAGCGTCATCACAATGTATATTCTGAACATCATTCAGCAGTCTTACTGCTCGTTTCTTACCAACAAATTGGCCAGTTGCTACTTGGATTGCAACGTGTCCAATTTGTTTTGCAAAATGTCCAGTTTGGTTTGCAAAATGTCCAGTTTGGTTTGCAAAATGTCCAATTTGGTTTGCAAAATGTCCAGTTTGGTTTGCAAAATGTCCAGTTTGGTTTGAAAAATGTCCAGTTTAAAGTGAAAATGGTATATATATATAATACACAATCTGTGGTACAGATATTGTGCCATCGGAATCATGGCTGAATAGGAAAACAATATGAATAATAAGAAAAGAGCAACAAGAACTGCTTTTTTGTCTATTTTACCACTCACAGTTTTTGAAATTTTTTCAGTTTGTTCTTTTTAGGGGAGGAAGAAGGGACACCGCAACAAACCGATGCACACGTCCGCCATTGACATCGATCTTGAGCCATGCTTCCAAGGTCTTCAACCAGCAAGTATCCGCATCTCTCGGACCCCAACCAGGTAGTCGACAACAACCGGCCGAGGCCAACTGTTTCGTCAGCTTTTTCATGCGGCTTCTCCATGTTGTAGGCTGTCCACCAGACCGTCTCTTCCAGCCCTGTCCAGCAAGTGCAAACAACGCACGACGGGGGTAACGCTGGACAGGCATGCGCAATACGTGTCCCAACCACCGCAGTTGATGCAGTGAGACGAGCTCCTCGAGCGAGTGGCTTCCACGTCCCAAGACACGCTGTCTAACTTCCACATTGCTTACGTGGTGCTGCCACCACACACGGGCAATGGACCGCAGACAGCGGTGCTCGAAGACGGATAGCCTGCGCAAGTCATCTTTACGAATGGGCCAGGTCTCGCATCCGTACAACAGTACAGCACGAACAGTTGCACAATAGACCCGCCCTTTGATGGAGAGACGAATGTCGTGGCGACGCCACAAATGCCTCAGCCTAGAAAAAGCGAGGCCTGCTCTCGAGATGCGCATCGAAATCTCGTCTCCAACAGCCCCGCCAGCAGTGATGCAACTTCCCAAGTAGACAAAGCTCTCCACAACCTCTAGTGTCTCACCAGCAAGCGTGAGTGCAGGCAGAGGCACCTGCCAGTCTTGGAAGAGAGCCTTGCATTTGGATGGCGAAAAGTACATACCGTACTTTGATGCTTCAATCGCCAAGCGGTTTAATGCAAGTTGGACGACCTGTGGATCGTCACCCAGCAAGACGATATCATCAGCATAATCCAAATCAACAACTCGACTACCTGGGAGGAGCTCAACGCCAGCGTTCAACGAATCGCCTAGAGCGTTCTTCAGACATCCTCAATGGCAAAGTTGAATAGGAACGGAGAGATAGGGCATCCTTGTCGAACTCCACTGGAGACCACAAAGGTAGGCGAAAGCTTGCCATAAGCCCTAACCCTGCCCGAGGTCAGACTATATAGAGCGCGCAGTATGGAGACGAACTTCTCGGGGACACCATTCCTCAGTAGGCAGTGCCACAGTACTGTACGATCGACAGAATCGAAGGCTGCACGGATATCCAGGAACACAGCAATCGTTGGCCTCTGATACACATGGCGGAGCTCGAGGATCTGGCGAAGTGTGAAGATTTGATCGATGCAGCCGCGACCAGGGCGAAACCCAGCTTGTTCTTCTCGTTGCAACGATTCGCGTGTTGGGGATAGCCTGCGAAGTATGATGGACACCAGCAGCTTGCAAACGACGGGGACTAAACTTATTCCTCTGTAGTTGGAGCAGATTGTGCGCAGGCCCTTTTTGAAGATGGGGACGACTATCGATTCACCCCAAGATGACGGAACTTTCTCTTTCGACCAAATTTTCGAGAACAAAGCGGTGAGTTCTCGAACCAGCGATGCGCCACCATCTTTAAATAGAGCCGGAGGAAGACCATCAGGGCCGGGGGCTTTATAACGCTTCATGTGCCGGAGCTCCTGCTCGATTTCCTGGGAAGAGGGAGGATCTGTGGGGGTAGACCACTCGGCCCCAGCGCGAGCGCCAGAGGTAGCAGATGGAGCTGGGGGCCAACAAAACTGCGAGCCAAAATGTTCGGCCCATCGCTCCAACCGTCGTTGAAGATTGGTGATTAAGGTGCCATCCTCTTCGCATATTGTTTCACTTATACCAGATCGAACACCTTCGGTGACTCGAATGAGATGGAAGAGTTTTCTGGTATTACCAGAGAGACTAGCAAGCTCCATCTCCCTAGCACGTTCACACCACCAAGCTTCGCGGTCCATTTGCAGACTCCTGCGCAACTCTCGACCAAGGTATTGGCGTTCTTCACTGTGTCTGGAATCCGATGGGATCAAGCGGCGTCTGTCCATCAGCGACAAGGAGTCGGCGGAAATCCAATGCTTCGGTGGGTGACGGGTAACTCCACAAGTGTCGATACTGGCGGAAACTAAAGCATCTTTGATATGCGCCCACTGCGAATCGAGATCACCGTCAATAGTTGAGCCAAGCAAGGTTGACAGTGAGGCTTGGTACCTGGTTAAAATCGCAGGGTTTTGTAGATTCGCGACGTCCGGTCGGTAGTGGGCGCGCTTAGGTGATCCTCCGAAACGCATGCAAATCTTAGCACGAACCAATGCGTGATCGGAGTCTAGAAAAGTTGACCAGTACGATCGGCAGTCCGTTACGCTTCCGCGCCATCTGTAGCTGATTGCTATGTGGTCAAGCTGGGAGCACTCTTGCGTTTGTGAGGGCGGGCGCCAGGTAGCAGTGTGTCTCCTCGAGTGCCGAAAACTAGTGCTCGAAAGAAACAAGCGATGATCAGAGCAAAGAGCAAGCAGTCTGTCTCCATTGTCTGATCGACTGCCACCGAGACCAAAACTACCCCCAAGGTGGTGCTCGCTTGGTGGAAGGCGGCCAACCCGTGCGTTAAAGTCCCCGGCAAGAATGACTATATCAGTCCGTTTGGAGGAACGCAGAAGTTCATGTAGTTGTTGGTAAAAGCTATCTTTAACTGCATCCGGGCTGCAGTCTGTAGGGGCGTAGGCGGAGACGACAAACAAGGCACGCTTAACGTCTCGACGCCTGCTTACGTTACATGAACCTCTTAGTCTGACTGCACATAGCCGACTGTTGACTGGGATCCAGTCAAGCAGAGCTGATTCAGCCCTGGCACTCAGTACAACCCCAACACCAGCTTGACCAGTGGCGGCAGCTTCTGGGTCTCCGGAAAGCCGCAAGTAGTATTTGGCGTCAGAGTTTACCGGAGAGGCCATTCTGATGACGGCGCTAGAGTCTTGTAATCTGGTCTCTGAAAGGCAACAGATGTCTACCGAAAGCGTTTCAAGAGTACGGGCCAGACATGCTTGTCGTCCGATCTGCATCAAAGTTCGAACATTAAACGCTGCGAGGATGAATGGAGAACCAGGTCGAAGAAGAGCTGGAGCTTCGGTGGAGTGAGAGGCGGTTGCGATCGCAGGACATTGAAAACCGGGAGTTTGGCTGTTGCTTCCATCAGCTGCGAGACGTGGGTCGTTTGTGACGGTAACCGTAGAAAACATAAGAGTACATGTGGGTGAAGGATGGGAGGTGGGGTGATCTGTGAGTAGAGGTTGAGCGGTTGAGTTAGCACAGAAGATAGACATAGCAGTAGCAGTAGTAAGCGTTGTAGTCTGTGATTCGTCAGTGGGCGTGATACTGCCCGGTTGCCCAGGCCGAAGTAGTGGGTTGTCTTAGGGCCCTACCCCGAGCCTTTGTTCAAACATCTAATCTACAAGGCAGCAGGGTGATG
>OX104069.1:25729180-25775213 GCA_944474145.2 Dicrocoelium dendriticum
GGTAAGTTTGATTGCCCGCGTAAGTTTGTAAGTTTACTTGAATTTCGGCCCAGTGATATGCGAGCGAGGGTGCAGATGAGTGGAGAGACCTGGGATGACTTTGCATTTGTCTCTGGTGTGAAGCAAGGCTGTGTCTTTGCTCCTGTCCTGTTTAATATATATCTTCATGCAATGATGTCTTGTGCTTTTGGCACCGCTTGTGCTTACGGGGTTTATGTGGAGCATCTTATTGGTGGTGGGTTGCTTAGCATCCGTCGTTTCGGTGCGAGAACTATATCCGTGTGACAACTATCCGTATGTTGCTGTTTGCTGACGACTGTGCGTTGTTTGTACACAGCGCGGACGAGTTGCAGCACATGATTAGTGTTCTGGCTTCGACAGTGGCCAAATTCGGTCTCTTTCAACCTTCACCGGAGGTGCAATCTTCAATATTGCCGCAAATCAGAATTGGTGCTGAAGTATTGGAAGCCACCTCTCGCTGCTACTTTCGGAGTGGTGATGTTCGACGGACCATAAAGCTACACAGTGAGCTTCGTACCCTTCGTCTTGTAGGCACCGGCGGCATTCGTGAAAGCTTGAGTACCGAGTGTGGAACAACCATCAGCTTACCATTGGCACGAAGCTGATGGTGTAACACATCCATGGTGCTGACTGTTCTTCTACCACGGCAGTGAAACGTGGACAATTTACTAGCGAAATGTGTGATATCGCGAGCGGTTCCATCGACAGTGTGTTTGCGACGAATTCTGCTCATCAGTTGGGGCGACAGAGTTGCGGACACGGCCGTGTTGCGTTGAAGTGGAATGTATGCAGTGGACTGCATATCTTTGCTGAGACACCCGAGGTGGTTTGTTTATGTGAGCCGTATGGATTCGACGCGGATACAGAAACAATAATTATCTGAGCAATTTAAAGAACTTTTTGAAAAAGCATGATAAATAGACGAAAGCTGGTGGATGCACGCATTTCGTATTGTCTCCGCAGTACCATTAACAATAGCCGGTATGCAATTATTTACTTAAATATGCATGTGACCGAATAAGCATGAGGTGCAAAATGAATGACGAGAGTTTCACCCCTATGTCTTCGGCAGTCTTAAGCTGACAAATAGTTGCTCTTGAACGCACAGGACCGGCTTCATCCGGCTTATCGCAACGGCCTCGGCGTAACGGAGGAAGCGGGGATTAGGCTGACGTATTAAAGTGTGAACGCTGATCCAAGCTCTATTTGGTGACGTGTAGTCAGCAGGTGTTTGCCTATTGAGGAAGCTGGCGGCTTGCGCATGCAGGGAACATCAGTGGGACAGGGATGCTGATCATTTGCACGTTGAGCATATCTTGGCACGTGTTCGGGAAGTCAAAACCGATTGGTTCTGCCGCCGGATTCGCACATGAATTTGTATATGCAGTGTGAGTTGGCACCTATCGGTTGAGTTTGCTACGTTGGAAGCACTAACAAGTTACAGGTTCTATTGATGACCACAACCTGAGCAGCATAGTAACTTCTCTGCCTACCAGTGCTTAAACGTTTCGTGCATTTCAATACAGTAAACTCACACTTGAAACGCAACTCGATATAGATCCTTTTCTTGGCTGCCGTATGCCCCAAGTCTTCCGGGACTCGCTGTTGGCTGTGTTTCTCTATAAATCTACGTAGATAACCATTCGCAATGAGTGTTGTTGTAATTAACTCTATCTCGTCGGCTAGACAATCAGCCGAGTAAATTCGTCTAGCACGACTAACAAAAGTTTTCACAAGGATCCGCTTGTACCGCACTGGTGTGAAGTTGGTGAAGTGCAGGTATTGGCCGGACCAGGTTGCTTTTCTGTAGATAGACCTTTTAATGAGCCCGTTATCTCTGCGACTGACGAGGATGTCTAAGAATGGCAGACAGTTCTTCTGTTCCACTTCGCAGGTGACCCGCAAGTTGATATGTGCACAGTTGAGTTGCTGCACAAACTGGACAATCTGCTGCTCCGATGAACAAAAGGCCAATATGTCATCCACATAACGCTTATAGTATGGTAACTGGGCTATTTCTGTGGATATGCCTCTTTCTATCATCGGCATGTAGAAATCGGCAAGTGCATGGCCATCGATTTGACGATATGGGGTGTTCTGAAAGTGGAAGCCAACATTTGCTGTACACAGCAGTAAGGATTCCTTTAGAAATTCGACTGGAATTGTTAACGAATAACTAGAGTGCTCTGCTAGCTCGCATATGTAATCAACAGTTTGTTGTAGTGGGTCTTTGGTAAATAGAGATTCTACATCCAAGGAACACATGCCTTGTCGGAAAGGTTGATGTCATCTTGGTTGTCGATAACTTGAAAAGAATCTTTGACTATATGGATTGGACAGTTTTCGCAGATTCGAAAGTATCTTCACTAACCAGCGAGCCAGTTTATGCTGCGACGCATTTACCTAAGATTCATTTCAACTTATCAATGATTTAGATGATGATAGAAAGAGGCATATTCGCAGAAATAGCCAAGGTACCGTATTGTAAACGTTATGTGGATGACATATTTGCCTTTTGTTCATCGGAGCAGCAGATTGTCCAGTTTGTGCAGCAACTCAACTGTGCACATATCAACTTGCGGGTCACCTGCGAAGTGGAACAGAAGAACTGTCTGCTATTCTTAGACATCCTCATCCGTCGCAGGGATGACGGGCTCAGTAAAAGGTCTATCTACAGGAAAGCAACCTGGTCCGGCCAATACCTGCACTTCATCAGCTTCACACCAGTGCGGTACAAGCGGATCCTTGTGAAAACTTTTGTTAGTCGTGCTAGACGAATTTACTCGGCTGATTGTCTAGCCGACGAGATAGAGTTAATTACAACAACACTCATTGCGAATGGTTATCTACGTAGATTTATAGAGAAACACAGCCAACAGCGAGTCCCGGAAGACTTGGGGCATACGGCAGCCAAGAAAAGGATCTATATCGAGTTGCGTTTCAAGTGTGAGTTTACTGTATTGAAATGCACGAAACGTTTAAGCACTGGTAGGCAGAGAAGTTACTATGCTGCTCAGGTTGTGGTCATCAATAGAACCTGTAACTTGTTAGTGCTTCCAACGTAGCAAACTCAACCGATAGGTGCCAACTCACACTGCATATACAAATTCATGTGCGAATCCCGCGGCAGAACCAATCGGTTTTGACTTCCCGAACACGTGCCAAGATATGCTCAACGTGCAAATGATCAGCATCCCTGTCCCACTGATGTTCCCTGCATGCGCAAGCCGCCAGCTTCCTCAATAGGCAAACACCTGCTGACTACACGTCACCAAATAGAGCTTGGATCAGCGTTCACACTTTAATACGTCAGCCTAATCCCCGCTTCCTCCGTTACGCCGAGGCCGTTGCGATAAGCCGGATGAAGCCGGTCCTGTGCGTTCAAGAGCAACTATTTGTCAGCTTAAGACTGCCGAAGACATAGGGGTGAAACTCTCGTCATTCATTTTGCACCTCATGCTTATTCGGTCACATGCATATTTAAGTAAATAATTGCATACCGGCTATTGTTAATGGTACTGCGGAGACAATACGAAATGCGTGCATCCACCAGCTTTCGTCTTCTTACCGCACTTTTGAAATTAGTATATGACCATCTGGGTATTTTTGAAGCGTCATACGGTAAATTCAAGTTACGTTACCAGGCATGATCAAAGTGACCTAACGTTCTAATCTGGATTGCAGGTCATGGAAGTCGAATGCGGTTGATCTGCGTGCATGTCGCGATCTGATCATGTAGGCAGTTGCCGAGTTTCAAGGGAAAGACTTCGTGCATGCAGAGAAGTAGCGGCAATCGCAGATGGCTTGTACCCAATGGACATCGAGCGCCTGGTGCTGTAGCACATGCGGTCGCGAGTGCCTGATTCCTGCAGGCCTAATGAGCCATGAGCGAGGCCATTCGGGACCATCACCGAAGCGACGACGGGTCCTGCAGAGAACCTAGGCAAAACCGGCGCAGCGTCTGTAGGTACACTGCATTGGATTTACTAACCGCGTGCTTGCATGCTAAGTCTATTTCAGGTGGTGTGTTTGCAATTTTGTCCTAACGCTTTTCTTAATAATGTCTGCCTGAACTATCTTCTATAAACTTGCACACGTCGCTGACGCTAATTGTAGTTAACTTCGATAACATTTTCTCGTTTGCGGCATTTTCCTAAAGTCCATTTTCTTACGTCTTGAACTTGTCGGGGATCCTTTTGTAATCAATTTATTTTATACTCACATTTAGTGAAGAGTTATGTCGCGGAATGTTTATGCATTACTCGGTTTATTTTATTTCATCTTGTCGTTTCAAGTGATTGGCTGTTGCTTGCTATCCCCGGTATGGCTGCGCTTGATGTGCATGTTGACAAGGTGCCTACCTGTCTATTACCCACTACCTCGTCCATACTAGCTAGAAGACAGGTAGTCGTTGCTAGAGGGGACGGGGTGCACGGTTCTTGTGTTCTTGCTAGGTTCGAACAGTGGTTCCTTGTACTAAGTGTGGAGGGGACTAGGGTCCAGCCACCGCCTTGTATGCGATTGATTCCCAACTACAGCTTGCTTGTGTTTGCCTGTGAAGGAGTGTGGGCCGACTCCTTTGATGAAACATGGCTCCCATCCGCATGCCTTCCGGTCTTATTCCTTCGGCTTTTCACTGGATATGGGGTGTGTGGTTGGTGCAGCGCAAGCCACCCATGGTCCCTCTGTAGGCGCAGGCGTCCTGTGGCTGGCCACAGTGACAGGCGAATCCAAAACCGATTGCCGCCAACTATGTGATCTGAACAGTCTTGCAACTAGACATAGAGCCAACAAAAGCCATGTTGATTAGCGGATAATGGGAAGTCACTGCGTCCTAATCACCGTGGCATAGTAGTTGAAGGTAAGCAACACACTTCAGCTGCTATGCCGCAGGAAGAAAGGAACATTTTGACAAAAGCGAAACGAAAGCTCTTTAGTTTCTTTTTCACACGCCGATTTTTCCCTTTTTTGTTATTTTCAGTGTTCGTAGTATTAAACATATTAATCCGTATTATTTTGTACACAATTCTTTCACTGATTCCGGTTACGGACCGTGTCTTCAAGGGTGTTAAGCAATTGGCGCTCCTCATCTGTTGGTCCCCATCCTGGAAGACGTACGGATCCAACAGCGGCTAGACACGACGTCAGCGATTTTGTGTGCTGCCGTCAAGTGGAAGGCTGACCACCACGCAGTCGCCCCCCAGCCAGGTCCTTGACGAGCAAATCGAGCGCGACGCGGTAGACGCTCAGGTGCCATGCGTAGGACGTGACCGAGCAATCTCAACTGGCGCAACAAAACCAGTTTGTTGAAGGGAATACTCGCATTCCCCACGATGCGACGTCGAACGTCATTACTATTAACTCGATGTTGCCACCAGACACGAGCAATCCTCCTTAAGCTACCTTTACTAAAGGCAGAAAGACGACGCATGTCTTCCCCACTAATCGGCCAGGACTAGCTTCTAAACAACAATACTGAGCGAACTGATGCGCTGTAAACGCGGCCCTTCAGCAAGAATGAGAAGTCGTGACGGCGCCACAAGTGTCTCAGATTGACAAATACTGATCGAGCTTTAGCGATACGACGAGGAACGTACCGTCAGCAGAAACACAGCTCCCAAGATAGACGAAACTATCTACCTGTTCAAGTTGTGCACCCTCAAGAGTGAGCACGGGAGCAGGGGAATGCCAATCCTTGAGCAGTACTTTACACTTGGATGAGGCGAAGCTCATGCCATACTTAGATGCTTCAACCGCCAAACGATGCAGAATTAGTTGCATACCCTGCGGATCGTCACCAAGTAAGGCGATATCATCAGCATAATTTATATATATATATATATATATATATATATATATATATATATATATACCATTTTCACTTTAAACTGGACATTTTTCAAACCAAACTGGACATTTTGCAAACCAAAGTGGACATTTTTCAAACCAAACTGGACATTTTGCAAACCACATTGGACATTTTGCAAACCACATTGGACATTTTGCAAACCAAACTGGGCATTTTGCAAAACGAATTGGACACGTTGCAATCCAAGTAGCAACTGGCCAATTTGTTGGTAAGAAACAAGCAGTAAGACTGCTGAATGATGTTCAGCATATACATTGTGATGACGCTAATACACCGGCATTGTGTAAGCAGCGGGCTACACTGTAAAACATTTGCTTGATCGTGAGCAGCGACCGAAGTTCTGAACTACGCTCCCCTCTCCCCATTGACATTCGCCTAGTTGGTGTGCAGTGCCCATACGCATCAACCTGTGTAGGTGTGTGACAGTTGGAAAATCGGACTTCCGAATCGTAATTGTGTATCAATCATTTTGTGAGTGGATTGCGATGCGCAATCTCAATGTGCACCGTTATTCTCATTAGAGAGAACCTTGTCCGATTCGGTCAATGGGACCATGTCGGATGAAGCAGGTAGGCGGTGTCCCAGCTTCGCCCGTCTCTCTATTAGCTTTCGCAACTGCCACGTTATTGTATCAGCGTAGGCTGTAATGACCCCCAGCAAAACCAGTCTAGAGCTATAGCCTATTGTTGCAACACATCAACTACTGCGGAGTGGGCCGATTACACGATGTTCAGGCCACATTGTGGTCACGATAATGTAACCGAACTGCGTACGTAGCGAGCGATTGTGTAAGCCCTTCTCTTGATATGAGTGCCATTCGCCTCGGTCAAAATCGGTGACCTATTTTCCCCTACACCCTCCCCCATAGGAATTCGTGTGTTTTGTCTGGGTGTGTGGACCGACCTATGCAGCGGTACCACAATTGGAGCCGAGCATACGATAATGGTTCCACTCAACACAACTTAGCTTTATTAGCTCCGTGCCGCACGAAACGACCAAAATGAGTGACGAACAACAGGAGAGCTGGTGTCCGACGCGACGGCACTGCAGGCGAACATCATTTGCGCAAAGAGAAATTCTCACAAAACTTGTGCTGGTCGACGGCAAAACTACTCGGGAAGCCGCTGAAGTCGCCAGTGTTAACGCGAGTACGGCAAGGAACATCATTAATGCCTACAAGCGAGAAGGCTCAAATACACAGCGTACCTGCGGTGGAAACAATAGGGAGAAGCTGACTCCCAATGTATTGCAGCGCGTCGAAGAAGCGGTTGAACGGCACTCTGAGGACACGTTGGTGCAGCTGCAGATGCGCCTGAGAGAGAATGGGATAAACCTATCAGTATCCTCTGTCTCCAACACCCTCAGAAGACTAAAGATACATCTAAAAATGGTGTATTAACAAAAAATAAGACAGTAACCATAGCAAAGATCAGTTGACGAAGGGTTGTCCGTCTGTCGCTTTCGTCAGGTTCATCATTGTATTGAGAACGCAGTTCATGCAGTCCTGCTGCGTTACCATCCCAACGCTGTCCTGAATGACCGTGCTCAGCGTCTGCTCAGGTGTGGGGTTAATAAGCAGGCGTCTCGCCGACGCTTTCACCTTTGAAAAGACGTGTTCTACCGGGTTTAGCATGTACGAGTAGGGCGGCAAGAACTGCAGGTGATAAGACGAACCAAGAATCCTCCTTAGCTCATCAGGCATATGGATCCTGGCATTGTCCATAATCAGCCACGCGCCGTTCATCTCCACTATGCAGCTTATACGCGCCACCAGTTCCTCGACGAAGGCTGAGAACTTCGCACCATTGCAGGTGCCATCGTTAATGATCTTTGAATGGATGACGCCTTGCTTATTCATTGCAACAATCAGGGTTACCATGCGACCTCTGACTGTGGGTAACACGACGTTCGCGCGCGTCCCTCTTCTTGAGCGAGCCTGAGTTCGCCTCAGATGAAGGTTGAAACGACTCTCATCTATGAAGATGCATTTCTCCTTGTTAGAAGATGCATGTGCCGAGAACTCGAGAGCGTACGCCTGTCGGCTAGCGATTGTCGTGGCACCGTTGACTCGGTCGAGCTCGTAATGACACATTTTTAGATGTATCTTTAGTCTTCTGAGGGTGTTGGAGACAGAGGATACTGATAGGTTTATCCCATTCTCTCTCAGGCGCATCTGCAGCTGCACCAACGTGTCCTCAGAGTGCCGTTCAACCGCTTCTTCGACGCGCTGCAATACATTGGGAGTCAGCTTCTCCCTATTGTTTCCACCGCAGGTACGCTGTGTATTTGAGCCTTCTCGCTTGTAGGCATTAATGATGTTCCTTGCCGTACTCGCGTTAACACTGGCGACTTCAGCGGCTTCCCGAGTAGTTTTGCCGTCGACCAGCACAAGTTTTGTGAGAATTTCTCTTTGCGCAAATGATGTTCGCCTGCAGTGCCGTCGCGTCGGACACCAGCTCTCCTGTTGTTCGTCACTCATTTTGGTCGTTTCGTGCGGCACGGAGCTAATAAAGCTAAGTTGTGTTGAGTGGAACCATTATCGTATGCTCGGCTCCAATAGTGGTACCGCTGCATAGGTCGGTCCACACACCCAGACAAAACACACGAATTCCTATGAGGGAGGGTGTAGGGGAAAATAGGTCACCGATTTTGACCGAGGCGAATGGCACTCATATCAAGAGAAGGGCTTACACAATCGCTCGCTACGTACGCAGTTCGGTTACATTATCGTGACCACAATGTGGCCTGAACATCGTGTAATCGGCCCACTCCTCAGTAGTTGATGTGTTGCAACAATAGGCTATAGCTCTAGACTGGTTTTGCTGGGGGTCATTACAGCCTACGCTGATACAATAACGTGGCAGTTGCGAAAGCTAATAGAGAGACGGGCGAAGCTGGGACACCGCCTACCTGCTTCATCCGACATGGTCCCATTGACCGAATCGGACAAGGTTCTCTCTAATGAGAATAACGGTGCACATTGAGATTGCGCATCGCAATCCACTCACAAAATGATTGATACACAATTACGATTCGGAAGTCCGATTTTCCAACTGTCACACACCTACACAGGTTGATGCGTATGGGCACTGCACACCAACTAGGCGAATGTCAATGGGGAGAGGGGAGCGTAGTTCAGAACTTCGGTCGCTGCTCACGATCAAGCAAATGTTTTACAGTGTAGCCCGCTGCTTACACAATGCCGGTGTATTAGCGTCATCACAATGTATATGCTGAACATCATTCAGCAGTCTTACTGCTTGTTTCTTACCAACAAATTGGCCAGTTGCTACTTGGATTGCAACGTGTCCAATTCGTTTTGCAAAATGCCCAGTTTGGTTTGCAAAATGTCCAGTTTGGTTTGAAAAATGTCCACTTTGATTTGCAAAATGTCCACTTTGGTTTGCAAAATGTCCAGTTTGGTTTGAAAAATGTCCAGTTTAAAGTGAAAATGGTATATATATATATATGTATATATAATACACAACCTGTGGTACAGATATTGTGCCATCGGAATCATGGCTGCATAGGAAAACAATATAAATAATAATAAACGGGCAACAAGAACTGCTTTTTTGTCTATTTTACCACACACAGTTTTTGAAAATTTTTTCAGTTTGTTCTTTTTCATGGGGAGGAAGAAGGGACACCGCCACAAACCGATGCACATGTCCGCCGTTGACATCGATCTTGAGCCATAGCTTCCAAGGTCTTCAACCAGCAAGTATCCGCATCTCTCGGACCCCAACCAGGTAGTCGACAACGTCCGGCCGAGACCAACTGTTTTCGCCAGCTTTTTCATGCGGCTTCTCCATGTTGTAGGCTGTCCATCAGACCGTCTCTTCCAGCCCTGTCCAGCAAGTGCAAACAACGCACGACGGGGGTAACGCTGGACAGGCATGCGCAATACGTGTCCCAACCACCGCAGTTGATGCAGTGAGATGAGCTCCTCCAGCGAGTGGCTTCCACGTCCCAAGACACGCTGTCTAACTTCCACATTGCTTATGTGGTGCTGCCACCACGCACGGGCAATGGGCCGCAGACAGCGGTGCTCGAAGACGGATAGCCTGCGCAAGTCATCTTTACGAATGGGCCAGGTCTCGCATCCGTAGAACAGTACAGCACGAACAGTTGCACAATAGACCCGCCCTTTGATGGAGAGACGAATGTCGTGGCGACGCCACAAATGCCTCAGCCTAGAAAAAGCGAGGCGTGCTCTCGAGATGCGCATCGAAATCTCGTCTCCAACAGCCCCGCCAGCAGTGATGCAACTTCCCAAGTATACAAAGCTCTCCACAACCTCCAGTGTCTCACCAGCAAGCGTGCGTGCAGGCAGAGGCACCTGCCAGTCTTGAAGGAGAGCCTTGCATTTGGATGGCGAAAAGTACATACCGTACTTTGATGCTTCAATCGCCAAGCGGTTTAATGCAAGTTGGACGACGTGTGGATCGTCACCCAGCAAGACGATATCATCAGCATAATCCATGTCAACAACTCGACTACCTGGGAGGAGCTCAACACCAGCGTTCAACGAATCGCCTAGAGCGTTCTTCAAGACATCCTCAATGGCAAAGTTGAATAGGAACGGGGAGATAGGGCATCCTTGTCGAACTCCACTGGAGACTACAAAGGTAGGCAAAAGCTTGCCATAAGCCCTAACCCTCCTCGAGTTCAGACTATATAGAGCGCGCGGGATGGAGACGAACTTCTCGGGGACACCATTCCTCAGTAGGCAGTGGCACAGTACTGTACGATCGACAGAATCGAAGGCTGCACGGATATCCAGGAACACAGCAATCGTTGGCCTCTGATGCACAAGGCGGAGCTCGAGGATCTTGCGAAGTGTGAAGATTTGAACGATGCAGCCGCGACCAGGACGAAACAGCTTGTTCTTCTCGTTGCAACGATTCGCGTGTTGGAGATAACCTGCGAAGTATGATGGACACCAGCAGCTTGCAAATGACGGGGACTAAACTTATTCCTCTGTAGTTGGAGGAGATTATGCGGAGGCCCTTTTTGAAGATAGGGGCGACTATCGATTCACCCCAAGATGACGGAACTTTCTCTTTCGACCAAATTTTCGAGAACAAAGCAGTGAGTTCTCGAACCAGCGATTCGCCACCATCTTTAAATAGAGCCGGAGAAAGACCATCAGGGCCGGGGGCTTTATAACGCTTCAAATGCCGGAGCTCCTGCTCGATTTCCTGGGAAGAGTGAGGATCTGTGGGGATAGAACACTCGGCCCCAGCGCGAGCGCCAGAGGTAGCAGCTGGAGCTGGGAGCCAACAAAACTGTGAGCCAAAATGTTCGGCTCATCCTTCCAACCGTCGTTGAAGATTGGTGATTAAGGTGCCATCCTCTTCGCATATTGTTTCACTTATACCAGACCGAATACCTTCGGTGACTCGAATGAGATGGAAGAGTTTTTTGGTATTACCAGCGAGACTAGCAAGCTCCATCTCCCTAGCACGTTCACACCACCAAGCTTCGCGGTCCATTTGCAGACTCCTGCGCAACTCTCGACCAAGGTATTGGCGTTCTTCAACGTGTCTGGAATCCGATGGGAACAAGCGGCGTCTGTCCATCAGCGCCAAGGAGTCGGCGGAAATCCAATGCTTCGGTAGGTGACGGGCAACTCCACAAGTGTCGATACTGGCGGAAACTAAAGCATCTTTGATATGCGCCCACTGCGAATCGAGATCACCGTAAATAGTTGAGCCAAGCAAGGTTGAAAGTAAGGCTTGGTACCTGGTTAAAATCGCAGTGTTTTGTAGATTCGCGACTTCCGGTCGGTAGTGAGCGCGCTTAGGTGATCCTCCGAAACGCATGCAAATCTTAGCACGAACCAATGCGTGATCGGAGTCTAGGAAAGTTGACCAGTACGATAGGCAGTCCGTTACGCTTCCGCGCCATCTGTAGCTGATTGCTATGTGGTCAAGCTGGGAGCACTCTTGCGTTTGTGAGGGCGGGCGCCAGGTAGCAGTGTGTCTCCTCGAGTGCCGAAAACTAGTGCTCGAAAGAAACAAGCGATGATTAAAGCAAAGAGCAAGCAGTCTGTCTCCATTGTCTGATCGACTGTCACCGAGACCACAACTACCCCCAAGATGGTGCTCGCTGGGTAGAAGGCGGCCAACCCGTGCGTTAAAGTCCCCGGCAAAAATGACTATATCAGTCCTTTTGGAGGAACGCAAAAGTTCATGTAGTTGTTGGTAAAAGCTCTCTTTAACTGCATCCGGACTGCAGTCTGTAGGGGCGTAGGCGGAGACGACAAACAAGGCACGCTTAACGTCTCGACGCCTGCTTACATTACATGAACCTCGTAGTCTGACTGCACATGGGCAACTGTTGACTGGGATCCAGTCAAGCAGAGCTGATTCAGCCCTGGCACTCAGTACAACCCCAACACCAGCTTGACCAGCGGCGGTAGCTTCTGAGTCTCCAGAAAGCCGCAAGTAGTATTTGGCGTCAGAGTTGACCGGAGAGGCCATTCTGATGACGGCGCTAGAGTCTTGTAATTTTGTCTCTGAAAGGCAACAGATGTCTACCGAAAGCGTTTCAAGAGTACGGGCCAGACATGCTTGTCGTCGGATCTGCATCATAGTTCGAACATTAAACGCTTCGAAGATGAATGGAGAACCAGGTCGAAGAAGAGCTGGAGCTTCGGTGGAGTGAGAGGCGGTTGCGATCGGATGACATTGAAAACCGGGAGTTTGGCTGTTACTTCCATCAGCTGCGAGACGTGGGTCGTCTGTGACGGTGACCGTAGAAGACATAAGAGTACATGTGGGTGAAGGACAGGAGGTGGGGCGATCTGTGAGTGGGGGTTGAGCGGTTGTGTTAGCACAGAAGAGAGTCCTAGCAGTAGCAGTAGTAAAGCGGTGTGGTCCATGATTCTTCAGTGGGCGTGATACTACCCGGTTGCCCAGGCCGAAGTAGAGGGTTGTCTTAGGGGACCCTATCCCGAGCCTTTGATCAAAGATCTAACTTACAAGGCGGCAGGGCAATGTGAGGGCGTCGCAACCCGTTGAGAGCCGGTGCCCATATAGATAGTTCATACGCCTTTCTGTCCGTGAAGGAGCAGGGGCCCAACGCACCCTTAAAGTACAATGCCTCTCAGGGAGGGGCAAGGGGCAGTGACTTCATTTAGTGGCGAGTCATCCGCCACGTCGCAGTGTTGTTAAACGGACATTTGTGGCTTTTTATGGGGAGAACGCTTGCCAGGCGAAAACCCACCACGTCCTGGAACACTGCCGCCGAACCATTCGCTGGAACGGGAAGAACCCGAACCACCCAGCTGGCACCACGAGGAGGTTGTTCGGCAAGCCGTACCATAATGGTAGTTGGTCGCGCGCTCACGCGCTAGATGCTCTAAGCCAAAATCTTGAAAACCTTCTAGAGCACTCGATATGACGTCTTCGATTGCGAAGTTGAAGAGGAATGGGGACATAGAGTAGCCCTGTCGCACACCGCTATTGACAGCGTATTGCGAGGAATGGTTACCATAGACCCTCACTCTGCCGGATGTATGAAGGTAAAGTGCTCGTAAGATGGCGGTATATTTCTCTGGCACCCCCTTCTTTAGTAAGCAACGCCATAGAGCAGGTGGATCAACGAAGTCAAAAGCAGCACGGATGTCTAAGAATGCAACGATAGTGGACCTGTGATAAGTGTGGCGATGTTCGAGGAGCTGGCAGAGCGTGAAGATTTAATCCACGCATCCGCGGCCGGGACAGAAACCAGCTTGATCTTCAGGGTAGTGTGATTCACGTATTGGGAGTACTATTCGAAGCAGAATGGATGCCAATAGTTTGGAGGCGACCGAAGTGAGACTAATTTCGCGATGATTTGCACATGAAGTGCGAACACCTTTCGTGAAAATCGGGACAATATTTGATTCACCTCAAGAGGAAGTCATTTTGTCTTCATGCCATATTTTTGTGAATAGCAGGGTCAGCTGGTTAATGATCGCCACATCGTCCTATCTGAACAGCTCTGGCGGAAGTCCGTCTAAGCCGATAGCTTTGAACCGCTTCAAGCGACGAATCTCGAGACAGACTTCCGCTTCAAGTTTCGAATCTCGAGACGGATTTCCGTTTCGCTGGGTGGATTCAGTTGGACGAGCCAGAGTAGACAACAAGGTGTACTGCATGTACTGATGGATGGTGGAGGCCAGTTGAACTGCGAGTGAAAATCATCGGCCCAGTGGTCCATACGTCTCTGTTGGTTGGTGATCGGAGACATCTTTCTCGCAAATGACCTCACTGACACCAAGTTTTCTGAGGCCAGTGGACCGAATGAGTTGGAAAAGCCTGCGAGTGTTACCAGTGTGGGTAGCGGTCTCCATCTCTAAAGCTCGCTCAGACCACCATGCCTCGCGGTCCTTGCGTAAACTTTGCTTGAGCATCCGGCTGACAGAACGGCGCCGCTCGTTGCAATCTGATTCCGCGGGAATATCTTTGCGTCGTTCGAACAGCCTTAGAGTATGATCAGAGGTCCAAGCTTTAAGGGGCGTCTATGTAGGCCGCAGCTCGACTGTCCGGAAATGAGCATCCTTTTCTGTATACGCGTCCAGTGTTGCTCCACTTCTTTTGGTGGATTGCACTTGAGTACATATGCCAATGAAGACTGATAGCTCGCCTGAACAGAGGTATCAGTTAATCTGTTTACATCTATTTCACGGTGCTTCATGTTTCGGGACCCTCCCAAAACCCATATAAGTTTTTACGCAGACGAGAGCATGATCGGAGTCAACGAAGATGGATCCAAATGACCTGCAGTCTAGTACGCTGCCACGCCATCTGAAGCTGATTGCAATGTGATCAATTTGAGACCACAGTTGTGTTGGTAAAGAGGAACGCCGCGTTGCGGAACGATTCTTCGTATGCCTGAAGTTAGTGCTCGAGATAAACTGATGATTGTCTTCGTACAATGTGAGAAGCTTCTCACTTTATCAGAGCGATTCTCATCGAGCACGTGGTGACCACCAAGGTGGCGTTCGTATGGTAACAAGCGGCCAACCTGTGCATTAAAATCCCCGGCAAGGACAACGACATCCGACTTTTAGCATTAGCCAACGGCCAATGTACATCACCGTAGAATTCGTCCTTGATCGAGCCGCCACTACAGACGATTGGAGCGCACTCGGAGATCACAAACAAGTTGCGTCTCTCCGCGTCCCTTGTTTTTTTTCTGCATGAACCCCGAAGCCGTACTGCACATAGTCGGTTGTTAATCGGGAACCAGTCCAGTACTGCCTTCGCCGCCTTGCCACTTAATGCCATACTTACACCAGCCAAACCCGCTGAGGCTGCTTCTGGATCTTCAGAAAGAGGCAGGTGATATCTGTCTTCGTGGTCAGTTGGGGATGTCAATGTAAACACAGTGCTGGGATCTTGTAACCGGATTTTTGAAAGGCAGCAGACATCAATTTCTAGGGAATCTAGTGTGCGCGATAGACCGGCTTGCTGTCCATTCTGCATGAGTGTCCGGACGTCAGACGGAACGGGGATCGGGGACGAAGGAGAGCCATAGGCTGAACTCCTTGCTCTGCGGCGCAACCGGAATCACAGTCCGATTATTGAACGCATGAATGGGATAACGAAAAGTGAGGATTGTTAGGAAAAAAGCACTTTGCGTGTGATGAAGTCGCGTGAAAGCGGGAAGCAGTAACAGTAGCTGATGAGTACGTTGTAGTACGGTCCATAGTTTTGTGAGAGGGTGTGGTATTACCCGGTTGCCCAAGCTGAATTAATGAGTTGACTTAGATGACCCAACCCCGAGTGTTTGGCTAAATCACTCTCAAGGCAGCACCGCGAATTCAGTGAATCGCGCTTATTGGGAGGCGCTGACTGAATTTTCAGTTCATGCGCCTTTCGTTTAGTAGACCACCAAACTGGGGCCCGATACTTCGCATGAAATCAGCACAATTGCTGGACTACAATGCCCCACCGTAGTGGAACATTGTCGCTGAATACTTCGCTGAAACGGTGTATTCTTGATCCACCCAGCTGGCACCACGAGGAGATAATTCGACAAACCAGCCGATCGCATTGTCATCAGAGATGAAATCATATTTCCCCCACTGCATTTGAATCTGGGCTTTATGAGACAGTTTGTGAGCGATTTGAATACTGCATATGGTTTTAGCTTTCCGTGTTTGTCTCTTTACTTTTTACGTCCTTCTAAATTCAAGTTCTTGTGCATGATGAAAAATTTGTCTCAAATATCAATGCTAGAGGAGTGCGTTACACTTAGTTCTCACAGTGATGCGAAACGTTCTTAGGGACAAAAAACGGATAATTTTTATTTACCGGTTAACAGTGTTAGCATTTCATGATCTTGCGTGCATCATGCGAAGCACTTCTTGAACCCTCGTCTTGATCGATTCCCAGTAGATTTTGTGGCACTAAGCAATCTGATGGCAGTGGACAAGTGTTATCCGAAGTGATGGGACGAACAGATGATGCTTGACTTTTGTTCGATCATCAACCATGATTGTCAGAGAAACTGTCGGCTCCAGAGGCATGAACGCAAATTCTTTCCTGGTTAATATCTGTCATGCATCTAGCATTTTACCTAGGTCGTGCGTGATCAAAGTGTTGTGTTGTGATTGTGTTTGCATCAGTTTATGTTTTTAACACATATAGGGCCATTGGCCATCATAGTGAACACTTATACATTTTACAAAATTTGATCTGCTTTTCAAAGTATTCGTAAGTTGTAGAGAAAAACCTATGTTAGTTTCTTTCTAGAGGAGAAACTTCTGTTTTCCTCTGTTATCTTTCTGTATGTCACCAGCCATCAGTATCGTAACTCACAGTGTTGCGAGCCACATGAGCCCAATTCACTGATATCTGTAACGTCAGAACGCAGTTGAAGTATGTGTTCTCATGGATTACGAACCGGCACCGCTTTCTCCAGTTGGTTTCGACTGTTCATCATATTGCCACTAGGAGCGATAGGTTCTTTTTCTTTGCTGCCGCTGCTGCTAGTTGTGCCGCGACTTCCGAATCCTGGTTAATTTCTAAATGCGCGCTGCATATATATCTCATCACGTACTTCATCTATGCCGCTTTCTTTTAATAGTTATCGACGAAGGCTGACTGACCCGTTGTGATGCGCCGTGTTCAGAAATCCAGGCGTGGCGATTAGATGTCATTCCATAGAATTCTAGTGGGCAGATAAGAAAACAACCATTTTCACGTATGGGCTAACTGCCATTCAATCGCTGCTACGTAGGTTGCAGCGCGATGTAGAACGCCTCTATATGCGTTGTGTGCCACCAGCCTTTCTACCAAAAGCACAGACACTGTCATCGCGCAGACGACATTCAGAGATCATCAAAGCAGAATGAAGATATAAATTGCAATCTGTGTATTCTTTCTGATTTGATGAAGTGGCTGAAAGGGACCCAATGTTTCACATTCAGAACCCATGTACGACCACCGATGCTTGGAGTATCACTTCACCAACGCTAGCCCCGATGGCGAAAGCCGAGAGTGTAGGCACTGCAATGAGGTGCCCCTGGTGTGTTTTGTTTACCAATAATGTGCCCCGTTGCCAAACAGCACAATGGTGGAAAGAAATGGTGAGAGTTGATGATGTGTCCAGCGGGATCGGATACCCCAGTGGCAGATTGCTGTGCCAGATACGCAACAGTCACCAAAGCAATGACGCTGGTGTATTCCATCCTTATAACTTGTTTAACCACTCCATATAATTATTTGTATTCTTATCCATTTCACTCAAAACCTCACTAATTTCTATCAGTTACGTTGATAAGATTTTGGTGACGGTAGATCAACCACACTGAGCTGAACTAATGATCATACATGAAGACATAGATTGCGATTTGTGTGTTCCTTCTGTTTTGCTGATCTCTGAATGTCGTCTGCGTGATGACAGTGCCCATGCTTCTGGTAGAAATGCTGGTGGCACACGACGCATATGAAGGTGTTCCACATCGCGCTGTAACCTATGTGGCAGCAATTGAATGGCGATGTTTGTTTTCTTATCTGCACAGTCATGTCCTTTGGAACGAAATCTAATCGCCACTCCTGAATCTCTGAACACGACGCATTACGACTGGAGCAGGTATGGTATGCATTGGAACCGGCTTGATTTACCGTCTTTAAGGGATCTCTATTGCATTTGCCGGCATCTACCTGCTCACTAGCATTTCTTTGCTCTTGGTAAATGCTATTCGTCGACCTGCTATTTCTTTGACCAAGTTTTGCTCGATTGGATTCACACCGAGGGATACTTTTCTCCAGTTCCTGTAATGGCTCCAGAGGCGTCTATGCCTACTATCGACGGTTGTCTGTTGTCTTCACCACACTACTATGCATTCGCAGATTCCTTAACGACGAGCTGTGTACTGGACTTGCCGCAGTGAATCCAGTCGTGCTGATTAACTAGTTTACAGCCATTGTTTCAGGGTTCGACAAGCTGGTTGAAGGCGTCACACCGAATCATTTTTCGTGCTTTCGGGTGAAATTAAGGAAGACAAATACGATGGGAATGTTAGTCTTAATTTTGTCAATTAATTGATCAATTGCAAAATGCCAAGCTGGTTGTGCCAACGGCAACCCATTAACATTTTTGTTCTGGCATTTCTTTTTCTTTGTTGCGCATAACTGTGGAGAATTTGTTTTCTGTTGCAGAAATGCGGCCTCACAAGTGCGAGTACTGTGAGAAGTCCTTTGCCAACATTAATGGCCTCCGCGTCCATGTAAATGATGTCCACCTGAGTAAGTGCAACTTATTGTGTCATTAAAGTACAGGGCCTCTACACAGTTCAACAGATCACTCAGTTCTTTGATGTGCGCTGCCAAGTTTTCCTTATTTAACACGGACTCTGTTACAAACTGCTTCAATTCTATTAGTGTTTTCTATCAAACTAGGTTGATGCGAATGTTGTCTCCGGTAAAATGTGCATATTTTCTGTGCTCATTTTTGCACCTACCAACGTGGATTGGGGATGAAAACACTGACTTGCTACTCCTCCGCGTTTCTTCATACATCGACTGGGCGCAACTTCTTGGCCAGAGGCGAATGAACGAATGCTTTGTGTTTTTTAACAGTTTCCTTAGTTTCGCCCTATTGGGGCTCATCAGTGGTGCGCATCCTTCGGTCCTCTGCGGAGGATCGAACCCATGACTGCTAGTGGCTCTTGCCAACTAGCCCGCAGCTTATGCAGTTGCATGTCAAGCAGCACTGGACCGATTAGCACTGGCTGTCAATGGTTTTCGGTGATACTTTGCTCCATCGAAATGCAAACTACTTCTCCAAGATTGCCAGGGACCCACCTCTGTGCTAACACTTTGTGGTGATAAGCTAGAAGTCGTTCAGAAATTTAAGTACCTGGGCAGCTATATTAGCGCCCCTGGGATTAAACACGAGGTTACGAAACGTATAGCAAAAGCTTGAGGTGCTTTTGCCAATCTCCGCCACCTGTGGCGCAGACGCGACATTATCCTCGCCCTGAAGGGCAGAGTTTATAACGCAACCGTCCGTTCAGCTCCTATATGGTTGTGAAACCTGGCCTATCAGGTCGACAGACATAAAGAGGCTCGTCATATTCGATCATCGTTGCCTTCGAAGCTTAGCTCATGTCTGGTGGGAGCACCGCATGTGCAATGAGCGTGTTCGTCGTCGCATATTTAGTGCAGGAAGAGCGAGTGAACCGCCCGGCACCATTAGATCAAGCACTAGGCTCCGATGGCTAAGGCAGGTGTTTCGCATGCCAGCACACCAATTCCCGCGACATGCATTGTTTGCGCGTCGGGGATGCGGTTGGAAGAGGAGGAGGGGAGGCCAAGCGATGACTTGGTCGAGAGAAATGAAAACCCTTACTTCGAACTTGGCGTCGGTTGGTGCATCCCGACTGCCTGGCTGGGGTCCTAAGGACGGTGAACACGTTTGCTTGGACACACTTGCTGATATGGCTAGGAGCCGGCCCCAATGGCGTTCGTGTTGTGAGTTCCTTTGTCCATCCCCTCCTGCTTAGCCTTCCCCCCAACTACGATCTCATTATTTAACATTTTATAATTTTGCGTAGGAACTTTTTTTTGCTGCTTAGTAGCCGGCTGGTAGCTTACCGGAACGATGCCCATCCGTTACTGGTAGCTCAGCTGGTTTGCACCTGTTGCATTTTATTCCCTTTTTTCTTTTAGGTATTGCGGCACAGTAGCTGACGTGTTTCCCACCTCTAGCTAACGTGTATAGCATGTGTGTGTGCTTTCCTGATCAGAGACTATACCTCGAAGTTCGGCAGGAGGAACATAACGAGAGATACGATCGAATGGTATCACATCGATAAATCCGTGAGGACGAGCGATTTTATGTCAAACTACCCCACGAACCAACTTGGCATCCTGCAGAGTTAAGCGAAATTAAAGGTTAGAGAGTAGAGGTGGCATTATCGGATAACAGAGTGGTTACTGGTCATATCGGTCGCGTCTTCCGTCGTCCTGTTTCAATCTGGTCAGACGATTGAGTGGCAAGCCCGTCAACCGATCCGGCGGTCACGGAGGGTACACGGGACACAAGCCAGCCATAGGCCCAATCAACACGCCGTTCAGTTAGAGTACCCCATCAAGTTTATCGTTACCAGGCTTTCTGGAGGAGTGCCAACTGTAGTGAGGAGGAATGTGGTGTAGGAATCACCATCGTCAATCAGCTTTTCACAACCAGCATTGACTGTCCCTACATGTACGCCTGTTTGCCTGTCGATTACTCACTCAGTAGTTGATTAGCTTCAGCTACTTGATGAATGCTGTGTACACGTTCTTGCCAGAATAAACATTACGTGCTACCAGCTAGGTGTGTTCTATTGTCCCTACATTGTTTGGCGATGAGCCACTATTGCATTCGCAGGCTTCCGTTAGTTCCGCATGTGTAGACTTTAACAGTTTTTCACCATGTAGCATTTCTACACAGCACCAGACTTATGAAACGTGCCTTACTTACTGAGCATTATCTCACTGGATACAATAGTATTGATCCCGTAGCACGCAATTTCTGTCAAAACCAGTGCACTGTGTCGCTCGGAATGCTTACTCGTATTCCGGTAGAGCATACGATGGCATCTAGGAATCGCTCGTGTGGTCATTTGGATTGGAGGTATTAAGGGGTTAGGTGAAATGGGAACGGGAAGACTGTGCGCAGAGGAAGAAGAAAGAAGCAAGGCATCAGCGGTAGCATGTTTTGCTTACCTGCCCCGGTGTATGCAGCAGATAAGCCGACCTTTTTCCTAATGCCACTGCACGACGGACGATGCAGCACAGGATTTTCTACATTGGCGCGCTTCATATTTAGTGCTTAGACTGATGTGCTTCCAAGACGTCCACGCCTTAACTGGCGAAAGACTCAGCCAAAGCCTCCGATGAAACGGACTTTCGCAAAGCGGCGGGCCTTGCACCATGAGTCAGTGAATCTACTCACGCGGGATTGTGTGTCCTGGATGTAAGTTAGAAGGGTGTAAGCCAAATCCCACCTAGCGCTCACCCCGAGTAAGCGCCTAGAACATCAGTCTACGGTACAAACTTAGCAGCAGTGACTCAACGATGTGTCCGAATGTCGCCACCATATGCTTCAGCCGGCCGTGGACTGTCTTGCTTTGGTAAATCATAGGGGTTAAGTATCCTACTACGTGCTTCGTAATGCGTGTCTGCACCCTCACAAGAGCTGTTTTATCACAGTTCACGTATGGTTGGCGGCATCCGATTCCGGATTTGCCTGTCACTGTGACAAGCCACAGGACGCCTGCGCCTACAGAGGGACCATGGGTGGCTTGCGCTGCACCACCCACAGCTCCTACCACATACCCCATATCCAGTGTAAACCCGAAGGAATAAGACCGGGAGGCATGTGGATGGGAACCACGTTTCATCAACGGAGCCGGCCCCCACTCCTTCACATGCAAACACAAGCACGCTGTATTTGGGAATCAAGCGCACACAATGCGGTGGCTGGACCGTAGTCCGCTCCACACTGACTGCATGGAACCACTCTTTGATCCTAACACGGCCACAAGGACTGTGCACCCCGTTCTCTCCAGCAATGACAAACTGTCTCCTGGAGCCAGTATGGACGAGGTAGTGGGTACTAGACAGGTAGGCACCTTGTCAACATGCACATCAAGCGCAGCCACACCGGGGATATCAAACAACAGTCGATCACTTGAGAGAGAGATACAAAGAAAATAACTCGATTAATGCGTAAGGAAACGGTGACATAAACCTTAAGTTAATGAGCATATAAAATAAGTTGTTTACACACGAATCCTAGGTAAGTCCACGAGGTCAGAAAGTATACTTTACGGAAATGCACGAACACAAAAATGCTATGGAAATCGAGTACAATTGGCTTAAGCGAGGTGTGCAAGTTAATGGAATAGAGTACAGGTAGACATTTATATGAGAAAGAAAAGCATTAAGGCAAAATTGAAAACCCACCACCTGAAATAAAGAGACTTAGCATGCAAGCACGCGGTTAGTAAATCGAATGCGGCGTGCCTATAAGCGCTGCGCCGGTTCTGCCTACGTTCTCTGCAGGACCCGTCGTCGCTTCTGTAGTGGTCCCGAGTGGCCTCGCTCATGGCTCACTAGACATCTGTATGAGAGTTCGCGTATACGTGCATACAAATGAGCAGTATTTTAGTCCAGGTAGCACATTTACGTTTACCGCGGTACTGACTGGTCATTGGGTTGAGCATCGGTAAACACTGTATGCCAAATCAGCTTTTTGCTAAGATAAAGACCTAGACATCGTAAGAGATTCATGTCCATCTTATACTCCAGTTCGACATTCGATATCTTGTGACGATGCACCAGTACTGCTTAGCTGATGCTGCTTCTAGGTATAAGCTGCTTGGTACAGCCACTGGAGTCATCTCTGGTCCATGCAATGAACTTGGCCACATCACTGCGTTATACTTTTTCTCCTTGTTAGCACGCCTAAACCCTAGCGCGTTGCAATCCTTGAAAAGTCACAGGCATGCTAACCGATTTTGTGATGCAGTCACCTATATCTTGGAATACGTCAGCCATTTTGGGCTGTAGTTGCTTGTCCTTCATAGTGGTTTACACCTTGAACATGAGATGAACACAGCGATAACCTCGATGGAATAGATGCCGCTCCACTTTTGTTGTCTTACGGAATAGTCACATTTCTGCATGCACCAGAAGTCGTGGTGCACGGATGATTCCTGCTTAGACCGTTGATCTACCACCGGTTCTGTTCCAGGTGGTTATGGGCAACTGTCACATCACTGACCAACACGGTGACAGTGGGTTGCTAAATTTCCGTAGACCTACCGTCTGTCCAGCGCATGATCCGGTCGTAGTCTAGATCTAGTGCAATCCGTACACCTTGCCTCTCAAAAGTTGTAGTCATCGCAGAAAGCCGGTCCCTCGGCGAATTGGCACAGTGATGACCGACGTGTGATCATCATCAAGTGCTCACAATCGACCTCATCGTATTATTAAACCATAAACGTACCCTACGCGACACAATGTATACCGCACCACCTTTTGTCAACATGCTAGTATTTGTCAAATACCTACAGAGTTCTGTTCATTTGACATTGTTGTATCTGATTCACTTGGTTCAGATTTGCACTAAGAGGAACGTTCACTGGCTCTCCTCATGATTCCAGTGTAATTTTACGCATTCGGCGCTGTACCGTTACCAAGTCACTTTGCTTATGACTTGTGAACAGTATTAAGCTCAATGAGCTAAACTAGATATGCTCATGGGAATGCATGTTCCAAACGTCAAGTGGGTAATATATTGAGTGCATGGATGCAAGTGAACTTGGCGCGCGCATGCCACTACATTCAGTCAGTTAGTTTATCTTGGTCCTAATTCACGTTTTAATTAGTGTTGCTTATTGTTCCATGTGCATAACTGTGTACGTGTTCTGTTTGTATTGTGTTTGGGACTGAAGAGAACAGTTGAAATGTTGATGTATCCCAGCGTGTCTTCCCAGTACTTTGACGAAATGGCTGAAAGGGACCTACTGTTTTACACCATCGACATGCTAGGATTCACCAAAGTCCCAAGAGTTTTTGGCGTTTCACTTTACTGGAGTTTCCCTTTGGTATTGTTTAACCTGATTCCCCAAATGAAATTGACACCGGAAAATACGTTGTTAGCTTTTCAGGTGTGACTTCATTCTAATCAATGCGTAGTCAGCACTTTTTTATAAGCAGGTCGCCCTGCCTTCGCAACGTGAAGTCGAACTCCGCGGCGTAGAATGAACATATCAACGTGAATGAGTAGTTCTAACGTTTGTTGGCAATGTGTTGGGTGTGTGTGGAATAGCGTGTCGTGATTGGTGTGAAAGTGCGTAGTGTAATGGTTTCCGATCACCTCTTTACTATTACGTAGTCTGGTCGAATATTTCGAAGAGAACCTCTGTTGTACAATTAAGGCGTGACCTTTCCTATCGTATTTATTATTGTTTGTCCAATTGAAGGATGTATTTGTGGCAACAGCTTACGTTTCTTCTACTGCGTTGGCTTTTTCTTGTTTCTGGCTGTAAAGTTCTTGTTTTCCGTTCCAGATGAGAGACCTCACAAGTGCAAGCACTGTGGGAAAGCGTTTTCTCGAGTGACTTGTCTTCGGGTGCACGAAAGGTCTGTTCATCTAAGTGAGTAGAATGTTGAATGCATCGTTGGTTTGCAACCTGTGGTGATACCGTAGCGGCAAAATATCCAATTGTAGATCTTGGAAAATCTTTAAAGCGGATGCAATGCACGATTTTCTCATGTGCATGACTTCTGCATGCTCTATCAGTCATTTTCGCTGTTAAGCAACGCATCACAGGCTGCTTGATTTCGATTCTGTACTGTCTACTCTTCATTGCTTACCAACGTGTGGCTTTGCAGCGTTAAAAACCAGATGAAGATGCTGTTTCTGTATGCACATATTTACGCAGATCATTTTGGAGTATCAATGAATGCAAACACGAATTTTCATTGCTTTCCGAAACCATAAAACCAGAGACGACTGAGCCTGGACCGTGAGTACACTCTTGACGTAAGACACCTTTGCATACTACTGATACGAAATCAAAGTAGCGGACCGACTGATCTATCCACTATCATGTTTGCAAAGAGTGAGTCTCTTCGCAGTCCAGTTAGATGCAGAGTGGCTCGATCTTGGAATGTAATGCCTGGCTTCATTAATCATCTGGCAAAAAGCAATGCGTCAGCTGTACGCCGTAACGGCGTTTCACTACCGCGCAACCACCACCAGTCGCGCGCGGGCTGAGTATACCACGAGGACGCTCACCCCTACGCGGATTCGAACCCTGGATTTTATGGTTGCAAACCAGGCGGGCAGCCCATTGTAGCTGCGCTGAGCTACGGTTATCTTTTCAACATGACTTGTCGTTTACGGCGAAGGCTCTCCAGACTCCGTTTTATCCACTTCTCAAGCGGTTTTCACTTTCTACCCTCCCATAGTTTCGCCTTCGGATGTCCATTGGACTTTAACCAACCGCTTCATAGCTTTTCACAGCGGCAGATTATGCTTGCATTGTTCGCCTGTGTTTGTTAACTCTGGCGATCCGATTGCCTCGTTGAGGATTCAGACTGAAAAACCTTGGAGTCACTTATCTCTCATTTCACTGAAGCTGAAAGAGGCGTTGTGTGAACAGCTGGTGTGAGGAAAACAGTCGTCGGTGCGTGCCTTGATTAGCCATTTGGAATCATTATATTTGGTCACAGAGACGAACCAAGCAGCCATTGGGATGCCAGCCATATGCTTAACTCTGGGTGCAATTCACTTGGTTTGTTTACCTCGTTTGGATATAATCTGATCTCCATCTCAATCCTATTTATCTAACAGCACCAAGTTGATGTAAAATGTTTGCCCTAATACACAGTGATAATGTCTTTGCTTATGGATGCGACTGGGGAATATTAATTCGTGTACTGGCTTCTAACTGCAGCGTATGATGGCTGTTTCATTGATTCGTCTTCGTTGGATATATATTTTGTTCTCAAAAGACTGGCTTCTGCGGGTGAAGACTAGATGTTATGTCATTTATTTTGTTTCGTAGACGTGCGTATGCGGTTTTGTAGTTGCTACGCGGTTGCGACTATTAGTCTGTTACCGCTATACCACTGGCATGGAAATAAATTTGGGTCTGTGACAGATCACTTTCTTCGTATGACACACTGTGCTTCTGGATAAGTTTAGCATGAAAATTCCTTTACACAGTATCGAGTGGCCCTCCCTAAGTCGTGAATATTAGGCCGCGATCATGAAATTATCCATTAAGATTGCGCATTGACGGTTAGTTTATAGCCTCCGTCGGAGGCCGAAGTCCGAAACACGATCACAGTCCTTAGTCGTTTTCGTGCCTCTGGCCCGGATTTCTTTTCATCTGCGCTATTTAAGGATGGAGGTTTGGTCCTCTGCAAAGCACTGACCTCCTTATTCGGACATATCTGGAAGGAAGTGTCCCGGCTAACTGGAGTGAATCGATTATAGTGGCAATACACAAGAAGGGTAGTCGCACAGACTGTTTTAACCACAGGGGTATTAGCCTAACGCCAGTTGTGACAAAATTACTGGCCTCGGTTCTCGTTTGTCGCCTCACTGTAGAACGGGAATCTCGGATTAGGGAAGAGCAGGCAGGTTTCAGCTCACGACGTGGCTGTATAGACCATATGTTCATGCTGCTTCAGGTGCTAGAGAAGCGCTACGTATACCGCAGACCGACAATAGCTGTGTTCCTCGATTTCAAGAGTGCGTTCGATTCAGTTGATCGATCGATTCTGTCCGAAATACTTGCGCGGAAAGGTGTTCCCACGAAATATATGAACATCCTTCGTGCTCTATACTCGAACACTACAGGCCGCGTCAGGGTCTATGGTGCCCTATCGGATAGCTTTTCGACTACAAGTGGCGTTCGACAGGGTTGCCCGATTTCCCCGTTTTTGTTCAATTTCGTCGTGGATTCTATCATGGAGTGTTCCCTTGCGGAATCTCACGATGTAGGTGTTGAAGTGCTGCCTGGTGAAAGGTTAGTTGATCTCGATTATGCGGACGATATCGTCTTGCTTTTCGACAATTTTGAGGCGGCACAATCAACCCTGAATAGCCTATCCAGAGTGGTCCCATTATTTGGTATGCACTTCGCACCTTCAAAGTGCAAGGTGTTGCTGCAGGACCACCAGCCATTTGTTGACCCCTTGGCGCTTGCTAACGAGGAACTCGAGGTGGTTGATCAATTCACTTATCTTGGCAGCTGCATCAGCAACGATGGGTGCATAGAAACTAAAGTAAGCTCACGCATTGCAAAGGCCAGAGCTGCGTTCTTGAACCTGCGACGTCTTTGGCGACTGGAAGGTGTTTCCCTATGCTTGAAAGGCTGTGTATACAAGGCCACAGTGAGGGCCGTCCTGCTCTTTGGAAGTGAGACTTGACCCCTTCGGTCTGATGATCTGAGAAGCATTACTGGTGTTAGATGGCACCAGCGTGTCCGCAATGATGATGTGCGTAGATGAGTATTAGGTATTGTTAATCCTGCTAGCACGTTAGAACAACAGCTAGCACTGAATAAGTTGCGTTTGCTTAGGCACCTGTTACGTACGCCAGGTTACCGCTTAACTAGGAGGGCCTTGTTTAGTCCGCCAGGTGTAGGGTGGCGCAATGATCAAGGTGGACAGAGTCTGACTTAGCAGCGTGAAATGAAGTCGCTGTCGACCATACTGGGTGCCGTTGATTCGTATCGCCCTCCGGGTTGGAGTTCAGGTAACCCACCTTGTGCGTGGATCGAGATTTTGCAGGACATGCCTCGCAGTCGACATCAGTGTCGCTTCTGCTGCCATCTCCTAGTCAAACTGCCTGTTTAAACTGTGTTTAGAGCTGAGTTACCTGCGAGGTAATGACTGATCATGACGCGTGGCAGTAAAAGCCACAAGGAAGCTATCTAGCCGATGCTGCCTTATCTTTGTCTAAACAAGGGGTATGCGCCTTGACCCTGGATGTTCGCTTAGGGCAGTAAGGTTTTAAAGTAAGTCCCGTTCTTTCCGTCTTATTATTTTCTTCCATAGGTCATCATGATTGTATGGCATCAGTTCAAATGGTTGAGGTACTACCATTGTTGATGATGCTTGATACGTGACTCCTTTTCACTGGATCAACCTTGTTATTTGCCTTACATCGCTGGCTCCATCCCCATTGATTTTCGCTTGTTCGCAACATTCTGATAAACTTCGAACCGCGTTGCTGGCTTTCTGAGTGGATTGTACCATTGGCTCGCTTGGTCATTCATCCGTCTGGTTACGCGCGCCCCTTGGTCCGGTGTTACAGCAACCCCTGACGCATGTGTGTACAGACTATTTGTGTCCGGCAAACTAATCCGCTTCACGGGTACGCGCTCTTCCGCCCGACTTAATTGATGTTTGGGACTTACTGGTGCCTGATTACTCACCTGCTCATTCAGTAGATTTTTGTTCAGTTGACCGTCTGTCCTCGCAGATCTCGACGTGAGCGTGTACAAACCACTCGCTGCTCGACTGATCAGTTCGCTTCCGATGACATGCTTACTTTGCTTCGGGCTAACTTGCATCTGTTCCGTACTCCGCGGAATGCTACGTTGCGTTTGATTGGCCATCTGCCCGCTAGCATGATACCGTCTCCATTCACAATCGGTTTCAGGCACCATCATGTCCGTTATATTTTCGCTTTTTAGAATAACCTTGCTATGCATTCCATACTGTCTTCCACTGCGTGTGCGCTTACTATCTTGGGCTTGGATAGCAGGACTCCTCTCTGGTTGTTGTTGCCCATCCTCTCCTTGCCGCGTCCTCTCGTGATGCATTCTTCTTAGTTGCACCCGATTCCGTCGAATGGTGTTGCTTTTATCCTCGACTTTCTAGCTCCTCTCTGCCTTACAGCATTTGATCACTCCCTTCCGCCAGCTTCCTTCGGATTTCAATACTGGCTGCGCCCATACCTCTTCTCCCGTAGTACTGGAAGGCTTTTAGATTCGCGATCATGGTACTTCTTTTGCGTTACCATTCCTTTCCGTAGTCGATCGTTGAGAACATCGATCGGCGCTATCTTGGACTGTAGTAGCGGTCGGTACTAGTGTTTTTGTTCAGCGACTGAGTAGAAGCTATACGGGACTCGCTCCGATACCTCTAAGTGATATATATTCCTTCGATCCAGTCACATTATATATGTATCCTCTCTGATCTTCTTGGCTTTCGTAAACACTTCCTTTGCCTCCATCACTGCTAACTCAGGCACGGATCTTTTTGACACAAAATATGAAACTTGTTGTGAACTAACACACTGGCTTTCTGAACACAGTTATCAAATATCCAAGTAGTTCTCCTGACCCCAACCGAATCTCACTTCATGGGCATTTTAACACTCTGCGTTCCGTTTTCGACTCTATACCTTCCTTCCGCAAAAAGGAAGTGTTAATTCTAAGAATGTGTGTGTTTATCTGTAAACTTGTAGCTGGCTGCCGGATGCAGTCAAGGTAGCTTCTTAATTGTAAATTCCTTTCTACTGAGACTACTGCATACTTGTCAGACACATCCGGAGTTTTATTGTGTTTGCCCAAGCTGCTCATTATACCTACCAGCACTTGACGTTTTCCTTTGACGTGTTTCTCCGGTCTACTGTTCCGTTAGGTTTAGTTGACTAAGTCGGTGATCTTTCATCCGTAGTGCTACATTTATTGCATCTAGTTCAGCGCGTCGGTTGATTGAAATTTCTACAGAATACCATGCTTCCAAGAATTCTCTAACTGCTCGAACTTCTGCGGACAAGATTTCTACGCTCTCTAAGTTGAAGTGGTCTCTTTCCTGGCCTTCATGCATGAAAATAATGTGGGTCATGTCTCCGTATGATCATTTTTTGTTCTTTGATCCGTGTTGAAAGTTTTTGGTTTGTGCGATATAATGTTTGTCACATTCTTTTCAGTTTATCTTGTAGATAACATCACTCTGACTGATTTTCCTTTCAGCCTTGAAAGTAGTCCTCTCATAACGCTATTTGATTTATAAACTACCATGGTTCTATGACCCACAGTTCTCCTGACACCAACCGAGTTACACTTCATGGGCATTTAGTCACCATGCGTTCCGTTTTTAACTGTACACCTTTCTTCCCAAAAATGAAGTGGTTATTTTAAGGACTTTCGTGTGTGTTTACCGGTAAACTTTTGGTTGGCCTCCGGATCCGATCGGTACGACGCCTTGCTTGAAAATTTTTTCCTCCTGAGACTGCTGCGCACTCTTCGTCAGACATGCCCGGAGTTCTCTTGTGTATGTCGAAGCTTCTCCAGAGAAGATCAAGTGGTAGGGATCGGTTATTTGTACTCTCACGGATACTAGTAGATCTCAACTGATTAGCGTCTGATCCAGATTAGATCATCTACTTTGATTTTGTAGATCACTTTTCCTATCCCGCACTGAATCGAGCCTGTTTTCTATACTGGCTTACGCGTTCCATAATCTCTTACCAAGACCTCTCTTGAGTAAATCAGACTTTCTCGGGTTCTTTTTCGTTTATTGTAATTCACATCTTTTTCCTGAGGAACATTACTCATCGGCAGCAGCAACGAGTTAACAATTCGCATTTCCTTTCCCATGTGAGTCTCCTCGGGTGACACGTTGTTTAGCACCTGAGAGGTTGGGGCTGGTTTGTACATACGTTTGAAAATATCCAGTATCTCTTTTGTAGTCCCCTCCTCCCATCTTTTTTAATAGCGTCTGCCTGAACATATCAACAAAATGTCGCACTTGTCCGTTGGACTGGGGTTGGTCGGGGGTGAACGCAACTGTCTAATACCGAGGTGCGCGCAGTACTCGTCAAACTGGAAGGAGGTAAAGGGCGAACCAATGTCCGTGACCGGTGTGTCCGGTATTGCATGCTGCTTGAAAAGACCTCACCACTTTCCTGGTTTCACCACCGGCAGTTTACTGAAAGTTTCCAAAACAATGAGGAATTGTTGCCTGTTCATAGGATCGAAAATTCCACATATATGCGTCCCCAGTGCTTCGTCGCCGATGGCCAACGAGATAATTCTGTTTTCCGAAGTGATTTATTGACAGGCGCTCATCTTAGACATGTCTTCACCAACTGTTAGAGCCTTACGTCGATGTTTAGCCAATAAAGGAAACTTCGCGTACTCATTTTCATCATGCCGAAGAAGGACAGCCTCGATGGAACTGTCGTAGAATTTCTGAACAGAGTTCTGCAAACATCCGATAACGACCGATAGTTGCTTTTTCCTTAGGAACAACCTGTGTAGCTCATCTGTCCGCTTATCTTTCGGCCGCCATGTAGTGGTATTTGATCGCTTATTGAATGATTATATATTGAATTTATGCGGTACATACCATTTCGAATGTACTCGGTGACTTCCATAGATATCACACGTGGTCCACTTCTGATTACAACTGCGCTGCTTGCGTTGGTTCATGAGTATCCATGTCTTTCCAGTGGATCACTTTACTTTGCGCCCTTTGCATGACATGTCCGAACAGGAATATTGGATATCTTGTTTGATACCTACTGTTACTATGCTGTCGTAATCGCCGACGGACTCCTCGCACTTTGTATCTCGTCTTTCCCTTATCACGTGATCCTCGAACACTAAGCCATTGTTTCGCACGACGAATCCTTGCATTTCGTGGCCATCATTAAGTCTGTTACATTGCAATTAGATGCACCCATCCTAATAAATCATTCGCTATTATTTGTCAGCTTTCTTTGTGCGATTCACTTGTGACTGATATCTTTCTGTTCCCTGTTGCAGAGCAACGACCCTTTATGTGTGAACATTGTGGCAGCTCGTTTTCTCGAAAGTCCGTTATGCAAAATCACCTCAGGACTATTCATTCGAGTGAGTATGCACTTAATAATGCGAGTTGCCCTTGATTTATATCCCTTTCGTTATACCATCTTCGTTAATATCGTTTGCTTTCTTTCCAATTAACCCTACCGACAACAACAGCTCTTCGTTTTGTTACTCTTACTGCTCGGAACCATTTTCTCTTCAACTTGATACCTGAAATACAACCTGCGAATCAAATCATTTATATGGTTCGTGGCATCCGTTTCCGGTTGTGCTAAGCGTTACCCGTCGTGACCCAGTCGCCAGAGGTAAAGATCACGGCTGGCCTTCTAATGATCCCTGGTTCGAAGCCTGCTGTGTCCAACTGATGAAATCGAATAAGCTCGAAACGCGTCGTGTTGTGCGGTGTTTTCGAGTTGTACTGGTAATTTAATACCAGGATGTAGAAGTAAGAGAAACGCGTAAAGCTGATGTGGTTGTAATGTTGCCAATTAGATTTTAGAAGCCTAATGCAGGAGGATCACCGACTGTGCCACAGTGACACCACTGATATGGATTATCCGGAGGCCGGCTCCACGAGGACGACACGCAGCAATCTGACTGTCTCTCGGTTGATTTATTCGTGCCCTAACGCCACGTCATCAACTGGACACCTCAAATTCGCTGCTAACGGGGTGCGGCGCCAGCGCATTTTACACGCCGAGATAGGCAGTCACTGTGTGTACGGAGAACATGATCTAGCCAACATAAGCAATTCAATTCCACCAGACACTCCGGCGAGGCACCAGAGGACTTTTTGACAAAAAACAACTGACGTATCTCAGCATTGCTCATCCGGTGTTCCCACCAACTGTGAGCAATTTTCCGCGAGCAGTGTTTGTCAAACGCGGCCAGTCGCTGCATGCTTTTAGTGCAAACTGTCCAGATGTCTGATCCACATACACACACAGTGACACCTGCTAGTGTCAGACCCTCTCCATAAATGGCTTCGACGAAACACAAATGAATCTATGTTGTGACCACAAGAAGAGATACAATTGTCATGGAAGGTGAACCGATCCACGACTCGGTGACTTTTCGGTGACTATCAGAACCGGTGGTGTATCTGTCTGCTCTTGCAACAGTACTTTGCACTTTGAAGATAAAACGCACATGCCACTGCGTTAAATCCGAGGGGACTCATATCGTCTACATTTCCCTGGTTTGTCAGTCGGTCACCTGGCAGAAATTCCATCCTGAATGTGGGATGAAGCAACGGCAGCCTTGTTCATGAAGTCCCGAGCAGCGCACGTCATTAGCACTAGTACTAGTAATCTCAGCAGTCTATCAACTAGACACGGAGCCAACATAAAACCATAGAGATCAGCGGATAAGGGACCGTCATCGCGTCATAATCATCTTGGCATGGTAGTTGTAGGTGAGCAACACACTTCAGCTAATGTGCCACAGGGAGAATGGAACATTTTGACAAAAGGTAGAACAAAACATTTTTAGTTTATTTTCCACACACACCGATTTTTCTGCTTTTTGTCATTTTCCATGTTTGTAGTATTAAACATGTAAATCAATACAATACTGTCCACAATTTTTTCACTGAATCCGGTTGCGGGCCATGTCTTCAAGAGTGTTAAGCAGTTGGCGCTCCTCATCTTTGGCTCCCCATCCTGGAAGACGTACAGATCCAACAGCGGCTAGGCACGACTTCAGCGATTTCCTGTACTGTCTCCAAGTGGAAGGCTGACCACCACGCAGTCGCCTCCAGCCAGCTTCTTGAAAAGCCAATAGAGCACGACGTGGTAGAGGCTCAGGTGCCATGCGTAGGACGTGATCTAGTGATCTCAGCGAAACCAGTTTGTTGAAGGGAATACTCGCATTCCCCACGATGCGACGTCGAACGTCATTACTATTAACTCGATGTTGCCACCAGACACGAGCAATCCTCCTTAAGCAACCGTTACCGAAGGCAGAAAGACGACGCATGTCTTCCACGCTACTCGGCCAGGACTCGCTTCCAAACAACAATACTGAGCGAACTGATGCGCCGTAAACGCGGTCCTTCAGCAAGAATTAGAAGTCGCGACGACGCCACACGTGCCTCAGATTGACAAATGCTGATCGAGCTTTAGCGATACAAAGAGAAACTTCTTTGTCGATAGTGCCGTCAGCAGAAACACAGGTCCCAAGGTAGACGAAACTATCTACCTGTTCATGTTGTGCACCTTCGAGAGTGAGCACAGGAGCAGGTGAAAGCCAATCCTTGAGCAGTACTTTACACTTCGATGGGGGGGGAGCTCATGCCATACTCAGATGCTTCAACCGCCAAACGACCCAGAATGAGTTGCATACCCTGAGGATCGTCACCAAGTAAGGCGATATCATCAGCATAATCTAAGTCGGTCGCGCGCTCATCCGGTAGAAGCTCTAGGCCAAAGTGTTGGAAACCTTCTAGATCTTTTGACAGAACGTCTTAGATTGCGGAGTTGAAGAGGAATGGGGACATATGGCAGCGCTGTCGCACAACGCTATTAAAGACAAATTGCGAGGAAAAGTTGCCATAGACCCTCACTCTGCCGGATGTATGAAGGTAAAGTGCTCGTAAGATGGCGGTATATTTCTCCGGCACCCCGTTCTTTAGCAAGCAACGCCATAAATCAGGTGGATCAACGAAGTCAAAAGCGGCACGGATGTCTGAGGATGCAACGATAGTAGACGTGTGATAAATGTGGCGATGTTCGAGGAGTTGGCAGAGCTTGAAAATTTGATCCACGCATCCGCGGCCGGGACGGAAACCAGCTTGATCTTCAGGGTAGTGTGATTCACGTACTGGGGGTAATATTCGAAGCAGAATGGATGCCAGTAGCTTGGAGGCAACCGAAGTGAGACTAATTCCGCGATGATTTGCACATGAAGTGCGAGCGCCTTTCTTGACAATGGGGACAATATTTGATTCGCCCCAAGAGGAAGGCACTTTCTCTTCATGCCAGATTTTTGCGAACAGCGCGGTCAGCTGGTTAATGATCACCATGCCATCCTATCTGAACAGCTCCGGAGGAAGTCCGTCTAAGCCGCTTGAAGCGTCGAATTCCGCTTCGCTGGGTGGATTCAGTTGGACCAGCCAGGGTGGACAATAAGATGTACCGCATGTACTGATGGATGGTGGAGGCCAGTTGAACTGTGAATCTAAGCGCTCGGCCCAGCGACCCATGCGGCTCTATTATTTGGTGATCGGAGATATCCATTTCGCAAATGACTTCACAGACACCAGACTTCCTGAGGCCAGTGGACCGAATGAGTTGGAAAAGCCTGCGAGTGTTGCCAGAGGGGTCAGCGGTCTCCATCTCTAAAGCACGCTCAGACCACCATGCCTCGCGGACCTTGCGTAGACGTTGCTTGAGCAGCCGGTTGGCAAAACGACGCCGCTTGTTACGATGTGATTCCGGGGGGATATCTTTGCGTCGTTCGAACAGCCTTAGAGAATGAACAGAGATCCAAGCCTTCAGGGGGCGTCGAGTTAGGCCGCAACATGACTGTCTGGAAATGGTCATCGCTTTCCGTATACAAGTCCAGTGTTGTCCCACTTGTTGCGGCGGATTGCACCTGAGTGCATATGCCATTGAAGACTGATAGCTCGCCTGGACAGGAATCAGTTAATCTGTTCACATCAATCTTGCGGTGCTTCGTGTTTCGGGACCCTCCAAAATGCATACAGATTTTCGCGCAGACCGGAGCTTGATCTGAGTCAACGAAGGTGGATCAAAACGACCTGCCGTCCAGTACGCTGCCTCGTTATCTGAAGCTACTTGCGGTGATCAATTTGAGACCACGGTTGTGTTGGTGAAGGGGGACGGTGCGTTGCGGAAAGATTCTTCGTACGCCTGAAGTTATTGCTCGAAAGAAACAGACGGTTGTCTTCGCATGATGTGAGAAGCTTCTCACCTTTATCAGAGCGGTTCTCATCGAGCGCGTGATGAATACTAAGGGGGCGTTCGTATGGTAATACTCGGCCAACCTGTGCATTGATATCCCCAGCAAGAATAACGACATCCAACTTTTTAGCATTAGTCAAGAGCGGTTATAGATCCCGGTAGAATTCGTCCTTGATCGAGCCGCCACTGCAGTCATTTGGAGCGTACACCGGGATCACAAACAAGTTGCGTTTCTCTTCACGGTGCTTGTTTTTTCTGCATGAACCCCGAAGCCGAACTGCACATAGTCGGCTGTTAATCGGGAACCAGTCCAGTAGTGCGCCCTCCGCCTTGCCACTTAGTGCTACACCTACACCAGCCAAACCCGCTGAGGCTGCTTCTGGATCTCAGAAAGACGCAGGTGATATCTGGGTTCGTAGTCACTTGGTGATGTCAATGTAAGCACAGTGTTGGGATCTTGTAATCTGGTTTCTGAAAGGCAGCAGACATCAGTTTCGAGGGACTCTAGGGTGCGCGCTAGACCGGCTTGCTATGCAATCTGCATGAGTGTCCGAACGTTGAAGCACGCCAGACGGAACGAGGATCGGAGGCGAAGGAGAACCATAGGTTGAACTCCTCGGTCTGCAGCGCAACCGGAATCGCAGCCAGATTGTTGAACACAAAATCGGGTAACGGAAAGTGAAGATTGTTAACAAACAAACAGTTGGCGTGTGATGAAGTCGCGTGAAAGTGACTAGCAGTGACAGTAGCTGAGGAGCACGTTGTAATACAGTCCATGGTTTTGCGAGAGGGCGTGATACTACCCGGTTGTCCAAGCCGAAGTAGGGAGTTGACTTAGGGGACTCCACCCGGAGTCTTTGGCTAAATAACCTACCCGCAAGGCAGCGGGGCGAATTTAGGGAATCGCGCTCATTGGGAGGCGTTGACTGAATGTTCAGTTCATGCATCTTTGCCTGGTAGATTACCAAACGGGGGCCCGATACTCCCCATGAAGTCAGCACACCTGCTGGAATACAATGTCCCACCGAAGTGGAACACTGTCGCCGAACACTTTGCTGGAACGGGGTACACCCGAACCACCCAGCTGGCACTACGAGGAGGTAGTTCGTCAAGCCAGCCCGGAAATTCAGGTGGAAGCTTAATTTCATGCTTATTGTGTAGTGGGTGTATTTATTGGGTTAGAAAGTCACCACACGATCTCCTAATTGTGATCCCACCGCGAAGAGTAATTACATTTAGCATGAGCTTGTTCCATCAGCTATGCCAAATTTACCTGAAAGCGTGGGATTGAACAGTGGAAGTTGCAACCGTCGACACGGTGATATCATTGATCAGCCTCCTGTTGACAACCCCCCATCACAGTTTGTTCACTATTTTTCGAAACTTAGTAACAATATCAGTCTAACGTGCTCCAGCTGAAGTTAATGGCGTGATATATCCGGTTTGAATGTTGGCGGATTTTCTCCCGCCGTATTCGTCATTTTTGTGTAGCGTTTCTTACTTATGGCACTTTTAGCCTGAATTTAATCACAATGCAAGTCCTACATGCTTATGCTCTTTATCACGATACGAGTCATGTTTGTCGACGGATGGCGTCATGCCCATAAACACTGTGCCCGTGAAAGGTAAGACCATGGTGATGATGAATAAGTCGGATTGTGTTGGAAAATGGACGAGCATTTAACGACTGGGTCTTACAGATGGATTGAGAAAAAAACGGTTTCTTCGGTCATGAATACGAATAAAACGGAGGTTAGCAATTACCCGAGAAGTGTAAAGGACTGCCTGGAGTCGGGTAAATGGTATAATATATATCCACAATCAACCCTGCGTTCAAGGATCCACAGATTATCGAGGACACATAATCCGAACGTCCCCATTCTGCCCATTGTGGATATCATCGGTTCTCCGACCCACGAACTAGCCAGAAATCTGGCAGGTTTGTTGAAGTCCCTAACAGGGAAAACAGATACGTTCATAAAGAACTCTTAAGACGTCGCACGAAAGCTGGCAAGTTTGACCATTGAGTCAGATAAAATAATGGTTAGGTTTAACGTTTGAAGAATCCACTTTCAAAACATAAGACAACCAATTGCGTCTAAAAACTTAGTGGCACGGACGGTGCGCACTTGCACCCAGGCAATAGGATAGCAGAACACAAAAGGTACGTTTCGTGTCCACCAAAAAATGAGCCTGAATGCAAGGCCTTACGGAAAGATTCGGCGGTATCGGTACATGCGCTACTCTTGGGGCATGCAATCGACCAGGACAATGTTGAGACCATTAGGAGAGGAGCAAGAACGACAAGTCAAAGATGAATTGCTGAGGCACTTGAAGTCATCAAATCAGACAGTATTATTGATATTGAAGACAACCTAATATTTCAACATTATTATCATTCGACTTTGCTGATTTTACAAGACGCTATTTTTTGCCCTCTCAAGAATCATTTTCTTCAAAGATGGTCCTTTTTCTAACCTATACCGCACCTTTTTTTAAAATGCGCAGACTATCCGCTTTCGTGCTTATGAACACATACCAAATGATTTGTCAGTTTACTTAGTCACCTGCTCCCATTTGAAAGATTGCTCTAGTTTTGAGGTAATGCGACAAATTCAAATGACTGATATTCCACAGAGTACTGCCGACACTTCTTCTTTTCCGAGGAGCTCGCTTCTGAAATGCCAATGTAAAATATTAGGATGTGCTATACCATAACATTGTCACTGTTTACTTTATCTTACGTAATTATATCATGGGTATTGAGTAATATCATTCGACAAGGTGAAACACAGATTGGCAGCACTAAATTTATTTTTGCTTGATAGCAATGTTATGAGACATTTGGTAAGCATGCTTGTGATATCAATTGGTGACCACAATATAAAAATGTGGAAACACTTAGAGACAACCCAAAAATGGTTTCCGTGGGTTATTTCGAAAGTACCGTGGATAGCTGCATGAACTGAAAACATCTTGAAGAAAGCAAATGAAACGAGAAAACAATTAGAGCTAAGAAGGTGATAATGCCCAGTGTACACATGCTCGTTACAGTGAAGCTGGAGAAAACAGTGAGGACAGATACAATGAAGGACAGAAGAAACAAACGTGGAAGATATTACCGGATTGTTCGACAAACCGGCATGGAAGAGTCAACCATGAAACTGATAACGTACACCGGCTTTTGCCAAACTTGACGCCCACAGCGTGTTGGCAGGGCATTTGATTAATATGAGTAATGTGAGACATATGTACACTTTATGCTATATGTACTCACCATAGAAGCCAGATGTCCACACGTGTGATGTAAGTTGACAGAACTGCTCGCTATTTTCAAAATTCAGCTGAACTGGATGTTGAGGAAGAGATATAACGCGTCTTAGTTTTTTCGATTCTTAGTCGGAATGGATGAACGTTCTTTGAAGATGGCACCGCACACGCGCTGAGCAGCCATTGGAATTCGGAGCGCTGCATGCTAACGTGATCTAGCCGCCAGACGTACATGCAGACTGAGACTGGAGATGAAAAACTCGTAACCTGGCATTACAGCACTCTGAGACCCAACGTAAGAGAAAGGCTGGCCGGCACATAATTTGTCACCCAGTGTCCTGAGAAAAACAGGATGCTTTGTGCACTAACTGCCCCTGTGTACTGAGGAGAATTCGATGGATTCACTGTGGCTAGGCATGAAAGTCTTGGGGACAGCTCGGCTTTTACTTGCGCTCCCTGAGTCACCGGATGGTGATTGTATATATGAGATGTGCTCGGCGAAATCTGCGCAAGTTTCGCGAAGCTAGGCCACATTCTCCACATAAAGTTTGCTCGGGATGGCTTTCACACCTTCGTAAACAGCTACTTGCGCACGTACAATTCCTTTCACTGAGTGGTATTGACCAGGGGAGATTAGTGCAGGGAGAAAAACTATCAGAAAATTTTGTAATGAGCTTTCTTGGTTGTGTACTCACAACACATTTTTCACAGCACGACCCCCTTTAGCCTCACTAAAAATTTTCTCTTACCGGGCCCCCCGGAAATTCTTTGTACCCCCCCCCCCAGGGAGCCAAATCGCTTTTCCAGGATTCACAAAGGTTTTTTTGAAAGGTTCACAGAGGATGGAGTCACCATTCTTTTTACGCAGCACGCAGGGTTCGTGGGAAGTAACTCATTAAGATGCGTTTGTTGGCGCTGAGAACACGATAACTCGGGTGCCGATGGGGAAGTGGCAAACGCATTGTGTGTATTCACTCGGAAGTGTAAGTAGTTCATCACGGAAGGAGATGTATTTGAGGTGGTAAATCGTTGGGCAGCTGAACAACGTGACCGACGAGACGCAAATGGATCGAGTTCGGATATTTATCTCATTGGACGTAGCCATCTGTCTGAGATAGTCACATTTTCCACTAATTAGCAGTGTGTCCCATTGACGTACATCTCATGCTTACGATCTCAACACAGTAAGATTGTAGCAAAATATAAGGCACATTGTCCGATGCATACTATAGGAATGAAACAGTGTAGGCGATTCGCACTCTATCCATTAGCCCTCCGTTTCGTCTTGTATTGCGTCACATTAGGTGAGATATGTTGCTTACCCTCAGCTAACGTGTGTTGGTGAGTGATATGATACGTTTCCAGTTTTAAGATGATCACGCACCAACAACCTTTAGTTTTCATGGAAACTACTCTAGTATACCTAGGGTCTTCCTACACTATTACGTGTGTGCCCCTATTCTAACAAATCCTCTGTTCTGTAGCCATGTTCTCGCCCTTGGGGTTCATATGTGACTATACGCTTTCTGTTCCCCATTTCAGCTGAGCGCCCCTATACATGTGAACAGTGCGGGAAATCGTTTTCACAGAAGTGTAACATGCAACAACATCTCAAATCTGTTCATTCAAGTTAGTGTTTAAAACTGATGGTTTTAGTTCATTTTTGCAGCTTGCGTTGTACCATCGTGGATGGTATCACGTGGCTTCGGTTTCCTCAGTCATACTGCTTTTGGTAGCTTCTTGTTTTATTCTTCTCACGACCCAGAATCACGTTGATTCGCGAGATGTTTACTTTTTCAACTCAGCTTTAGGTGCAAAGGCCAAACGCACATTGCAATCGAAAATACACATTGTTATTGTTGTAGTGCTTATTACAATTTCTTGACAAACTTTTCTCGCATTTATAATTGCTTTCTGCTTTTTTGTAGAAGTTGAGCACTCAACTTCGAATGATAACACAGTTGCACAAATGGAGTTAAAGCAGGAGAATCAGGTACAAGTCACCTCATAGTGTGGCGATGGCCTGCAATACATGAGGCGTGATTGGAACGCTGCTGGGGCCAGTAGTGTGGTCTCCCAGTGTGTGAATGAACACAGGCGGCGTTTGCGTGCAATTGGCTCTTTGTAGATACATTGGCAGACGAAGAGATATGGACCCCAAGAATATGCCGACAGCCCATTGTAGAAAACGCCTTCTGTTTGCATTTGACTGCCACCACAACTGTTGGCATTACTTTTGATACATCTGTACTTTTGTACCTGATTTTAACTTGTGTATCAATAAACCTTTTTGAGTTATCTTTGCCGATGTGTTGGTCATGGAAGGCGTTACGGCTATTTATCAACATTGTGTTACAGATGAAAGGCTCACGCTTGACAATTCCCGTAGAATGGCCAGAAGACTTTCGTTACCCTTGAACCAACCAAAGCTACTTGATTTCATATCCAGAATCCACCCACGGTCATTTTATGCATCTTTTGTCTACGAGGGAGAATGGGCAGTGTCACAGACGTTATTATTGTATTTGACCTATCCATTGGAAGTGCCATTATTTTTAATGTTATCGAGTGGTAGCATTCAGCTTAACCGCAATAGAGATAAAGATCAATTTTCACGGTACGTTTTATCGGTCATATCGTTTGCGAACCGTTCGCGTCATTGATAAGATCTAACCAGTTGGATTAATTACCTCTTGCATGTGACCCGGAATTTAAACAGTTAAAACCTTCCATCCGAATGTTAAACGGCGGCCAAACCTCTTTGCTCATGTAAAGCGAAACACATCAAGGAAATACGATAAACAGTATAACTTTCACCACTACAAAATGGAAAGTCATCCGATTGATGTATGCTTACAAGAAAACTTCTGATTTTACCACACTACATCAACTGAACAGCATATGTGCCATTCTGCAGTGACTACGAGTTGAAGGGCGCAGTCTCGAATGAAATTATACTTTTCTACTATTTAACACAATACGACAGACGTACGGAGAAATTCCCAGCTCGTTACTACACTGTCTCTCAAGTCCCAGCAAACATAGGAACTTCGTCGAGCCACTTAAACAAAGGGGCGGGTTCCGAAATGGCTGCACCACATCTATTGCTCTGTCTCGCTTTACTTCAGTTGAAGATGTCACGGTTATTTGCAATCCTTTCAATAGATACTTCTGTTCATTCTGTAATGACACAATGTCAACTACCTCACATCACTCGCGTTACACTGATGTTTGGGGACAACAAACTTTTACAGGACGAAAGAAGCTTTTCATCTCCTTGGAGCTATCTTGCTACGGTGGCCCGGATATTCTTCTCCTGCTGAAGATCTTGTTTACTCTCTCACTGAGGTCTAGCTCTAGGAATTTTTACTCTCAAAGGACCTTATTATCTCGCTTCCTTTCCTGTCAGCCATGGGACCTGAAACGGGTTGGTTACATCCCAATTTCTTTTGATGAAACTATATCCTGTGTGATGCCTTTTTGCACTGGCGATCACACATGCAGCTTTACACTAACTACTTCACTCAACATGACTACGTACTTTCATCTACACACACGAACATAAATCCAGTTTGCAACTGGTCCACTTGTAACACCTGTACAATTATCTACCTTTCGCGTTGGTATTACCATGACCATGCCTATAAAAGCGTGCCTCGCTCTGTCGCGAATGAAAACATTTCTGTGGAAGGTACTCATGACGGACTTCTGATGGTGGCATCGTTTAGTCTCTCCTGATTTTCATCCTATCTAATTCGCAGAATCCAAGCAGTCGTGATTGAGAGCAATACTCCCTGTCATGGTTTGGCTAACCGATAATGGTAATATATGTCGAAATGTGACGCCGTAACATCACCGATGTTTGTCTTTAGATAGTCACCTGTTATTAAACTCGTACATTAAATCAGCCCCAGTGTGCATGATGCTTCTGCTGAATGTGCGCTTTTCTTGCCCCCTGGCTGTCTCATTGAGACACATTAGGAACGAATTTCGGTGTAGTCTTGGGTACTGCATTATTACGAAAAAGGAAGCAAATTCTGTTGTGTGAACGGTGTTTGTGACAAGGAAAGATGCATTCACTGCATATGAAGCCACATTTAAACTTTTTCCTGGGTGACCGAATTTCCCCCACTGCAGACCAGAGGCACAGGGAAAGATTACTCATGGCACTTCAGAGGAATTTCTTCGCTCACTCATGTTATGCGGGAATACATCTTCGGTTTTACCATTGCATTATAAGCCAACTCAGATTCAGCAATGCTTCGCTGTTGAAAACAGACATCTTCTGTAGTTAATTTCAACACCCTGTACTCTTGAAACTATTCAACTAGTTCTTGCACCTCCTTATCGCTCGAGCAATTCTTCGACCCAGTCATGGAGAGGGACTGGGATACTATAAGGCGCAATGGAGTAAACTCATCCAGTAATTGAACAATGATTTATCATGGGTGAAAATGCAGGTGGCTAACAAGTTCCGTAGGATTGCTGGGATAAATGCTATAGGATCAAAAATTGTGTGAGTCGTCTACCGAGTTCAATGCGTTGATAAATAACATTGGTGTAAAATACAAATGGAATACAAACATACGGAAGGACACAGGATGTATTGATCGTTGAGGTTAAAGGTGAGAAAAGTGTTAAATGGTCGCTCACTCCTGTGCCGCCCCCTTGGGTCCATATGACACATAAATCAGGTGGAAGGGTCTAATTAACGTAATCCATGTTAGTGCACTTTAATTAACGAAGCGTTTGGAGCTAAGGGTAACATCCAGTCGTTTTTGTAAAGTAGGGGAAGATACAACAGTTTGGGAGAGGGTTCCAAGGATGGAAAACCCGTAAAAGAACAATTCCGTCGACATTCTGGACGGCCGTACTGTTCACTCAAGTTTAAACATTTAACTCGGCTTGGTGTTGTGGCTAAATTTCAACAAATGGCAGCATACCTGGTTAGGGTCACCCAGTATTTGGTACACAAATGTGAGATCGACTCGCAGCCTTCGGTAGCGTCCGCTGAAAACTCCCAGCAACTTCAGGCTTCATTTGTAATGGTGATTGCGTAGGCCCTTGGTATTCTTTGTTGCCCTACGTTGTGGTACCTCAAATGCCTCTAGGTCGTGAGTCAAACATGGTTGCCAAGCTTGAATGGTGTATTCGACCTGAGGACGCAAGTGCGAACTGTGCGTCATTGGGAAGATTAATGGGTCACATCTGAACACTCTTCGCAACAGTTCGACGTGCTGGTTGCGTTTTCGCAGCTGCCTCACACTTGTATATTCGAGCTCATTTTGAATGAGCACACCAATGTCACATTCCAGGAAGCTCGTCTGCATTATTTGTGCTCCAAGCCAATACGTATAGTAATGTTTATGGCGTAGTTGTACAGCGCGACGTTTGTCTACGTTGAATGTTAGGACATTCTGAACTGATCAGTTCGAAGTCGTGTTAAAGTCGCACTGGTCCCTTCATGGTCGTCCGGTCTTCTGATTGCTTGCCATTTCTTAGGGTCATCTGTGAAGAATAAGAAAAAGGAGTCCATTGATTTTGCTAAATCATTACTGAAAACTAAGCATAGTCGAGGTCCTGGCACCGCGCTCCACATTAACTGCATCGGACAGATCCCCTCCAACCGAGGTTCCTGTAGCAATTTGCTTACCCAACCCAGCTTTGGGTCGTCAGTGCTGAATTTCTGAAGCTTGGGTAAGAGATTTCAATGGCCGAAGCGATCAGACGCTTTTCAGAAGTTCAGGTAAATGATATCGTCTCCCTACTCAACCATCATCTGCTTCGGTCCAGCTATCGCGTGCAGTTACTATGTTAGTAGTATGTGAGTACTTTTTGCGGAAGCCATGTTGCCCGGGGTTATGAAGTTGTACTTTTCCATTTACTGGCGCTGACTGATTTCCATAAACTTTGGAAACACATGAAGCAGCGTTATCTGACAGTAATTGGTTTGATCAGTGCGGCTACCTCCCTTACGAATAACAATGATGACCCCTCATCCATAATGATGGTATTTGGTCCTTCTCTAGATAGCGCTGATAGAAAACGTCCAGTGATTTTCCTAGATCTTTGGCTGCTCTCTGCGAAGCCTGCGGTCGAATATTACCGACTCCAGGAGAACTGTGGGCATGCAGGGATAACAACTTCATCAACACAGCTTCTGCAGTGAGAGTGATGCTTGATAAACCTTACGTCGGAGTAATAGAACCGGGAAACATATTTGGGCTCATTAAATTTTGGAGTGTAACTGAGTAATGAAGCCTTAGGAGATCGGCTGCTGGCCGCGTGCATCCGTCAGCCGTGACCAATGCTGAGATTCCACGCTTTGCCTTATGAAGGCCATTAACGTGCCTGTATAGTAGTTTGCAGTTCGCGCAGTATCGTTTCATTAACTCTTGTAGATGCGCCACCTCGTCCTCGCGGATCATTTTCACAGAAGTTACGCTGTGCCACGTATGCAGTCCAGGTTTCGGCATTCGAGCAGTTCTTGTGAGCTCGCTATGCCGAATCCTCAGAGACATATATTTACGTGTACTGCTCCTCAGGAATGACTTGTTCTTAATTTGACGATGGAAGGATTTCTGTTCCCATGCGTGGGTTACCAGTGTGCTAAACGTTCTCAGACGACTTCTGGGATATAATCTTAACCAATGTGAATACTACGTTGTAGCGCCCTCCTCTTTGGAGAGTACACAAGGTAATATAGTCAAACAGTAGTTAGGCATGATCACTGCGGCCAAATGGTGCGATTGTAACTACTCCGTCGACCATGAGTTCTTCGTCGGTGAACACGAAATCAGTTCAAAATTTGGGTAAGGGAGGTTATGTGATTGTGCTGGTAGCTGGAAATTGCGTTTGTAACCAGCCTTGAAACTGGCGGTTCCATGTCCTGCACATTAACATCTCGAGCGATAAGAATGTCACTTGTTCAAAGCGACCTGAAAAATGTGCTTCTGTTTGGAGTCTAGTTACGGCGAAGCATTTGATTCACGATAAATTACTGCTACATGTGTCCTCGTTCCGCAACCAATACCAGTACTAAATTGAATCATGCGCGCGGATTTATGTGTGATTAGTAACTTCACGTTGGAGGTTTTCAACTGTGATTAA
>OX104069.1:25775293-25797609 GCA_944474145.2 Dicrocoelium dendriticum
ACCATAGGTTGAACTCCTCGGTCTGCGGCGCAACCGGAATCGCAGCCAGATTGTTGAACACAAAATCGGGTAACGGAAAGTGAAGATTGTTAACAAACAAACAATTGGCGTGTGATGAAGTCGCGTGAAAGTGACTAGCAGAAACAGTAGCTGAGGAGCACGTTGTAATACAGTCCATGGTTTTGCGAGAGGGCGTGATACTACCCGGTTGTCCAAGCCGAAGTAGGGAGTTGACTTAGGGGACTCCACCAGGAGTCTTTGGCTAAATAACCTACCCGCAAGGCAGCGGGGCGAATTTAGGGAATCGCGCTCATTGGGAGGCGTTGACTGAATGTTCAGTTCATGCATCTTTGCCTGGTAGATTACCAAACGGGGGCCCGATACTCCCCATGAAGTCAGCACACCTGCTGGAATACAATGTCCCACCGAAGTGGAACACTGTCGCCGAACACTTTGCTGGAACGGGGTACACCCGAACCACCCAGCTGGCACTACGAGGAGGTAGTTCGTCAAGCCAGCCCGGAAATTCAGGTGGAAGCTTAATTTCATGCTTATTGTGTAGTGGGTGTATTTATTGGGTTAGAAAGTCACCACACGATCTCCTAATTGTGATCCCACCGCGAAGAGTAATTACATTTAGCATGAGCTTGTTCCATCAGCTATGCCAAATTTACCTGAAAGCGTGGGATTGAACAGTGGAAGTTGCAACCGTCGACACGGTGATATCATTGATCAGCCTCCTGTTGACAACCCCCCATCACAGTTTGTTCACTATTTTTCGAAACTTAGTAACAATATCAGTCTAACGTGCTCCAGCTGAAGTTAATGGCGTGATATATGCGGTTTGAATGTTGGCGGATTTTCTCCCGCCGTATTCGTCATTTTTGTGTAGCGTTTCTTACTTATGGCACTTTTAGCCTGAATTTAATCACAATGCAAGTCCTACATGCTTATGCTCTTTATCACGATACGAGTCATGTTTGTCGACGGATGGCGTCATGCCCATAAACACTGTGCCCGTGAAAGGTAAGACCATGGTGATGATGAATAAGTCGGATTGTGTTGGAAAATGGACGAGCATTTAACGACTGGGTCTTACAGATGGATTGAGAAAAAAACGGTTTCTTCGGTCATGAATACGAATAAAACGGAGGTTAGCAATTACCCGAGAAGTGTAAAGGACTGCCTGGAGTCGGGTAAATGGTATAATATATATCCACAATCAACCCTGCGTTCAAGGATCCACAGATTATCGAGGACACATAATCCGAACGTCCCCATTCTGCCCATTGTGGATATCATCGGTTCTCCGACCCACGAACTAGCCAGAAATCTGGCAGGTTTGTTGAAGTCCCTAACAGGGAAAACAGATACGTTCATAAAGAACTCTTAAGACGTCGCACGAAAGCTGGCAAGTTTGACCATTGAGTCAGATAAAATAATGGTTAGGTTTAACGTTTGAAGAATCCACTTTCAAAACATAAGACAACCAATTGCGTCTAAAAACTTAGTGGCACGGACGGTGCGCACTTGCACCCAGGCAATAGGATAGCAGAACACAAAAGGTACGTTTCGTGTCCACCAAAAAATGAGCCTGAATGCAAGGCCTTACGGAAAGATTCGGCGGTATCGGTACATGCGCTACTCTTGGGGCATGCAATCGACCAGGACAATGTTGAGATCATTAGGAGAGGAGCAAGAACGACAAGTCAAAGATGAATTGCTGAGTATTTTTGTTCGTCGCAGTCAGCTGACAATTCGGATAAGTCAACTACCTATCCGGAAATGCACCATTTCCGGATAGGTAGTTGACTTATCCGAATTGTCAGCTGACTGCGACGAACAAAAATACTCGCTAAAATCCTTCTACTCATAAGTAATATGAATTGCTGAGGCACTTGAAGTCATCAAATCAGACAGTATTATTGATATTGAAGACAACCTAATATTTCAACATTATTATCATTCGACTTTGCTGATTTTACAAGACGCTATTTTTTGCCCTCTCAAGAATCATTTTCTTCAAAGATGGTCCTTTTTCTAACCTATACCGCACCTTTTTTTAAAATGCGCAGACTATCCGCTTTCGTGCTTATGAACACATACCAAATGATTTGTCAGTTTACTTAGTCACCTGCTCCCATTTGAAAGATTGCTCTAGTTTTGAGGTAATGCGACAAATTCAAATGACTGATATTCCACAGAGTATTGCCGACACTTCTTCTTTTCCGAGGAGCTCGCTTCTGAAATGCCAATGTAAAATATTAGGATGTGCTATACCATAACATTGTCACTGTTTACTTTATCTTACATAATTATATCATGGGTATTGAGTAATATCATTCGACAAGGTGAAACACAGATTGGCAGCACTAAATTTATTTTTGCTTGATAGCAATGTTATGAGACATTTGGTAAGCATGCTTGTGATATCAATTGGTGACCACAATATAAAAATGTGGAAACACTTAGAGACAACCCAAAAATGGTTTCCGTGGGTTATTTCGAAAGTACCGTGGATAGCTGCATGAACTGAAAACATCTTGAAGAAAGCAAATGAAACGAGAAAACAATTAGAGCTAAGAAGGTGATAATGCCCAGTGTACACATGCTCGTTACAGTGAAGCTGGAGAAAACAGTGAGGACAGATACAATGAAGGACAGAAGAAACAAACGTGGAAGATATTACCGGATTGTTCGACAAACCGGCATGGAAGAGTCAACCATGAAACTGATAACGTACACCGGCTTTTGCCAAACTTGACGCCCACAGCGTGTTGGCAGGGCATTTGATTAATATGAGTAATGTGAGACATATGTACACTTTATGCTATATGTACTCACCATAGAAGCCAGATGTCCACACGTGTGATGTAAGTTGACAGAACTGCTCGCTATTTTCAAAATTCAGCTGAACTGGATGTTGAGGAAGAGATATAACGCGTCTTAGTTTTTTCGATTCTTAGTCGGAATGGATGAACGTTCTTTGAAGATGGCACCGCACACGCGCTGAGCAGCCATTGGAATTCGGAGCGCTGCATGCTAACGTGATCTAGCCGCCAGACGTACATGCAGACTGAGACTGGAGATGAAAAACTCGTAACCTGGCATTACAGCACTCTGAGACCCAACGTAAGAGAAAGGCTGGCCGGCACATAATTTGTCACCCAGTGTCCTGAGAAAAACAGGATGCTTTGTGCACTAACTGCCCCTGTGTACTGAGGAGAATTCGATGGATTCACTGTGGCTAGGCATGAAAGTCTTGGGGACAGCTCGGCTTTTACTTGCGCTCCCTGAGTCACCGGATGGTGATTGTATATATGAGATGTGCTCGGCGAAATCTGCGCAAGTTTCGCGAAGCTAGGCCACATTCTCCACATAAAGTTTGCTCGGGATGGCTTTCACACCTTCGTAAACAGCTACTTGCGCACGTACAATTCCTTTCACTGAGTGGTATTGACCAGGGGAGATTAGTGCAGGGAGAAAAACTATCAGAAAATTTTGTAATGAGCTTTCTTGGTTGTGTACTCACAACACATTTTTCACAGCACGACCCCCTTTAGCCTCACTAAAAATTTTCTCTTACCGGGCCCCCCGGAAATTCTTTGTACCCCCCCCCCCCAGGGAGCCAAATCGCTTTTCCAGGATTCACAAAGGTTTTTTTGAAAGGTTCACAGAGGATGGAGTCACCATTCTTTTTACGCAGCACGCAGAGTTCGTGGGAAGTAACTCATTAAGATGCGTTTGTTGGCGCTGAGAACACGATAACTCGGGTGCCGATGGGGAAGTGGCAAACGCATTGTGTGTATTCACTCGGAAGTGTAAGTAGTTCATCACGGAAGGAGATGTATTTGAGGTGGTAAATCGTTGGGCAGCTGAACAACGTGACCGACGAGACGCAAATGGATCGAGTTCGGATATTTATCTCATTGGACGTAGCCATCTCTCTGAGATAGTCACATTTTCCACTAATTAGCAGTGTGTCCCATTGACGTACATCTCATGCTTACGATCTCAACACAGTAAGATTGTAGCAAAATATAAGGCACATTGTCCGATGCATACTATAGGAATGAAACAGTGTAGGCGATTCGCACTCTATCCATTAGCCCTCCGTTTCGTCTTGTATTGCGTCACATTAGGTGAGATATGTTGCTTACCCTCAGCTAACGTGTGTTGGTGAGTGATATGATACGTTTCCAGTTTTAAGATGATCACGCACCAACAACCTTTAGTTTTCATGGAAACTACTCTAGTATACCTAGGGTCTTCCTACACTATTACGTGTGTGCCCCTATTCTAACAAATCCTCTGTTCTGTAGCCATGTTCTCGCCCTTGGGGTTCATATGTGACTATACGCTTTCTGTTCCCCATTTCAGCTGAGCGCCCCTATACATGTGAACAGTGCGGGAAATCGTTTTCACAGAAGTGTAACATGCAACAACATCTCAAATCTGTTCATTCAAGTTAGTGTTTAAAACTGATGGTTTTAGTTCATTTTTGCAGCTTGCGTTGTACCATCGTAGATGGTATCACGTGGCTTCGGTTTCCTCAGTCATACTGCTTTTGGTAGCTTCTTGTTTTATTCTTCTCACGACCCAGAATCACGTTGATTCGCGAGATGTTTACTTTTTCAACTCAGCTTTAGGTGCAAAGGCCAAACGCACATTGCAATCGAAAATACACATTGTTATTGTTGTAGTGCTTATTACAATTTCTTGACAAACTTTTCTCGCATTTATAATTGCTTTCTGCTTTTTTGTAGAAGTTGAGCACTCAACTTCGAATGATAACACAGTTGCACAAATGGAGTTAAAGCAGGAGAATCAGGTACAAGTCACCTCATAGTGTGGCGATGGCCTGCAATACATGAGGCGTGATTGGAACGCTGCTGGGGCCAGTAGTGTGGTCTCCCAGTGTGTGAATGAACACAGGCGGCGTTTGCGTGCAATTGGCTCTTTGTAGATACATTGGCAGACGAAGAGATATTGACCCCAAGAATATGCCGACAACCCGCTGTAGAAAACGCTTTCTGTTTGCATTTGATTGCCACCACAACTGTTATCATTACTTTTGATACATCTGTACTTTTCTACCTGATTTTAACTTGTGTATCAATAAACATTTTTGAGTTATCTTTGCCGACATGTTGCTCATGGAAGGTGCTACAGCTATGGATCGACATTGTGTTACAGGTGAAAAGCTCACGCTTGACAAATCCCGTAGAATGGTCAGAAGACTTTCGTTACCTTTGAACCAACCAAAGCTGGTTGCTTTCATATCCAGAATCCACCCACGGTCATTTTATACACCTTTTGTCTATGAGGGAGAATGGGCAGTGTCACAGACGTTGTTATTGTATTTGACCTATCCATTGGAAATGCCATTATTTTTAATGTTATCGAGTAGTAGCATTCAGCTTAACCGCAATAGAGATAAAGATCAATTTTCGCGGTACGTTTTATCGGCCATATCGCTTGCGAACCGTTCGCGTCATTGATAAGATCTAACCAGTTGGATTAATTACCTCTTGCATGTGACCCGGAATTTAAACAGTTAAAACCTTCCATCCGAATGTTAAACGGCGGCCAAACCTCTTTGCTCATGTAAAGCGAAACACATCAAGGAAATACGATAAACAGTATAACTTTCACCACTACAAAATGGAAAGTCATCCGATTGATGTATGCTTACAAGAAAACTTCTGATTTTACCACACTACATCAACTGAACAGCATATGTGCCATTCTGCAGTGACTACGAGTTGAAGGGCGCAGTCTCGAATGAAATTATACTTTTCTACTATTTAACACAATACGACAGACGTACGGAGAAATTCCCAGCTCGTTACTACACTGTCTCTCAAGTCCCAGCAAACATAGGAACTTCGTCGAGCCACTTAAACAAAGGGGCGGGTTCCGAAATGGCTGCACCACATCTATTGCTCTGTCTCGCTTTACTTCAGTTGAAGATGTCACGGTTATTTGCAATCCTTTCAATAGATACTTCTGTTCATTCTGTAATGACACAATGTCAACTACCTCACATCACTCGCGTTACACTGATGTTTGGGGACAACAAACTTTTACAGGACGAAAGAAGCTTTTCATCTCCTTGGAGCTATCTTGCTACGGTGGCCCGGATATTCTTCTCCTGCTGAAGATCTTGTTTACTCTCTCACTGAGGTCTAGCTCTAGGAATTTTTACTCTCAAAGGACCTTATTATCTCGCTTCCTTTCCTGTCAGCCATGGGACCTGAAACGGGTTGGTTACATCCCAATTTCTTTTGATGAAACTATATCCTGTGTGATGTCTTTTTGCACTGGCGATCACACATGCAGCTTTACACTAACTACTTCACTCAACATGACTACGTACTTTCATCTACACACACGAACATAAATCCAGTTTGCAACTGGTCCACTTGTAACACCTGTACAATTATCTACCTTTCGCGTTGGTATTACCATGACCATGCCTATAAAAGCGTGCCTCGCTCTGTCGCGAATGAAAACATTTCTGTGGAAGGTACTCATGACGGACTTCTGATGGTGGCATCGTTTAGTCTCTCCTGATTTTCATCCTATCTAATTCGCAGAATCCAAGCAGTCGTGATTGAGAGCAATACTCCCTGTCATGGTTTGGCTAACCGATAATGGTAATATATGTCGAAATGTGACGCCGTAACATCACCGATCTTTGTCTTTAGATAGTCACCTGTTATTAAACTCGTACATTAAATCAGCCCCAGTGTGCATGATGCTTCTGCTGAATGAGCGCTTTTCTTGCCCCCTGGCTGTCTCATTGAGACACATTAGGAACGAATTTCGGTGTAGTCTTGGGTACTGCATTATTACGAAAAAGGAAGCAAATTCTGTTGTGTGAACGGTGTTTGTGACAAGGAAAGATGCATTCACTGCATATGAAGCCACATTTAAACTTTTTCCTGGGTGACCGAATTTCCCCCACTGCAGACCAGAGGCACAGGGAAAGATTACTCATGGCACTTCAGAGGAATTTCTTCGGTCACTCATGTTATGCGGGAATACATCTTCGGTTTTACCATTGCATTATAAGCCAACTCAGATTCAGCAATGCTTCGCTGTTGAAAACAGACATCTTCTGTAGTTAATTTCAACACCCTGTACTCCTGAAACTATTCAACTAGTTCTTGCACCTCCTTATCGCTCGAGCAATCCTTCGACCCAGTCATGGAGAGGGACTGGGATACTATAAGGCGCAATGGAGTAAACTCATCCAGTAATTGAACAATGATTTATCATGGGTGAAAATGCAGGTGGCTAACAAGTTCCGTAGGATTGCTGGGATAAATGCTATAGGATCAAAAATTGTGTGAGTCGTCTACCGAGTTCAATGCGTTGATAAATAACATTGGTGTAAAATACAAATGGAATACAAACATACGGAAGGACACAGGATGTATTGATCGTTGAGGTTAAAGGTGAGAAAAGTGTTAAATGGTCGCTCACTCCTGTGCCGCCCCCTTGGGTCCATATGACACATAAATCAGGTGGAAGGGTCTAATTAACGTAATCCATGTTAGTGCACTTTAATTAACGAAGCGTTTGGAGCTAAGGGTAACATCCAGTCGTTTTTGTAAAGTAGGGGAAGATACAACAGTTTGGGAGAGGGTTCCAAGGATGGAAAACCCGTAAAAGAACAATTCCGTCGACATTCTGGACGGCCGTACTGTTCACTCAAGTTTAAACATTTAACTCGGCTTGGTGTTGTGGCTAAATTTCAACAAATGGCAGCATACCTGGTTAGGGTCACCCAGTATTTGGTACACAAATGTGAGATCGACTCGCAGCCTTCGGTAGCGTCCGCTGAAAACTCCCAGCAACTTCAGGCTTCATTTGTAATGGTGATTGCGTAGGCCCTTGGTATTCTTTGTTGCCCTACGTTGTGGTACCTCAAATGCCTCTAGGTCGTGAGTCAAACATGGTTGCCAAGCTTGAATGGTGTATTCGACCTGAGGACGCAAGTGCGAACTGTGCGTCATTGGGAAGATTAATGGGTCACATCTGAACACTCTTCGCAACAGTTCGACGTGCTGGTTGCGTTTTCGCAGCTGCCTCACACTTGTATATTCGAGCTCATTTTGAATGAGCACACCAATGTCACATTCCAGGAAGCTCGTCTGCATTATTTGTGCTCCAAGCCAATACGTATAGTAATGTTTATGGCGTAGTTGAACAGCGCGACGTTTGTCTACGTTGAATGTTAGGACATTCTGAACTGATCAGTTCGAAGTCGTGTTAAAGTCGCACTGGTCCCTTCATGGTCGTCCGGTCTTCTGATTGCTTGCCATTTCTTAGGGTCATCTGTGAAGAATAAGAAAAAGGAGTCAATTGATTTTGCTAAATCATTACTGAAAACTAAGCATAGTCGAGGTCCTGGCACCGCGCTCCACATTAACTGCATCGGACAGATCCCCTCCAACCGAGGTTCCTGTAGCAATTTGCTTACCCAACCCAGCTTTGGGTCGTCAGTGCTGAATTTCTGAAGCTTGGGTAAGAGATTTCAATGGCCGAAGCGATCAGACGCTTTTCAGAAGTTCAGGTAAATGATATCGTCTCCTGCTCAACCATCATCTGCTTCGGTCCAGCTATCGCGTGCAGTTACTATGTTAGTAGTATGTGAGTACTTTTTGCGGAAGCCATGTTGCCCCGGGGTTATGAAGTTGTACTTTTCCATTTACTGCGCTGACTGATTCCATAACTTTGGAAACACATGAAGCAGCGTTATCTGACAGTAATTGGTTTGATCAGTGCGGCTACCTCCCTTACGAATAACAATGATGACCCCTCATCCATAATGATGGTATTTGGTCCTTCTCTAGATAGCGCTGATAGAAAACGTCCAGTGATTTTCCTAGATCTTTGGCTGCTCTCTGCGAAGCCTGCGGTCGAATATTACCGACTCCAGGAGAACTGTGGGCATGCAGGGATAACAACTTCATCAACACAGCTTCTGCAGTGAGAGTGATGCTTGATAAACCTTACGTCGGAGTAATAGAACCGGGAAACATATTTGGGCTCATTAAATTTTGCAGTGTAACGGAGTAATGAAGCCTTAGGAGATCGGCTGCTAGCCGCGTGCATCCATCAGCCGTGACCAATGCTGAGATTCCACGCTTTGCCTTATGAAGGCCATTAACGTGCCTGTATAGTAGTTTGCAGTTCGCGCAGTATCGTTTCATTAACTCTTGTAGATGCGCCACCTCGTCCTCGCGGATCATTTTCACAGAAGTTACGCTGTGCCACGTATGCAGTCCAGGTTTCGGCATTCGAGCAGTTCTTGTGAGCTCGCTATGCCGAATCCCTCAGAGACATATATTTACGTGTACTGCTCCTCAGGAATGACTTGTTTTTAATTTGACGATGGAAGGATTTCTGTTCCCATGCGTGGGTTACCAGTGTGCTAAACGTTTCTCAGACGACTTCTGGGATATAATCTTAACCAATGTGAATACTACGTTGTAGCGCCCTCCTCTTTTGGAGAGTACACAGTATATATAGTCAAACAGTAGTTAGCATGATCACTGCGGCCAAATGGTGCGATTGTAACTACTCCGTCGACCATGAGTTCTTCGTCGGTGAACACGAAATCAGTTCAAAATTTGGTAAGGGAGGTTATGTGATTGTGCTGGTAGCTGGAAATTGGCGTTTGTAACCAGACTTGAAACCGGCGGTTCCATGTCCTGCACATTAACATCTCGAGCGATAAGAATGTCACTTGTTCAAAGCGACCTGAAAAATGTGCTTCTGTTTGGAGTCTAGTTACGGCGAAGCATTTGATTCACGATAAATTACTGCTACATGTGTCCTCGTTCCGCAACCAATACCAGTACTAAATTGAATCATGGGCGCGGATTTATGTGTGATTAGTAACTTCACGTTGGAGGTTTTCACTGTGATTAATAATTGCACTATCATCCCTTTCAGTTCTATCGTTCCAAATCAGCGACATACCGGGTAAATTGAGCTCAGAATCGATTATTTCAAGGTTTTATCATCCCTCTATGATCTTGCTGAGGTTCCCTGGTTGTTCGACGTGACAATCTCTAAATTCAAACAACTTATCAAGAAGGTCTAGTGCGTCAGCGTACAAGCATAGTAGTTTTTCGTATGTTAGGAGTGCGTTGTAGGCCAAATTCATGTTTGGTTTTAAGCCGAATGTTAGGTAGTCGGCCTCTAATCCATATTTTGTTTGGTCGTTGGTTTATGAATTTCATTCAGGCTGCATGGCCTTACAGTGTTCCAGATCAGGATGTTCGCTCCGTCCTGTTGTGTTCCTTGGGAGTTGTTGTATCGGTCTCTCCTAGGGACTGTGTAATCAAAGTATTTACTGCGGTCACAAGTTGCACCGAATTTCTGACCACTCGTGACCTCATGGCTGTTGACTTTAGCCGGATCTCAGTTGGCAAACAAGCACGAAACTTCAACCAGTGACTCAGCAGAACTTATGCCATTCCCTCAGAGTGTGGCACCTCTTTCGTCAATCTTGGATTACAGCCCATGTAGTTAGGTGATAAAGAAATTCTTCTCAACGATTTCACGATAACTTTGTTCTGAGAGAGGGCTTCGCGAATGCAGCACCACTATTCTCGGACATGTGGTTACGCATAATGATTAGGAGAATCTAAAAGCTCGGGAACACCATGAACAAATATGCTTTTTTGCTATTGCTTTAAGGCGGCCGCCTTGGCTAAGCGCTTCATTGCGGGAAATCGTTCCAATGAAAATCGGATAATATGCCGACCTCTAATATAAAGTGCATTGATTCTGCAATATGGCAACAGCCACATTGAAGCTAAAGTATGTATCAGTGAGAACTGACTGTTTGACTTTAGCGACATCTAAAGCTGAGTGAATATAGCTAACACATTTTCATATCGGATAGGCAGCGTTCTGAACAAAAACATCCATTTTCCCCATTTTACTAGTTCATCCTCCACAGCATAAGCATGCTCACAATCTGTACAAGAAATGTTGAAGTCCCCTATGATTTCAAACTTCGGTGTAGATAATGGCGTTTGTTCGGGCAACCTACCTAATTCCATATATTAAATTTGCATGGAATATGGGCTGCAATACACACAGCTGATTAGTTTCAACGAATCCTCTACTCTCAGTAGGCAGTAACTACATTGGTACCTAAGGTTCCTTTGGAGAAGAGAACCTAATTCTCATTTTGGTTCTTGCAAATGAGATCCAATCCAAAAACCTGAGTAAAGGTTGTAAGACTAGCATATACTAGCGACGAGGTAGTACTCGTGCACAGTTGCGGATACCAGATAACCGGAAGATCGTACACAGCGGATTGTATTCGACGAAGGCTACAAACGGGAGAAAAAGGAATGAGGCGACGAGAACGAACGCCACTGTCGCAACTCACCGAGCGAAAAAGGGATGAGCTAGACGTAGGTAAAAATGGCCGCAGAGTAGGCACGAAATAGCAATAATGTACAACCGAGAAACGATAAATTTGTACATAATAAGGTTAGAAATATCTTTGGGTTGCTACAGAGCTGCTATATTAATAAGCAAATTTAATAGGTTCGGAGTCGAAATAGAATTAGGCTTCGGGCAAGCTATACTCGTAATAGGTGTGATATTCGTCCGGCCGAGGGTTCTAAGGGCTTATGATTCCGTGGCGTACGTGCGTCGCAGTAGACCAAGAGGGCTGAATGCCAAAGGGATACTACGTAGGCGGCTGGACAACCACCTAGTAAGTGTCGGAGCTGGATGGACGGTGTGGTTGTGTCACATCTCGTGGCTAGCTGGACGGTACTGTCTCAGCTGCCGATAGAGGACCAAGCGCGAGGCGACTAGACGGATGGCGTGAAAGTGCACGACTGGTGGTTACTCTAACAGCACCGCAGACGAAATAGGAAAGCAAAGAGAAGAGGAAATGACGATCACAATCTAGGGTAGACTCGACGACAACTTACTTGTTGTCTTGCTATTACGACACTGTTGCGCTACAGTAAGAACACGCGAATTGGAATTCATATGTCGCGGGTATGTATTCTAAGCCAATTGTTGAAAAAGTATAGTAATAAGCAAACATCGAGTATTGTATGTAAAGTCATCACATCCTCCGCAGCTTGAATGCAACTTCAGATTGCTGTAATTAGGTTAGGGTTTCTGTTACAATCCGGCGGCGCTTCTTGGAGGCTGACTTTGCCCAGAACTCTTATGAGAATCTGAGACTGATTCGTTATTAGTAATTTCAATGTAAACAGAATCGAATGCCAACGGACCGGAATTCTTGTATCGTACCTGATCGACATGCCGTTTATGAACAGAGCACTCATCGAGATCCAAAATTGTAACCACTCGACTTCCAAGATTGCTAACAAAATGATTCCGGATTAAGGACGTAAAGCATCGCCTCTGAAATAAGCTGCTTCAGCGGTCCCCAGACCAAGCGTGTTAGAACTCAATGGTTTGCATTTTCACAATTAAGCAGGTGTATCCCCAGTGGTGAAATGCATACGGTTGCGTTAGTTACGAAGGAAGTTATCAACAGAGCGATCCAGTTCATCAGAAGAAGTGGGAATACAGGCGGTAACAGACCGTTTTAAAGTTGCAACAATATTCTCAGCTACGCCATTATAGCATGCATGTCGTGGAGCAGTAAAAAGGTGACGACACCCAAGACTCTGCAGCCAATTGACAACAACTGGAGCTGGAATGTGTGAATCATTGTCACATACAGCAGCTGACGCAACTCCTTCCCTACTAAGCACTTCTCTAAACCAGGATAGTATAATCAGCTGTTGGTTTGTCAGTCAGGAATACTTCCGGCCACTTTGTATGCGAATCCATCACCACAAGTTTATAGTGCTTTTGCACCAATGGTCCACAGTAATCCATATGTACCCTTTGCCAGGGATCGTTTGTCATCGAGGATGGTGTCCACTTAGACGGCTACTGTCGCGTCTTGTGCTTACCTTTCGGACAATCAGAAGCAGCTAGTCGCATATCCGCATCTAATTCAGGCCACCAGCACAAGCATCGAGCTAAGGACTTCCTCTGTTCAAGACCAAGATGGCCAGAAGGTAATTCGGTCAGAACAGCTGGCCTCAAACTCAGCGAATTAACGATACGGTCATTAACACGTAGTACTCCATCGGGTGTAATACACAACTCATCACGACGCACATAAAAATATCAGAAACTTCCATTTTGGAGAAACAGACCACCCTTGTTTGAGAGCCGAAATCAATGACCCGTAATACTTTCTCTTCTCCTTGATAAGGGCTGAACGAGCGATTGGAAGCAACTGGGTGAGTGGAGAACTCGTTTCAGAATCGGCTTCGAATACAGTTGCATTGCGCGATAAGTAGTTGATGTGAAGAATGAACTTTGCACTTCTGTACTCAACCACATAGTTGGGCGCGCTGAGAGCAACACTCTGTCTTTGAACCATAGCTGCTGAAGATTTAGTTAAAGAACAGTCAGGGTTGTAAATGAACTTAAGGGCTTTATGATCTGTCGCAATAGTAAAGCTGAGACCAAACAAATATTTCTGAAGTCTATTGACTGCCCAGTATACAGCCAAGGCTTCTCGATGGGTCTGATCATACCCGTTCTCAGCATTACTTAGTCAACGAGATATACACAGAGCAGCGTGCCCAGTCTGCACTAACGCAGCACCCAGCCCGGTTGGTGGGGTATCTGTGAAAAGCAAGGTTGGTAAATTTGCACAAAAAGTATGAAAAATGAACAATGATTTATGCTGGGCAAAAAGGCAGTTTCTTGGCAAGTCCGACAGGATGGTTAGGGTAAAACTATAATTATCGAAAGAAATGTGTGTTGTCTGTGTAAGCGTTTATCTAGCAGATACGCTGCTGAATAATAGTAGTGAAATTGGGAATTGTGTGCGAACGACGAGGCAGGTGGGGCACGGTTGTAGTTGATGTACTCCGTGAAAAGCTTAACACGAGAATACTCAATTCTTTACCAGCTCCTAAGGTCTATGTGACATGTAAATTCGGTTTTAAGGGATAATTAATATATTCCAAAATAACATAGTTTATGTAACGAAGTGATGTGGACCGAGGGCAAAATCCGATCGAAGAACACAACCAGATGTAAGCATTTGCAAAAGCTTTCGAAGAGCATGCTTGTGTTTGTCTAGCCAAATAAAGCTCTTGTCTTTCAACTTGGTGGATAAAGGATCAGCAATGGATGCACAATTAGGGATGAATTTAGAAAAACACTGCAAGCCTTCCATCAGTAATCGAAGCACATGGACATTGGTGGACGCCTTCACATCAACTAATAGTTTTATCCTAATCAGGTTTTGGTTTGTATCCTTCAGATGTAACATGATAACCGAGACAACTGATTGACACAAACTAAGCACTTCTTTGGGCTGATATTCACATTGGAATAAGAGCGAAAATTGGTAGTTCAGGTTGTTCTGGTGGCGATTGAACTGTTCGCTGAGCTTGGCAATTTCGTTGCAAACGTTACGTCACTAATCGATGTGATGTCATCAGTGCGTTGTTGAGTAAGGTGTAGCACGTGGCGTAGCGCAGAGAAGCCTCGGTGAGAGTGCGTCGGGTATAGTTCGCGTGCGCTTGTATATGTTCTCGTGTTTGACCGCGGAGATGAGCAACTCTATTAGCTGGGACGTCTGTCAATGTTCAGCGTGTTGGACAGGTAGTTTACCTTTAATCTTGACCTCTCTGACTTGTGCATAGTGAACTTTGCCCGATTACTACCGTGCTCAATTTTGTCGTCTGTCCCGATTGGCTGGTGTTGAGATCCACCGGATTTAATCGATTAGGGTGGCGGTCCCTCCCCCGTAGTGTGGCGTAGGCTGCGTCCAGTCCAATGTATCGGTTAAATGAATTAGCTTTAGTGGACCATGCTTCCGGAAGTTCTCACGCGCGTTCTGTACTCCCACGCGTCACAACCTTCACACTTTACAGATCGAACTGATGGTCTGCTTAGTCTTCATCTGCGGAAACCAACGATTTGGATCATGCCTTCTTACGGCGGCTTTGTGCTCGGTGATTCTTGTACGTAGCTTCCTTCCAGTTTGTCCAACATAGTTATTGTCACATTCTCTGCATGGTATCTGGTAGATAACGTTGTTTTAATTGCATTGATCAACTTTATCCTTGGGCTTGGAAATCAATTTCCTTAAGGTGGCACTTGATTTTTGAGCCACCGGAATTCCGCGAGGCTGTAGTAACCATCCTGTCAGTTCTGCAACATTCTCGATGTACGGGATGTGCGTTTGTTAGTCTGCTCTCGTGGTTGCTGTTGTTGTTGAAGCGTTCGTTTCCTTAAGCTTCTTCTGATGAAGATTCGCACATGCCCATCGTTTTGAAATACTTGGCATGGATGCTTTTCATCCAGCCTTCTGAATTCAGCTTTACCGCAATGGGTTGCCGCTCATTTGAATAGGTTTTGGACGCAGCTCTTTTTGTGGTTCCTAGGGTGGCTACTGTTATAGTTTAATATCTGATCGGTATGCGTTTTCTTCCGATATACACATGTTTGCAGCGTTACATCGGTGTTTCAGTTGGCCAGTACATCCAGTAATGATAACTTGTTGTCAAGCTCTGATTCATTTGTAAATTTGATATCATCGAATGTGTTGTTGAACAACTCGTGCGTCTTTTGTACTCTGTTTCGCTTTATGATGACAAGCATGTCGTCCACATATCGGCTCCAGAGCTTGAACTGATGGATGACAATGCAATGCGCTCCAGTTACTGCTTCACTGCTTCGGCAGTAGGTCCAGTTTTTAGGCACCCCATTGGCTTTCCTTTCAACTGCTAGTATACACTTTCATCAAAGCGGAAGTAAGTTGTCTTGCATAGGTCCAAATGTTTCCACAATCTCCCTGGTTGTATGGTTGTCGTTGTGCTTGGTTGAATCTAAAGTAGCCCCAACATGGTTTCTCTAGCAAATTCGTGACTGATCGAAGTGAAGAGTGCAGTGACATCAAATGAGAACATGATTTCGGTGAACCGCGAGGCATTGTGGCTGGTGTTGGGTAAGTTTGATTGCCCGCGTAAGTTTGTAAGTTTACTTGAATTTCGGCCCAGTGGTATGCGAGCGAGGGTGCAGATGAGTGGAGAGACCTGGGATGACTTTGCATTTGTCTCTGGTGTGACGCAAGGCTGTGTCTTTGCTCCTGTCCTGTTTAATATATATCTTCATGCAATGATGTATTGTGCTTTTGGCACCGCTTGTGCTTACGGGGTTCATGTGGAGCATCGTATTGGTGGTGGGTTGCTTAGCATCCGTCGTTTCGGTGCGAGAACTATTGTCCGTGTGACAACTATCCGTATGTTGCTGTTTGCTGACAACTGTGCGTTGTTTGTACACAGCGCGGACGAGTTGCAGCACATGATTAGTGTTCTGGCTTCGACAGTGGCCAAATTCGGTCTCTTTCAACCTTCACCGGAGGTGCAATCTTCAATATTGCCGCAAATCAGAATTGGTGCTGAAGTATTGGAAGCCACCTCCCGCTGCTACTTTCGGAGTGTGATGTTGACGGACCATCAAGCTACACAGTGAGCTTCGTACCCTTCGTCTTGTAGGCACCGGCGGCATTCGGGAAGCTTGAGTACCGAGTGTGGAACAACCATCAGCTTACCATTGGCACGAAGCTGATGGTGTACACATCCATGGTGCTGTCTGTTCTTCTACACGGCAGTGAAACGTGGACAATTTACTAGCGAAATGTGTGATATCGCGAGCGGTTCCATCAACAGTGTTTGCGACGTATTCTGCTCATCAGTTGGGGCGACAGAGTTGCGGACACGGCCGTGTTGCGTTGAAGTGGAATGTATGCAGTGGACTGCATATCTTTGCTGAGACACCCGAGGTGGTTTGTTTATGTGAGCCGTATGGATTCGACGCGGATACAGAAACAATAATTATCTGAGCAATTTAAAGAACTTTTTGAAAAGCATGATAAATAGACGAAAGCTGGTGGATGCACGCATTTCGTATTGTCTCCGCAGTACCATTAACAATAGCCGGTATGCAATTATTTACTTAAATATGCATGTGACCGAATAAGCATGAAGTGCAAAATGAATGACGAGAGTTTCACCCCTATGTCTTCGGCAGTCTTAAGCTGACAAATAGTTGCTTTTACACATACCGAACCAGCTTCATCCGGCTTATCGCAACGGCCTCGGCGTAACGGAGGAAGCGGGGATTAGGCTGACGTAATAAAGTGTGAACGCTGATCCTAGCTCTATTCGGTGACGTGTAGTCAGCAGGTGTTTGCCTATTGAGGAAGCTGGCGGCTTGCGCATGCAGGGAACATCAGTGGGACAGGGATGCTGATCATTTGCACGTTGAGCATATCTTGGCACGTGTTCGGGAAGTCAAAACCGATTGGTTCTGCCGCCGGATTCGCACATGAATTTGTATATGCAGTGTGAGTTGGCACCTATCGGTTGAGTTTGCTACGTTGGAAGCACTAACAAGTTACAGGTTCTATTGATAACCACAACCTGAGCAGCATAGTAACTTCTCTGCCTACCAGTGCTTAAACGTTTCGTGCATTTCAATACAGTAAACGCACACTTGAAACGCAACTCGATATAGATCCTTTTCTTGGCTGCCGTATGCCCCAAGTCTTCCGGGACTCGCTGTTGGCTGTGTTTCTCTATAAATCTACGTAGATAACCATTCGCAATGAGTGTTGTTGTAATTAACTCTATCTCGTCGGCTAGACAATCAGCCGAGTAAATTCGTCTAGCACGACTAACAAAAGTTTTCACAAGGATCCGCTTGTACCGCACTGGTGTGAAGTTGGTGAAGTGCACGTATTGGCCGGATCAGGTTGTTTTTCTGTAGATAGACCTTTTAATGAGCCCGTTATCTCTGCGACTGATGAGGATGTCTAAGAATGGCAGACAGTTCTTCTGTTCCACTTCGCAGGTGACCCGCAAGTTGATATGTGCACAGTTGAGTTGCTGCACAAACTGGACAATCTGCTGCTCCGATGAACAAAAGGCCAATATGTCATCAACATAACGCTTATAGTATGGTAACTGGGCTATTTCTGTGGATATGCCTCTTTCTATCATCATCTAAATCATTGATAAGTTGAAATGAATCTTAGGTAAATGCGTCGCAGCATAAACTGGCTCGCTGGTTAGTGAAGATACTTTCGAATCTGCGAAAACTGTCCAATCCATATAGTCAAAGATTCTTTTCAAGTTATCGACGACTAAGATGACATCAACCTTTCCGACAAGGCATGTGTTCCTTGGATGTAGAATCTCTATTTACCAAAGACCCACTACAACAAACTGTTGATTACATATGCGAGCTAGCAGAGCACTCTAGTTATTCGTTAACAATTCCAGTCGAATTTCTAAAGGAATCCTTACTGCTGTGTACAGCAAATGTTGGCTTCCACTTTCAGAACACCCCATATCGTCAAATCGATGGCCCTGCACTTGCCGATTTCTACATGCCGATGATAGAAAGAGGCATATTCGCAGAAATAGCCAAGGTACCGTATTGTAAACGTTATGTGGATGACATATTTGCCTTTTGTTCATCGGAGCAGCAGATTGTCCAGTTTGTGCAGCAACTCAACTGTGCACATATCAACTTGCGGGTCACCTGCGAAGTGGAACAGAAGAACTGTCTGCCATTCTTAGACATCCTCATCAATCGCAGGGATGACGGGCTCATTAAAAGGTCTATCTACAGAAAAGCAACCTGATCCGGCCAATACGTGCACTTCACCAAGCTTCCACAACCAGTGCGTACAAGCGGATCCTTGTGAAACTTTTGTTAGTCCGTGCTAGACGAATTTACTCGGCTGATTGTCTAGCCGACGAGATAGAGTTAATTACAACAAATAACACTCATTGCGAAATGGTTATCTACGTAGATTTATAGAGGAAACACTGCCAACAGCGAGTCCCGGAAGACTTGGGGCATACGGCAGCCAAGAAAAGGATCTATATCGAGTTGATTTTCAAGTGTGCGTTTACTGTATTGAAATGCACGAAACGTTTACAGCACTGGTAGGCAGAGAAGTTACTATGCTGCTCAGGTTGTGGTTATCAATAGAACCTGTAACTTGTTAGTGCTTCCAACGTAGCAAACTCAACCGATAGTGCCAACTCACACTGCATATACAATTCAATGTGCGAATCCGGCGCAGAACCAATCGTTTTGACTTCCGAACACGTGCCAAGATATGCTCAACGTGCAAATGCTCAGCATCCCTGTCCCACTGATGTTCCCTGCATGCGCAAGCCGCCAGCTTCTCAATAGGCAAACACCTGCTGACTACACGTCACCGAATAGAGCTAGGATCAGCGTTCACACTTTATTACGTCACCTAATCCCCGCTTCCTCCGTTACGCCGAGGCCGTTGCGATAAGCCGGATGAAGCTGGTTCGGTATGTGTAAAAGCAACTATTTGTCAGCTTAAGACTGCCGAGGACATAGGGGTGAAACTCTCGTCATTCATTTTGCACTTCATGCTTATTCGGTCACATGCATATTTAAGTAAATATATTGCATACCGGCTATTGTTAATGGTACTGCGGAGACAATACGAAATGCGTGCATCTACCAGCTTTCGTCCTTTTTACCGCACTTTTGAAATTAGTATATGACCATCTGGGTATTTTTGAAGCGGCCATACGGTAAATTCAAGTTACGTTACCAGGCATGATCAAAAGTGAGCCTAACGTTCTAATCTGGATTGCAGGTCATGGAAGTCGAATGCGGTTGATTTGCGTGCATGTCGCGATCTGATCATTTAGGCAGTTGTCGAGTTTCAAGGGAAAGACTTCGTGCATGCAGAGAAGTAGCGGCAACCACAGATGGCTTGTACCCAATGGACATCGAGCGCCTGGTGCGGTAGCACATGCGGTCGCGAGTGCCTGATTTCCTGCAGGCCTAATGAGCCATGAGCGAGGCCATTCGGGACCATCACCGAAGCGACGACGAGTCCTGCAGTGAAAGTAGGCAAAACCCGGCGCAGCGTCTGTAGGTACACTGCATTGGATTTACTAACCGCGTGCTTGCATGCTAAGTCTATTTATTTCAGGTGGTGTGTTTGCAATTTTGTCCTAATTCTTTTCTTAAATTAAAGTCTACCTGAACCATCTTCTATAAACTTGCACACGTCGCTGACGCTAATTGTAGTTAACTTCGATAACATTTTCTCGTTTGCGGCATTTTCCTAAAGTCCATTTTCTTACGTCTTGAACTTGTCGGGGATCCTTTTGTAATCAATTTATTTTATACTCACATTTAGTGAAGCGTTATGTCGCGGAATGTTTATGCATTACTCGGTTTATTTTATTTCATCTTGTCGTTTCAAGTGATTGGCTGTTGCTTGCTATCCCCGGTATGGCTGCGCTTGATGTGCATGTTGACAAGGTGCCTACCTGTCTATTACCCACTACCTCGTCCATACTAGCCTAGAAGACAGGTAGTCGTTGCTAGAGGGACGGGGTGCACGGTTCTTGTGTTCTTGCTAGGTTCGAACAGTGGTTCCTTGTACTAGTAGTGGAGGGGACTAGGGTCCAGCCACCGCTTGTATGCGATTGATTCCCAACTACGGCTTACTTGTGTTTGCCTGTGAAGGAGTGTGGGCCGACTCCTTTGATGAAACATGGCTCCCATCCGCATGCCTTCCGGTCTTATTCCTTCGGGTTTACACTGGAAATGGGGTGTGTGGATGGTGCAGCGCTAGCCACCCATGGTCCCTCTGTAGACGCATGCGTCCTGTGGCTGGCCGCAGTGACAGACGAATCTGAAACCGGTTGCCACCAACTATGTGATCTGAACAGTCTTGCAACTAGACAAAGAGCCAAACAAAAGCCATGTTGATTAGCGGATAACGGGAAGTCACTGCGTCCTAATCACCGTGGCATAGTAGTTGAAGGTAAGCAACACACTCAGCTGCTATGCCGCAGGAAGAAAGGAACATTTTGACAAAAGCGAGACGAAGCTCTTTAGTTTCTTTTTCAGACGCCGATTTTTCCCTTTTTTGTTATTTTCAGTGTTCGTAGTATTTAACATATTAATCCGTATTATTTTGTACACAATTCTTTCACTGATTCCGGTTACGGACCGTGTCTTCAAGGGTGTTAAGCAATTGGCGCTCCTCATCGGTTGGTCCCCATCCTGGAAGACGTACGGATCCAACAGCGGCTAGACACGACGTCAGCGATTTTGTGTGCTGCCGTCAAGTGGAAGGCTGACCACCACGCAGTCGCCACCAGCCAGGTCCTTGACGAGCAATCGAGCGCGACGCGGTAGAGGCTCAGGTGCCATGCGTAGGACGTGACCGAGCAATCTTAACTGGCGCAACAAAACCAGTTTGTTGAAGGGGAATACTCGCATTCCCCCACGATGCGACGTCGAACGTCATTACTATTAACTCGATGTTGCCACCAGACACGAGCAATCCTCCTTAAGCTACCTTTACTAAAGGCAGAAAGACGACGCATGTCTTCCCCACTAATCGGCCAGGACTAGCTTCTAAACAACAATATTGAGCGAACTGATGCGCTGTAAACGCGGCCCTTCAGCAAGAATGTGAAGTCGTGACGGCGCCACAAGTGTCTCAGATTGACAAATACTGATCGAGCTTTAGCGATACGACGAGGAACGTACCGTCAGCAGAAACACAGCTCCCAAGATAGACGAAACTATCTACCTGTTCAAGTTGTGCACCCTCAAGAGTGAGCACGGGAGCAGGGGAATGCCAATCCTTGAGCAGTACTTTACACTTGGATGGGGCGAAGCTCATGCCATACTTAGATGCTTCAACCGCCAAACGATGCAGAATTAGTTGCATACCCTGCGGATCGTCACCAAGTAAGGCGATATCATCAGCGTAATATATATATATATATATATATATATATATATATATATACACCATTTTCATTTAAACTGGACATTTTTCAAACCAAACTGGACATTTTGCAAACCAAAGTGAACAATTTGCAAACCAAAGTGGACATTTTGCAAACCACATTGGACATTTTGCAAACCAAACTGGACATTTTGCAAACCACATTGGACATTTTGCAAAACAAATGGACACGTTGCAACCTAAGTAGCAACTCGCCAATTTGTTGGTAAGAAACGAGCAGTAAGACTGCTGAATGATGTTCAGAATATACATTGTGATGACGCTAATACACCGGCATTGTGTAAGCAGCGGGCTACACTGTAAAACATTTGCTTGATCGTGAGCAGCGACCGAAGTTCTGAACTACGCTCCCCTCTCCCCATTGACATTCGCCCAGTTA
>OX104069.1:25798066-25832600 GCA_944474145.2 Dicrocoelium dendriticum
AGAATCCACTTTCAAAACATAAGACAACCAATTGCGTCTAAAAACTTAGTGGCACGGACGGTGCGCACTTGCACCCAGGCAATAGGATAGCAGAACACAAAAGGTACGTTTCGTGTCCACCAAAAAATGAGCCTGAATGCAAGGCCTTACGGAAAGATTCGGCGGTATCGGTACATGCGCTACTCTTGGGGCATGCAATCGACCAGGACAATGTTGAGACCATTAGGAGAGGAGCAAGAACGACAAGTCAAAGATGAATTGCTGAGGCACTTGAAGTCATCAAATCAGACAGTATTATTGATATTGAAGACAACCTAATATTTCAACATTATTATCATTCGACTTTGCTGATTTTACAAGACGCTATTTTTTGCCCTCTCAAGAATCATTTTCTTCAAAGATGGTCCTTTTTCTAACCTATACCGCACCTTTTTTTTAAAATGCGCAGACTATCCGCTTTCGTGCTTATGAACACATACCAAATGATTTGTCAGTTTACTTAGTCACCTGCTCCCATTTGAAAGATTGCTCTAGTTTTGAGGTAATGCGACAAATTCAAATGACTGATATTCCACAGAGTACTGCCGACACTTCTTCTTTTCCGAGGAGCTCGCTTCTGAAATGCCAATGTAAAATATTAGGATGTGCTATACCATAACATTGTCACTGTTTACTTTATCTTACGTAATTATATCATGGGTATTGAGTAATATCATTCGACAAGGTGAAACACAGATTGGCAGCACTAAATTTATTTTTGCTTGATAGCAATGTTATGAGACATTTGGTAAGCATGCTTGTGATATCAATTGGTGACCACAATATAAAAATGTGGAAACACTTAGAGACAACCCAAAAATGGTTTCCGTGGGTTATTTCGAAAGTACCGTGGATAGCTGCATGAACTGAAAACATCTTGAAGAAAGCAAATGAAACGAGAAAACAATTAGAGCTAAGAAGGTGATAATGCCCAGTGTACACATGCTCGTTACAGTGAAGCTGGAGAAAACAGTGAGGACAGATACAATGAAAGACAGAAGAAACAAACGTGGAAGATATTACCGGATTGTTCGACAAACCGGCATGGAAGAGTCAACCATGAAACTGATAACGTACACCGGCTTTTGCCAAACTTGACGCCCACAGCGTGTTGGCAGGGCATTTGATTAATATGAGTAATGTGAGACATATGTACACTTTATGCTATATGTACTCACCATAGAAGCCAGATGTCCACACGTGTGATGTAAGTTGACAGAACTGCTCGCTATTTTCAAAATTCAGCTGAACTGGATGTTGAGGAAGAGATATAACGCGTCTTAGTTTTTTCGATTCTTAGTCGGAATGGATGAACGTTCTTTGAAGATGGCACCGCACACGCGCTGAGCAGCCATTGGAATTCGGAGCGCTGCATGCTAACGTGATCTAGCCGCCAGACGTACATGCAGACTGAGACTGGAGATGAAAAACTCGTAACCTGGCATTACAGCACTCTGAGACCCAACGTAAGAGAAAGGCTGGCCGGCACATAATTTGTCACCCAGTGTCCTGAGAAAAACAGGATGCTTTGTGCACTAACTGCCCCTGTGTACTGAGGAGAATTCGATGGATTCACTGTGGCTAGGCATGAAAGTCTTGGGGACAGCTCGGCTTTTACTTGCGCTCCCTGAGTCACCGGATGGTGATTGTATATATGAGATGTGCTCGGCGAAATCTGCGCAAGTTTCGCGAAGCTAGGCCACATTCTCCACATAAAGTTTGCTCGGGATGGCTTTCACACCTTCGTAAACAGCTACTTGCGCACGTACAATTCCTTTCACTGAGTGGTATTGACCAGGGGAGATTAGTGCAGGGAGAAAAACTATCAGAAAATTTTGTAATGAGCTTTCTTGGTTGTGTACTCACAACACATTTTTCACAGCACGACCCCCTTTAGCCTCACTAAAAATTTTCTCTTACCGGGCCCCCCGGAAATTCTTTGTCCCCCCCCCCCCCAGGGAGCCAAATCGCTTTTCCAGGATTCACAAAGGTTTTTTTGAAAGGTTCACAGAGGATGGAGTCACCATTCTTTTTACGCAGCACGCAGAGTTCGTGGGAAGTAACTCATTAAGATGCGTTTGTTGGCGCTGAGAACACGATAACTCGGGTGCCGATGGGGAAGTGGCAAACGCATTGTGTGTATTCACTCGGAAGTGTAAGTAGTTCATCACGGAAGGAGATGTATTTGAGGTGGTAAATCGTTGGGCAGCTGAACAACGTGACCGACGAGACGCAAATGGATCGAGTTCGGATATTTATCTCATTGGACGTAGCCATCTCTCTGAGATAGTCACATTTTCCACTAATTAGCAGTGTGTCCCATTGACGTACATCTCATGCTTACGATCTCAACACAGTAAGATTGTAGCAAAATATAAGGCACATTGTCCGATGCATACTATAGGAATGAAACAGTGTAGGCGATTCGCACTCTATCCATTAGCCCTCCGTTTCGTCTTGTATTGCGTCACATTAGGTGAGATATGTTGCTTACCCTCAGCTAACGTGTGTTGGTGAGTGATATGATACGTTTCCAGTTTTAAGATGATCACGCACCAACAACCTTTAGTTTTCATGGAAACTACTCTAGTATACCTAGGGTCTTCCTACACTATTACGTGTGTGCCCCTATTCTAACAAATCCTCTGTTCTGTAGCCATGTTCTCGCCCTTGGGGTTCATATGTGACTATACGCTTTCTGTTCCCCATTTCAGCTGAGCGCCCCTATACATGTGAACAGTGCGGGAAATCGTTTTCACAGAAGTGTAACATGCAACAACATCTCAAATCTGTTCATTCAAGTTAGTGTTTAAAACTGATGGTTTTAGTTCATTTTTGCAGCTTGCGTTGTACCATCGTAGATGGTATCACGTGGCTTCGGTTTCCTCAGTCATACTGCTTTTGGTAGCTTCTTGTTTTATTCTTCTCACGACCCAGAATCACGTTGATTCGCGAGATGTTTACTTTTTCAACTCAGCTTTAGGTGCAAAGGCCAAACGCACATTGCAATCGAAAATACACATTGTTATTGTTGTAGTGCTTATTACAATTTCTTGACAAACTTTTCTCGCATTTATAATTGCTTTCTGCTTTTTTGTAGAAGTTGAGCACTCAACTTCGAATGATAACACAGTTGCACAAATGGAGTTAAAGCAGGAGAATCAGGTACAAGTCACCTCATAGTGTGGCGATGGCCTGCAATACATGAGGCGTGATTGGAACGCTGCTGGGGCCAGTAGTGTGGTCTCCCAGTGTGTGAATGAACACAGGCGGCGTTTGCGTGCAATTGGCTCTTTGTAGATACATTGGCAGACGAAGAGATATTGACCCCAAGAATATGCCGACAACCCGCTGTAGAAAACGCTTTCTGTTTGCATTTGATTGCCACCACAACTGTTATCATTACTTTTGATACATCTGTACTTTTCTACCTGATTTTAACTTGTGTATCAATAAACATTTTTGAGTTATCTTTGCCGACATGTTGCTCATGGAAGGTGCTACAGCTATGGATCGACATTGTGTTACAGGTGAAAAGCTCACGCTTGACAAATCCCGTAGAATGGTCAGAAGACTTTCGTTACCTTTGAACCAACCAAAGCTGGTTGCTTTCATATCCAGAATCCACCCACGGTCATTTTATACACCTTTTGTCTATGAGGGAGAATGGGCAGTGTCACAGACGTTGTTATTGTATTTGACCTATCCATTGGAAATGCCATTATTTTTAATGTTATCGAGTGGTAGCATTCAGCTTAACCGCAATAGAGATAAAGATCAATTTTCGCGGTACGTTTTATCGGCCATATCGCTTGCGAACCGTTCGCGTCATTGATAAGATCTAACCAGTTGGATTAATTACCTCTTGCATGTGACCCGGAATTTAAACAGTTAAAACCTTCCATCCGAATGTTAAACGGCGGCCAAACCTCTTTGCTCATGTAAAGCGAAACACATCAAGGAAATACGATAAACAGTATAACTTTCACCACTACAAAATGGAAAGTCATCCGATTGATGTATGCTTACAAGAAAACTTCTGATTTTACCACACTACATCAACTGAACAGCATATGTGCCATTCTGCAGTGACTACGAGTTGAAGGGCGCAGTCTCGAATGAAATTATACTTTTCTACTATTTAACACCATACGACAGACGTACGGAGAAATTCCCAGCTCGTTACTACACTGTCTCTCAAGTCCCAGCAAACATAGGAACTTCGTCGAGCCACTTAAACAAAGGGGCGGGTTCCGAAATGGCTGCACCACATCTATTGCTCTGTCTCGCTTTACTTCAGTTGAAGATGTCACGGTTATTTGCAATCCTTTCAATAGATACTTCTGTTCATTCTGTAATGACACAATGTCAACTACCTCACATCACTCGCGTTACACTGATGTTTGGGGACAACAAACTTTTACAGGACGAAAGAAGCTTTTCATCTCCTTGGAGCTATCTTGCTACGGTGGCCCGGATATTCTTCTCCTGCTGAAGATCTTGTTTACTCTCTCACTGAGGTCTAGCTCTAGGAATTTTTACTCTCAAAGGACCTTATTATCTCGCTTCCTTTCCTGTCAGCCATGGGACCTGAAACGGGTTGGTCACATCCCAATTTCTTTTGATGAAACTATATCCTGTGTGATGTCTTTTTGCACTGGCGATCACACATGCAGCTTTACACTAACTACTTCACTCAACATGACTACGTACTTTCATCTACACACACGAACATAAATCCAATTTGCAACTGGTCCACTTGTAACACCTGTACAATTATGTACCTTTCGCGTTGGTATTACCATGACCATGCCTATAAAAGCGTGCCTCGCTCTGTCGCGAATGAAAACATTTCTGTGGAAGGTACTCATGACGGACTTCTGATGGTGGCATCGTTTAGTCTCTCCTGATTTTCATCCTATCTAATTCGCAGAATCCAAGCAGTCGTGATTGAGAGCAATACTCCCTGTCATGGTTTGGCTAACCGATAATGGTAATACATGTCGAAATGTGACGCCGTAACATCACCGATCTTTGTCTTTAGATAGTCACCTGTTATTAAACTCGTACATTAAATCAGCCCCAGTGTCATGATGCTTCTGCTGAATGAGCGCTTTTCTTGCCCCCTGGCTGTCTCATTGAGACACATTAGGAACGAATTTCGGTGTAGTCTTGGGTACTGCATTATTACGAAAAAGGAAGCAAATTCTGTTGTGTGAACGGTGTTTATGACAAGGAAAGATGCATTCACTGCATATGAAGCCACATTTAAACTTTTTCCTGGGTGACCGAATTTCCTCCACTGCAGACCAGAGGCACAGGGAAAGATTACTCATGGCACTTCAGAGGAATTTCTTCGGTCACTCATGTTATGCGGGAATACATCTTCGGTTTTACCATTGCATTATAAGCCAACTCAGATTCAGCAATGCTTCGCTGTTGAAAACAGACATCTTCTGTAATTAATTTCAACACCCTGTACTCCTGAAACTATTCAACTAGTTCTTGCACCTCCTTATCGCTCGAGCAATCCTTCGACCCAGTCATGGAGAGGGACTGGGATACTATAAGGCGCAATGGAGTAAACTCATCCAGTAATTGAACCATGATTTATCATGGGTGAAAATGCAGGTGGCTAACAAGTTCCGTAGGATTGCTGGGATAAATGCTATAGGATCAAAAATTGTGTGAGTCGTCTACCGAGTTCAACGCGTTGATAAATAACATTGGTGTAAAATACAAATGGAATACAAACATACGGAAGGACACAGGATGTATTGATCGTTGAGGTTAAAGGTGAGAAAAGTGTTAAATGGTCGCTCACTCCTGTGCCGCCCCCTTGGGTCCATATGACACATAAATCAGGTGGAAGGGTCTAATTAACGTAATCCATGTTAGTGCACTTTAATTAACGAAGCGTTTGGAGCTAAGGGTAACATCCAGTCGTTTTTATAAAGTAGGGGAAGATACAACAGTTTGGGAGAGGGTTCCAAGGATGGAAAACCCGTAAAAGAACAATTCCGTCGACATTCTGGACGGCCGTACTGTTCACTCAAGTTTAAACATTTAACTCGGCTTGGTGTTGTGGCTAAATTTCAACAAATGGCAGCATACCTGGTTAGGGTCACCCAGTATTTGGTACACAAATGTGAGATCGACTCGCAGCCTTCGGTAGCGTCCGCTGAAAACTCCCAGCAACTTCAGGCTTCATTTGTAATGGTGATTGCGTAGGCCCTTGGTATTCTTTGTTGCCCTACGTTGTGGTACCTCAAATGCCTCTAGGTCGTGAGTCAAACATGGTTGCCAAGCTTGAATGGTGTATTCGACCTGAGGACGCAAGTGCGAACTGTGCGTCATTGGGAAGATTAATGGGTCACATCTGAACGCTCTTCGCAACAGTTCGACGTGCTGGTTGCGTTTTCGCAGCTGCCTCACACTTGTATATTCGAGCTCATTTTGAATGAGCACACCAATGTCACATTCCAGGAAGCTCGTCTGCATTATTTGTGCTCCAAGCCAATACGTATAGTAATGTTTATGGCGTAGTTGAACAGCGCGACGTTTGTCTACGTTGAATGTTAGGACATTCTGAACTGATCAGTTCGAAGTCGTGTTAAAGTCGCACTGGTCCCTTCATGGTCGTCCGGTCTTCTGATTGCTTGCCATTTCTTAGGGTCATCTGTGAAGAATAAGAAAAAGGAGTCAATTGATTTTGCTAAATCATTACTGAAAACTAAGCATAGTCGAGGTTCTGGCACCGCGCTCCACATTAACTGCATCGGACAGATCCCCTCCAACCGAGGTTCCTGTAGCAATTTGCTTACCCAACCCAGCTTTGGGTCGTCAGTGCTGAATTTCTGAAGCTTGGGTAAGAGATTTCAATGGCCGAAGCGATCAGACGCTTTTCAGAAGTTCAGGTAAATGATATCGTCTCCTGCTCAACCATCATCTGCTTCGGTCCAGCTATCGCGTGCAGTTACTATGTTAGTAGTATGTGAGTACTTTTTGCGGAAGCCATGTTGCCCCGGGGTTATGAAGTTGTACTTTTCCATTTACTGCGCTGACTGATTCCATAACTTTGGAAACACATGAAGCAGCGTTATCTGACAGTAATTGGTTTGATCAGTGCGGCTACCTCCCTTACGAATAACAATGATGACCCCTCATCCATAATGATGGTATTTGATCCTTCTCTTGATAGCGCTGATAGAAAACGTCCAGTGATTTTCCTAGATCTTTGGCTGCTCTCTGCGAAGCCTGCGGTCGAATATTACCGACTCCAGGATAACTGTGGGCATGCAGGGATAACAACTTCATCAACACAGCTTTTGCAGTGAGAGTGATGCTTGATAAACCTTACGTCGGAGTAATAGAACCGGGAAACATATTTGGGCTCATTAAATTTTGGTATGTAAGGGAGTGATGCAACCTTAGGAGGTTGGCTGCTGGCCGCCTGCATCCAGCAGCCGTGACCAATGCTGAGATTTCGCGCTTTGCCTTACGAAGGCCATTAACGTGCCTGTATAGTAGTCTGCAGTTCGCGCAGTATCGCTTCACTAACTCTTGTAGATGCGCCACCTCGTCCTCGCGGATCATTTTCACAGAAGTTACGCTGTGCCACGTATGCAGTCCAGGTTTCGGCATTCGAGCAGTTATTGTGAGCTCGCTATTCCGAATCCCTCAGAGACATATATTTACATGTACTGCTCCTCAGGAATGACTTGTTTAAGATTTGACAATGGAAGGATTTCTGTTCCCATGCGTGGGTTTCCAGTGTGCTAAACGTTTCTCGGACGACTTCTGGAATATAATGTGGATAGTACGTGGATAATACGTTGTAGCGCCCTCCTCTTTTGGAGATTACACAATGTATATAGTTTTTATAATTGCGTAGATTGCCTTAGTCGTCACTGTTATGATTGAGGGAACGCCGCCTCTTGAGGTAATTGCGTGACAAGATTGTCGCTCGCACGGTTGGAGCACGCCTACGATGACGCTAGCTTAGCCGGTGAGACGGAAAATTGAGCGAGCGTGGGAACGATCTTAGCCGCACTTGTTCGTATGGACGCTGAGGCCTCGAAAACGGACGCACACGAGAGGGGTACGATAGACGCGCGCTAATGACTTAGACGCGAAGGCTGGCCAGCTAACGACTCACACGCAATTACGTGCCCCGACCGAGTCCCAACTGAGGCGAAGAGAAAGAAAAGGCAAGTGGTCCTCTGTAGGCTCTTTTACGACCGACAAAGGGCGATCACAGTCAGTGCTATGGGTTATTAAGTTAGGGAAAACAGTCACCACGCAGGGGTGGTAGTTTGCAAATGAGCATTGTCGAAAGGTGCGCAGTTGGGGCGCGGCTCGGAGTGGCTGAGCTCTGCTGCGTTGTGGGGAGGAATTGGACCCCGCTTCCCACAGCCATTCTGTCGGGGTTTCTTGCGTGTTTTTGCGGGGATTTTTGACGAGCCCGCAACAATAGTCAAACAGTAGTTAGCATGGTCACTGCGGCCCAATGATGCGATTGTAACTACTCGGTCGACCATGAGTTCTTCGTTGTTGAGCATGAAGTGAAGTATGGACGGCCTGTTGGCAGTTCAAAATTTGCTAAGGAGGTTATGTGCTTGTGCAGGTAGCTACAAATTAGCGATTGTACCCAGACTTTAAACCGGCGGTTCCATGTCCTGCACATTAACATCTCCAGCGAGAAGAATGTGACTACATGACTTGTTCAAAGCGACCTGAAAAACGTGCTTCCGGTTGGAGTCTATTTACGGCGCAGAGTTTGGTGGACGGTAAATTACTGCTACGGGTGTCCTCGTTCCCGTACTAAATTAAATCATGGGCGCGGATTTATGTGTGATTAGTAACTTCACGTTGGAGGTTTGCACTGTGATTAATAATTGCACTATCATCCCTTTCATTTCCATCGTTCCAAATCAGCGACATACCGGGTAAATTGATCTCATAATCGGTTATTTCAAGGTTTAATCAGCCCTCTGTGATCTTTCTGAGGTTCAACGGCTGTGAGACGGGACAATCACTCAATTCCACCAACTTATTAAGAAGGTCTAGGGCGTTAGCGTACAAGCATAATAGTTTTTATATGTTAGGAGTGCATTGTTGTGAGCAAATGACGATCACAATCTAGGCTAGACTCGACGACAACTTACTTGTTGTCTTGCTACTACGACACTGTTGCGCTAGAGTAAGAACACGCGAATTGGAATTCATATGTCGCGGGTATGTATTCTAAGCCAATTGCTAGAAAAGTGAGAAAAGTATAGTAATAAGCAATCATCGAGTATTGTATGTAAAATCATCAATCACATCCTCCGCAACTTAAATGCAATTTCAGATTGCTGTAATTCGGTTGGGGTTTCTGTTGCAATCCGGCGGCGCTTCTTGGAGGCTGACTTTGCCCAAAACTCTTATGGGAATCTGAGACTGATTCGTTATTAGTAATTTCAATGTAAATAGAATCGAATGCCACCGGAACGGAATCTTTGTATCGTACCTGATCCACATGCCGTTTATGAACAGAGCACTCATCGAGATCCAAAATTGTAACCACTCGACTTCCAAGGTTGTTAACAAGATTATTCCGGATGAAGGACGTAAATCCTTACCTCTTAAATAAGCTGCTTCAGCGCTTCCAACACCAAGCATGTTAGACCTCAAGGTCTGGATTTTCACAATTAAGCAGGTGTATCCCCAGTGGTGGAATGCGCACACTTGCGGAATTTGCGAAGTAAGTTATCAACAGGGCGATCCAGTTCATCAAAAGAAGTGGGAGTACAGGCGGTAACAGACCGTTTTAAAGTTGCAACACAATTCTCAGCTAGGCCATTATAGCATGCATGTCGTAGAGTAGTAAAAAGGTGACGACATCCAAGTCTCTGCAGCCAATTGACAACAACTGGAGCTGGAATGTGTGAACCATTGTCATATACAACAGCTGATGCAACTCCTTCCCTACTAAGCACTTCTCAAAGCCAGGCAGTATAATCAGCTGTTAATTTGTCAGTCAGGAATATTTCCGGCCACTTCGTATAGGAATCCATCACCACAAGTTTATAGTGCTTCTGCACAAATGGTTCACAGTAATCCATGTTTACCCTTTGCCAGGGCTCGCTTGTCATCGGCCATGGTGTCCACTTAGACGGCTACTGTAGCATCTTGTGCTTACACTTCGGACAATCGGAAGCAGCTAGTCGCATATCCGCATCCAATTCAGGCCACCAGCACAGACATCGAGCTAAGGACTTCCTCTTTTCAAGACCAAGATAGCCAGAAGGTAATTCGGTCAGAAGAGCTGGCTTCAAACTCAGCGAATTAACGATACGGTCAGTTACACGTAGTACTCCATCGGGTGTAATACACAACTCATCACGACGCACATAAAAACATCAGAAACTTCCATTTTGGAGAAACAGACCATCCTCGTTTGAGAGCCGAAATCAATGACCCGTACTACTTTCTCTTCTCCTTGATAAGGGCTGAACGAGCGATTGGAAGCAACTGGGTGAGTGGAGAACTCGTTTCAGAATGAGCTTCGAATACAGTTGCATTGCGCGATAAGTAGTTGATGTGAAGAATGAACTTTGCACTTCTGTACTCAACCACATAGTTGGGCGCACTGAGAGCAACACTCTATCTTTGAACCATAGCTGCTGAAGATTTAGTTAAAGAACTGTCAGGGTTGTAAATAAACTTAAGGGCTTTATGATCTGTCGCAATAGTAAAGCTGAGACCAAACAAATATTTCTGAAGTCTATCGACTGCCCAGTATACAGCCAAGGCTTCTCGATGGGTCTGATCATACCCGTTCTCAGCATTACTTAGTCAAGGAGATATACACAGAGCAGGGTGCCCAGTCTGCTCTAAAGCAGCACCCATCCCGGTTGGTGGGGTATCTGTGAAAAGCACGGTTGGCAAATTTTCACAAAAAATATGAAAAATGAACAATGATTTATGCTGGGTAAAAAGGCAGTTACTTGTCAAGTCCCACAGGATGGTTGGGGTAAAACTATAATTATCGAAATAAATGTGTGTTGTCTGTGTAAGCGTTTATCTAGCAGATACGCTGCTGAATAATAGTAGTGTAAGTGGGAATTGAGTGCGAACGACGAGGCAGGTGGGGCACGGTTATACTTGATGTATTCCGAGAAAAAAGTAAAACGAGGATATTCAATTCTTTACCAGCTCCTAAGGTCTATGTGACATGTCAATTCGATTTGAAGGGATAGTTAATTTATTCCAAAGTATCAGTTTAGGCAACGAAGAGAGGTGGACCGAGGGCACGATCTAATCGAAGAACACAGCCAGAGGTAAGCATTTGCAAAAGCTTTCGAAGAACATGCTTGTGTTTGTCTAGTCAAATAAGGCTCTTGTCTTTCAACTAGGTGGGTAAAGTATCGGCAATGGATGCAAAATTAGGGATGAGTTTGGAAAAATACTGCAAGCCTTCCATCAGTAATCGAAGCACATGAACATTGGTGGGCGCCTTCACATCAACCAATAGTTTTATCCTAATCAGGTTTTGGTCTGAATCCTTCAAATGTAACATGATAACCGAGACAACTGATTGACACAAGTGAATAAGAGCGAAAATTGATAGCTCAGGTTGTTCTGGTGGCAGTTGAACTGTTCACTGAGCTTGGCGATTTCGTTGCAAACGTTACGTCACCAATCGATGTGACATCATCAATGCGTTGTTGAGTAGGGTGCAGCAGGCAGCGTAGCGCAGAGAAGCCTCGGTGAGCTCGCGTCGGGTATAGTGCGGTGCGCTTATATATATATATTCTCGTGTTCGGCCGCCGAGGTGAGCAACCCTATTAGCTGAGACATCAGTCCGTGTTCAGCATGTTGGACAGGTAGTTGACATTTAACCTTGGCCTCTCGGACTTGTGCATAGTGAACTCAGCTTGGTTACTACCGTGCCAGTGTCTGCCCCGTTCGTCTGGTGTTCAGATCCACCGGATTTAATCGATTAGGGTGGAGGTCCCTCCCCCGTAGTGTGGCGTATGCTGTGTTCAGTCCAATGTGTCGGTTAAAGGAATTAGTTGCGGATTGCCATGCTTCCAGTAATTCTCTCGCATGTTTTGTTCTCCCAAGCGCCACAGACTTCACACTTTCCAGATCGAAGTGGTGGTCTTCTTAGTCTTCATCTGCGGAAACCAACGAATTGGATCATTCCTTCTTACGGCGGCTTTGTTCTCGATGATTCTTATACTTAGCTCCCCTCCAGTTTGTCCAACGTAGTTATTGTCACCTTCTCTGCATTGTATCTGGTAGATAACGTTGTTTTGATTGCATTGATCGACTTTATCCTTGGGCTTGGAAATCAATTTCATTAAGGTGGCACTTGGTTTGTGAACCACCGGAATTACCTGTGGCTGTGGTAATCAGCCTGTAAGCTCTGGAGCATTCTTCGGGATGTGTGTTTGTTAGTCTGCTCTCATGGTTCCTGTTGTTCTTGAAGCGTTCGTTTCCTTAAGCTTCTTCTGATGAAGATTCGCACATACCCATCGTTTTGAAATACTTGGCATGGATGCTTTTCATCCAGCCTTCTGAATTCAGCTTTACCGCAATGGGTTGCCGCTCTTTTGAATAGGTTTTGGATGCAGCTGTTTTAGTGGTTCCTAGGGTGGCTACTGTTATAGTTTAATATCTGATCGGTATGCGTTTTCTTCCGATATGCACATGTTTGCAGCGTTACATCGGTGTTTTAGTTGGCCAGTGCATCCAATAATGATAACTTATTGTCAAGCTCTGATTCATTTGTAAATTTGATATCAACGAATGTGTTGTTGAGCAACTCGTGCGTCTTTTGTACTCTGTTTTGTTTTATGATGACAAGCATGTCGTCTACATATCGGCTCCAGAGCTTGAACTGATGGATGACAGTGCAATGCACTGCAGTTACTGCTTCACTGCTTCGGCAGTAGGTCCAGTTTTTAAGGCACCCCATTGGCTTTCCTTTCAACCTCTAATATACACTTTCATCAAAGCGGAAATAAGTTGTCTTGCATAAGTCCAAATGTTCCCACAATCTCCATGGTTGTATGGTTGTCGTTGTGCTTGGTTGAATCTAAAGTAGCCTCAACATGGTTTCTCTAGCAAATTCATGACTGATCGAAGTGAAGAGTGCAGTGACATCGAATGAGAGTATAATTTCGTCGTCTTCAATCTTGGCACCCCGCAACCTGTTGTGGAATTGTTCTGCGTTGTTTATGCTTTGTTCGTATCCGGCAATCAGGTGTTTTAACCTTCACAAGTTCTTCGCTAGTTTATAAGGTGGGGTTCCGGGAATGGATACGATTGGACGGAGCGGGACTCCATCTTTATGCACTTTGGGTGGTCCCTAGAACTGAGCAATACTTGTATCGTCGGCTTTCATTGCCCATCACTCTGGGCTGGTGATCTCATTCCTTGTCTGTAACTTCTTCTGCGTTGCGTTGATCCGGTTGACCAGCTTTGAATTGGGATCCTCATCGATCGGACGTTATGTATTTGTGACTGAAAGCATTTCCTTTTGCCTCACTAATGTACTCCGGTTTATCCATTACCACTGTCATGCGTCCATTATACGCTGGTAGCATTACAACCTATTCTTCCTTCTGTAGACGTCTGAGTGTTTCTTGTTCTTCCGTGAACAGAATCTGGATGACTTTGCTTTCACTCAGCACCGGGACCGGTGTATGTCGGATTCGTTGTTGTGACTCCTCTGACGTTCTGCTTAATTTCAATCCGTGTTCTAAACTTGCTAGCTAACCTTTGTAGTGAGTATCTCTGACGTTAAAGTTGAATGGTTTGATTAGGGCACCCTCTTCAGCTGCATTGAGGGGTGGCGCGATAATTTTTGTTTCATCCTTCACAGCTGACGTGGATACCGTTCTCAGTGAGTGTGTTTATCTTTGTGTCTAATGCAATCCTGCGTCGATTCCTTGTATTCTCTACCCGACATTTGATTGCGGATTCCAGTGCCGCCTGTAGTTGTGAGCCAAGGGTATTGAGGCAGTTGGTTCTATTGTCGTTTATGAATTTCTCATAGTTGCGGAGGCGGTTATGAGCATATGTGATCATCAGTTTGACCATGCGTCTTTCATACTGTCTTGCAAGTCTCCAGGCATCCGGATGGTTTTATGCTGGCCTGTGGCTGGTACAAGCTGGAAGTACGTTCCTTCTCAAGCATTCATAAGATTCACATTAACATTGTTGAAGCGACTTAAAAGTGCCAGTAATCGAAGATAATTAGTGCACTGGTCGACATTTTGCACAAACATCTCGTCTTGATAGACCTCAACACCATCCATATTTTTCACAATGGACTTCATCATATCTTGGAATATGTCTGGCGACACAATAAGATCGAAAGAAAGAAATATGTGCCGGCACAACTCAAAAGGTTTATTGACGGTCAGTTCACCAGATTCATCAGTGAGCGGTACCTGAAAATATGCATCCTTTAAGTCCAACTCAGAGAAAAGCTTGGCTCCATGCAGAAGAGAAAGAATAGAATAAAATTTTCCGTGGCACAACTACGCTGCAGTAGCTTCGCATTAAGAGTAAGGTGGTATTAGTCGCAAACTCTCGGTGTTTGTCCATCTGGCTTTAATGGTGGAACAATAGGTGTTGCCCACCGCCAACTTTGTACTGGCACAGTAACCCTGCTTCACAGAGAAACACAATGCTCTCGCGAACAGCTTCTCTTAGTCCAAATGGAAATATACGACTTTTACAGAAAACTGGATCACCAACCACATCCGAGTTAACAGGTGGGATTTTTATTCCAGCAAATGTCACTGAACAATCGTTCAGTAAACCAAGAATTTGTGGGTGAGTATCCGTGTGTGAGTGCAAAGAGACACTAATTTTAAGCATCTGAATGACATTAAAGCCGAAGATAGACGGGTCTTGACGAATGACAACAGATTTACGCTAGGCAGAGTTAGAATACTTACATAACACCGGTGGAGTTAAACATACTCTCCCTGTAAGTGTATGTCCAGTAATGCATTGGATAGTGTTCGATGTAGAACGCGGATGTCCAAAGTCCGGTCCGCGGGCAAAATGCGACCAGCGCTGACATTTCAACTGGCCTGCAGCCTCATCATGAAATAATAGCTTGAAACTTGGATATTTTCGTACATGTGTAATGTTTGTAATGTACTTACTGTCCGACTGAAGAGGACCCGTTACCATTTTACCTCGCAAACTGTGTCCCACCTTGTAAAATGTTTGGACATCCCTGCTATAGAATCACGCTGAACATCAGAGCGTAGATGGTTGGGACTTGTTTTAGAGATGAGAGACTCCACGCTAACAGTACCGACAATGATTTGGTGTGACGTACCATTCCCGAAGAGTAAGGTATTGAATATGTGGCCATATGTATTCACAGCCAGTGTCAGTGAATGGAAATCCTTTGGCAAGTTCGCAGTGACATCATCAGCATGTTTTCCTATAGTACAATATTTGAATTGACGGCAAACATTGCGGATATATCCGACTTTTCAACACTGGTGGCACTTAAATAAATAAATAAATAAATAAACGTTCTTATTCCCGGCAGTGCGGGGCACGCCTGCGAAGGCAGAGTCTTGGTAGTACAAACAGGGATGGTTGGTAATTGTAAAAAAACTATAGCAAGTTAACCAGCAACATACTGGATTTGTGTGCCTGTATATATGTAAAAGTATGTATTAGGGGGCATGGTGAAAGAACTTGTGAAGTCTGACTGAATGTGTGCGTTTTTTTGCTATGTTTGACATTGTATGAAGGGATCAATGTTGTCCTTCGAACTACTTTACGTAGGTGAAGTAGAGGTCCTTCGGAAGGGGAAGAGGCAGTGACTTTATTTATTGGCGAGTCACATCCGCCACGTCGCAGTGTTGATAAACTGATCCTTGTGGATTTTGTAGTGAGGACGCTTGCCAGGCGATAATGCACCACGTCCTGAAACACTGTCGCGGAACTATTCGCTGGAACGGGATTAAAGCAAACCACCCAGCTGGCACCAAGCGGAGATTGCTCAGCGAGCCATGCAAGAATTTAGGATTAGGATGTAGGCAAGTACAACGGGATTGTAGCGTTCAACATGAAACGCATTTCCCAATCTTTTTGTTGACTTGACCACACTTTACACTGTATAAAGTTTTCTGTGCGTGTGGTTGAGTAATGCCGTGAGGTTAAACCGAGTTATATCAGGTCAGGTCAGCTTCCAAGGACGATACAGGCTTCCGACTAACTAGCTTCCTCTTTCTTCATTGCTAAGCGGATAAGAGCCCCGGTACTTTGACGTCCGATTCATCTACGCGGCTTCTGCAAATGATCGAAGCAAAAACAAAAGCATCCTACGTATTGTCATGCAGTACGAGATGACAGCGACTTAAACACTAAAAGTACAATAATTTTGGAAAAATTCAGACAAACGACTATATATTCCTCTTTAAAAATTATCTACGGTGCTGTGTCTATTAACGCTAGTGCTCACTTATTCCATCCATTGACTACACGATTCACAAATTATTCTGCCCTGCTATTCAGCCTAGATCTCTGATGTTTGAGCTCCAGTTGGTGTCTCTACAGGCGACATGACCCGGCTAACTCAAACCAATAAAACCCTTCATGATTTTAAACGTCTATTAGGCCCCTTTTTGTCTGCGCCCTTCCATTGAATACCGACTTAAGCTCCTTAGGCTTTCATTGTATGGCGTTTCAGCTACACCCACAATCATCCCAGTCGCGTTTTTGTACCTTTCTATACAGACAAGTTCCCTCCGGTGGTACGGTGCCAAAGCCTGTGCACAGTATTCTAGACGAGGTCTTACGACCGCTTGGTATAAGGGAAGCAAAACCTCAGCTGTATTGCCGCATACAGGTCTTTTGAGGCAAACCAACTCATTCCGCGCTTTGTTGGCAGTATGCATACATTGCGCTGAAGGTTTGAAGTCGTTCGTTGCCATGATGCCCAAGACTTGTGTTTCACCTGCATGTCGCAGATCCAGAGGTCCGACAGACTCAAGCACCCTAATCTCTTCATTTCGAGAGGTCAGTTACTGGCATTTGCTGGCGTTTAAAGGCATGTCCCATTTAACCGACCGATATAATACAGTGCAACGATTCTTTGACAACATGGCTCCATTACCCATGGTGATAATCTTCTGATCATCAGCAAAAATATAGCAGGGGTAATGGGCAACTAACTCCTTGATAAACATGAGTAACGACAAAGGTACTAAAGAGAAACCTTGGGGAACACCGCTGTGAGCAGTGCCGGTGTTTGATCTAGCTTCCCCGATACTAATGCGAAAGGTTTTATCGCAAAGAAACTCTGCAACCCAAGTCAAGAGTTGAGGATGTAGCACAAAACATTCTATATTCGCAAATAAGAATCGGTGGTTACCCAAGTCGAAGGCCTTGCTGAAGTCGAGGTAACATACTTCAACTGAGCTTCCATCACTAGGACAGCTAGTTAGTTCATCTAAGTAACACAAAAGATCAGTAAGGCATGATTCCTTCTTGACAAAACAATGCTCCTCTGCTCCAAGTAAGTGGTGATTAACCTCATGCTCACAAATTTGTTTTCGGATAAGATTTTCTAAGCTTTTGAGTTAAGCAATGTTTGGGTTTAGAGGTCTGTGATTGACAAAGGTTTTGGAACCCAGTTTATGGCCACAACAGTTGCTTCCTTGTAGTCCTATGGTAGCTTACCTTCATGTAGTGACATGTTGAACATCTCCAAGACGGTGTTGGAGTATGTCAGATAGCGGTTTGACCATGGCACTATGCAAATCGTCAGGTCTACCCGACTTGTACGGGTCTAATCCAGCCAGTACCCCGAAGACCTCTGCTGCATTAAACGGAGTATCCAGCATTGTACTATTATTTTAACAAACTAAAAGTGGTCGTGGAAGTCTATCATCCGTAAGGTGTACTTTTTGAAAAATGCACAGAAGTAACTCTGTTTTGGCTACATGCTCGGTGGTGTGACTACCGTCAATACCTCCAATACCCTGCCTTAAATAACGCTTGGACTGAACATGACTAAAATGCAACGGTTTTGCATTTACATTTTGGGCCACTCTGACTTCATGGCAATGCTGCGCTTGTCGTTGCATGTTTATTGTGGCATTGTGGCATGTCTTCCAATGCAACAAACAGGTAAATCCTTCTGTTGCTTGAAATCTATTTCAAAAGATGTTGCTCTGCTTTATCACCCGATCAATTCTGCGGCTCCACCATCTAGATTTATTAGAGTGTTTCCTGGGGTGCAGCGCCATGAACTCGTATAGTAGCTGAAGTAGCCCGCTATTGACGATGCTCCATCTTTTTTCTAATGTGGCTTGATCCAATTCAGAACCCGACCGGACTGCTGTGCTCTTGTCCGTAACATATTTATGTCGATGCTACCGTTCCTCAGAAGGTAGGGATTTTCGAGAGCCTTTTAGTGTTTAAAGAGTTAATGACATATTGGGCACTCTTACCTATAGGAGCCTTAATTTACAAACTTGACAAGTGGCCAAATTCGATAAATACAACAACTGTTGTTGAAGGAGAGCAACCAAGACGCTTTCTTGTCGGAAAATTCACATATCAGAAGAAGGTATTTCCTTGCACTCATTTTGCATTTTCCTTCTGTAGTGTTACTGCAGTGTTAGAAGCATGCTTCCAAACTTCCTGTGGGAGTTTTAAATAGCGAGCGATCACAAAATTCGGTGCAGCAACTGCTGCTTGTTGGAGCAAACTAAAATGTTCCCCATCATCTGCCGGCGTATATGGAGGACAATATTACACGCAGATTATTACTTTTAGCTTGCCTTGCACCCAAAGAAAGTAAGCAACATCTTGGCTATCTATTGTTTCATAAAGAAAGGAGCCTTCCAATTGCCACATTGGCTGTTGATAAAGTGAAGTACGCCACCACCTGCATGCTGTTCAGTTTTAGTTATTCTGCACTCTGAATATTCAGGCAGTAACTCACCGACCTTATCGCCCTTAGTCAACCACGTTTCAGTAACCTCACTCATATCAGAAAACCTAAAGGTTACCGATATTTCCTCCCATTTATTCCTTACGCTACAACCGTTGGTGTACCACACTTTTAAGCATTCCATATTCCATATTTCTACCGCATTTGTTTTACAGTTCCCCTCGGGTGAAGATTCCGAGTGGATAATCTATTTTTGAAGCATCTGTTAAGTGGTTGATTACTCTAGCAAGAGTGCTGACTGGTTCTTGTACGCGCCCACAGGACCAGTTCGGTTTTTTGGACCTTGATCAACGTGTTTTACAGTATGATCCACAGCCAACTTTTCAAATGGTGGTTAAGCAGCTTCTATTTATTTATTTGTTTAACCTTGCACACCTTTGTAAGAACGAACTGCGTGCCATCCAACGTACCAGTGCTCCTGGGAGCAGAAGTGTAGTTCAATCCCGCAGATAGCGACGCCACTCTCTCAAGACTGCAGCTTCAAATGGCTCGGACTACCTGCTTCCTGTTGAAGCTAATAACGCGCCCATTTCTCCATTGCTTATTTCTCAGCATCAACGGCGGAAATAAATCGGGTGCTAGCACCACAATTTCAACAGTCAAATGCGGGCACAGGCGTAACGTAGGGGGCGAGTAGGTGGCGGTCCTCCCCCGGGTAGCAGGTGACAGGGGCGACAGTTTTAGTGCCTTCGAGGTTTCCATACCATTGTCTATTGGACAAACTATCTGAATAAACCAAGGGTTGAAGATTTTAATGTTACTCCGCATGACCAATACTACGATTGCACCAAGTGTCACACCTGTGCAAAGCTTCTTCCCAGCAATCCCATTAGTTGTCCCATTGTGGTCACTTTCATCACATTTACTTCGGTGTCCCAAACGATGATGCATTACGTCGCAAACTATGTGCGCCTTACCTTGAGCCCATTTTGTGGCTTTCAAGCGCCCATACTTTCCTCTGCCAGAGCGAAACTTTCACTCCTGCACCGGGCGGCAAGAATAATTGCTGCGCCAGGGCATGCGGGTCGAAGCTTTTGTAACTGAGTTGGCATTAGTACCACTAGTTAGGCTTAATTGTTGGCGTTTATGCTCAACTAAAGCCTGTCTGGTGCTACTTGATACCTGCCATGGGCATGACTCACTAATAATACATCCCTATTTAGTAGTATGTCACAGTGTACAGGATTTTTGCACACTACCAAAATAGGCCTGCCGCCGCAATGCTCCTGCTTTTCTCCGATGTCAATCAGTCAATCAATCCGATGTATCATTGTAAGGCCACTATGCAACGAAAGACCGGCTATTCGAAGGATATCATATATCCTCTTTTTGTTTAAATCACGTTAAAGCTTAGCTTCTCGTAACACTGACTCTTCTCTGTTGTGGATAAGAACCTTTGTTTGTCTGCCTATAGCAAGTTCCGCATTGAGTACGCAACACTCCAAAGACGACGACAATTCAACAACTTCATCCTCATCATCTTCTTCGTTATCATCATCATCATCATCATCACCATCATCATCATCCTCATCATCAAAGCTTCAATGAGTAGCTTCGGGTCACGAATCCGCGTTACCGCAGCTGTGAGTCTATATGCGTACTGTTTGTCTTCATTGTCCTGTTGCTTAGAGGCCTTCGAAGTGGGATCGATTAACCTACCACGCACGAGGTGAGCGCAAGTGTCTACTAAAGATACCTAGCGGAAGCAACTCCACTTCAATTGGGAATGTGTAGCGTACAGACCAATGGGCTCTTGGTCTAGCCTAGAACAGTTGTCGTGGTACCACAGCACCACACCTTGTCAACATGCACATCAAGCGCAACCACACTGAGATTATCAAACAACAGCCAATCACTTGAGAGAAAGCTAACAAAGAAAAGAAATCGAGTAATGCATAAGGAAACGTGACAAAAATCTTAAATTCATGAGCATATGAAATAAGTTGTTAACAAAGGATCCGAGATAAGTTCAGGGGGTCGGAAAGTATATTTTACGGAAATGACACAAACGCGAAAATGTTATCGAAATTAACTACAATTGGCTTAAGCGAGTTGTGCAGGTTTATAGAAGAGCGTACAGGTGGACATTTATTTGAGAAAGAAAAGCATTAGGACAAAATTGAAATCCCACCACCTGAAATAAAGAGACTTGGCATGCAAGCACGCGGTTAGTAAATCGAATGCAGCGTACCTACAAACGCTGCGCTGGTTCTGCCTACCTTCTCTGCAGGACCCGTCGTCGCTTCGGTAGTGGTCCCGCGTTGCCTCGCTCATGGCTCACTAAGCCTGCCTGACTCAGGCACTCGCAACCGCATGTGCTACAGCACCATGCGCTTGATGTTGATGGAGAACAACACATCGTTGCTTGCGGCTTCCGCACTTGCCGCTTCTTCTCTGCATGCATGAGGGCTTTCTCCTGCACCTCGGCAACTGCCTTCGTGACCAGATCGCGCCATGCACGCCGATCAACCGCCTTCGATTCCCATGATCTGCAATCAAGATTAGAACGTGTGAGACTCACTTTAATCATGTCCTGGTAACGTAACTTTGGTTTAATCACATGCCGCTTCCCTATACTCAGCTGGCCGTATAAGGGTTGTTTCGGTATCCGCGTTGAATCCATACGGCTCAGATGCCCGATCCCCCTTAGGTGTCTTAGCAAAAGTGTGCAGTAAACTGCATACATTCCACTTGGTCGCAACACTTCTGTGTCAGCAACTCTGTCGCCCCAACCGATGCGCAAAATCCGTCGCAAGCACTGCTGATGGAACCGCTAGAGATATCGCACATACCGACGGTACATCGTCCACGTTTCACTGCCGTATAGAAGAACGGACAGCACCATGGATTGGTAGACCGTCAGCTTCGTGCCAATGGTAAGCTGATGGTTGTTCCACACTCGGTACTCAAGCTACCCGAATGCCGCCGCTACCTTCGACACGCGGATACGCAGCTCACTGTGAAGCTGCTGATCAGTCGACATCACACTCCCAAGGTAGCAAAAGCGGGAGGTGGTTTCCAATACTTCAGCACCAATGCTGATTCGCGGCAATATTGAAGATTGCACCTCCGGTGAAGGCTGAAAGAGACAGACAGTTTTGCTTGTGTTGATGGTGAGCCCGAATTTGGCGGCTGTCGAAGCCAGAGCACTAGTCATGTGCTGCAACTCATCCGCGCTGTGTGAAAACAACGCACAGTCGTCAGCAAACAGCAACATACGGATAGTTGTCTCACAGACTGGAGTTCTCGCACCGAAACGACGGATGTTCAACAACCCACCATCAATACGGTGCTCCACACGAACACCGTTAGCACAAGCAGGCTCAAAATCACAAGACATCATTGCATGAAGATAGATATTAAACAGGGCAGGAGCTAAGACACAGCCTTGCTTCACACCAGAGACAACTGCAAAGTCATCCGAGGTCTCTCCACTCAGCTGCACCCTCGCTCGCATACCACTGTGCAGACATTCAATTAAACTTACAAACTTACGCAAGCAACCAAATTTACCCAACACCAATCACAATGCCTCGCGGTTCACTGTATCAAATGCCTTAATGAAATCAACAAAAAGCGAGTACAATGGCTGGTGTCGTTCTCTGTACTTCTCCTGCAACTGACGAGCCGCAAACACCATATCTATAGTGCTGTGACCCAAACGGAATCCACACTGCTCTTCTGCCACGTTAGGTTCCACAATCTGACTCACGAGGCGATTGAGCAGGATTCGGGCAATCACCTTGCCCACACAACTCAGCAAGTTGATGCCATTAACATTTATTTTGGACATTTGCATGCATGACTCGATGGATGAGCTGTACAGCAATATGTCAAAAGAGGACGAATGTCCCGGCAGAATAGGAAACGCTGATTGAGATTAAAAAAACTTCAAACAGTGGTCGGAACCGGGTCAATTGTCACCGTGTGGGATTGGGTGCATGTTATGTAAGGCGTGATGATGCACCACGCATGTAGGTGTCGTAGACCTTCAGAGTCAGACGAAGAGTAGAAACACAGAGGTCAGAAATATCAAGTGATGTCATCCCGAGTGTGGTAAGATGTTTGGCTGAGGTGGAACATATCATCCCTCGATTATTGATAACGACGGGGTGGTGAACAGTATTTGTCGTCTCAGGAAACTGTTCACGTATGTATCGCGATATGGCTGCGGCATTCTCCCCTGATCCGTATTTATCCACTTCAATTTATAAGTGCAATCCATTCGGTACGCGTCACAGATGGCCACGTTCACAGTGTGAACCGTAGAATTTCTAACCGCAAGCAGGTTTGGCTTGATGAAGGAGGTGGCTGTCGGAATCCTCGGCTCCATAACAATGTTAATGCTTCGGCGCCGCAATTGCCTGGCAATCTGTTGGGCAATTTCATTGTGACGTTTACAGCGGACATCATGCGTGATGCAGCACGCCTGAAGAACATGTGACAGAATATCTTTTTGTCCGCAACTTCCGCGGCAGTTGAGAGAAGCCGGGTCATTTGTAGATCTGCCTCTGTTCCGTCGCGTTTTGGGATAAAGAACACCCCCCGTAGTTGGACACCCCGTATGAAAAGACGTGGAAAAATCCTGGTGGGGTCCCTCAGCCAGTGGTGAGCGGAAGGTGACGTGACCACATTTCGCAAGGGAGAGCCATCCACTGAAGCAAAAAAGCATCTCTCCAGGCTTCCGCAGCTGAGCTTTTATCCATGACGACGCGATTACAGATGGTAACAGTGGAGCGCGCTAGACGATGGATGGCAGCGGCTGCAGGGTCCCGGATCGCCCAACTGGTCACTGGATGGTAGTTGGATAGGTGCCAATCCAGCCTCTCCTTCCGTAGCAGGGGAATACTCGTTGACAGACACGGAATACCAAAACCAAAGCTCGCAATGGGAGCGTGAAGATATGCAGTGGAGGTGTCTGACGGCAAGCGCAGCCATTTTCTGACGTGTGATCTGACAATGCGATCCAACCGCTTCAGTGTATTCCGGTGAACCACTGCCAGAGCTAACTGATGAACATGCTTGGGGAGCAGATAGGTCCTCAGAATCTCAAGTCGTTGTTGTGGTTTAGGCGGTGCCTTGGTAACTTCGTTAAGTTGCACAGTAATATCGTCGATTACTGTTAGAGGGAGCTTACCCATCCAGTTAAAAGGCAGGCCCAACATCTTGACTTTTCATCGGGCTGAAAGGAGGGAATAAAAATAGGACCACAGTCCAAAGCATTCGTATCCAGTATGGTTCGTTTGCGAGCGCCATCAACAATTATATTTACCGAGAAAGATTTTAGATGGTTGATGTTGAGGCCGACGCACTGCAGTCGTTGATGGAATCGCTGAAGGTGATCTCCCAGAGAAATGCGGTCTTGATCAAAGATGATCACGTCGTCCGCGTAAGCGAGGTACTCAATCGGGCCAGCCGGTGATATCCAAGGCGAAGTGGCTACTCCGTGTAAAACTTCATCTAGGGACATTATGAAGAGCAAAGGCGAAAGCGGATCTCCTTGCCGGACCCCTCTATCAGGATGAAGTTTGACATCATTAACGATTGAGGACGCGGAGCTGTAATACGATGCCAAGTAATCTAATAATAGCGGGGGGCTCCGAAAGCAGCTGCTGCTCGAAGTAAGGAGTGATGAGAAATGGAATCGAACGCCTTCGAGATATCCACTGCCGCAAATGAAAGGCGGGTACGAGAAGAATGAGAATGGCGAAGAGCAGCATGGAGTACGGACGGGGCTTCGAAAGCGCCATCTTTACGAAGAAAACCAAGTTGAAGGCGGTCGGTAGGGAAAGTCGGAACGCAACGATCAAAGAGGATACGATGAAGAAGGCGTGTGAAGACAGATGAAACTGCGATTGGACGGAATTGGTCAGGGGAGATGGGCTGGGAAACTTTTGGTACGAAGGTGATCCGAGCAGTGTTCATGTGGATGGGAAATGGGTAGGAAGCAAGAAGACAGTTGAGAAAAGAAGTTACAAAGTAGGGATCCATCCTTGAAATATCGGCTGGCTTGATGCGGTCTACACCGAGTAGCCGAACCCCGCATCTGTTTGAGAACACTTTGCATCCCCTCCAGGACAATTGGCTTCACCAAGTCATCATTAGCTGGAAGGAATCGATGCGGTGCGCGCTCATCATTAGCAGAAGGTCTGGAGAGGACATTCTTCCAATATTCCGTGAAACCTGGAATGTTCTCTTCCTCATTAAGAAAGGCAGTTCGTCATCTTCCGTCAATCACCGTACTTGCAGCGTCTTTCCGGCGGGTATGATAAAGACGTTGAATATGGACATATTGTAGGCGTCGCCGGTGCTGATTGTTTCGAATCTTAACGGTATGTACACGATTTTTCGAAGGCCTCCATTTGTGTGGAAAGAGAGTAGCACACACATCGTTTAGGGCCTCACTAAATGCTATCCTCAATCCATCAGTAGCGAATGAATTCACCAGCTTCCAAAGTATGCGGTGTTCCTCCTTGGCAGGAGAAGCGCAGTTGCAAAGAAGCTGTTGGGCAGCTAGCAGCAGAGTGCGGAATACTGGTGTTGGCGCGGACGCAATGGAAGCTTCGTAATTAGAATTGGAAGCTTCTGCTTGATCCTGTACCGCAATGGTCGTGCGGCACATAGTGGACGGAGGGGCCATAATCCCAGCTGCAGTTTCTCTAGAGAAACTTATGGTAGACGACTGCTCCTGAGGGCATACTGTTGTCTCTGGAACTAACGCTGCGGATGAGTGAGGCGAGGTTGAATAATCTATCGAGGCAGGGGGGGGTGGTACATTGAACCGCAAATCAATGTCGGAGGCGGCGGTGGTCACCGCAGGATTGCCTTCGTACGATTCTCGAGGGGTTTGTGTAGACACATCCAAGTTAGTAGTTAATGTGGGCTGAGGTTGATGGAATTTATCGGACGTTAGGGTTGAGAAGGGTGACGCTCGTACGGTTCCAGCTGGAGGCGTGATTGGATGTTTGGTTTCAGTCGATGGTTGCGGAAATGCAGTGGAAGTGGACGTTGTGTGGTGTTGATGAAAGAACCATCTAAGTCGTTGCAAGCGTTTTCTGATACCGTCCCTGGTGCGAAAGGGGAAGACGCGCCTTAGTCGTTCTAAAAGGATATTTAAGGAAGCAGACTTAAGCGCAAAACGTGAGGCTGCTAAAAGTAGGGATTTGTCATCCCTGGCTGACCAGTTGTAAGATTGCCTCGGTAGTCGGGCTAGACAGTCTGCATTGTAACTGACAGGATGCTGATGTCTCAAATGCTGAGACAGGCCATTTTTAGTCGAAAACGTACGGTGACATGTTGGACATTCGAAACTGGAAGTATTCCTGGCAGCGGCTGTGGTAAGTAAACTCGTAGGGTTCCTGAGATGGGCCGCCAAATGACGCCGCAGGCCGCTCCTAGATTTAAAGGCTCTCGAGCACAACGAACAAGAGGGAGGCTGGAGTACGTCAGAGATCGCCGCCGGATCGGAGGCGGGAGCTTTGGATGTTGATAAAGTAGCTTCGGCAGGAGAAACTCTTCGCCTTGGTGCTGGCAGCAACTGAGGGAGGCGATCAAGTAGTACACATGGTTGTCGTGATCCCGATGGTAGGGCTATGGGTGATAAGGGTGAGTGTGTGGGTGACGGGTGGACGCGGTTCCGAGAGCTGGCTATGGAGTCGGCAGAGGCCGGTCCGTTTGATTCGTTGAAAAAGCAACCAGCAAATCCACTGCTCTGACTCTGCAGGGAAGGGGATAAAGGTAAACAGGTGGGAGCCTGCGCCTCGAGCGGTTCACAGGCCCCTATCCGCGGCTGGGGTGAGGGGGTGCAAAATTGCTTGCTACATTTGCCCTTGTACAGTGGTAGCACAAGGGCATCGTTCAGCTCTGGAGGCACCTCCTCCTCAATCCATACACCTTGCACCAAGTGGTGCAGCGCAGTCACCAACGCGGGTCAGCCGTGTTTCAATACTTCAGGTGGGATCCCTTTGGCCCCGGCGCACATGCCGTTTCGCAAATGAGCAAGTGCTCTCTGTGTCTCATCCAGTGTCGGCGTGTCCGTCAGATTCGCCTTCACATTGTGCTGCTTCAGGCCGTTCATTGTAAGCCAGTCGATCTCTGAATGGTTGTTTAAGAGACATTCAAGGTGTTTCCGCCAGATCTGCATTATGTCTGCAGTCTGTGTGCAAGTAGCGCCTGAACTACCATCGATCAGTGTCCTCAGTGGCTCCAATCTCGGTCCATACACCGCCTTCAAGGAGTCAAAGATTTCCTTGTGTTTGCGGCGTTTGGCGTAGCACTACATCTGCTTCGCCTTTTCCGTCCACAGTGCATTTTTTATGCGACGGAGCTCTCGGGTCAGTCGCCGTCCAAGTATGCGAAACTGAATACTCTTCCCCAAGTCACTGGGATCTGCAACATGTGCAGCAAATGCTGCATTCTTCTCTGACACCAATGTGCTAATCGTTGCATTGTTGTCATCAAACCGACCAGGCCGTTCACAGTTTGCGCGCCCGATGGTCTGCTCTGCAGCAGCTGTCGCCTGGTCGCGAATGTGGTGCCACAGGTCGCCCACTGTGGCTATGCATTCCACATCCCACAGGCGTGCAGCTATCGCCTTCTCCAGCTCAGTACGTTTCGTCACAGTACCGAGGGAGGGAATGTTAAATTTACGCCGATTCACGGCGGGAGTGCAATACATTGATTTACGAAAATATATGTACAGTTTGGTCCGCATCAACTTGTGATCAGTACCACACTCAGCTCCACGCAGTACATGGTCATGCGCACTTCACGCATATCACGCTGACGTAAGATGACATAGTCGAGCAGGTGAGCGTGACCACTGCGTGGGTGCGTCCAATTTGTTATATCACTCGCACTGAGTGCAAACGAGTGTTCGTGATCGTCAAGCCCCTGAGTGGCACACAGTGAGAGCAGTCTGTCACCGTTCGCATTCGTTGAACCAATGCCATGCGAACCGATAACATCTGTCCACACCGATGCATCACGCCCAACGCGCGCGTTGAAATCACCCAGCAGAAATAGTCGGTCGCTCCTCGGCACAGACCGTATCACGGAGGATAGCTCAGTGTAGAATTGATCACGCGTGTCATCAGGATAACACGTGGTCGGACCGTACGTGCTTATAAAAGTAGCAAACTTACCTCTTCCGAGTCGTAGGCGAACAGTCATCAGTCGCGCGCTGATGCCTGTTGGTTCACCCACAAGCTGGCCATGGAGGCGATCGGATATTGCAAATCCGACCCCATGATCACGTGGTGCTGAGGCGGCGTTGCTCACCCAGTAGAATGTGTAGCCAGCACCTGCTTCATGCAACTTACCTTGCTCAGCGAGCCGAGTTTCACTGAGCGCCGCAATATCGATGTTGTAGCGCGCCAGTTCCATCACGACCAGTGCAGTGCGTCGCTCCGGGCACTCACTGGAGTTCCGTTCCAGTAGTGTGCGCACGTTCCAGCATCCGATGCTGTGTGCTTTGCGCGCTGGCATACGATTGCATTGGTGGGCAATCGCACGCGAGGTGGTCGTTGTGCTTCGGAGGTTTGCTTGAGGGACTCCACCCGGAGCCTTTGGCTCCATAGCCTGACCCACAAGGCAGTGGGGAGCAGATCCAGCTCGGGAATGTGATTGCAGAGACAGATTGGGATCTGCTTGACGGCCGTCACACGCAGCCTTTGAGGTTCTGGAACGTTTTATATGTGTTTTGCAAACGTAGTAGGATACGCACCTGCGACCACGGCCAGACGCAGGTGGGTTTTGGCGGGTTTGCACCAATTTGACCAGGGGCTGCCTGGCTTGAGGCGGGCAGTAGCAAACCACTGAACACCCGGAGGTGTCCTCCCACCGTCAGAGACAATGCGTGGCGCTCGTGCTCTACGCCAATCGAGCTGTGCGCTTATAACCCGTAGACCTGTTGTCTCCCATGGATATGTTTTACGGGAAGTGGGCCATCGACCACTTCCTAACCTCCGAAGAGGATGGACTAGGATACTGCCAGGGCGCCCACTCCTGACAGGAGTTCGACTCGGGTCCTCAGCCAAAGCCTTCGATTAAATGAGCACCCGAAAGGCAGCGGGTCTAGCACATGGTCAGTTCACTGACTCATGCGGATTGGTGTCCTGGATCTTAGCAGGGAGAAGGGCGAAACCCAACTTCCACCCAGCGGTGGCCACGAGGAGGCGCCGAGGACATGAGACTATGGCACAACAGTAGCAGCAGTGGGTATACCATCTGTTAGGATCTAGCCACCACCAGCCTCAGCGCAACATAGGCTCTTCCGCCTATCGTCAATACGTGCATCATACTACCGTGAGGGACAAGCTGGTTTCCGTCCCGGTCGCAGCTGCGTGGATCAAATCACACTGCTAACTCCTTGAACATCATCACATTTATCGCAGGCCCACTATCGTTGCATTCCTAGACATGCGTGCTGTTGCGGATTCGGTTAGCACGCTTACCGGCTAGCGTAGACAGACACTTGCACACAACCCCAGACATACACACACAAGTGCAGCTTTCTCTGCTTCCTTATTGGTTTATTGTTCTCCTTGCGACACTTTAAGGTACTTACATAGACACTTTTCGGATTACAGTAGCTTTTTTACCGCAGCGACCTTCTTCGGTTCGTGCGTTTGACTTTTCGTTCACAACCATGTCATCGCGACTTACGAACCTACGCCAATTAATTATGTCCTCTTACAGTTTACTGGTCTGATCCGACCTTAAGTCCTACCGAAAGTGCATGGGCCGTGGAAAACTTCATTTACCAACTATCTTGACCTACTACTTACGGCTTCTAGCTACACGGAAGGCCAGAAAGTAAGACTTCTCAGACACCTACTCGATGGCGAGTGACAGCCTCAATTTGGTGCTTTGAAACTCCAGTCTCATGATAACTTAACGAAGCATTAAATGTGCTGGGCAAGTCATTGGGCCAACGTACAAACCTCTTCATGGCTCGCCTCAAATTCGTCCGACTTACACTGGAACTATCGGAAACTCTCGAAAATTTTGCTTATCGCCTCATTCGCGGAGTACGACCCTACGAGTATTCAACCATACCGAAAATTGGAATCTAGGTTTTTTCGCTTGTGCTGCAGTTGATTAGGGGAATCACCAACAACCGAATTCGGGAACGCCTACTTTCCGAAGACACTTCTTAATGGACTTGTGGTAAAGCTGTGGAATTAATTCGCCACAAAACATGTACGGTCGAACAGTTGCGATGTTTCGGTATCCACGCAGACATACAGGAGGTTGCTAAGATCCATGGCTCGCCAACCGAATCCCAAATTCAGAATGGGCATAAGACTTATTGCATAAGCTTCCTGCAAATTGTCGGCGGCAGAGCTTTCTTACCCAGCCAGAGAAAAGAAGCTTTTGCCTTCGTTTGGGCCCGCGAGAAGTGGCATTTGTTCTTGTTCGGAAGATCCTTCACTCTTCGTACAGACCACGCAGTGCTAACTAACTTACTCGAGGAACAAATGGCATCAGACCACTTCGGATACATCGCTGGTATGCATGCTTGTTAAGATACGATTTTCAAATTAAGTTCCGCCCTGAACGTGAAAATCAGGTAGCGGATGGGCTCTCTCGACTGCCCCTCAACGAAACTGCAAATAATGTGGGTGATAATGTGAGGTTACTGGTGTCTTCCCTGAGTAGTGAACCAATCTCAGCTCTGACTAAAGCACTCAAGCAGGCGACTCAAGAAGATGACACACTCTGCCGCGTTCAGGGCTTTCTGCTAAACGGCTATCTTATGACTATCCTATGCGACCGTGTGTCATCATAGCTCTTGAAATCATGGGTCCATTTAGCTCAGCGCCTCAGCATCAAAGGAAATGTTTGATGACATGCTCTTACAGTAAATGTACGGAAGTCCATTTGTGTGGAGAGGTGACTACTGCCAGCATTATTTGATGGCTGAAATACATGTCATCCCGTTTCGGACTACCAGAGGAGATAGTGACGGACAACGGCGCGCAGTTTACAAGCCACGAGTTTTTTTCTTTCTTTCAGCTTCACGCCATCCGACACGTACAACTTCATATAACCCAGCGGCAAATGGCATGGTAGAGGGGTTCAATCGATCTTTGTAAGTAAGTATCCAAACTATTCGCTTATCTGGTACAGGTTGGGAGGATGCAGTTTTACAAGCACTATTTTCTTACCAAACCGCACACCACCGAGTCACAGACAAAACGCCAGCTGAACTCATACTTGGGCGTGCCCTTCGGACAAAGTTTATTGCCGCACATCCGATTCCTGCAATTACTAATTCTGACGGGTTAGATCGTCGTCATCGACATTAGACCACTTACCGGAAACTTACTACTCCGCTCCAGCCCAGAACATTTGTGCGCATGAAGGTAAGCACTGCATCAAAAGGACAGTCCAGGTTATCAGATCTGATAAGAATAAGACGCGCATGTGGGCCAGACACTTACCGGCTGGAAGATGGCCGCACAGTCAACGCGCGGAGGTTCTTCACAAGTAGCAGGCGAACGGAGCATGTGTAGCCAACCTTCACTGACGAAACTACGCAAAGCACGCAGCTCCGCAGGACGAGCTGAGAACCAAGACCACCGGATCGATATGGTTTCGACGCATTACATGATTAACCGGAGCGGTGATGTTATCTATTCGATCAGCACGCTTACCGACTAGTCTAGACAGACACGTGCACGCAACTTCAGACTTACACACATAAGTGCATGTTTTTCTGCTTCCCTATTGGTTCATCCTTCCCCTTGCGATACCTTATTGTACTCACGTAATTAGACATTTGTCAGATTACAGTAGTTTGTTTACCGCATCGATCTTTTTACTTCGTTTCGTGCATTTGACTTTTCCTACACAACGCGCTGCATTTGACTCCGTTGTTCGACCTGCTTTACAGCTTTGCTTGCTAAAGAACGGTGTGCCAGGGAAGTATATCCTCTTCTTACATGCACTTTGCCTTCATATCTCCGGCTGAGTGAAACTCTGCAGCAAGCTTTCCTCGCCATTTGCTGTCAATGACAGTGTGCGACAGGGCTGCCCTATGTCCCCATTCCTCTTCAACTTCGCAATCGAAGACGTTCTGTCGAGTGCTCTAGAAGGTTTCCAACACTTTGGCCCAAAGGTTCTACCGGTTGATCGCTGATGATATCGCCTTACTTGGTGACAATCCTCAGGGTATGCAACTCATTTTTAATCCTTTGCCGGTTGAAGCGTCTAACTATAGCATGAGCTTCGCCCCCTCGAAGTGTAGAGTACTGCTCAAGGATTGGCTTTCACCTGCTCCCGTACTCACTCTCGAAGGCGCACAACTTGAAGAGGTAGACATTTTCCTCTGCCTTGGGAGCTGTGTTTCTGCCGACTACACTATCAGTAAGGAAATTTCTCTTCGCATCGCTAAAGCCCGATCAGCATATGTCAATCTGAGGTACTTGTGACGTCGTCGTAACGTCTTATCCTCGCTATAGGGCCTTGTTTACAGCGCATCTGTTCGTTCCTTGTTGTTGTATGGGAGCGAGTCCTGGCCGCTTCGCGTGGAAGACATGCACCGTCTTTCTGCCTTCGATAACGGTTGCTTAAGGAGGATTGCTCGTGTTCGGTGGCAACATCGTGTTCACTGTGATAACCTTCGACTTCGTATCTTGGGGAATGCGAGTGTTCCCTACAACAAACTGGTTCTGCTGTGCCAGTTGAGATGGCTCGGTCAGGTCCTACGCAGGGCATCAGAGCGTCTACCGCGTGACACTCTCTTCGCTCGTCAAGTACCTGGCTGGAGGGGGCAGCATGGTGGTAGGCTTCCATTTGGCGATAGCACAACAAATTGCTGACGTCACGTATAGCCGCCGTTGCATCCGTACATCTTCCAGGATGTGGACCCAAGGATGAGAAATGCCAATGGTTTAGGACTCTTGAAGACATGGCCCGCAACCGGAATCAGTGGAATAATTGTGTACAGAATTGTATTGATTCACATGTTTAAGACTTCACGCGTTTAAAATGACAAAAATATAAAAATCGGCATGTGAAAAGCGAACTGAAAATGTCTTGTACTATTTTTTGTCAAATGTTCCTTTTTCCTGCGGCACAGTAGCTGAATATTTTTGCTCACCTTCAACTACTGTGTCACGATGATTATGACGCGTCGACTCTGCCCCTTGTCTGCTAATCTCCGTAGTCTTTGTCGACTCTATGACTATTTGCTAGACCGTTAAGATTACTGCAACTAGTTTTGTGAATTAGTAGTTTAAGTTTGTTTTAAGTAGCTAGACTTGAACTGACATTTCCACAGCATTGTCTCTTAGTTCCACCTGAAGTACCGTTAGTTGTTTTCATCAGCGGTATGCTTACCATCTTTGTGTCACCCGACGTTGTCGACCACTTGAGCATACGAACGTGAATGTCGAGTTGTTTTGATTGTGACCCGATACATTACAGGCAACCGTTCCTACATGCGTTAGCTAAATTTTTGTAATCAAGTGGCGTTGGCAGAGCGTGCGTACCTTTGCCTTAAATATTTACTAGGGTTATTAGAGCTCACATTCACTCCTCTTCAGTTTCCTTATTTTCATGCTTACCTGTGTTAAGTATGCTGATTGCGTGACAGCGATACATCAAGGCTGAGTACTTATATCCTCTAGTTTTTGCTATCATCATTTATTACGGTACTCATTAAGTGGGCGCGAATTAGTCGTGGGTTATTTGTAGCCTCTAAGCTACAGGTATTTTAAAGAAGTGAATTGGGGAAATGTTGGATGGTTTAAACAATTAAACTGTTTCATATCTGCCCATTGCTTCACTTGATCGAATGAGGAGAGCTCCGGTTGATTACTTATGCCCAACATGCTTCTTTGCTGCAGCTGTCTATTATTTCACCTAGACCAAGGCGAAAGCTCTTGGATCACATCTTCGAATATCTCAGAGACGTATTAGTAGCCTGCTAATGCTTTTCGGTTAAACTTGCCAGCCCGAAGTGACTGTTCTCTGTTATACTTTGAAAGACGTCTTGCATTTCCACTTTTTTGACTACTGCGTTTCATCCTTGAGCTGTGCTTGTGTTTGTGGTCATTTACGTCAGTGGACAACTTGAGTTGCTTTTGAGTGCTTGAATGACTCATTGTAATCTGGTTGTTGTCTGCCAGAATGACGCTGCAGAGCTCCCGGATAAAGCAGCCTTTGAGTCTCTGTACTCTGAGACCGAAGCCGGAGCCAACAGATGCATGTTCGTCAGCAGCATCTTCAAACGGAGAAACGGTCAATGCTTTTCCGGATCCTCAGGAGAATGCCCAATTAGATTCAAAGGCTCAGTGTACTTCTGGTCGGTTGTTGAAAGCTGAACATGCTTCTGTTAGCCCTTCAGATCAACATTGCAGATGGGTGGTTGGGACAGTGACGCCACCTTCCGTTTCTCAGCAAGGTATTTGTCAACATTGGGCACACACATAAGCTATACATATAGTTTCACAGTTTACCAATTGTCATACTACTTATGGGTTGCTTCTGCATGCA
>OX104069.1:25833091-25878229 GCA_944474145.2 Dicrocoelium dendriticum
CTTACCTCTTCCGAGTCTTAGGCGAACAGTCATCAGTCGCGTGCTGATGCCCGTTGGTTCACCCACCAGTTGGCCATGGAGGCGATCGGATATTGCCAATCCGACCCCATGATCACGTGGTGCTGAGGCGACGTCGCCCACCCAGTAGAATGTGTAGCCAGCACCTGCTTCATGCAACTTACCTTGCTCAGCGAGCCGAGTTTCACTGAACGCCGCAATATCAATGTGGTAGCGCGCCAGTTCCACCGCGAGGAGTGCAGTGCGTCGCTCCGGGTACTCAATGGAGTTCCGTTCCAGTAGTTTTCGAATGTTCCAGCATCCGATGCTGTGTGCTTTGCTCGCAGGCATACGATTGCATTGGTGGGCAATCGCACGCGAGGTGGTCGTTGTGCTTCGGAGGTTTGCTTGAGGGACTCCACCCGGAGCCTTTGGCTCAATAGCCTGACCCACAAGGCAGTGGGTGGTTTGGAGGTTTGCTTGACGGACTCCGCCCGGAGCCTTTGGCTCAATAGCCTGATCCACAAGGCAGTGGAGAGCAGATCCAGCTCGGGAATGTGATTGCAGAGACAGATTGGGATCTGCTTGACGGCAGTCACACGCAGCCTTTGAGGTTCTGGAACGTTTTATATGTGTTTTGCGACCGTTGTAGGATATGCACCTGCGACCACGGCCAGACGCAGGTGGGTTTTGGCGGGTTTGCACTAATTTGACCAGGGGCTTCCTGGCTTGAGGCGGGCAGTAGCAAACCACTGAACACCCGGAGGTGTCCTCCCACCGTCAGAGACAATGCGTGGCGCTCGTGCTCTACGCCAATCGAGCTGTGAGCTTATAATCCATAGACCTGTTGTCTCTCATGGCTAGGTTTTACGGGAAGAGGGCCATCGATCACTTCCTATCCTCCGGAGAGGATGGACTAGGATACTGCCAGGGCGCCCAATCTTAACAGGAGAACGACTCGGGTCCTCAGTCAAAGACTTCGATTAAATGAGCACCCGAAAGGCAGCGGGTCTAGCACATGGTCAGTTCACTGACTGATGCGGATTGGTGTCCTGGATCTTAGTAGGAAGAAGGGCGAAACTCAACTTCCACCCAGCGGTGACCACGAGGAGGCGCCGAGGACATGAGCCAATGGCACAACAGTAGCAGCAGTGGGTAGACCATCTGTCAGGATTTAGCCACCACCAGCCTCAGCGCAACATAGGCTCTTCCGCCTATCGTCAATACGTGCATCCTACTACCGTGAGGGACAAGCTGGTTTCCGTCCCGGTCGCAGCTGCGTGGATCAAATCGCACTGCCAACTCCTTGAACATCACCACATTTATCGCAGGCCCACTATCGTTGCATTCCTAGACATACGTGCTGTTACGTATTCGGTTAGCACGCTTACCGGCTAGCGTAGACTGACACTTGCACACAACCTCAGACATACACACACAAGTGCATATTTCTCTGCTTCCCTATTTGTTTATCGTTCTCCTTGCGACACTTTAATGTACTTACATTGACACTTTTCGGATTACAGTAGCTTTTTTACCGCAGCGACCTTCTTCGTATCGTGCGTTTGACTTTTTCTACACAATCATGTCATCGCGTCTTACGAACCTACGCCAATTAATTATGTCCTCTTACAGTTTACTGGTCTGATCCGACCTTACGTCCTACCGAAAGTGCATGGGCCAGGTGGAAAACTTCATTTGCCAACTATCTTGACCTACTACCTGCGGCTTCTAGCTACACCGAAGGCCAGAAAGTGAGACTTCTCAGACACCTACTCGATGGCGAGTGACAACGTCAATTTGATGCTTTGAAACTCCAGTCTCATGATAACTTAACGAAGCATTAAATGTGCTGGGCAAGTCATTGTGCCAACGTACAAACCTCTTCATGGCTCGCCTCAAAGTCGTCCGACTTACACAGGAACTATCGGAAACTCTCGACAATTTTGCTGATTGCCTCATTCGCGGTGTACGACCCTATGAGTATTCAACCATACCGAAAATTGGAATGGAGGTTGTTTCGCTTGTGCTGCAGTTGATTAGGGGAATCACCAGCAACCGAATTCGGGAAAGCCTACTTTCCGAAGACACTTCTTAATGGACTTGTGGTAAGGCTGTGGAATTAATTCACCACAAAACATGTACGGTCGAACAGTTGCGATGTTTCGGTACCTACGCAGACATACAGGAGGTTGCTAAGATCCATCGCTCGCCAACCGAATCCCAAATTCAGAATGGGCATAAGACTTATTGCATAAGCTTCCAGCAAATTGTCGGCGGCAGAGCTTTCTTACCCAGCCAGAGAAAAGAAGCTTTTGCCTTCGTTTGGGCCTGCGAGAAGTGGCATTTCTTCTTGTTCGGAAGATCCTTCACTCTTCGTACAGACCACGCAGTGCTAACTAACTTACTCGAGGAACAAATGGCATCAGATCACTTCGGATACATCGCTGGTATGCATGCTTGTTAAGATACGATTTTCAAATTAAGTTCTGTCCTGAACGTGAAAATCAGGTAGCGGATGGGCTCTTTCGGCTGCCACTAAACGAAACTGCAAATAATGTGAGTGATAATGTGAGGTTACTGGTGTCTTCCCTGAGTGGTGAACCAATCTCAGCTCTGACTAAAACTCAACAGGCGACTCAAGAAGATGACACACTCTGCCGCGTTCAGGGCTTTCTGCTAAACGGCTAGCCACAAAATAACAAGATCAAAGGCGAGTTTCGTCCGTACTACGTGTTGCGTCAAGAACTTTCACTTATAGATGGATGTTTAATGCGCGGCGAAACATTTGTGGCTCCTCGGAGTTTGATGCATTAAATCATGCCATGTACTCACAAAGCCACCCTGTTATCGTTCGTACAAAACACAAGATTGACGTATGCTTCTGGTGGCCCAGAATGTCACGCGAAATAGAAACACTTGTTCACGACTGCTCTTTATGTCAAAGGGCAGCCAAGAGTTCAAGTCTGGTGTCCTCTCCTATACAACCCATCGACTATCCTATGCGATCGTGTGCCATCATAGCTCTTGAAATCATGGGCCCATTTAGCTCAGCGCCTCAGCATCACAGGAAATGTTTGATGACATGCTCTCACAGTAAATCTACGGAAGTCCATTTGTGTGGAGAGGTGACTACTGCCAGCATTATTTGATGGCTGAAATACATGTCATCCCGTTTCGGACTACCAGAGGAGATAATGACGGACAACGGCGCGTAGTTTATAAGCCACGAGTTTTTTTCTTTCCTTCAGCTTCACGCCATCCGACACATACAACTTCATATAATCCAGCGGCAAACGGCATGGTAGAGGGGTTCAATCGATCTTTGTAAGTGAGTGTCCAAACTATTCGCTTATCTGGTACAGGTTGGGAGGATGCAGTCTTACAGGCACTATTTTCTTACCGAACCGCACACCACCGAGCCACAGACAAAACGCCAGCTGAACTCATCCTTGGGCGTGCCCTTCGGACAAAGTTTAGTGCCGCACTTCCGATTCCCGCAATTACTAATTCTGACGGGTTAGATCGTCGTCATCGACATCAGACCACTTACCGGAAACTTACTACTCCGCTCCAGCCCAGAACATTTGTGCGCATGAAGGTCAGCACTGCATCAAAAGGACAGTCCAGGTTATCAGATCTGATAAGAATAAGGCGCGCATGTGGGCCAGATACTTACCGGCTGGAAGATGGCCGCACAGTCAACGCACGGAGGTTATTCACAAGTAGCAGACGAACGGAGCATGTGCCACCAACCTTCACTGACGAAACTACGCAAAGCACGCAGCTCCGTAGGACGGGCTGAGAATCAAGACCACCGAATCGATATGGTTTCGACGCACTACATGATTAAGCGGAGCGGTGATGTTATCTATTCGATCAGCACGCTTACCGGCTAGTCTAGACAGACACGTGCACGCAACTTCAGACATACACACATAAGTGCACATTTTTCTGCTTCCCTATTGGTTCATCCTTCTTCTTGCGATACCTTATTGTACTCACGTAACTAGACATTTTTCAGCTTACAGTAATTTGTTTACCGCTGGCTGGCTTGCCGAACAACCTATTCGTGGTGCCAGCTGGGTTGTTCGGGTTTTTCCCGTTCCAGCGAATGATTCGGCGGCAGTGTTCCAGGACGTGGTGGGTTTTCGCCTGGCAAGCGTTCTCCCTATAAAAAGCCACATATGTCCGTTTAACAACACTGCGACGTGGCGGATGTGACTCGCCACTAAATAAAGTCACTGCCCCTTGTCCTTCCCTGAGAGGCATGGTACTTTAAGGGTGCGTTGGGCCCATGGTCCTTCACGGACCGAAAGGCGTATGAACCATCTATTTGGTCACCGGCTCTCAACGGGTTGCGACGCCCTCACATCGCCCTGCTGCCTTGTAGGCTAGATCTTTGATCAAAGGCTCGGGGTAGGGCCCCCTAAGACAACCCTCTACTTCGGCCTGGGCAACCGGGTAGTATCACGCCCACTGATGAATCATGGACTACACCGCTCAGTACTGCTACTGCTATGCCGCTCTTCTGTCCTAACTCAACCGCTCAACCTCCACTCACAGACCACCCCACCTCCCGTCCTTCACCCACATGTACTCTGATGTCTTCTACGGTCACCGTCACAAACGACCCACGTCTCGCAGCTGATGAAAGTAACAGCCAAACTCCCGGTTTGCAATGTCCTGCGATCGCAACCGCCTCTCACTCCACCGAAGCTCCAGCTCTTCTTCGACCTGGTCCTCCATTCATCCTCGCAGCGTTTAATGTTCGAACTACGATGCAGCTCGGACGACAAGCATGTCTGGCCCGTACTCTTGAAATGCTTTCGGTAGACATCTGTTGCCTTTCAGAGACAAAATTACAAGACTCTAGCGCCGTCATCAGAATGGCCTCTCCGGTAAACTCTGACGCCAAATACTACTTGCGGCTTTCCGGAGACCCAGAATCTGCCGCCACTGGTCAAGCTGGTGTTGGGGTTGCACTGAGTGCCAGGGCTGAATCAGCTCTGCTTGACTGGATCCCAGTCAACAATCGCATATGTGCAGTCAGACTACGAGGTTCATGTAACGTAAGCAGGCGTCAAGACATTTAGCGTGCCTTGTTTGTCATCTCCGCCTACGCCCCTACAGACTGCAGCCCAGAAGCAGTTAAAGATAGCTTTTACCAACAACTACATGAACTTCTGCGTTCATCCAAAAAGACTGATATAGTCATTCTTTCCGGGGACTTTAACGCACGTGTTGGCCGCCTTCCACCAAGCGAGCACCACATTGGGGGTAGTTTTGGTCTCGGTGGCAGTCGATCAGACAATGGAGAAAGATTGCTTGCTCTTTGCTCTGATCATCGCTTGTTTCTTTCGAGCATTAGTTTTCGACACTCGAGGAGACACACTGCTACCTGGCGCCCGCCCTCACAAACGCAAGAGTGCTCCCAGCTTGACCACATGGCAATCAGCTACAGATGGCGCGGTAGCATAACGGACTGCCGATCGTGCTGGTCAACTTTTCTAGACTCTGATCACGCATTGGTTTGTGCTAAGATTTGCATGCGTTTCGGAGGATCACCTAAGCGCGCCCACTACCGACCGGATGTCGCGAATCTACAAAACGCTGCGATTTTAACCAGGTACCAAACCTCACTGTCAACCTTGCTTGGCTCAACTATTTATGGTGATCTCGATTCGCAGTGGGCGCATATCAAAGATACCTTAGTTTCCGCCAGTATCGACACTTGTGGAGTTACCCGTCACTCACCGAAACATTGGATTTCCGCCGACTCCTTGTCGCTGATGGACAGACGCCGCTTGATCCCATCGGATTCCAGACACAGTGAAGAATGCCAATCCCTTGGTCAAGAGTTGCGCAAGAGTCTGCAAATGGACCGCGAAGCTTGGTGGTGTGAACGTGCTAGGGAGATGGAGCTTGTTAGTCTCTGTGGTAATACCAGGAAACTCTTCCATCTCATTCGAGTCACCGAAGGTGTTCGATCTGGTATAAGTGAAACCATACGCGAAGCGGTTGGCACCTTAATCACCAATCTTCAACGACGGTTGGAGCGATGGACCGAACATTTTGGCTCGCAGTTTTTTGGTCCCCAGTTCCATCTGCTACCTCTAGCGCTCGCGCTGGGGCCGAGTGGTCTACCTCCACAGATCCTCCATCTTCCCAGGAAATCGAGCAGGAGCTCCGGCACATGAAGCGTTATAAAGCCCCCGGCCCTTATGGTCTTCACCCAGCTCTATTTAAAGATGGTGGCGCATCGCTGGTCCGAGAACTCACCGCTTTGTTCTCGAAAATTTGGTCGAAAGGGAAACTTCCATCATCTTGCGGTGAATCGATAGTCGTCCCCATCTTCAAAAAGAGCTTGCGCATAATCTGCTCCAACTACAGAGGAATAAGCTTAGTCCCCGTCGTTTGCAAGCTGCTGGTGTCCATCATACTTCGCAGGTTATCCCCAACACGCGAATCGTTGCAACGAGAAGAACAAGCTGGGTTTCGTCCTGGTCGCGGCTGCATCGTTCAAATCTTCACACTTCGCCAGATCCTCGAGCTCCGCCATGTGTATCAGAGGCCAACAATTGCTGTGTTCCTGGATATCCGTGCAGCCTTCGCTTCTGTCAGTCGTATAGTACTGTGGCGTTGCCTTCTGAGGAATGGTGTCCCCGAGAAGTTCGTCTCCATACTGCGCAATCTATATAGTCTTATGTCGGGCAGAGTTAGGGCTTATGGCAAGCTTTCGCCTACCTTTGTGGTCTGCAGTGGAGTTCGACAAGGATGCCCTATCTCCCTGTTCCTATTCAACTTTGCCATTGAGGATGTCCTGAAGAACGCTCTGAGCGATTCGTTGAACGCTGGCGTTGAGCTCCTCCCAGGTAGTCGAGTTGTTGATTTGGATTATGCTGATGATATCGTCTTGCTGGGTGGCGATCCACACGTCGTCCAACTTGCATTAAACCGCTTGGCGATTGAAGCATCAATGTACGGTATGTACTTTTCGCCATCCAAATGCAAGGCTCTCCTTCAAAACTGGCAGGTGCCTCTGCCTGCACTCACGCTTGCTGGTGAGACACTAGAGGTTGTGGATAGCTTTGTCTACTTGGGAAGTTACATCACTGCTGGCGGGGCTGTTGGAGACGAGATTTCGATGCGCATCTCGAGAGCAGGCCTCTCTTTTTCTAGGCTGAGGCATTTGTGGCGTTGCCACGACATTCGTCTCTCCATCATAGGGCGGGTTTATTGTTCAACTGTTCGTGCTGTACTGTTCTACGGATGCGAGACCTGGCCCATTCGTAAAGATGACTTGCGCAGGCTATCCGTCTTCGAGCACCACTGTCTGCGGCCCATTGCCCGTGCGTGGTGGCAGCCCCACATAAGCAATGTGGAAGTTAGACAACGTGTCTTGGGACGTGGAAGCCACTCGCTCGAGGAGCTCATCTCATTGCATCAACTGCGGTAGTTGGGACACGTATTGCGCATGCCTGTCCAGCGTTACCCCCGTCGTGCGTTGTTTGCACTTGTTGGACAGGGCTGGAAGAGACGGTCTGGTGGGCAGCCTACAACATGGAGAAGCCGCATGAAAAAGCTGGCGAAAACAGTTGGCCTCGGCCGGTTGTTGTTGACTACCTGGTTGGGGTCCGAGAGATGAGGATACTTGCTGGTTGAAGACCTTGGAAGTTATGGCTCAAGATCGATGTCAACGGCGAACATGTGCAGCAGTTTGTTGCGGTGTCCCTTCTTCCTCTCCTATAAAAAGAACAAACTGAAAAATTTCAAAAACTGTGAGTGGAAAAATAGACAAAAAAGCATTTGTTGTTGCTCTTTTCTTATTATTCATATGGTTTTCCTATTCAGCCATGATTTCGATGGCACAATATCTGTACCACCGATTGTGTATTATATATATACATATATATATATATATATGTTTACCGCATCGATCTTTTTACTTCGGTTCGTTCATTAGACTTTTCCTACACAACGCGCTGCATTTGACTCCGTTGTTCGACCGGCTTTACGGCTTTGCTTGCTAAAGAACGGTGTGCCCGAGAAGTATATCCTCTTCTTACACGCACTTTGCCTTCATGTCTCCGGCTGACTGTAACTCTACAGTAAGCTTTCCTCGCCATTTGCTGTCAATGACGATGTGCGACAGGGCTGCCCTATGTCCCCATTCCTCTTCAACTTCACAATCGAAGACGTTCTGTCGAGTGCTCTAGAAGGTTTCCAACACTTTGGCCTAAGGATTCTACCGGTTGATCGCTGATGAAATCGCCTTACTTGGTGACGATCCTCAAGGTATGCAACTCATTTTTAATCCTATGCCGGTTAAAGCATCTAACTATAACATGAGTTTCGCCCCCTCGAAGTGTAGAGTGTTGCTGCAGGATTGGCCTACATTTCTCCCGGGCTCACTCTTGCAGGTGCACAACTTGAAGAGGTAGACGTTTCCCCCTACCTTGGGAGCTGTTTCTGCTGACTTCACTATCAGTAAGGAAATTTCTCTTCGCATCGCTAAAGCCCGATCAGCATTTGTCAATCTGAGGTACTTGTGACGTCGTCGTGACGTCTCATCCTCGCTATAGGGCCTTGTTTACATCGCATCTGTTCGTTAATTGTTGTTGTATGGGAGCGAGTCCTGGCCAATTTGCGTGGAAGACATGCATCGTCTTTCTGCCTTCGAGAACTGTTGCTTAAGGAGGATTGCTCGTGTTCGGGGGCAACATCGTGTTCACTGTGATAACCTTCGACTTCGTGTCTTGAGGAATGCGAGTGTTCCCTACAACAAACTGGTTCTGCTGTGCCAGTTGAGATGGCTCGGTCAAGTCCTACGCATGGCATCAGAGCGTCTACCGCGTGGCGCTCTCTTCGCTCGTCAAGTACCTGACTAGAGGGGGCAGCGTGGTGGTCAGCCTTCCATTTGGCGATAGCATAACAATTTGTTGACGTCGCGTATAGCCGCCGTTGCATCCGTACGTCTTCCAGGATGTGGACCCAAGAATGAGGAGTGCCAATGGCTTAGGACACTTAAAGACATGGCCCGCAACCGGAATCAGTGGAATAATTGTGTACAGAATTGTATCGATTCACAGGTTTAAGACTTCACACGTTTAAAATGACAAAAATATAAAAAGCAGCATGTGAAAAGCGAACTGCAGATGTCTTGTTCTATTTTTTGTAAAATGATCCTTTTTTCTGCGGCACAGTAGCTGAATATTTTTGCTCACCTTCAACTACTGTGTCACGATGATTATGACGCGTCGACTCTGCCCCTTGTCTGCTAATCTCCGTATGCTTTGTCGACTCTATGACTATTTGCTAGACCGTTAAGATTACTGCTACTACTTTTGTGACTTAGTAGTTTAAGTTTGTTTTAAGTAACTAGACTTGAACTGACATTTCTACAGCATTGTCTCTTAGTCCCACCTGAAGTAACGTTAGTTGTTTTCATCAGCGGTATGCTTACCATCTTTGGGTCACCCGACGTTGTCGACCACTTGAGCATACGAACGTGAATGTTGAGTTGTTTTGATTGTGACTCGATACATTACAGGCCACCGTTCCTACATGCGTTAGCTAAATTTTTGTAACCCAGGGGCGTTGGCAGAGCGTGTGTACCTTTGCCTTAAATGTTTACTAGGGTTATTAAAGCTCGCATTCACTCCTCTTCAGTTTCCTTATTTTCATGCTTACCTGTGTTAAGTATGCTGATTGCGTGACAGCGATACATCAAGGCTGAGTACTTATGTCCTCTTGTTTTTGCTACCATCATTTATTACGGTACTCATTAAGTGGGCGCGAATTAGTCGTGGGTTATTTGTAGCCCCTAAGCTACAGGTATTTTAATGAAGTGAATTGGGGAAATGTTGGATGGTTTAAAAAATTAAACTGGTTCATATCTGCCCATTGCTTCACTTGATCGAATGAGGGGAGTTCCGGTTGATTGCTTATGCGCAACATGCTTCTTTGCTGCAGCTGTCTATTATTTCACCTACACCAAGGCAAAAGCTCTTAGATCACATCTTCTAATATCTCAGAGACGTATTAGTAGCCTGATAATGCTTTTCGGTTAAACTTGCCAGCCCGAAGTGACTGTTCTCTGTTACACTTTGAAAGACGTCTTGCATTTCCACTTTTTGGACTACTGCGTTTCATTCTTGAGCTGTGCTTGTGTTTGTGGTCATTTACGTCAGTGGACAACTTGAGTTGCTTTTGAGTGCTTGAATGACTCATTGTAATCTGGTTGTTGTTTGCCAGAATGACGCTGCACAGCTCCCTGATAAAGCAGCCTTTGAGTCTCCGTACTCTGAGACCGAAGCCGGAGCCAACAGATGCATGTTCGTCAGCAGCATCTTCAAACGGAGAAACGGTCAGTGCTTTTCCGGATCCTCAGGAGAATGCTCAATTAGATTCAAAGTATCAGTGTACCTCTGGTCGGTTGTTGAAAACTGAAGATGCTTCTGTTAGCCCTTCAGATCAACATTGCAGATGGGTGGTTGGGACAGTGACGCCACCTTCCGTTTCTCAGCAAGGTATTTGTCAACATTGGGCACACACATAGCTATACATATAGTTTCACACTTTGCCAATTGTCATACTATTTATAGGTTGCTTCTGCATGCAGATGAAGGCAATAGAACGAATAAACTGCATCCCGAAAAGTAGAGTTCCACAGTGCAAGTTTCTGCTTTATCAGCGGTTGTTACCAATCAGGAATGTTCATAATTCTATGGTTTACTAATACTATCAGTACTGTACATTGTCTCATTGTTTGATAGAGAACAGAAAGAGAGTCCTTTATCAACCCCGGCGCTTCCCAGTCATTGCGAACATTGCTGGGGTAATAGTGAAAATAGGGTCCCACAATACGCCTTAAAACTATGTTGTGAAGCAATATCCGGGCACAGTTATCAAGTGGGAATCCAACATCTTTTTGAAACTTTCCTCGGACTGCGCATCAACGATGAGCTCCGAAAGCCGATTCCAGTCATTAACTACGCGCGTGGATAGAGCTAGATCTGACCGCACATGGAGTCTCCTCGATTTGAACAATTTCCATCCGTGACCATGTGTCGAACTTTCAATGTTCAGATGAAAGAACTGGTGTAACTTGCTTCCTAACTGTCCTCTTAGGATACGTCGAGTGTAGATCGAATCGCTGCAATGACGACGGTAATCCAGAGAGAAAAGGTTTAATCGCTGGAGACGGAGAGGATAAGATAGGCACCGCAGCTCTGGCACACAGGTCCCCGTCGTTGGACCTTTTCAGTCATATCGCATTCGGTCTTCGTGAGAGCCTGGGCAGCTGGCAAGCCGTACTCGAGAATCGGGCGCATATGTGAGACAAACAGGAGCGTGAAGAGTTCTGGAGTTGTGGCGCTTGGTGGACTAAATTTGTGAGTGCCACAATATTGCGTGGATCAATGGAGCGGACAGTAGCAGACGTTACTGCACTGACCCACCGAACATACGAATATCGAAGGGAGGCCAACAAAGGTGGATGTAAAGAGTGATTAGTAGAACGGGAATAAGTCAAACACAACCGAGGTTTAGGGGAAATGTGTGCAAGGGATGGGGCTTATCCAAACGCTGTTCGAGCTTCTCGAAGTCGGATATGGCTTGTGAGCCGAACTCCATTGGGATCAGTCGTGACCGGAGATTGTCCGGGGCACCTGACAGCGTGACCAAATAATCTGCCCATAGCAGCAACGAGAATTGTCCGGAAGTGTTGTAAACGTCATTTGTTTAAGCATCTAGCAATCAGGATGACGAGATTGGACCTTTATATGGTGAGATGATTTACCTGCCTCGACGAGCCATTGTGTTAACCTCCAAATGCTTTTTACACTTTCTAAACCACTCATACCAGATTGGTCATGGGTTAGAGGTCAGACAAACTCAGTTTCCTGTTTCTCCAGTTTTGTTACTGAAGTGAAAGTGGCTCATTATTCCATAAAACTGAGTCTCTGTGGCACAGTGCTAAAACCACACTCTTGCGGTCAGGTTTTTGAACCAAAGGCTTTGATTGAGAACCCTAACTGTTCTCCTGTCTAGGCCTGGGCTACCTGACATTGTTCTGCCCATGAACTAGTGAATTCCTTTTCAAACGATTTCATGATGCTATGGTTGTCGTTGCTGAGGATAACTAACAGCGCCCTATCTTCTGCATCTAGCGGGGTGGATATGGATGAGGATGCTACTGCTCTGGTCTCCCTGGCTTCTTATTCACTCTCTTGCGCTTTTTCCTTTTTATCGTCTCGCTCCAATTTCACTTTCATCCCTCTGTTTGCTACTCCCAATTCTTGTCCTTCCATCTTGCTTCAATAGGCGTTTGTCTTCTATTTTCAACTCACAATCTCAGATCTAGTCCATAAGCCCATGGTCAACCAAGCGGACAACGTTAGTCCCTCGAGTTGCAGACTGGCAAACAGACTGCACCTGCCCAAACACTGGAGACTCTGTCAATCGCTATCTGCAGTTAATCGGAAGCTTACTCACAGTATTTGAGCTCTGTGCTTACCCTACGATCCCCACATGCGACACTGGGGGCACATTCTCATTGCTTTTGTCTGGAGATAACGCAGCTTCAAATACTGGTCAAGCAGGTGTGGCCATTGCTCTGAGTCCACGGACTGATGCTGCCCTGATCGTTTGGATCCCAGTTAACATCCTTCATATTAACTGGCTAGCGCGGGACAAACAGTGTGTTGTCATTGCGGCTTACGCCCCCCAAATACTGTAGCACTGGCTCGGTTGAAGGTGATTTCTGTCACCAATTGACTGAGCTCTTTCGCCTCAGAAAGATTGCGGATACTGTGGTCTTTGCTTGTGACCTGAACGCCCAAGTTGAAAATTGCATTTGGGCAGCCAACACAGCATGAGCTCCCGTAATGACAACGGTGAGCGGTTGCTGCACCTGTGTGAAGATGCTCGTCTATTTCTCTCGAACGTTAACTTTCAACACCGCACCCGCAGAAGAGTGACATGGCGCTCACTAACCGGACGCCAATCGATCACTTCGCGATCAGTTACAGTTGGAGAGGCTGTGTCTCAAACTGCCATTCAATTTGGAGCAGGAGCTTGAATTCCGCTGACGCTCTTGTACGTGTTCCCCTGCGCATAAATTTCGGCGGGCGCCCGCAACCCCGCTGTGATCGCGTAGATACTTGGCAACTGGTGAAGCCAGATGTTCCGAATTCGTATCAAAGTTTCTTGTCGTCTGACCGGAGTAGATGCTCAATGAACGCAGTTGAATATCACTGGTCGCATATTCGCCAGACGTTATTAGCAGCAGGTATGTCCTTGTGGGACAAATCAAATCACCAACCGTGGCATTTGTTCTCTATACACTCTCTGGAACTTTTGAATGCCTACCGACGCGTTCCGGCTGATTGCGAACAAGGGACTTGCTAAATTCTTAGGGCACTGCTGCGTGTTAGCTTGAAGAGCGACTGCGAAGCGTAGTGGTTCACTCGTTCATTGGAGATGGAGATTAGCTGTCCTTGGTAACCATCGGAAGTTATTCCGTCTGATAAGGTAAACGGGCAGCAGGAGACCTGATATTAGCAAGACTGTATGCGACGAAAGTTGACAACCAATCCACACCTTGTCAAAACCTTTGGAGCTTTGGGCCGAACACTGAAAGGCAGTATTTTCGTACGGACGACGTGATTCTCATCTAACCACTTTGAAAGACACTTTAATGAGCAGTTAGCATCTTGTTTATCAGGCAACGGACGCTTTTCTACCTGGACCGTCTCCTTGGACTCCTTTCCTCAGGTGCAGCGTTGGAACATGAGATCTTTCTGTTGAAATTGTGTAAGGCCTCAAGTATTGCCAAAGACAGCACTGCCTTTTGCATATGCGACATCTTTGGCAACGGAAACGAGTTTGCTTCTGTGGTTACATGGCCCCAGTGAGAGCCGTCCTATTATATGGTCTCGGGTGGCACCAACGTGTCCGTAACGTTAATGTGTGTAGGCGAGTACTAGGCACTGATACCCAAGCTAGCTCCATAAAACTACAGATAGCACTGAATAACTTGCGTTGGCTTTGGCACATATTGTAGCGAAAACGACACGACAGGGGGGTAGACGTTTATTGCACACCGAAAATGGGCACATGAGGGTCTCGCGCGCGCCATCGAATATCGACTAGATTTCCGTCTCACAAGGCAACACAGATACGGATGTTGGAGACGAGCCAGTCCTTTCGCCTCGGGAGCTCTGACTTGGAAGATCCGCCTTCCTGTTTTCGCCTCGATCCCCACTTCTCTGTACCCGATTTGGATCGGCCCGGAGTCGTTCGAGAGCTCTCGACTTGCTTGTTCTGGGCTGTGTCAATCGGCTCGGCGTCGGTCCTGTGGGCTGCGCTAGCGGCGTATATGTCTGGTTTATTGCGCTGCCCACATATTCCCGCTCCGTAGTTCCGGGCCCAGGCTCGTCGCTAGCCGTCCTTCTCGATCCGCTCTCAGCTAACTCCGAAGAGCTCCCCCGAGGAATTCTTGGAAGCGGCCCCTCTACACCCGCCCCTCCTCGACGATCTTTCTTCCTCTCGTACCATGGTCGCAGGAGAGCAGCATTCACCCAACCTTTCATTCCTCCGCAGTCAATTAAGAAGTTGCCCGCTTTCTGGGCGATAATGGTGTAGGGGCCTTCCCAGCGTTCTCTGAACTTGCTTGCGCCCGGCCCGTCATGATCCGGCCGATCGTTGTTCCGTAACTTGACTTGTTCTCCAATCCTGAATGGCCTCCACTTGTAAGCCTCATGCCTGGCGTAGTAATTTCGCTTATTCCGCGCTTGTCGAGCTTTGGTTTCGCTTCTAGCTTTCCCTCGCAGTCGCTCTTGACGCCCAGCTGGATGTTCCCGCTCGCCCTGGTTCGGTAGGCAAGTATCGAGCGCAAGCCGTGGTTCTCTGCCGAACAGTAATTCGAATGGCGCGACCTTGGTGGTTGATTGCATGCTGGTCCGATACGCGATCAGAACCTGAGGCAAAGCATCTTCCCATGCCAACTTCGTGCAGTTCATCCACGTCTTCAATGTCCGGTTGAACCGCTCGGTCATCCCGTTGGTTTGTGGGTGGTACGGTGAGGTTCGCTGTCTCTGGATGCCCCACTTGTCCAACACTGCCTTAAATGCTTTTGTCTCGAAGCAGGGCCCTTGGTCCGTGATTATACACGGAAGTGAGACTTGGCACCTTCATTCTGGAGATATGAGGCACCTTCAGATCTTTGACCATTGCTGTCTGCGGAGCATTGCTGGTGTCGGGTGGCACCAGTGTGTCCTTAACGTTGATGTGTGTAGACGAGTACTAGGCGCTGATACCCAAGCTAGCTCCTTAGAACTACAGATAGCACTGAATAAGTTGCGTTGGCTTGGCTACGTATTGCCTATGCCCGGTCACCGCTTACAGAGGAGGGCCTTGTATTGTCTGCCAGGTGTAGGATGGCGCATTGTTCGATGTTACAAAGGTTGATTTGGCAGCTGAAAATAAAGCCACTGACGATCAAACTTGGTGCCGTCAGTCCGTCTCGTTTTTCAGGCTGAAGTGCACGTCACTCGCCTTGTGTCTTGCCCCAGACTTCAGAACATGGCTCGCAGTCGGCACCGAGGGCATGTCTGCTGCCGTGAGTTTGGTGCTGTTATCTGCTGGGTAATGGCTCATTATGACGCGGCGCAGTGAAAGCCGCAAGGAAGCTGTCTCGCTGATGCTGATTTACCTTTGCACGATAGCCAAGCTGTTTGTGACGGCATGTTTTTGACAAGGTGTAGAGGCCTTGACCCTGAATGTTTGCTTAGGCCATTAAAGTTCTCCTCATCTCTCGTTCTTATTAATTTTCGTTTCGTAGGTTGTTACTGTTATATGGCGGCGAAGCATCAGTTCAGATGGCTGATGTATTGCTGTTGTTGTTGATGATGATGAAAGCCTCGGGAGCAGATAGTCTACAAATCCGGAGACTTGCTCTTGTAGATGAATTGCGCAATTTACTGGTGAAGTTGTGGGAGCAGGAGATCGTCTGAGCAGACTGGAGTTGTCATCATTCCAGTCTTCAATGGTGGCTCACGTTTTGAATGCGTCAATCATGGAGGATTCAGTCTGCTCTCAATTGCCACGAAATTGCTTGTCTCTGTCGTTCTCTGGCACTCGTGTAAGTCAGATTCGTGAGGGGCAAGCCGCGTTTCGTCAAAATCGAGACTGCATTAACCACCTCTTTGCTTTGCGTTAATTATTGGAGCATCTGTTTATTTATTGGTTGTCCTGCTTACTCGTGTTTATCGACATCAAAAATACCTTCGAATTGGTGGATCGATGTGCTCTTTGGCTCTCACTGCTCAGGAAATGTGCCCAAGTAATGCTTAAGCACTCACACAGCGCTGTGCGTGCATAGTTCAGGCAGAATGTAGGCTGTCGCCGCCCTTTGTTACCTTCTGCGGTATGACACATGGTTTCCCGCTATCGCCTTTCCACTTTAACTTCGCCATTGATGGAATCGTTGAAACGGCGCTCAGTGAGCACGACCTACGAGATGTGCAGCTGCTTCCTGATGAATGACTTGACTTGGAGTACGCTAACAACACTGGCCTAATCTGTGATAGCTCCAGAACGTGCCGAGCAGCACTGGGCAGACTATCACTGGCTATCAATCGTTTCGGGCTATGCTTTTCATTTTCAAAATGCATATCCCTTCTCAAAGATCGGCAGAGTCCCACCAATACGCTGACCCTTGCTAATGATCAGATCAGATAGAAGTCATACCTAGCTAGCTGTTAGCGCTTGTGGAATAGAAGATGAGATCACGAACCGTGTAGCAAAAGCTCGAGGCGCTTTTGACAATTTTCGCCAGCTCTGCGGTCGGCGCCACATGACGCCCTGGAAGGCTGACTGTACAAGGCGGCCGTCCGTTCAACCCTCCTGTACGGTTGAGAAAGCTGACCTTTTGGACCGACAGACCTAGAGTCTTGTTACGTTCGACTATAGCTGTCTCCGTTGCTTATCATGTCTGGTGGGAACAATGCGTGAGCAATGAGCGTGTTTGCTGTCATGTATTTGGTGTAGGAAGTGAGTGAACCGCTCAGCACCATTACTTTCCGAACCAGGTTTTGATGAGTGGGCCGTATGTGCGCATACGAGCACGCCAAGTTCCGCGTCGTGTGTTGTTTGCGTGACCTGGTATGGGTGTAACAAGAGGAGGAGAGGCCACTCGATAACTTTGTCAAGAGGAATGAAACCCTTACATCGAAGTTGATGTCGGTTACCCTCCCGTCTTCCGGGAAGGAAGTTGAACCAGTTTGCTTGAATACATTTATTGGCATGGCAAAGAGTCGATCTCAATGGCGTTTCTTTATCCCTTGCCATCTCGCTTATCTTTCTGCTCCGATCACGATCTCTGAGCAGTATGTTACCTATCTTTCATTCCATAATGTTTGGCGTCCCTTCTTCCCCATACCTTGCTTTTTATTGTAACACAATATTTGAAGCATGGTTCTTACCTTCAGCTAATGTGATGAGGATGAGGAGGATGATGATGTCTGGTGTCCGACCGCAACGTATCCTGCCTTACAACTTCCTTTACTTTTAGCCTGTTGCGTATCACATTTTATTTGGATAGGTCTGATTCGGCACCATGAGTTGCAGTGACATACTTCTGCCGTTACGTGTATACTGCCGTCGTAACTGTGGAAGATGTCCAGTTATTACCTACAGTGGCAACTTTTTCTTTCAGTCGCATGTCCTGCAACATGGATGGCATAACCGGTAGGGGCTCTGAGAGACCTGCAATCTATGACGCCTAAAGTTAAGATTCTCTTGCCCTTAGTAGCTTAACCTCACAATTGTGCATGTCATCTAAAAGGTAATACAAATGCAGAATTTGGCAAAACCTCGTGTTTACCGGCTTTCATGTTTGAACACATTCCGTGCGACTGCCAATAGCTCTTCCAGTCTCGCGTTGGCAACACCACATATCCGAGAGCATGTTTGTATTCTTGCTGTGTGATCAGTCAACAACTGTACCACCGTCCGGTTAAACACACGACATTTTCCGCAGCCAAATGGGAGTTGAGCTACTTATCAACGGCATATCTGCTGAACGGTTGGTGGTTACCCACTGTCTTGCTCACTTACCACGTTCTTTCTTTTTTCCAGTTCCTGCTCTTGGAGTTTTGTGGAAGTTCATGTGCTTTTCCGCTGCGTGTCCGCTGTTCTCCTCCTTGATCTCTGCTTCCCTAACGAGTTCGTCACTCCCTCCTCATCACAATGCTTGACGGCTGTTGTTTTACGCGAATCCGGTTTCACCGGTACCCCTATCCCCTTTTTACAACTCTTCTCCGCTGTTATTCGGCTGCAGGTGCAACTTGTATCCATACCTTTTCGCCAACCCGGAGTGGTGATAAGTTTTTGGATCCGCGATCATAATGCCAATTTTATCTGAGCACCTGTTTTCCAGACGACCGCGCATTATCGCCTGCGGTTATACTCCCGGTTTGACCAGAGTTTTGACAGGATAACAAAGCTCTCGTTTTGCGGCTAAGTAAACGTTGATCAGAGCTTAATCTTATTTCGGGGAACGTTCCGAAAGCATCACGCTTTCGTTACTATTCTCTTCGAATCCTTCGCGGCTTCTTCTACCTTTACGTTCGTCCGACCATGGTAAGGACCAATGAGGCGATGAAAGCTTGAAACTCTTCAGCAGCAAACTGCGGTCCGTTGTCCGATGCTACTTTTTCAGGGGTTTCATATCGAGAAATATGACCACGCAGCGTGTTCATCACAGCATGAGCACTAGTCACTAAAGCAGCCTACTGTGATCAGGTTATCTTTTCTTTGGTGTGCGAATAGGTCAAATGCTACTTTCTGCCGTTACCTTTCCGAAACCACTAGAAACGCCATTGGCTCTTCCGTGTATCGAAAGTCGTGCGCAGCAGGTTAGGTGTTTCGACATGTAGTTCGACTATGATTAGTCATCCCGGACAAAAACATCAACTTCTTGATTTGTGCAGCGCAATTGTTCGCCCACCAAGCGTGCACGGCGAATATTTTCTGGCAGGCTGGGTTGCACCTTGCTCGCGACTGGATCCATCAAGCTTTCACACTCTGCCAGATCCTCGAACTCCACCATGTGTACCAAAAGCCAACACTTGTTGTGTTTTAGGATATCCATGCTGCCTTTGGTTTTGTCGACAGGGCTGTGTTGTGACATTGCCTGTTGAGGTTTGGCGTCCGTGAAGTTCACTTCGGTACTATGTGCTATGCACAGTCTGACCTCTGGTAGATTTGGGGTTTATGGAAAGCCCTCGCATTCGTTTCCTGTCATTAGTGGAGTTCGACAAGGATGCCCTATTTCCTCGTTTATCTTCAACTTTTCCATTGATGACGTCCTCACCAGCTATGTCGTTTAGATACTCAAGGTCTATCAGTCGGTAGCCTGGCAATGCCACTCATGGAAAAGCCTGAAAGCAGTCATTTATGATCATTTCGATCAGAAGTAAGGAGGAAAGGGGACTTTGGACAACTCTGGTGCACCCCACTTGTCATGGGGAACTCAGGACACAGTTTTCTGTAAGCCCTTACTCGGTATCTATAGTCAAATTAAAGCGGATGTAAAGGAATCTAGCTGGCATGATATTCACGAATGAGCAGTGCCACAAACTGTCTGGATCAACCGAGCTGTAGTTTTCAAGTCAAGGAAAACCATCATGGTCGATCATCTGTGTGTCTCTATTCTAATACTTGGCGGTGAATAACTTTGTAGTCGACACAACGTCGAACAGGACGGAAGGCAACTTGGTTTTCACTGTTTCGGCCCTCACAGTGACCAGTTGATCGTCGGAGAATGATGCTTGTGAGAAGTTTGGATTCAATGATAAGAAGGCTGTTGCCTCGATGATTTTCGCATAAAATACGCTTACCTTTCCTGAAGATGTGCTCCATAGTTAACAGTTGCCAGTACGATGTCACTTCTTTGGTGTTCCAGATGCAGTCAACATAGTGTCACCTCCATCTTTCAAAAAATCTAGGAGGGAGGTTGTCAGGTCCATTAGCGTTGTTTCGTTTGAACACCGCGAGCTTATGTTGTATGTTTTCCGAAGTCAAACGTGTGACACCAACTTCATACTTGGGTTCAGGTGAGTAAGCAAACAGCAGTGTGGTATTAAGTTCATTGAACCGGTCTTCAAAATGTTCCGCCCAACTGGCCAGTTTGTGCATCTGAGAGCGAACCATAGGTCCAGCTATTGTCCCACCAACTGATGGTATTCTTTTAGGCGCCCATCATGGAGTGGTGCACGGGTTCATTTTAATCCGCTTTGGTTTGCTACCTTAACCGATCGGACCGGCGATGGCGCATTATTGCACTTTAGATTTCGTTGAGTGGTGTATTGGGTACTATAAGAGGGATGAGCCTTTGGTTGCATTGCCTAAGTGTTGGGGGGGGGGAATTGTGAACAGGTCGCGCAATGCTATCCTCGCTATCGCAAGCCAGAGGTCTGCGTTAAACTTACCAGCACCTTCTATATCTCCGATTTCCTCACTATCGGTGGCCCGTGACCCTAAGGATCACAAGCCCACCTTGTAATCCTGAGGTCGCGGGTGCGAGCCGGCGTTGTGGACCTGGTGACCCTCACAGTATATCTAGCCCAAGCGCGACTGTCGGTGTTTACGCGGCGTCCGTATCAACCACAAACCATTCCATGTGCAATCAGGTTGTTATTTTGTTGAGGCTTTATAAGGCTACTCATTAATGCTCTCAGATTTTCTGTCACTAAACTTACTCCAGGTGTTTTCAAACCTGATTGATGCTATTACTATTGTGGTTTCTATGCTTCGTTCAAACATGGTCTCGCATGCGGTAGTTAGGTCGCTAGAACGGTTATTGGGGCCCAGATCGACATCACTTATCTGGACTTTTCCAGTGACTTAGAGCGTCAGGATCACCACATCCTTCCACATCGTCTACAGAGCTGTAGAACTGGTGATCCGGCCTTTGGCTGGATCGGCAATCATATTCGCTGCGGCGACTATAGATGCGAATTCGGTGCTCTCTGACTGATCGGATTGATTGGATCACGACTTAGCGCAAGTTTCAACGTTGAGACCGCGCTTATCCCTTGTGTTCGTTAAGTGCCTCGCGCATATACTCGCTTTGAATATCTCGTTTTTCACTGGTGATGTCAGGATATGAGGGGCTATCGGTAATCAGAGTAACCAAGACCTGTTGCAGTGAGATTTGGCCAGTGCTATTGAATGGTCAACGAGATAGCATAAATCTGCTCCGGGAGTATTACCTTCGAGCAGTTGTTCTAAATGACCTGGGCTAATCGAAGCAGTCTCATGTAGACATCGATAACCGGGAACCAACATGTTTGTTTAGACAGCGTTCGAGCTATTTGATTTTGCATCTTCCGGGCAATGCTCATCACCTTCGTTAGTTCTCAGATGGAGCACGCAACTCAAGCCCTGAAACTCTGGCGGAAGCTTGATCTCACGGCACTGACGATCCCGCCGCCATGGACTTGTTCCTTGTGCCATAGCAAATTCACCTGAAAACCGTAGTTAACAAGGGAAGAATCCGCCGTCGATACAGTGACCTCGTATTGGTCTGCCATATTTCGACAAGTCCATATCGCATTTTGCTCATCTCTTGAAACTTCGTCACAACATCAGTCTGAAGTTCTCCAGCTGAACTTGGTTACACAGTATGGCCGGTTTAAATGTCGTCGACTTCCTTCCGAAGTTACCAACCGTAGATCGCGCTTCTGACCTAGGTCATTTCTAAGCTCAAGTTATTCATCTGTGAAATCTCACCTGATTGTGCATTAAATCGTTGATATTGAACGATGTGACTCGTGTTCATCTGGAGATCACGTAAAACAAACACTGGTCCTCAGATTTACATTAATGTTTTTGTGTATGCGATGGTGGCTCCATGGGTTCCCGGTCCGTGTTGTTGTCAACGGGGATTCTTGAAATTATGATTTTTACCCTGACCGTCCTACAGTTCTTGTTATGTTCTGGGTCAAGTGATGGAAATGACCTGAAGGAAACACCGTCATGATCGCTGCACCCTGATTCCCTTTCATATGTGCGACTGAGCCCGCAGTGCCTCCGTTGGAATGATGCTGATTTATTCCGGCTCCCCAATTGATTTTACGTGGATGATATGTTTCTACTGGCTCTCTCCTCTCCGCTAATTGGTAACCAAATGGTAACCAAATGTGAAATCACTGACTTCATACCTCATCATCGTTGATTCTATGCGTCTTTCCGGCTGGGACCGAAAGAAGTGGAATGTGGCTAACTGGGAATGTTTGGAGATGTCCCGCAGTGGATGCTCCATGTGCACTATACTTTTGGCTCCTTTGTGCACGACGAAAGAGGAAAGATTTCGTGCGACGAATTCCCTGATTTCGATATCGGTGCATCCCGGGAAATTTACTCTTCCTCCCAGGCAGTAATTTCTGCATTCTTCTTTTCCCATCCCATCGCGTCGATGATGGCGTTGTTTCCACTGAGCAAACTGTTTTTTTTGCAATTTACACGCAGCGCCATTTCCTCAGTATCAATGATCACGCGGTAATCCAGACGACTCCACGGAGCGCTGACTGAAGCAGTGAGGCTGGCATTGCCATTTTACTTCGCCTTTCTGTGAATCATCGGGAGAGCGGACTAAATATGCGCTGATCTGCAGTCATTGAGCGGTGTCAACTGCTTCATTTCTCGCGCTGTTGTTGGTTTACGTTTAAACAGTTGTGATAGACGCTGTCAAAACCGAAATGCGTGTACAACCGTCATAATTGTTAAGGCTTTCAGATCCTGTGAAGATAGGGGTGTTATCTCTACTGCCCGGTTACAGTCCCTGCAGCGATGGACGTGTTTACTACGCGAGAGCGATGACTCTCTAGAAGATGCACTTCGGCGCGCAGTTGGAGAGACAAGTCCACTCGCAGGTTGCTCGTGTGCTATACTTCATCATCATTCATCATTATACACGTCAGCTAGAGGTGGGAAACACCTCAGCTACTGTGCCGCAATACATAAAGGAAAAAAGAAAATAAATACAACAGTTGCATGCCAGCTGAGCTATCAGCAACGGATAGGCATCGTTCCGGTAAGCTACCAGCCGGCTACTGGGCAAAAAGAAAAATTATTATTTTATGCTACTTGTTTTATCACGATTGCATCGAGCAAGGCAATTTCCAGTTCTGTGGTTTTTGCAGCGCTATTTCGCACTGAATCTACCTTGCGATATAAACCAATGACTGCAGTCGGGCATAAACACTATTCAACCGTACACCTAAATGAAAATTAATTGTACCAGTACTGACCCATCCGTTGGTGCCAATTCAGAGTGCACACACTCTAGAGGCAAAGGCGAATCGCACCTCGCAACCGAGAATACACATTATTATTAAACGCGTCATGGAGTACAGCTTTCCCCGACGGGAAACACTTCTTCAACTACGGTCCTAGTGATCGAATTGACCGAAGTTCACTTCACAACAAATCACAATGGACACTGAGATTGCGCGTTGCAATCCATTCAAAATGACCATCCAATCATTCATTATTCACTAAGCCAAGCGCTGCTTCTTTTGACCCGATAGCTAGAGGAGTAGAGATACTCTACCTAACATGCCAAAGGTCCCGGGTTCATTGCCGACTATTACCTGATAATAGCAGTCAAAGTCGTGAAATGCAGTGTTTTCGGTCGGAAAACTCTCGGTTGCTTACTAGATCGGTGCGAAAGGATCTGGTCATGAAACCGATAGTGGTTGTGCAGGACAATACTCAACAGATGAGCATTTGAGAGCCATGGCTGACCGTTTTGCTCACTGCACTTGCAACGGATCAGGCATAACATGCACCGAACCATGTTCATCACTTCAGCCAACTCTAGCCAACATCTGTATTCTCCATGCCAGCTTTGGTCGGCCTACTTATTTGCACTTGCATCTGCTGGACACCTATATCTCTTTTATAATTTACTCGGGCTGATGATGTAGTCTGTTGTTGCGCCTGTATAATCATTACATTGAATTATCTCTTGATGCCAACATGTTCTGATTCCCATCGTGACTCTTGAGTAACCTATGATGCCTGTCGATCCTACTTCGCAGTTCGCTCATCCGATTGCTCTTCATCTGCGTATTGCATAACTCGGCGGACACTGAAGATTTAACTAGACGAGCCTTCACTTGGGTACAGCCTGCCCATTTCCGGTCGCTGATTTAATTTACTGGAGGTGGGTTTGCTACTGCATATGAGCCTTGATCAATGCATTATTAGAATAGGCTCGTGAGATTGCATGCACACGAGTTTGGTGATTGACAGGAGGAGGTTCTATTCTGACCCCCTTGTCGATATCAACACACTGCTCCGAAGGCACCGTTCCGAGATGCATATGTTTTTAGTCAATGCAGTCAGCAATTTCTGTATGGACCTTTTCCTCATCATTACGCCTTTACTGTTAAAGCAGTTTTCTCCGAATACGAACCTTCTCAGCAACTGGGTATCTCGGTTGTAGAATCATTGTTTCTGCCGTCGTTCAGCGTTGCTTTGTTCTATTCTTTTAATTCCGTTCATTCGAATTGTTGTCGCTTTATTCATTATTCTTATTTAAAAACCTATGTTACTTATAGGTATCCGTTTGTATATATCTCACTTTCAAATACTTTTGAGAGCACTGCTCACTTACCATTAGGTCCATCCGTAAGGCTGGTTTCTTTTGCAATACTTCTTGCAGTACTTCTTGATTTAGTGCAGTTATTTTGGGTTGTTATGGCCAACGCTGCGATAGACAAAGTTAATCTGACTGCAATCATCACATGTATCGTGGTTGTATGAACTGCCCTTGTAGTGTCGGCTTAAACTGCTTGTTTTTGTTTAGATTTATTTTAGAATCGGTTTATTGAATGTTCATGTCCCTTGCTTTTTGACATGATACCCTAGATGGGGCTCTGATTATTTACAAGGTACAAGTGCCGAGATTGAGCTTCAGTGATTGGAGGTGCTTTCCTCGCCTAAACTGAATTAGCATGAGTATGTCCTTTGAAGACGTGCGGACATCCGGTCAAGATAGTTTATATACCTCGCTAAGTATCTCACGATAGTCAACTAGCTCACCAGCAACGTTTTCGTGTTCGTTATACTACTCTAGGAGTTAAATACTACAGACTCCAGGTAGCTCTGGGTGGGATGAGAAATCCTTTGATTTCTGCTGTTATATTCTGAAAGTGACATAGCAGTGGTCTTCAGGAACTGGGAAGCAGCAAGTGCTGTGGCTGTGCCTTTGCGGTACGAACGGAACTAGTTCTTTGTTTGCATTGTCTTATCAAGTGTAGTGTCGTTGGGAATTGGGATAGCTGAATCCTCAAGACACTACAGGATAATAGTTAACCCAACCGTTTCGATTGGAAGCACTCTGTCCTTGTTGGTGGGCGAGAATCCATCATGATAGTGTGTAGAAAGAACGCTTTTCAGTCGCTTTTAAAGGAAATATCCTCTTCGAGCTACTCAATGGCCCCTAGCTGCCTACCAGGATGTTGTTGCCGAAACTGCTCCGTTTATTTCTCAGCTTTCAAGCACTCATTCCCGGTCCACCCGGAATCGTGTATCAATTCGCTTGTAACTGTGGTGGTGTAAGATACCTCGGACATACGACTAGACTTTTGGCAAAACGGATAGCAGAACATTGCTCATTCGCCTAGTGGATACGTATTGTTAGTATTATCATCAGATTTATTTTGATTACTAATGAGTAGTTGTCGTGACGCTTGCTTTTTTTTCCTCCGCCATTGACAACTGTTGTACTGCTTGCTTTGCTGCCCTGTGAGACTGAGTCTGTCTGACTTCTGTCACGCGCCCAACCAACCGAAGGAATACAAAAGGCCAGAATTTAGTAGACAGAGTATATCTGCATGATCGGTTAACTCTTTATTGGTAAACGAAACACGGTAATTTTGGAGGTCAAGGCCTGGTTTTCAGCCAGTGTGAGTAAATTCCGCTCCACGGGTTTATCATATTGACGGAATAGTTCGCTTCCTTTGACACGGACTGTTATTTGTTGGCCGGTCAATTCTCAATCGATTCCCAAATTCAGCAGATAGGTCATAGGTCTTAGCACGCCCGTGTTGATGATCTTTGCATTTTGAGGGGGCCTACATGCTCCGCTTACACCTCCATTAGTAGTGGGTCTTGTGGTATAAATTCAGAGGTAATTCGTGGCACTCCTTTCTCAATCAGTCGGTTTCGACGATGTTTCGACATTCTGGGTCTCCTCAGTGGTGCACTTTCCTCTGATCCCTGCCGATTTCCGACTCCATGATTTCCGGATGCCAGCAGCATGTGCCACTAAGCCATTCCACTCACGAACTGTGCAGCAGACAGTGGTTGGCACCAGGAGCTAGGACTTTCCGCATAGCGACTGTTCAACGCAACATTTACTAGCTGTACGGACGGATTGTTTAGATAACCAACCAAATAGTGACCACACACTTTCAACGTTTTATGGGTCGTGCCAGAACACTGCTCGAAAAGAATTCGAACACGCCTACCAGTGACTCCGGAGGCGATTACAATCTGGTTAAGGCAGTCCGAATTGTGTACGCAGTACGCGATTGTGAATTCTATTATGTCCGTGAGTTGGTCGGTAACGCCCTGTACCTCGATCAATGGACGTGACTCACTTGGCCGCCCGTCACCCCATCGGACGGACTAACCGTTAAGTATTGTGTGCGTGTGTAGTGTGCGTTTATGCGCGTGAACGCAACTGTCGTCATCGAATGCAGTTGGGCTAACGAACACTGCAGCTCTTTGGGAGTCATCCAACTCTGGTCTGGCTTTGTAAGTTTATTGCTATGCCTCAACCAGTTTTGAACGTTGAATAGCCTCATAAGAACTATTTAAACGAGATTCTTCGCTGAACAAGGAAGACTGAAGCTGCTCCAAAAACTAATACCTGCGTTGGAGGATCACGGCTCCTCTCTGTCGAACATCGTACTAAACCTAGTAGATCAGCAGTTCATCGCAGCGGCACCAGTTTTCGTCATAAGAAATTGCTAAGTATTTTAATAAGACGTTTGGTCACTCGAAGGGCACGTTTTGCGCATGCCAGCCCATCGCCTTCCACGTCGAGCGCTATTTGCACTCCCAGGGAGCGATTGCAAAAGTGGCGCGGTGGACAGCCAATGACGTGGAGAAGGAGCATGAAGAAGGCAACCTCAAGTTTGACGGCAGTCAGACCAGTCCGTCTTCCAGGTTGGGGACCGCGAGATGCTGAATCACAGTAGTTGGAAATATTGGACGTCATGGCCCGGAACAGAACTCAGTGGCGTCAATGTTGTTCTGCCATTATATCCCCCCTTTATTACACAAAAAACAAAAAACGAAAAATTCAAAATGGCGTGTGTAAAACCCAAAAAATCCTTTCCCATTTTTTACTCGCACTTTGTGTTCCTATTTTCTCCACTTTTTTCCTCTGCCATGGTTCTGATGCCACAATGTTTGTTAACAGACTGTGAATATAGATATATATATATATATATTGGTCACCCGCAAACATTGCAACAATGTCGGTATGTGTGTGTCACATGAACTGACGTTTTTAAGCGTGTGGCCAGTGGTTTGTACTCTTAAGTGAAGGATATACAGACTGTCTAGTTCGCAGGGCTCTGGGGATCGAAGAACTAAGTGAGAGTAGATCACCGGAATGATTTTAGAGACGAAGCCAGTAGCTAACTGAACGCCACTCGTGCAGGCTATGCTGTTGGTCACGTCAACAGTGGTTTTCCCTCCATGCGACTTTCTGTGGGACGGTAGTAGTTTTCCATGGAGTGGTTTCGTTCTTCCTTATACACTCTGAATCATGGGGACAAAACAAGATGGCACTTTACCACGTTCGCTATACCACGTCAAGTCATCGTTGCCGGAATATTACTCACAGGTTACCTTTCATTTATCTCTATCACTGTGAGATAACTGGAAATTAACTGTCGGAGATCCCCCTTGCGATTCCTTCATCATCATTACATCTTTTGGGCACTACGATGCACGTACCTTATACTAATAGATTTTACACAGTTTTTCAGTGTGGTTTATTTTTGAGTATTCACTTTTTGTTTACCATTCCAGAAGAACGCCCCCATGCATGTGACCACTGTGGTAAATCGTTTCGCAGAAGGCACGATTTGCAAAGGCATATCAGTACTGTTCATTTGGGTGAGTGTGTAGCTGAAGAGGCCACTCACCTTTTACCGTCGTCCATGGTTCCATTTGATTTCGTCTGATTCAGCGTTGCGTTGTTTTCACGTTGAAGCTAAGTGTCCTGATGCGAATGTTTCCATTTCTCATGCTAGCTAGTTTCTAGTGAACTGAATGAGTGTCGTACATTGTTTGGCTATCATTTACTGACCTCTGATGTAATGTTTGTGTGTGTGCGTTTATATGTTTGTGGCGAGATACTGATAGATCATCGACTCGCTGCTGCCAATGTTTTGTCCTGGGCCATGTCCTGGCCACCATCTTATGGAGACCGCCTCGTGTGATGACGGCTGCCACTGTGGAAACGATCGGACCCGTAAATGTAAGTGGCCCAATTGGTTTGATGACAACAGTGCGACCATTGGCGCACTGGTGTCGATGAAGACTACATCATTCGGTGCGCATGGGGATGATCCTCTCGAGTGCGTGAAGGAAAGTCACTTTCGTAAACTTCTATGGCGATTGACTGGAGTGCTCCGTCGCACCAAGAATGCCTAGTTGGTGTAGGACTTGGAGCACATCGAATTCTGCACCGACCGCCGCGAGCATCGGGATAATTTGACTCTTTTAAGGCTACGTGAGGTGCTGCCTGCATGCGGACTGCAGGCAGAATGCAGATCTGGCGAAAGCACTTCGATTGCATCTTGAACAACCGTTCAGAGATTGACTAGGCTATGTTGTACGGGCTGCAGCAACAAGAGATGAAGGTGGGTATTGCCGAGATAACGGCGTTGGATGAGATGCAGAGAGCACTGGCTCAGTTGCGAAAAGTGAAATGCACTGGAGCTGACAAAATATTTCCAGAGGTGTTGAAGCACTGCTTACCGGCGTTGATGCATGAGCTGCACTACATGGTGCAACGCCAATTTTAAGGTGGTCTTGCTGTCTGACTTCAAAAATGCTCCATACAAGGGCAAAGGGAGCAAGCAATGTGCCACGAATTACCAACTTGTCGCTCAGGTCTTTTAACCACACGTAGCGGAAGATCAATGTGGAATCCGTTCTGGCCACGTCACGCAGGATATGGTATTCACGACTCGTCAGCTGCGGAATTTCTTTGAACGATACCATCAATCGTACTCGCTGTTTGTCGACTCCACTAAGACATTTGATGCAGCAAACCTCCATGCACTGTGGTAGGTGTTGGGTAAGTTTGGTTATCCGAGTAACTTTAATTGAATGTCTGCACATTGGCATTCTTGCGAGGGTGCAGCTGGGTGGACAAACCTCGGAGGACTTGAATGTTCTCTTGTGTGAGGCAAGCCCGCCTTAGCTCCTGCCATGTTTAATATTTATGTTCATGCTATGATTTCGTGTGCTTTTGGTGCTTTCGGTTGCGGTATCCATGCTGAGCACCTATTGATGGTGTGTTGCTAAACATCCATTCTTTCGGGACGGGAACCATAGTGTATGAGACCACCATCCGCATGTTGCTGTTTGCCGACGGCTGCGCGTTGTTTGCACACACACATACACACACACACACACACACACACACACACACACACTGAAGATGGGTTGCAGCACATGACGACAGCATCATGATCCTGTGAGGCATTAAAAGCAACCCTGCCATCTCCGAAGTGCCATGGATGTAGGGTAGGACGATCTTTTTCCATTCCGTTGCGCTTACGGAATCGGGATGTGATTGGTTCTTCGAATGTAGGCATCGTAGAATAGACCTATTAGGAAACGAATTCCGCTGAAACATGTCAAATAAGTGGAATTCCTCCGCCTTCCTCTGTTGCAGCGTGCTACGGTGTGCTTGGCCCCTTTGAACATTGTCTTCACGCCACTGCGCTTGTATTTGACTAAATGCTTTCCGAGATAATTCAAGATCTGCTCAGCGTGCGCCGCGTTTCGATTTGTCGTTGTTTGCAGAGGCCCGAAAGAATCTTTTTTCATGAGCACGTCCAAGAATGGCAACTGGTCATTGTCCACCTTTTTTGATGCACAACTACAGTCGGCTGAAACCACAAACAAATTGCGTCTCTCTGTACGATGCCTATTGATCCTGCATGATCATTGAACTCGAACTGCACACCATTGTCCGTCAATCGGTAGCCAATCGAGCAACGAGGCCTCACCTTTGTGACTCAATGCGATGCCAACTCCAGCCAAACCACCTCCAGGAAGGCAGCCATAGGTGAGCACTTGTGACCATTAGAGCGATGAAACAGCCGGTGACCAGTTTAGACTCTCTGCCGCTGACATTTGAGGGAAAGATCAGGTGACTGGAGTACGACCATGACGAGAAGTGGGTTTGCACCATACACTTAGCGACGGTCTCTGTCAAGCTGCAGTGGCGAGGAATTGTTGATTTGAAGCGTGGGATGCTTCTCGTGCTTTCATATTTCCTGCGGACGATAGCTATCAAATAGCGGAAATAATCTGATTAGCAGCTCGGTTCAATAGATATTATATCAGCAACCCGAGAGCGTAAGTCCATCTCTACATCGGGTTCTTGTGGTTACAACACCGAGTCCGATTGGAACGATGAGACTTTGTATGTTCGTATGCTATAGTGTTGTAACGCTGCCCTCGCCTCTGCTCTCTGCACTGCCAACCCAACCAGGGACGAAAACAGGAAACCGAAGCCTGCTGGAGCGAAGTATGTTAGGCACAGAACACGCTTAATTTTATAGGTCACCTGCTATCAACTCCGGCTGCACCTTTTGAGCTGACACACGCCAATTCCCTGGACAGATTTCATGCCTTCTAGCGGTTCGCACTGTCAGCCACTCACGTGGACTAGCTAATCCCGCCCTGCTAGAATGCACCATTGTAGTTAGCCGTTTATACTCCGTGACATATATGGTTGGTGGCATCCGATTTCGGATTTGCCTATCACTGTGGCCAGCCACAGGACACCTGCGCCTACAGAGGGACCATGGGTGGCTTTTGCTGCACAACTCACAGCTCCATCCACACACCCCATATCCAGTGTAAACCCGAAGCAATAAGACCGGGAGGCATGTGGATGGGAGCCACGTTTCATCAACGGAGCCGGCCCACACTCCTTCACAGGCAAACACAAGCACGCTGTATTTGGGGAATCAATCGCACACAAGGCGGTGGCTGGACCGTAGTCCGCTCCACACTGAGTGCATGGAACCACTCTTCGAGCCTAGCACGGCCACAAGGACCGTGCATCCCGTCCCCTCCAGCAACGACCAACTGTCTCCTGGAGACAGTATGGACGAGATAGTGGGTAATAGACAGGTAGGCACCTTGTCAACATGCACATCATGCGCAGCCACACCGAAGATATCAAACAACAGCCAATCACTTGTGAAAAAGATAACAAAGAAAATAAATCGTGTACTGCATAAGGAAACGGACATAAATCTTAAATTAGTGAGCATAGTAAATAAGTTGTTTACAAACGAATACGAGGTAAGTTCACGAGGTCAGGAAGTTTATTTTACGGAAATGCTAAAAACACGAAAATGTTATCGAAATAACTACAGTTGGCTCAAGCGACGTGCGTAAGTGAATGGAAGAGAGTATAAGTAGACATTTATATGGGAAAACAAAGCATTAGGACAGAATTGAAAATCCACCACCTGAAATAAATAGACTTAGCATGCAAGCACGCGGTTAGTAAAACGAATGCAGCGCACCTACAAACGCTGCGCCGGTTCTGCCTACGTTCTCTGCAGGACCCGTCGTCGCTTCGGTAGTGATCCCGAGTGGCCTCGTTCATGGCTCACTAAGCCTGCCTGACTCAGGCACTCGCGACCGCATGTGCTACAGCACCATGCGCTCGATGTCGATGGAGTACAACCCATCGGTGCTTGCCGCTTCCGCAATTGCCACTTCTTCTCTGCATGTATGAGGTCTTTTTTCCGCACTTCGGCAACTGCCTTCATGATCAGATCGCGCCATGCACGCCGATCAATCGCCTTTGATTCCCATGACCTGCAATCAAGATTAGAACGTGAGAGGCTCACTTTGATCATGTCCTGGTAACGTAACTTGGGTTTCCTTACATGCCGCTTCCCAATACTCAGCTGACCGTATAAGGGTTGCTTCGGTATGCGCGTTGCCCACCCATTAGAATGTGTTGCCAGCACCTGCTTCATGCAACTTACCTTGCTCAGCGAGCCGTGTTTCACTGGGCGCCGCAATATCGATGTTGTAGCGCGCCAGTTCCATCGCGACTAGTGCAGTGAGTCGCTCGGGGCGCTCGCTGGAGTTCCGGTCCAGTTGTGTGCTCACGTTCCAGCACCAGATGCTGAGTGCTTTGCGCGCAGGCCTACGATTGCATTGGTGGGCAACCGCACGCGAGGTGGTCGTTGTGCTTCGGAGGTTTGCTTGAGGGACTCCACCCGGAGCCTTTGGCTCAATAGCCTGACCCACAAGGCAGTGGGTGGTTTGGAGGTTTGCTTGAGGGACTCCGCCCAGAGCCTTTGGCTCAATAGCGTGACCCACAAGGCAGTGGGAAGCAGATCCAGCTCGGGAATGTGATTGCAGAGACAGATTGGGATCTGCTTGACGGCCGTCACACGCAGCCTTAGTGGTACTGGAACGATTTATACATATTTTTCGACCGTACTAGGATACGCACCTACGACCGCGGCCAGACGCAGGTGGGTTTTGGCGGGTTTGCATCAATTTGACCAGGGGCTGTCTAGCTTGAGGCGGGCAGTAGCAAACCATTGAGCACTTGGAGGTGCCCTCTCACCGTCAGAGAAAATGCGTGGCGCTCGTGCTCTACGCCAATCGAGCTGTGAGCTTATAACCCGTAGACCTGTTGTCTCCCATGGCTATGTTTTACGGGAAGAGGGCCATCGACCACTTCCTAACCTCCGAAGAGGATGGCCTAGGATACTGGCAGGGCGCCCACACCTGACAGGAGAACGACTTGGGTCCTCCGCCAAAGCCTTCGATTAGATTAACACCCGAAAGGCAGCGGGTCTAGCACATGGTCAGTTCACTGACTGATGCGGATTGGTGTCCTGGATCTTAGCAGGGAGAAGGGCGAAACCCAACTTCCACCCAGCGGTCGCCACAAGGAGGCGCCCAGGACATGAGGCAATGGCACAACAGTAGCAGCAGTGGGTAGGCCATCTGTCAGGATCTACCCACCACCAACAGCGTCCGCGCACCATAGGCTCTTCCGCCCCGTGATATATATATATATATATATATATATATATATATATATATATATATATATATATATATATATATATACTGTACATTGTGCTTTTTATTTTTTCACGTTTTCCTCTTCTGTTTGACATTACATCTCCGAGCGAACTCCCATTTGTTCCGCAACTGAAGACCCGGGAATGAATGGTGCGTACGCAATTATATTTTCTTTCCGTCCAACGTTTCGTTTATTCCCCAAGAGAAAGATGAACGGAAAACCTTCTACTAACCATTTCTTCGCTTACTTCGTCATTGGCTTACCACAATAATAGTCGCTAAGTTGTAATAGGTTTGATTGCTGTACAGCAGAACAGTTGATTAAACAATTCAAGGTTGTTTTCCGCCATTGGTCATTTGCTATGTCACGGATGTCATATGAGTGCTTGAATGTGATCACCTCTTTTCTTAAGTGTCTGACCATGGCCATTGTATTGAACCATCTTTTGGATGCATAAATCTGAATTGATCAGTCTTAATGCATACGGCCTCCGCAGTAGCAAGTAGACGATTCCTTATTCTGTGGTTCATGTGTGATGGTACTTTGTTCACGATGTCAAAAGCAGTTTGTTTGTCAACCTGGTGCCCGGTGTTTATCAGATGGTTTGGTATTGAACTGTAGTTGGTTATGTGTGTCCGGTTGATGAGCCAATTCGGGAGATGTTCTTTGATTCTCTTACTTAAGTGTCTGGTCGTTCCTCCAATGTACTTAGACCTACAGGGACAGGTGAATCGATTAATTCTGCTTGACTGGAGACGATCAGGCATGTGGTCTTTAAATCGCGGAACAAATAAGTGTTGGATTGTATAAATCACATTTAGATCAGCTGCGTTAACGATTTTTTGCAGCTTTCTATCAGTCTGCGTTTACAGATCTCTGCTGTGTTGTCGCCCTTGAAAGGAAGAAACAAAAACAGTTGTTACTTTTTAACCGTTTTTGTCTTTGGATGGGTACTATTATGCTTTATATGAGTGTCAGTGAAACGTTCAGGATATCCATTCACAGGAATCACTTGTTTGATCCGCCGCAGTTCGTCCTCAATAGTGTCCTCGTTACAGATCTTATGTGCGCGGTCCGTTAGGGTGTGTACTAACGTTGTTTTGCGGCTGAGTGAGATAAAGCTGTGAAAATTCGTGTATTGACGGGTTCCGTGTGGTTTTATCTACACACCTATCTGGATTGATCCATCCTCACTTCTAGTTAGTTTTGCAACGAGGAAATTCCTCTGATTGTTACTTTCTTCTTCAATTGTAAATGCTGCGTTGGGATGCGCTTTGTTGCAACATTCTACTACATGCTGTAATTTGGTCGTTTGGTCCTACATACAAAATATGTCGTCCACGTAACGAGTCTGAAATGACAGCTTTTGGTGGGCCACGCTCGAGTATTCTCTGCCAGATGTTCGCCAACAGTGTGCCCTAGTGGGAATTCCATTGCAACACCATTGATCTGTCTATAGAGCTCATTGTTAAATTGAAACGACGTACGTGAATCTGAGGAGAAGTTGTTTCAAATGACAAGTGGTTAAGCCAAGGTTCATTCCTTGCTGGCAAATGTAATGGCACAGAAAATTGACCGTTTCTAGCAGAGGCACATTGATAAATGGCGAGACAACATCAAGGGAGAACATCCGATAGTCCCGATTATTCATGTTTCGGACTGTTTCGACGAACTGAAACGTGTCCGTTAGGCAGTACGTGGCTATCATCCGCCTAATAAGTCCTAGTATTGTGGTCAGCCATCTTGTAATGCTATGATATGGCGAACTCCTCATGTCTAGTATTGGTCTTAACCGTATGCCCGGTTTGTGTATCTTAGGGAGGCCATCAAGGCGTGGAATCAGAGCATGTGGGTCGAAGTGTTTCCTGTTTTTTTGTTATGAAACCGTTACTTACTAGCAACTTGCTCATTTGCATTCCTGTGTAATCCGTTTTTTCTTTCTGTTGATCACATTTCAGGAACCGTGCGATATCAGGGGATCATTTTAATTTTTCTTAAATATTCATTAAGATCTATGATTACGGTTCCTCATCCTTTATCTAGCTTGGTTATGGTAATGTTTCCTCTTTGTTGGAGTTCTCTCACAGCATCAATGTGTGCCTTTGTCAACAATCGGTGGTGATTTATAGGGTACTTCAGATAATGGAAGGAGACGTTGACCAAAGTTGATTTAAATTGTTCAAGGTTAGAGCTGCTTGTGACCACCAAATCGCTCGTCTGATTATTAGGATGTCCAAACTGTCTTGATTGCCGGTCGATTATCCTTCTTCTATGGGTGACAACATTGAGCCCAGTGAAAGTACCTGCATTTACAGTTTATTTAATTTCGCGCCAGACAGATTGTGTACGCATAGTTTAGGATTTGTGGGAAAATTGCAGACATTTCGTTTTGCTCAGACCCTTCTGCATCATGCATCTTTTCTTATCTATTCGCTTGGATGTTACATTTCTTACATACGTGAAGAACTGAACAAAGATGGTCTAATACAGGATCTCATTGTGCGATATACCTCCTGGTCTCATTTAGCATAACAATTGCTTGCGAAGAATATTCTTTTCGATAATTCACTTTAGGCACTTGCAATTATAAAACATAAATGTTTGTTGAATAAGCTCATGAAAGCGAAAGCAGAACATTAGGAAGCTTACTGAAAAAGGTTGTATAAAAGATCAGTCAATGGTTTGTTTAGTTGGACTAGGCCACATACGAAAACACACGTGCCCATGGCTGGGTAAGTAATGTTGAAAAGAGTTTAAGCAATGTTCAAAAGGGTTCAAGGCTAGGTCAAAGTCAGGGTTTGTACCAGCATTCGCAATTTGCCCAGTTCTGGTTTCAGAACTCTAATTGCAATAGCTTCGGCAATTACCAAAAGCTGTTTCTTTGAATTCTTTGGGTAGCGTCTTGGGATGGAATAGCTGACTTTAAAAGCTTCATACATCCGCACTGGATGTCCAGTCTCCACTAGATGTTGTAGAATGGAGCTGTTGATGCGTTTTACTGTGCCTTTTCGCAGTGAAGCCATACAATGCTCAGCGATTTGTTTGAACAAGTACCTGCTTGTACGCCCAAGATATCTTGCTTCACAGGTGCAAGTGAGTTGAGAAACGCTGAATGATCCGGACTGGGAGCCTGTTTTTTAGATGCTGGGGAAGAAGTGATCTTGTTTCGTCAAATACCTTCAACTTGGCAGCTGGAAACGTTTTGGTAACTGCGGTGGAAAGTTTTCGTCGCAACAGTTCAAAGGCGATACCACCGTTAAAAAGAAACTGTTAGGAAAACATTCTTTCTTGATACTGAAACTACAGTTTTGGTGGAATCGAGTGACATGAGATGTTTTCTAATGAAGGGGATTGGATGGCCATTTCCTTGCAGCGTGTTAAAAATGAGCTTCGTTTCGCTTTCAAGCGTCTCGGGGCGGCAGATGACTTTGGCACGATGGTACAGGCAACGAACTAAATTTTTTTATATCTCAAGCGCACGAAACTCAGAAAGTAGGCGTATTTAGCTTAGTTCTAGCCGACTCGACAACGATAAGTGTGGCGTTTCAAACTACATTTCATAGGTCGGATATGATATCTTCGTAGCGCTTTCCAGAATGTCTTTGGATAATCGTTCTTTTCAATGGAACCAAGATAGAACTCAATGTATGTCTCCTCGTCAGCAAATTTGACGCAGAACGCTGATGAAGTTACTTTAACGTCTGGACGCGTTTGCTACGTTTCAATACATGTAAGATGCCCATTTATGTGAATCCCAAAGAGGAAAATGAGCGGGAAAGCTTTCGACACACAATTTCGTCATTAGGTCGTCTACTATTGTAATGACCTGAAACGACTTGAAACGTTTCATTTATTCTCAATGCAGGGTTATGCTACGGTAAATCTCTTTGCTTACTTAGACACGCGCATTACTTTCGGGACCATCTGATATACTGTACAGTTTGCAGCCAGGTGCATTTTTCCTCTTCCTCGTATATCCTAATCGAGCACACCGCACAACCTTGTTTGCTAGCGTTGGTGACCAGAGCACTATCGGATGCATCAGAACAAACGCCTATTCTGCGTAACCTCCTTGACTTAGTTGTACGACTGAAATGCTCAGTGAAGCTGTCTATTGTTGTCAGCCGATTTGGAAGCGCTTGACATTTGTTCTCATGCACCCTTCTTCACGTTTTTATTGTTTCTAATATTTCTGTATTATCGCAGAGAAGCGACCCTACGGATGCGAGCATTGCGGCAAATGCTTCCCACGTGAGTGTGAATTGAGACGACACTTTGACGCCGTGCATTTGAGTGAGTACTCGTTTGAGAGTGTTAAATGTTTCTGGATATTCCAAGTATGTTTACATTGCTGATTTTTCTAAACATACTTCTGGTCGGCGCTCTTTGTCACATGGTGCTATGCGTTGGTGGTGACTTTTGTGACCATGTTTACATCGATTCTGGTTTCCGTTTCCATGTGGGATTGCCTTTGGAGAGTAAGCCATCGTAGCCAGTGATTTCATCCTGAGATTGAAATGGAGTATCGATTCTGTTGGAATCAGCTCCTACTCCATTAGCCACTCTTTCGGGATCGCTTCTCGCGACTACGTCCACAGTGCGTCCTCCCTCGTGTGGAACTTGTATTTTTTAGGTTACTTTTCACCACTTCCTGATGTTGTACCAAGTTGTGGTTTTGCCCTTCTTCTGATGGTGACCAGTTGTTAAAGACGAGGTTATGACGTAGTCACCTTTTTGTCCAACTGGACCTGCGTTTTTCCGCACACTTGCGTATAATCACCTAATTGCGCCTTTTTTGCGACACTGCCAGTTAGATGTCTTGCATGTGATGTCGATTCGGCATAAGTTTGCGTTCTAATTATTCACCAACAGCAGCGCGAAACCTGATTCAATTTTCCACTCATCCTTCTCTTTTGCTGTCTCGGCCCGTAGCCTAGAGGTAACGAGCTTGTCTCGTAATCTAGAGGCGCGGATTCGAATCCGTTTATGGGTGGGCGTCGCAACGCGACTGGACCTTAACCTGGTACGACGGTTTGCGTACCTCATTGACCCATTACGCTATACTGGGTGATGCCTCCGGGCACCTTCAGAGCTACTCCTACCAGGTTGGTCAATGGTGAAAGGTCAGACAAACTCAGTCTCCTGGTCCTCCAGGTTGGAGGTTTGAAATGGGATGGCGTCCATTTCTGTAAAACTAAATCATTGCCACCTCCCCGTTGCCTTGCGGACAGGCTTTTGAGCCAAAGGCTTTGGATGAGGACCCTAATCGTCCTCCTGTCTAGGTCTGGGCACCCTGACAGTATCTCAGCCCACACACAAACACGACATTTTCTTCAAATATAAACTTCATCCTGCATCGGTCGTCGCGCAGATTATCAAGGGTCGCCTTATCTGCTGCATACAGCAGGGCGGATGAGCGAAAATATGCTACTGCTGGCGCCTCCCTTCTTTCTTTTCCACCTTTTTCTCTTACTGCCATCCCGACCCACATTACTAACCTTCCTTCTATAATTTCCAGCTTAAATGACAGCAACCGAACTGCAACTGGAGTAGAACCATCTGCAGCCACCATCCCACCGCACCTATAGGACGCCTATCGTCAAAAGTCCCTTATAAGACCACGTATTCCTGTTTTCATGGCGACATTCAATGTTCGCACTCTAAGACAAACAGGTCAGCAGGCTGCACTCGCACGCATCTTGGACACACTGGGTATTGATGTGTGTTGTGTGTCCGAAACTAGGATTAATGACACTAACGGGGTTATTGAATTGACTGCACCTAGCTTATCCTCTCGTTATTGGTTGCACGCATCCGGAGACGTCGTTGCAGCACTCACGGGTCAAGCTGGTGTAGGTATCATTCTAAGCTCTAAGGCCCAGCCGCCGTTGGTTGCTTGGATTCCGGTGAACAGCCGTGTATGTGCAGCCCGTTTGACGACATCAGCTAAGGTTGACTCACGAAGTAGTAAAAAACGCTGTTTGTTTGTGATTTCCGCTTATGCCCCCATCGAGTGCAGTTCAAATGCAGTCAAGGACACATTCTATCACCAGCTGAATGCGCTACTACGCAGTACTACTATTTCAGATATAGTACTTGCAGGGGGTATGAACGCACAAATAGGGCGTCTGAGCTCTTCAGAAGCTCAACTGGGTAGTAATTATGGGCTTAACTCCGAACGGACTGACAACGGTGAGCGTCTGCTGTAACCGTGTGCGGAGCACCAGTTGTTTCTTAGTGGCACTGCTTTTAGACACAGTGGGCGCCGAAGTGCCCCTTGGCGTCCTCCTGTAGCTGACAAGCAATGGACCCAAATTCATCACATAGCCATAAGTTACTGATGGCGTGGTTCCATCCTTGATTGTCGCTCGTACTGGATTACCTGTGTCGACTCTGATCAAGACTTGGTACGCTGTCGCGCACCCAGCGTCCCCTCAGATTGGCAACTGAGAAATTGTCTCAGTCCTCGGTCAGGCAAGCCTGTCAAGACGCGCTGCATACTGAACTTCCGCAGTCCTGTCCTAATGACGCTGAGCTTCAGTGGAATAGGATCTCGGCTGCCATGCACGACGCAGGAGCATCTGCTTGTGGCACAATCCATCGTCACCGCACCAGTCACTGGATATCCGAGAGGTCGGTGAACCTGGTGGAATCTAGAAGACACCTCCCGGCTGGCTCTGAGCACACTGTGACCAGAGGGGCTATTAGGCGTGAAATAAAGCAGAGCCTTCATGCTTATATGGAAGCCTGGTGGTCCAATGGGGCTCATGAAATGGAGGAGGCGGGAGCAGTAGGCAATTACTGGAAGCTCTTCCAGCTTATCCGCACCACTGGTCCCAGAAAATCAGGCGTCAGTGAGACAATCAAACAGCGCGAATGCGCTGATACACAATAAGGAGCGCCGTATGGCTCGTTGAGCGGAACACTTTCAAGATCAGTTCAGCTTGCCGCCTGCTCCCGGACCTCTTTCAACTCAGGTGATGCAGAACGAGCCATGGACGGTTAGTTTAGAGCCTCCGTCAGAGGCCGAAGTCCGAAACGCGATCACAGCCTTTAATCGTTTCCGTGCCGCTGGCCCGGATTCCCTCCCACCTGCACTATTTAAGGATGGAGGTGAGGTCCTCTGCAAAGCACTGACTTCCTTATTCGAATGTATCTGGAAAGAAGGGAGCGTCCCGGCTAATTGGAGCGAATCGATTATAGTGGCAATATACAAAAAGGGCGGTCGCACAGACTGTTCCAACCACAGGGGTGGAGTGTTCCCTTGCGGAATCTCGCGATGTAGGCCTTGGGGTGCTGCCTGGTGAGAGGTTAGTTGATCTAGATTATGCGGATGAAATCGTCTCGCTTTTCGACGATGTTGCGGCGATATAATCAACTCTGAATAGCCTGCCCAGAGTGGTGCCATTATTTGGTATGCACTGCGCACCTTCAAAGTGCAAAGTGTTGCTGCAGGACGACCATCCACTTGATGACCCCTTGACGCTTGCTAACGAGGAACTCGAGGTGGTTGATCATTTCAATTATCTTGGCAGCTGCGTCAGCAATGTTGGGCGCATAGAAACTGACATCAGCTCACGCATTGCAAAAGCCAGAGCTACTTTCTTGAACCTGCGGCATCTTTGGCGACAGAAGGGAGTTTCCTTTCGTCTGAAAGGTCGGGTATACAAGGCCACAGTGAGAGCCGTTCTGTTCCATGGTAATGAGACTTGGCGCCTTCGGTCTGAAGATCTGAGACGCCTACAGGTCTTTGATCATCGTTGTTTGTGAAGCATAGCAGGCGTCGGATGGCGCCAGCGTGTGCGCAACGATGATGTGCGTAGGCGAGTACTAGGTGGTAGCTAGCTAGCTCTCTAGAAGTTAATTAAGGCTGTTTAGCTTCCCTGGCCCGCAAAAGCGGATGATAATGATGTCAATGGCGCGAGGTCAAGAAACCCGTAATTTTTAATTAACCCGTTTTCGATTTTTACCCTATGTTAATTGTATCAACTATGTTGATCTTACTTTTTTAACCCTATATACGATTGTATCGGTCTGAAGATGAATCGTCGAAAACAATTGCTCACCAAGTGGTCCCTTTGTTCTCATTTACATAATTTTTATCTTTTTCTGCTTAATCTAACTAGGCACGATAGTGCAAATAAACGCACTCAGAGAACCATGCGCTGTACTGGTGCAGAGTGTCAGAGGCGAGTTGCATTCTAGGGTATTTCCACTGATTGGACTGACAGCACGCTGTTCCCACTCGTTCTCTGTTTATATGCTTGTTCGTAGTGAACCGCAAGTTAAGCGGAGCTGCACGCTACCCGGCTTGTCTCCGTATTGCAGATCGGGGGACGCTTACCTTGCGTAATAGCTGTGAATAAACCTTGGCTGTTCGTAGGCGATATGAATTAACAGTTGCGTACAATCAGCGGTGGCGTCCTTGGACGTGGTGGTTCTGGGTTGTTCACCTATTTCCTCATTAGCTATAGGGACACTAACCACTCAATTCTGCGACCAGATGTGAGCATTCTACGCAGTGCGGAAGAACAGCCTCTTCTCCCTTCTCTTCTTCCCCGTTTGTTGAGCCAGATACTGCACTTGACGTCGCAGCTGCTACCACCGATACATGCAGCTCTTCCTTCAAGCTTACGGTTTCATTTCACACTGGTTCTTTCAATGTCCACACTCTAGGTTAGATCGGCCAGCAGGCAACACTGATTCTCACTCTTCAATCTCGAGATTGATGTATGCTGTCTCCGAAACACGCATACAAGATAACAGCGTCATGACAAATGTTCCACTCTTTATTTCTGAATCTGATGACGGTGTGTACACCCTTCGCGTAACTTTAGTTACTGAACCAATGGTTCAAGATGTTTACGGTGTTGCTATTGTCCTCAGCAAGGATGCTGAAGACGGTCTGCTCGATTGGATACCGGTGAACAGCCGCATGTGTGCCGTTCGGCTTCGCACTTTCTTTGCAGTTTATAAGGATCGTCTGAAGGCAAGATACATCGTCTCAGTTTATGCCCTTACTGAATGCAGTTTGAATTGTATCGAAGGTGATTTCTATCAACAACTCTCATTTCTTCTTCGCATGACGAAGAATACTGACATCATGATTGTTACTGGTAATGTGAACCTCCAAGTGGGTTCTCTTTCAGACTATGCTCAACACCTTAGAGGCCACTTCGCCGAACAGAAAATGGTCATCGATTCCTGCAACTGTTCGCCGACCACAACTTTTACCGCACCAGTACTGCTTTTCAACGCAAACCGTCACAACGTGTCACCTGGACCCCCCGAATTCCTAAGTGACCTGGATCCAGATTAACCCTATTGCCACCAACTACAAATGGCGCACGTCAGTTCAAAGCTGTCGGTCAATTTGGAGCACGGGCCTAGATTCCGCGCATGCTCTAGTGCCTGAACGCTTGTTGCTCACTCTTCCGCCCACCAGCTGTCATTGATGGATGAGGTTGGTGGACTGAATGCTGACTGGCATCGTCTCTAATGTGACATGAAGCATGCGATTGACATCCTGTGAACCCAACTCGAGATATCGTTACTGTGATTGTATCTCCGGGTTATCCATCAGCTTGCTCGAGACACGGAAACAGATCCCGTTGGGCACTAAGTTTCAGCGTATCCGTAACTCTCTGGAACGACGTCTGAGGAGGAGGAGTCGAATCCGCCGGAAACGTTGGTAGATGGTAAGAACCTGTGCGATGGAGAAAGTCAGTGCTTTTGGGAACAGCCGACTGCAACTCCAACTCATCCGTAACACGAGTCAAAGGAAGCCGACAGTTAGCGAGACAGTAGTAGAGAAAGATGGGCAGTTGATTCATTCTCAACCTGGTCGGCTAGCCTGTTGGACGGAGCATTTTGAAGCATAGTTCAGCAAGCCTGTTGTGACATTGGCGTTAGCCGAATAATCTAAGCCGACGTAAGTAGATGTCAAGCCTCCCACTTTGTAGGAGACTCGACATGAGCTCCCCGTGTTGAAACGAAACAAGGCTCCTGGTCCCGAAGACATTCCTCCGTACTTTCTCAATCATGATGGTGACTCTTTGCTGACTGCACTCGGCTCTCTATTTAACACGATTTGCTACACTGAAGAGGTATCTTCAGCCTGGCGACTACCAACTGCCTTACCCATATTTAAGAAGGGTCACGTACTTTGTGCGAAGTCATCGGGGCATTAGCCTTGTTTCTGCTGTATCCATACCTCTCACGGGCATCGTACTCCGAGGACCTACTGGTCCCTGTGAGAGGCGAATCACTGAAAGTTCAGCTGGCTTCCGCCCTGGTCGTGGTTGTATTGATCAAATATTTATTCTTCGCCAAGTGTTAAACTAATGACACATACAGACGACCGACTATGGTGATATATCCTCAACTTGACTTTGTTGACTCTACTCTGTTGACTGCGCCAGCGTATGGCACTGCCTATCCAGAAAGGGCGTGCCGGCTGAATTTCTTTCTATTATACTGTGACTCTCGATGCCGTGTAAGGGTCTATGGGAAACTTTATCCTGAGTACCCAAAGACAAGTGGAGTTCGCTAGAGTTGTCCTTTGATTCCTTCTCTCCTCAGCTTCGTGATCGAAATGGTCATGATTGACTCGGTTCTCTCAGACTCTACCGGAGTGGAACTTCTGTCGGCTGACCAACTGACAAACCTTGAGTATGCGGACGACATTGCTCTCCTTGGGTTTGATGCAGTGACTATTCAAACACGGCTAGATAGACTGGTGCGTTTCGCTGCATGCTTGGACATGTGCTTTGCACTTTCAAAATGCAAAGCACTGCTGCAGTACTGGGCCGACCCACCGGTTCTGGCTATCACCGAACAGCCACTAGGAGTGATGGATCTTTACACTTACCTAGGTATCTGTCACCTCTGCGGTTCACATCATTGAGGAGATTACTTTGCTTCACAACAAGCTTCGTGTGACTACCCGGAGGTGCAACTATTAATGGAGACGGCGGGATGTAAGCCTGTCAGCTAAATGCATTGTGTATAACGCTGCGATAAGTCCGGTCTTGCTGTATGGATCAGACTTGGCCATTTCGCGGCGATCATCATCATTGTACACGTTAGCTGCAGAAGGAAAGCACCTGTGCAGTAATACAAGGTCAAGGCCACAGCCTCCGGTTTGAAATATATCGCTCCGCTCCCAGGCCAGTTTGTTCAAGTTTATTGTGTCATATATTGAATATCTTTTGTCATAAATTATATACTTCTCTATAATTTTTGATTCTGCATTATCCAGTGATATATTTGGATCCATTTCTGCCGTAATTTTCTCGTTTTTGTCTGCCTAGCGTTTCGTCGATCCTGGTGGTAACTTGCTCGTGTCCTGTCAAGTCCAGTTTATCTCGTTGTTTTCATTGTTATAGCAGTTTGGTCCTCTAGTTGGCGTAGTTCAGTCTAGTTAGTCATTTAGCGTTTTACGACATAACTACCTGTAATAATTTATCATAACTTCTGTACCTCCTCATTACACTGATTCTCTCGTATCGATCGGTACTTATTTTTGAAATGGCGAAGCAGTCTCATTGTGGAATTTGCTGCAAAGTCGTTGGACATCGAGCAAATGCGATTTCATGTAGTCTTTGCAGTGAAACTTCATATTTCGTGCGTTGGTCTGACTGTAGACCAATTTCGTGTAATTCAGGGCATTCAGAGCGAATTTTTGAAGACCGTTTGTAAACAGTGCCAAGCTACGCTTGTGCAAAATCGAA
>OX104069.1:25878724-25996724 GCA_944474145.2 Dicrocoelium dendriticum
TTACCGGAACGATGCCTATCCGTTGCTGGTAGTTCAGCTGGCATTCAACTGTCGTATTTATTTTTCCTTTATGTATTGTATGTATGCATGTATTTCCTTTATGTATTGTGGTACAATAGCGGAGGTGTTTTACCATCTCTAGCTGACATGTATAATGATGATGATGATGATGATCGCCAAAATAACGAGCTGATGGCAGAGCCGAGTGGCATCAGGCCACGTCTGATGACTCTTCGTTTGCGACTTGGAAGAGGTGAGTTTGTCACTTATGGTTTTACCAAATGTTATGCTGATGACGCAAGAGATCAGTTTTAGTGTCTGTTTTCCTCCGTGATACGGTCTGTGCCGAAGAGCAACCGACTTTTCGCTGGGTGATTTCAACGCGTTCGTGGGTCCTGATGCATCGGTGTGGACAGATGTCATCGGTCCTCATGACATTGGTTCAGCGAATGCGAACGGTGCCAGGCTGCTCTCACTGTGTGCCACTCTCAGCTTGATGATCACGAACACTCGGTTTGCACTGAGTGCGAGTGATATAGCAACTTGGACGCACCCACCGAGTGGTTACGCTCACCTGCTCGATCATGTCATCGTATGTTAGCATGACATACATTAAGTGCGCATGACACATGTACTGCGTGGAGCTGTATGTGGCATCGCTCATACGTTGGTGCAGACCAAGTCGTACATCTGCGTGCAGTACAGTACCTTTTATGTGTCTGCCATCAACCGGAGGCGTAACTTAAACATTCACTCCCTTGGTCCTTTGGGAAAGCGTATTGAGCTGGAGAAGGCGATGGCTGCACCGCATGTGATGTGGTATGCATAACCACAGTGGGCGACCTTTGACACCACATTATCTACCAGGTGACAGCTGCTGCCCAGGAGACCATCGGGTGCGCAAACTGTAAGCGGCCCGATTGGTTTGATGAGAACAATGCGACGATTGTCGCATTGATGTCTGAGAGTAATGCGGCGTTCGCTGCACATGTGGCGGACCCTGATGACTGTGAGTAGTCGAGTCATTTTCGCCAACTTCGACTGCGATTGACTCGAGAGCTCCGTCGAATCAAGCATGCACGGTGGACGGAGAAGCAGATGTAGTGCTACGCCGAATGCCATACCGCATAAAGAATTTTTTAACTTCTTGAAGACGGTGTTTGGACCAACGCTGCAGCCGCTGAGGACGCGGCTGGATCTTATTTCAGGCGCGGCCTACACATAGACTGCATACATAATGCAGATCTGGCTAAAGTACTTTGTTTATCTCTTGAACAAACGTTCCGAAATTGACTGGCCTACGTTGCACAGACTAACACATCAATAAATGTAGAGGTGTCTTATCGACATTGGATGAGACGCAGAGAGCACTTGCTCAGCTGTGAAACGGCAAGTGTACCGATGCCGACGGGTTCCCCTCTGAAGTATTGAAACACGGCGGACTCTCGTTGGAAATGCGCTGCACTACTTTGTGCAACGCGTGTGCATTGGAGAGGATGTGCCCGCTGAGCTAAACGATGCTTTTGTGCTACGAATGTACAAGGGCAAATGAAGTAAGCAATGTTGAACGAATTATCGTGGCATCAGCTTGCTGAGTTGTGCGAGGAAGATGATTGCACAAATCCTGTTCAACCGCCTCGTTAGTCAGGTTGTAGAACCGAATGTGGCAGAAGTGCAATGTGGATTCTTTTCGGGTCGCAACACCATAGACATGGTGTTGGGAACTCGTCAGTTGCAGGAGGAAAGCAGAGAACGACACAAGCCCTTGTACTCGCTGTTTGTTGACTTCACCCAAGCATTTGATACGGCGAACCGCGAGGCACTGTGGCTTATGTTGGGTACGTTTGTAAGTCTAATCGTATGTCTGCACAGTGGTATGCAAGCGAGGATTAAGCTGTTTGGACAGATCACAGATGCTTTTTTGTTGTCTGTTGTGTGAAGCACGGCTGTGTCTTTGCCCCTTCCCTGTTTAATATCAATCATCATGCAATAATGTCATGTGCTTTTGAGACTGCTTTTGACTGCGGTGTCCATGTGGAACACTGTATTGATGGTGGGTTGCTGAACACCTGTCGTTTCTGTGCGAGAACTCTTGTGCGTGAGACAACTGTGACTTCGGCTGTCGCTGAGGTAGCGGCTTAATTTGGCCTCACCATCCTTTTCAGCCTACACCAACAATGGGATCCCTATGTTTGCCGAGAATCCATATAAGCAGTGACATCTTGTAAACCAATTCGGAAATTTTCTACTCTGAGGTCATACTTTCTACCGATCTGCCGATGAAGATGGAGCTGCGCATCCGCGTATCGAAGGCGGATACTGAATTTGGCAAGCTAGAATATCGTGTGTGTTACGATCACCTGTTCAGTGTTGGGACGAAGCTGCCGATATACAAGTCTGTAGTGCATCGGTCCGGCAGCGAAACCTAGACGCTTTATCGGAAGGGTGTCCGTCATCTGAATACTTCCATCAACAGTGTCTGCGTCGTATTTTGCGCATCTGCAAATCAACGGCTGGCCCAATCATTCTCGACTTGACTTGACGTGAAGATCGATATAACCTTCACCCTGCAAGGTAAACGGTGGCGGAGCAGAGGCATATTAGTCTAGTGAGCTTCCACTTGGCTGAGTACAGTGATCCGACTTCCCAGGTCAGCTGAGATCACGACTGTGGTGCTTGTTGGTGATCTAAACGCCCAAGTCGGAAAATTGTCCTCTGATGAGCTTCATCTAGGCGGCCAACATGGTGTAGGCTCCCGTAATGATAACGGTGAGCGGTTGCTATACCTGTGTGAAGGTGCTCGTCTCTTTCTCGAGCACTAAGTTTCGACACAGCACCCGCAGAAGAGTGACTTGGCGCCCACCACTCTTGGGCCAGCCATGGAATCAAATCGATCACATCGCGATTAGTTACCGCTGGAGAGGCTGTGTCTAAAACTCTCGCTCGATTTGGAGCACCAGCGTGGACTCCGATCACGCTCTGGTGTGTGCCGACCTGCGGGTGCGTTTCGGTGGACGTCCGCAACGTCGCTCTGAGCGCATTGATACCAGCCAGCTGGCGAAGCCGGGTGTTCTGAATGCGTATCAAACTACACTGGCATCTGAGCTGAGTAAGCGTCCACTAAACACCGTCGAAGATCACTGGTCGCATATTTGTCAAACGTTACTATCAGCAGGCATGTCTTCATATAGCAAATCAAATTGCCAACCTAGACATTGTGTCTCTACAAAGTCTCTGGAACTTATGGATGCTCGCCGACGTATTCCGGCTGGAAGCGAATACAATGAGACTCGCAAAAATCTCAGGGCAAAACTGCGTGCTAGCCTGAGGAGAGACCGCGAAGGCTGGTGGTCTCATCGTGTATCGGAAATGGAAAAAGCCGCCGTCGTTGTTAATCATTGGAAGTTATTCCGTCTGATACGGGAAACAGGCAGAAGGAGACCTGGTGTTAGCGAGACAATACGCGGCGAGAGTGGACGGCCGATCCGCAGTTTGTCAAAACCCTTGGAGCGTTGGGTCGAATACTTTGCAAGGCAGTTCAACCAATCTGAGTTATCGTTTTCTCTTTCGGGCATTGAGTGACCTTCTCCATGGGCCGTCTCCATAGATCCGCCCTCATGCGCCGAAGTCAAACGTGAGATCAGAATGTCGAAATTGCATAAGGCCGCTGGTGCAGGTAGAATTCCCCCAGCTCTCTACAAATTCGGGGAACCTGCTTTTGTGGATGATTTACACGAGTTGCTAATGGAACTTTGGGAGCAGGAAACTGTTCCGACAGACTGGAGCCGCTCCGTCATAGTCCCAATTTTCAAAAGAGGCTCCCGTTCGGAATGCGGCAATCATAGAGGGATCAGGCTGATCTCAAATGCCTCTAAATTACTTGCTTCTGTCGTTCTCCACAAACTGACTGGCGCTCGTGAAGGCCAGATCCGCGAAGAGCAAGCCGGGTTTCGTCGAAATCAAGGCTGCATCGACCACATCTTTACTTGGGGTCAATTGTTTGAGTACCGCAATGTTTATTGGCGACCCACCGCTGTCGTGTTTCTCGACATCAAAGGTGCCTTCGACTCAGTCGATCGAGGTGTCCTTTGAGACTGTCTGCTGAGAAAAGGTGTGCCAGATAAATAGGTAAACATTATCAAAGCGCTGTACGCGCATAGTTCGGGCAGAGTGAGGGTTTATGGCAAACTGTCGCCGCCCTTCAATATCTCCAACAACGTGAGACAAGATTGCCGCTGTCACCTTGTCTCTTTAACCGCTATTGACTGAGTCATGGAAACAGCGTTCGCTGGACACGACCTAGAAGGTGTGGACCTACTTCCTGGTGAGCGACATCTTGACTTGTAGTATGTGGACGATATTGCCCTCGTATGTGACAACGCCCAAACGTGCCAAGCTGGACTGGACCGATTAGCACTGGCTGTCAATCGTTTTGAACTATGCTTTGCTCCATCGAAATGTAAAGTACTTCTCCAAGATTGGCAGGAACCCACTCCTGCGCTAACGCTTTGTGGTGATCAGCTAGAAGTCGTTCAGGAATTCAAGTACCTGGGAAGCTATAGTAGCGTCCGTGGGATCGAAGATGAGGTCATGAACAATATAGCAAATGCTCAATGTGCTTTTCCAATGTCCACCAGCTGTGGTGCAAACGCGACATCACTCTCGCCCTGAAGGGCAGTGTTTGCAATGCAGCCGTCCGTTCGCCCCACTTATACGGTTGTGAAACCCGGCCCGTCAGATCGACAGATATTAAGAGGCTAGCCACGTTCGATCATCGCTGCCTTTGCAACGTAGCTCATGTCTGGTGGGAGTATCGCGTGAACAGTTAGCGTGTTCGGCGTCGCATATTTGGTGCAAGAAGAGCGAGCATACCGACTCCGGCGACGTGCATTGTTTGCGCGCCGGGCGTGCGGTTGGAAGAGGAAGAGGGGTGGCCAAGCGATGACTTGGTCGAGAGAAATAAAAACCCTCACTTCGAAGTTGGCGTCGGTTGGTGCATCCCAACGGCTTTGGAAGAAATGGTAATCAACAAAGTCGGTCACTGACAATCACCTTTGTGTACGAAACCAATCCGATGCACTGCATACCGAACTTTCGTTCTCTTGTCCTAATCACACTGAGCTTCAGTGGAATAGGTTTGCGGCCACCATGCGCGATGCAGGAGTCTCCACTTGCCGCACTGTCAATCGTCACCGCATCAGTCATTGGATATCCGAGAGGTCGGTCAACCAGAAGAAAACTCCCGCCTGGCTCTGAGCACAATGCAACCAAATGAACTATTAGGCGTTATTTAAAGCGGAGCCTGCGTGCTGACAAGGAAGCCTGGTGGACCATTCGGGCTCAAGAAAACGAGAAAGCAGGTACAGTAGGCAACTATCGGAGCCTCTTCCAACTGATCCGCACCACTGGTCCCAGGAAACCACGCGTCTGCAAGACAATCAGCGACAGCGCGAGTGGCTTGATTCAGAATAAGCAGAGCCGTGTGGCTCGTTGGACGGAGCACTTTCAAGATCAGTTCAGTTGTCCCCCTGCTTATGTACCTTTTCTTACTCAGGTGCTGCAGTCTGAATCGTGGTCAGTTCGTTTAGAGAGGTCGCAGGCTGAGGTTTGAAGCTCGATCACAGCCCTCAATCGTTTTCGTGACACTGGCCCGGATTACCTCTCACCTGCACTACTTAAGGATAAACGTGAGATCCTCTGCAAAGCACCGACCTTGTTCGAACAGGTCTGAAGGAGTGACCGTCCCGACTAACTGCAGTGAATCGATTATGGTGATAACATACAAGCACCGACTGTGCTAACCACAGAGGTATTAGCCTAAGGCCAGTTGTGATAAAGTTACTGGTCTCAATTCTCGTTCATCTCCTCACTGCGGAGCGAGAATCTTGGACTAGGGAATAGCAGGCATGTTTCCACCCATGACGTAGCTGTATAGACCATTTATTCACTCTGCGGCCCGTGCTGAAGCAGCGCTACACGTACTGCAGGCCGACGATAGCTGTGTTCCTCGACTCAGTCGACCCAAGCATTTTGTGCGAAATACTTGCGCGGAAAAGTGTTCCTATGGAATGTGAACATTTTACATGCTCTGTACTCGAACACGACAGGCCGCGTCAGGGTCTACGGTGATTTATCGGATATTTTTCCGACAACAAGTAGCGTTCATCACGGCAGTCTAATCTCCCATTTGTGATTAGTTTCGTGGACTTCATCATGGAGTGATCGCTTGCGGAACCTCACGATGCAGGCGTCGTGGTGCTGCCTCATGTTAGGCTAGTTGATCTTGATTATGCAGACGATATCACCCCACTATTTAACGATGTTGGGGCGACGCAATCAGCCCTGAATAGCCTCATTAGAGTGGTCCCATTATGTGGTGTGCATTTCGAATTTTCAAAGTGCAGTGTTGCTGCAGGACCACCAACTACTTAGTGATCCGTTGATCCCAGATAGCAAGGAACTCGAAGTGGTTGGTCAGTTCACCTAATTTGGCAACTGTATCAGCAACGATGGGAGCATAGCAACTGAATTCAGTTCACTTACTTCAAAAGCCAGAATTTCCGTTTTATATCTGTGAGATCTATGGCGACAGAAAAGCATTTCCCTCTGTTTGAAAGGCCATGTTTACAAGGCCACAGTGAGGCCTGTCCTATTATATGGGTGTGAATCTTGGCCCCTTCCGTCTGAAAATCTTAGGCGCATTCAAGTCTTTGAGCATCGATTTCTTCGAAGCATTGATGGTTTCGGATGTCACCAGCGTGTCCGCAATGATGATGTGCGTAATTGATTTTATTAGGACAATAGATAGCACTGAATAAGTTGCTTTGGCTTGGGCACGTACTACATATGCCTGGTCACCGCTTATCGAGCAGGACCTTGTTTTGTCAGCTTAATGTAGGGTGGCGCAAAACCCAAGGTGGTTTTGGTAGCGGGACAAGGACAACCAAACTCAGTGCCGTCGGTCCGTTTTGCATTCCAGACTGGGGTCCATGTGACCCGGCTTGGACTTGGCTCGAGACTTTACAGGATATAACTCGCAGTCGACACCAGTGGCGTGTCTGCCGTCATCTCGTAGTCTGACTGCCTGTTTAGTGTTTGGTGGTGATTTCTCGGCGGGATAATGGCTGATTATGACGTGAGGCAGTGAAAGTTGCATGGCAGCTGTTTTGCTGATGCGGCCTTCTCTTAGCACAGTAGCCAGCTATTTATGACGACATGTTGTTGACAAGACGTAGGCGCCTTACCCTGAGTGTTTCTTTAGGGCATTAAAGCTTTTCCGGTAAGTCCCTCTTCTTTCTCTGTCGTTGTATGGCAGCGAAGCAACAGTTCAAGTGGCTGATGTATGCTGTTGGTGATGATGATGCCTACATAGGCGGGAAGGTTTAAAGAGTTAGGTTAGTGCAGATCTGGACCCGGTCGGCCGAGAGTGGCTCATGTCTGTCATCATTCAGCTTAAAAGACATGATAGGAATGGGAAAACAAACCTGCGTTTCGTAAATTTATGGGTCGTTCTCAAGATTCCACGAAGCTGGATAAACAAGTTGCTTACACTTCAAGCGCGCCCGAGAATGCCTGCTGCGACATGAATATAGCCTTTGTCAACTTTCTCAGTCTGGATGGTTGAGTTGACGAATGCTTTGGACAGATTCGTCAGCGGAGATAGGGTTGTTCACCGTTGAAGAATCAAGTAACAATGAGGGTGGTAGATAACTTAGTAGCACGCATATGTAAAGTTAGTGTGGTAGCTGAGCAGTGGATCATCATGACAGCGAAATAGTAGGCTTTGTTGTGTGATTCCATGGTTCGTCAGTTGGCGAGATACTAGCAGGTTGCCTAGACCGAAGTAGGTAGAATGTTCTAAGGATTCATCACCCCGAGCATTTGGCAGAAGGGCCTAACCTACAAGACAGCATCTGTGGGGAGCCGGTGAATGAAATCTCTGTTCATAGGTCTTTTTGATGGCAAAAGCCATACCATGGACCCAACGCTCAAAGTCAGAGGTAGAATACCAGTATGTCCCCCAAGGTCACAACCAGTTCAATTACTGATGCTGCTGAGGGTCCGAACTGTACGACCCATTGACGCAGGTCTCCTCTGTAATGCTCCGCAATGTTCCTGAGCGAAATCTTCTACGTTGAAACTACCTGGTTACTTTCCTGCGAGTGCAAAGAACGTGTTAAATCTTCATGTAAACATACTATCCATCAACCGGGGCTCAGAGAATGACGCCAAGAGAGTTTGCGTGAGACGAAGGGCTATCCGAAACAGGTGATGTCGTTGGTACTAATCTACATACAAACAACTATAATACTTACCTGGTTCTAAATGTGTATTCTTCTCGGTGCTAGTGAATGAGCCAAGCTTCGAGACAGTGACGTTGGAAACCGTACGCATGTGCATTCCTCTGCATCTCCGTAATACACGTTCGGAGGAAAGTGTGAATGCATAATTTCACAAATTAGCGCGTTTAGTCATAATCGATATATAGAACACAAGATAACATTATAACTGCCCTTCTGTTACACCATGACTCATTTTGTGGAGCGTTCTACAGGGATTTCAATGTTCTCACGGTATACATCACTGGTATGCCATAGGTGATAAAACTGGTTAACTTATGATTAGAATGAATTAAGTTACTGGATGCATGCTAACTGCGTAACTGCAACCAAACATATTAATGCTGCACGCGTCTACACAGTGCTACACCTTTTATCCCGAGAGCATGTATGATGTATGCACAAAGATAGAGAAAATAACCACTGCTGGGCAAATTACATCGGTTATTTGCGGTCACTGATATCTGTTTCATTGTCCACAGGTTTCAGAAATGTATACAAACTAGCGCAAGCAACTGCGTACGATGGAAATTCTGTGTCTCATACCAGGCAAATGACGGGTGGTGAAAAGGTGGTATACCAAACGCGGATTTCGTGTGCAGATGTTTAACATACGAGATTTATTACCATACTAACCAGGTAATATGTTAAATTTATAAACATCCAACAATCACGTTGTCATTTAACGCCTTTTATCGCAGCAATATTGCAATGATCATTTATTTGACAAATAGTACAAAGTCACTCCAGGAAAACCCACTGTTACCTATAGGGGCGCATGGGGCACTCAGATGGCTATTTTAGCCCTATTTCAACCAAGGGGCCAAACCTGACACGGCCCCCGATTCCAGTGCAAGGAAGAGATCCCGAACCAGACCCAAAGGCAGAGGCAATCCGGTTGGTAACTCCGTGTGCTTGCTAGCCACATTTCAAGTCGATGCCGCCAATCGCAGAAAGTTCGTAGAGGTCACCATCAACGGTTAACTGGTTCGACTGAAGTTGGACACTGCCTCGTACATCACGATTAGCTCGGATGATCTCTGGCTTTCCCTTGGCAAGCCGCCTTCACAGGCGACCTCACAAACCGCCATTAGTGCCTGCGGTGGTCAAGAGCAGCTAACTGGGCAACTGCACTACTCTGTATTATTCCGGGGTACTACAGTCGATGCTACTTGCTACATTACGAGGTCGAAGCTCAGTCTTTTTGGTCTCAATTGGTTCGAACACCTGGGTTTGGACAATCTACCTTTTCGGGCCATTTGCAACGCGGTACAGGGTCCGGCAGCACCGACGACATCAACAGCTAATTCGCCCCAGTGTTACGGCCCACACCCGAGGCTGATCCGATAAGGTCCGTTCTGCATGCAGCCCTACCCTTGGTCGAAACTGAATTCAAGCGAATAGAGGCACCAATACAACCTGCTGTTTCCGGTCACCGCAATAGTCTTGCCGTTGGAGAACCTGTCTGTGCACGCGCCTACCCAGAGGGCAACTCAACTTAGACCGAAGCAACAGTGACGGCCAACCGTGGCAGTATTCTACATGATGTCGCTGTGTCTGGTGACACATGGGTTCATCACCACAACCAACTCTGACCACGGCGCGTTATGGTTACTACAGAGGACCAATGGCATTCGATTTCGCGGAGAAGAAGATGGAACCGGAAATCTTGTCTATTGCCGAGGCTATTTGCATCCACCATCTGAAGCCGTAATTATATGTACATAAACGTTTCATACGGCCGATACTACTACCGTGGCCGACTGACATGGTTACTTAATTCCCTTCTTGATCTTTCCTATTTACTTTAGGTTGTTGAGGCCTGTATACTGTTTCCTTTGGTGCACTTTCTTCCCATCTGTAGCCGCATTTAGTCATCAATCTGGACCGTTCAAACACCTTAGAAATCAATCCCAGCCCGATTTGACGCCTACCCCACATAGTGTTATGAAAACGTTTAGGTCTGAAGAGAGTTTATCGAAAAGAATTCTTAACCCTGAACTGATTTTTAACAAGTTTTCCTCAGTCATTTTAGCTATCCCCCGTATTTTCAGTCATTCTCAGAAATCACCTCTGGATTGCTTCTAACACTGCTTCTACACTTTCACATTTTAAAATTGTAGCCACCAACAGGTGTTAAAGTATGCTTACCGCATGTCTTATAATCTCACAGTCAAGTATGAATCAATTTAGTACTGATGAGTAGTAGTGAGCTGCTTTTCCAGACTAGCCTAAAAATGGTAATTGTGAGTGACGATGGTGAATTAGATGAATAAATTTAGTGCCACCAATCATCCGGATTATCCACGTATTTCAAATTGTCGAATGATGTTATTTAGTACCCGACATAACTAATAAAATAAAAACAATGGCAAGAATGCGTTACATATTAACAATTTACAACATCTCAGAAATGAGTTCCTCGAAAAATAATAGTGTTGGAAATACTTCGTTGAATACCAGTCGTTTGGATTTATCGCATCAGCTCAGCACCCCACTCTACCTATGTGTTTTCTTTGCCAAAACACATTCAGATGAAACTGTTACCAAATAAACTGAAAGAATCATTTGGAAAGTGTTCATAAAGACGGAAGTGGAAAGTCTGTGGATTTTTTCTGAAAGCTTCTTGATAGTTGCGAAAACAGACTAACTCTAAAAGCAATGGTTTCTGACAGGGTAAAAGATGACGAATTGACTTACGGCTTTGCGCAAAGCCGGTTGCGTTAGCTTAGACGATTGTTACGCGCAACCTGAGCACGGATACTACACACGCGCATATTCAGGTGAAACGCCGAGTCCTCGAAAACAGACAAGGATACGCACACGACTGGGGGACTAGACGCGCGAGACTTAGACGCACGCGAAACACATAGCTAGAGCTGCGCACACGATCACGCGATCACACGAATCCCAAGCACCCGCGAGAGAAAATGGAGCGGAACTCCGAGGGTTTCTTTACGACCCACAAAGGCCGAATCACAGTTGGAACAATGCTTCGTTTTGTGGGTGAAATGAATCACCACGTAGGGCTGGTGGTTTGCGAAAGAACATTGTCCACTTTAGCCCAGTTGTGCTCCGACTCCGAGTGGCTAGATTCTGCTACCTTATGGGTTGGAAGTGAGCTCTGCGTCTCACAGCCCACGCACTGGAGTTTGTGGAGCATTTTTGCGGGGTTACTTGACGTGCCCGCAACACTTCACTTTGAAGATAATGTGTACCGCTTCTGGCGAGCATTGACCTGGATGGATTTCGCTGACCTCCGGATTCTTCCTGTTCGGCGATAAGGCAGGTTCTCCAGACGTAGCGGCGATTGGGCGGCTTTGACCATGGTCTCCCGTTGTGTAGCCATGCTGTAGGTGTCCAACAAGATGTACAGCGGCAGGTGCACAGGAAGACTGGTTGGCGTGAAGGGTTCTCCGTGGCGTGGTCAAAGTTGTTTGCGATGACGGACCCACGTGTCATCACCCATGGAGACATTATGCAGCATATCACCTCGACGGGCCGTCACTGTTGCTTTGATCCAGCATGGATGACCTGCTCGATAGTCACGAGCGTATACCGGGGCTCCGACGAGGAATTCATTGTGCTTCATGCAGGCAGTAGATTGACTTGGTGGCGTTTCGGTCGAGATGAGCGCTTCGTTAGTGGTGCATAGCTTGCGGCCCATCAATGCTTCAGTCGGAGACTGGCATACTGGAGCAGCTGGATTTGGTGTGGACCGATAAGAAAGCAAGAACTCTTAAAGGCATTCATCCACGGTCCCCTCCCCACGAGATTTCAAGAGTGCCCACTTGAAGGTGTCGAGAAACCTCTCCGCTTGACAATTGGACTGGGAATGGTAGAGCGGTGAGCGTAGGTGTTGGATGCAATGACGGTGACAAAAGACTTCAAATATGAAAGAGCTAAACTGGGAGCCATTGTCGGACAACAAAACGTCTCGTGCTAACAATAGTTTGGTTGTGCACGACCGATTATGACGAAAGCCGGGTTGCTCCTGAGCAATGTGACCAAAGGCATCCAGATAACTTATGAGTGCGTCGGCAATGATAGTCTGTACAACTTTTGTAAGAACTGGCAGGAGGGTTACTGGTCAATACTTAGTTGGGTCGGAACGACTACCTCTTTGTAAATGGTAGTTATTATCCCGTGTTTCCACATTGCAGCAACGTGCCGCTCGTCAAGGCAATGCTGGTATAGCTGCGCCAAGGCTGGCCGAACAACCTCGTGGTGCCAACTGGGTGGTCTGGGTGAATCCCGGTCCAACTAATACTTCGACGGTGTTCCAGGACGTGGTGAGTCTTCGCTTGACAAGCGTTCTCCCTATAAAAAGCCACAAATATTTGCTTAACATGATTGTGGCATGCGGGATATGACTCGCCACAAAATAAAGTCCCTACCTTACCGTCTTGGAAAAGCTTACCTGCTTCAAAGATTTCATCTGATCTCTTACTACATTGGCGAATTCGAAGAACAAACTAAAAATTAACAGTAATAGGAACAAATTCAATCAACTCGATGACTCACTGATTAGACCACGTAGTTGGAGTGTGGCTCACATCGCCGAGGAATATACCATTTATTTGTTAACACATGCATCAACATGGTTGGCGGCATCCGGTTTCGGATTTGCCTGTCACTGTGGCAAGCCACAGGACGCCTGCGCCTACACAGGGACCATGGGTGGCTTGCGCTGCACCACCCACAGCTCCAACCACACACACCATATCCAGTGTAAACCCGAAGGAATAAGACCGGGAGGCATGTGGATGGGAACCACGTTTCATCAACGGAGCCAGCCCACACTCCTTCACAGGCAAACACAAGCACACTGTATCTGGGCAATCAAGCGCACACAAGGCGGTGGCTAGACCGTAGTCCGCTCCACACTGAGTGCATGGAACCACTCTTTGAGCCTAGCACTGCCACAAGGACCGTGCACCCTGTCCCCTCCAGCAACGACAAACTGTCTCATGGAGCCAGTATGGACAAGGTAGTGGGTAATAGACAGGTAGGCACCTTGTCAACATGCACATCAAGCGCAGCCACACCGGGGATATCAAGCCACAGCCAATCACTTGAAACGACAAAATAAAATAAATCCAATAACAGATTGGAAAGTGAATTTGAAGTACACGTTGTGTGGATGGATTGCGACGCGCAATCTCAAAGCAGACCGTGATTCCCATTGAAGTGAACCTTGAGAGAGAGAGAGAGAGAGAGAGAAAGAAAAAGAGAAAAACTTGATTAATACATAAGGAAACGGTGATATAAACCTTAATTAAATAGCTTATGTAATAAGTTGTTTACAAACAAATCCAAGTTAAGTGCACGGGTCAGGAAGTATAGTTCACGGAATGCCACGAACATAAAAATGTTATGGAAATCGAATACAATTGGCTTAAGCGAGGTGTGCAAGTTAATGGAATAGAGTACTGGGAGATATTTATATGAGAAAGAAAAGCATTAAGGTAAAAGCTGTAAACCCACCACCTGAAATAAAGAGACTTAGCATGCAAGCACGCGGTTAGTAAATCGAATTCAGCGTGCCTACAAACGCTGCGCCGGCTCGCCGTAATTCTCTGCAGGACCCGTCGTCGCTTCTGTAGTGGCCAAAAAGGGCCCAGCTCAAGGCCCACTAGACATTTATATGAGAAAGAAAGGCATTAGGACAGAACCGAAAACCCACCACCTGAAATAAAGAGACTTAGCATGCAAGCATGCGGTTAGTAAATGGAATTCAGCGTGCCTACAAACGCTGCGCCGGTGCTGTCTACGTTCACTGCGGGACCCGTCGGCGCTTCGGCAGTGGTCCCGAGTGACCTCTCTCATGGCTCACTAGGCCTGCCTGACTAAGGCACTCGCGACCGCATGTTCTACAGCACCATGCGCTCGATGTCGATGGAGTACAAGTCATTGGTGCTTGCCGCTTCTTCTCTGCATGCATGAGGGCTTTCTCCTGCACTTCAGCAACTGCCGTCGTGATTAGATCGCGCCATGAACCACGATCAACCGCCTTCGATTCCCATGATCTGCAATCAAGGTTAGAACGTGTGAGGCTCACTTTAATCATGTCCTGGTAACGTAACTTTGGTTTCCCCACGTGCCGCTTTCCAATACTCAGCTGACCGTATAAAAGTTGTTTCGGTATCCGCGTTGAATCCATACGGATCGCATGACCGAGCCATCTCAGGTGTCGCAGTAAAAGTATGCCATCCACTGCATACATCCCACTTCGGCGCAACACAACCGTGTCTGCAACTCTGTCTCCCCAACCGATGCGCAAAATCCGTCGCAAGCACTGCTGATGGAACCGTTCGAGATATCGCACATCTCGACGGTACATCGTCCACGTTTCAATGCCATATAGAAGGACGGACAGTACCATGGATTTGTGCACCATCAGCTTCGTGCCAATGTTAAGCTGATGGTTGTTCCACACTCGGTATTCAAGCTTCCCGAATGCCGCTGCCGCCTTCGACACGCGATTACGCAACTCACTGTGTAGATGCTGATCAGTCGACATCACACTCCCAAGGTAGCTGAAGCGGGAGGTGGTTTCCAATACTTCAGCACCAATGCTGATTCCCGGCAATATTGAAGATTGCACCTCCGGTGAAGGCTGAAAGAGACAGACAGTTTTGCTTGTGTTGATGGTGAGCCCGAATTTGGCCGCTGTCGAAGCCAGAGCACTAGTCATGTGCATCAACATACATATAGCCAGTATGTACTGGTTAACTCACAACATTTCTGATGTTACGCGTTTGTATTACCATGATCGTGCCTGTGAAAGCGTGTCTCGCACCGTCGAGAATAAATCATTTATTTATTTAAAACGTTAGATGGATGTAGATGGATGGATGTAGTCAACTCCTGAACAGAGGTGAGGGCGCATGAATAGCACCTTTCTCATCAGGATGTCTGCCGTAAAATTTATATGAGTGACTCATGGTGTGGGCACCATAGATTCCAAAGATTCGGAAGGCCACGAGATGTAATGAAACGTTTGTGCATATTGTCGTTGCAGAACAATCGACGGTTCTTTAGCAGTCCGAGTTAGACCATCTGCAGTTTGAAGAGGGGGAAATCCACTTTTCAACCTGCTGAGGCTGTCCACGTGTTTGTGTAGAAGCTTACGATTTGCAGTTAATCGCTCAGACAAAGCATGTTGATAAGCTGCCTTGTCTTCGTGCACTAATTGGGCACAGTAGTTTAGGTGTACAATGTAGGCCTTCCAGGTACACGGACTCGGCTCGGTTCAGGGGGTGTACCAGGCCGCGTTGCGCACCACCATGATTTTGCATGTCTTACTCCGTATAAACGACGCCATCTTTATCGAACTGATAGTCTTGGTTTCCGATTCTCCAATAACCAAGGTGTTATACTCCCTGACGAAAAGTTCCCAGGCAATACCCGGTGGATCTCCGCTGAGGCGTGCTGTGGCTAGATCCTGACAAGTGGTCTACCAACTGTTGCTATTGTTGTGCCGTGGGTCATTTCCAGGACGCCGCCGCGAGGCGATCGCTGGGTAGGAGTTGTGTTACGTCCTTCTTCTAGTTAAGAGCCAGGACACCAATCTGCATGAATCAGTGAACTGACCATGTGCTAGACTCGCTGAATTTCGGGTGTACATTTAATCGAAGGCTTTGGTTGAGGACCCGAGTCGTTCTCCTGTCAGGTGTTGGCGCCCTTCCAGTATCCTAGTCCAAACGCCATCCTCTTCGGAGGTTAGAAAGTGGTCGATGACCCATGTGCCGTAAAAACTAGCCATGGGAGACAACGCGTCTATGGGTCATAAGCACACAGCTCGATTGGCGCACAGCAGGAGCGCCACGCATCGCTTCTGGTGGTGGGGGGCACATCCGGGTTCTCAATCGTTTTCTACTGCCTTCTCTCAAGCCAAGCAGCCCCTGGTCAAACCCGCCAAAACCCACCTGCGTCTGGCTGTGGTCACAGGTGCAGATCCTACTACGGTGGAAAATTATCTATGAATTGCACCAGCTCTGCAAAGGTTTATGCTGAGGAGCGACCGACTATTTCTGCTGGATGATTCCAAAGCGCGCGTTGGGCGTGATGCATCGGTATGGACAGATGTTATCGGTTCGCATGGCATTGGTTCAGGGAATGCGAACGGTGACAGGCTGCTCTCAATGTGTGCCACTCACGGCCTGACGATCACGAACACCCGGTTTGCACTGAGTGCGAGTGCTATAGCAACTTGGACGCACCCACGGAGTGGTCATGCTCACCTGCTCGACTATGTCATCGTACGTCAGCGTGATATGCGTGAAGTGCGCATGACACGTGTACTCCGTGGAGCTGAGTGTGGCACTGATCACAAATTGGTTCGGACCACACTGTACATATATTTTCGTTAAATCTATGTATTGCACTCCCACCGTGAATCGGCGTAAACTTAACAGTCTATCCCGCGGTACTGTGGAGAATCATATTGAGCTGGAGAAGACGATGGCTGCACGCCTGTGTGATGTGGAATGCATAGCCACAGTGGGCGACCTGTGGCACCACAGTCGCGACGAGGTGACAGCTGCTGCCAAGGAGACCATCGGGTGCGCGAACTGTAAGCCGCCTGATTGGTTTGATGAGAACAATGCGACGATGGGCGCATGGGTGTGTGAGAAGAATGCAACATTTGTTGCACATATGGCAGAACCCAGAGACTTGGAGAAGAAGAGTCATTTTCGCGGAATTCGACGGCGACTGACCCGAGAGCTACGTTGCATAAAAAATGCATGGTGGATGGAGAAGGCGAAGCAAATGTAATGCTACATCGAACATCGCCAACATAAGGGATTCTTTGACTCCTTGAAGGCCGTGTATGGACTGAGGATGGAGCGGATTTGGACGCAGCTCGTTACGTAACGAAAGGAATGTACCTACAAATTGAAAATGGATAAACATGGATAAAGGGATTGTCAAAAACGTATCGCGGTACATATGCGAACAATTTCCCGTGACGATGAATATTATTCACCACCGCATCATTATCAAGAATCGATGGATGATATATTCCACTTTAGCCAAACATCTTACTACACTCAGATTGACATCACTTGATAATCTCTGATCTGTGTGTTTCGACGCTTCGTCTTACTCTGAATATGTATGACACCTACTTGCGCGGCGCTTCATCACGCCTTACACAACATGTACCAAAGCACACACGGCAGCAAATGACGCGGTTCCGACCACTGTTTGAAAATTTTATTTTAATCAGTGTTTTCTAGTATGGCGGGACATTTGTCTCCTCTTGGCATATTGCTGTACAACTCATCGCTCGAGCCATGCATGAAAATATTAATAAATCGATCATAATTTTGTCAACTTGCTGAGTTGTGTGTGCAAGGTGATTGCCTGAATCCTGGTCAACCGCCTCCTCAGTCAGGTTGTGGAACCGAACGTGGCGAAAGAGCAATGTGGATTCCGTTCGGGTCGCAGCACTATAGATATGGTGTTTGCGGCTCGTCAGCTGCGGGTTAGATATAAAGTACGACACAAGCCGTTGTACTGGCTGTCCGTTGATTTCACCAAAGTATTTGATACGGTGAATCGCGAGGTATTGTGGCTGGTGTTGGATAAGTTTGGTTGCCCGAGTAAGTTTGTAAGTTTAATTGAATGTCTGCACAGTGGTTTGCGGGCGAGGATGCAGCTGAGTGGACAGACCTCGGATGACTTTGCAGTGATCTCTGGTGTGAAGCAGGGCTGTGTCTTAGCTCCTGCCTTGTATAATATTTTTCTGCATGCAATGATGTGTTTTTGATGCCCCCAATGATATGCTCTAGCTATCGGCGCCGATCTACTGCCATCGATTGCCAACACCAGAAGTTAACATTAGTCCGTGATAAACAAAGCCCCATCATCTCCTGGTAAGTTGACTTCAGTTTTCCAAAGTGAGCACCCTGCAAACAGTTGTCCAAAAAGCAGCTGTTTCGGTATACGTGTCGAATCCATGTGGTGAACAAGCCCGAGCTAACACAGGTGCATCTCAGCAGAAGTATACAATCCACTGCACATATGCCACTGTGTCGGAGCAACTCCATGTCTGCAACTCGGTCACTCCAGCTGAGGCGCATAATAAGACGCAGACACTGTTGATAGTAAACGCTCCAGATAAATGACATACTTCCGAAAAAGCGTCCAGGTGTCGCTGTCGTATGGAAGAACGGGCAGCATCATCGACTTATATACCAGCAGATTCGTTTCAACAGTGAGTTGGTGGTTGTTGCACACACACACAATATTCCAGCTTGCCAAATACAGCAGCCGCCTTCGCTACGCGGCTGCGCAGCTCCTTCGTCATCTGCAGGTCGGTTGTTATTACGTTACCAAGGTAGTAAGATATCACAGTGGTTTACAACACTTCGTCGGCTACCTGGCGCAGGCCCAAGGACTCCATTCCGGGTGAAAGCTGGAAAAGGCAGAAGGTCTAGCTTGTGTTGATGGTGAGCCCGAATTTGGTCACTGTCGTAGCAAGAGCTGAAGACATGTGCTGCAGCTCACCTGCAAAAAAGCAGTTGTCCGCAAACAACCTACGGATAGTTGTCACAGACACTCGGGTTCTCGCCCCGAAACGACCGACGATCAGCAACCCACCATTAATATGGTGCTCTACATGGACACCGTAATCAAAAACCGCATGACAACATTGCATGGAGGTAAATATAAAACAGAGGGTGAGCTAAGACACAGCCTTGCTTTACACCAGAGATCACTGCAAAGTCATCTGAGATCTGTCTACACAGCTGCACCCTCGGCGCCATAACATTGTGCAGAAATTCAATTAAACTTACATGCTTACGCGGGCAACCAAACTTACCCAACACCAGCAACAATGCCTCGCGGTTCGATGTATCAAATGTCTGGGTGAAGTTAACAAACAGCGAGTACAACGGCTGGTGTCGTTCTCTGCTTTCCTCCTGCAACTGATGAGCCCCCAACACCATGTCTATGGTGTTTCGACCCGAAAGGAAACCACATTGCACTTCTGCCACATTCGATTCCACTACTTGAGTGACGAGGCGGTTGAGTAGGATTTGTGCAATCATCTTCCTCGCACAACTCAGCAAGTTGATGCCACGATAATTCCTGCAACATTGCTCGCCTCTTTTGCGCTTGCACATTGGTAGCACAAAGGCATCTTTTAGCTCGGCGGGCACATCCTCTCCAATGCACACGAGTTGCACAAAGTAGCGCAGAGCATTTCCAACGAGAGTCCGCCGTGTTTCAATACTTCAGAGGGGATCCCGTTGGCATCGGTACACTTGCCGTTTCACAGCTGAGCAAGTGCTCTCTGCGTCCCATCCAATGTCGTTATGTCGGCAAGACACATCTACATTTACTGATGTTGTAGTCTGTGCAACGTAGGCCAGTCAATTTCGGAACGGTTGTTCAAGAGATAAACAAAGTACTTTCGCCAGATCTGCATTATGTATGCAGTATATGTGTAGGCCGCGACTGAAATAAGATCCAGCCGCGTCCTCAGCGGCTGCAACGTTGGTCCAAACACAGTCTTCAAGAAGTCGAAAAATTCTTTATGCGGTATGGCGCTCGGCGTAGCACTACATCTGCCTCACCTTCTCCGTCCACCATGCATGCTTGATTCGACGGAGCTCTCGAGTCAATCGCAGTCGAAGTTGGCGAAAATGACTCGACTACTCACAGTCATCAGGGTCCGCCACATGTGCAGCGAACGCCGCATTACTCTCAGACATCAATGCGACAATCGTCGCATTGTTCTCATCAAACCAATCGGGCCGCTTACAGTTTGCGTACCCGGTGGTCTCCACAGCAGCAGCTGTCACCTAGTAGATAATGTGGTGTCAAAGGTCGTACACTGTGGCTATGTAGTCCACATCACACAGGTGTGCAGCCATTGCTATCTCCAACTCAATACGCTTTCCCACAGAACGGAGGGAGTGAATGTTTAAGTTAAGCCTCCGGTTCATGGCAGACACATAAAATTTACCGTACTGCACGTAGATGTACGACTTTGGCTGCACCAACTTATGAGCAGTGCCATTTTTAGCTCCACACAGTATATGTGTCATGCGCACTCCACGCATGCCACGCTGACGTACGATGACATAATCGAGCAGGTGAGCGTGACCACTCCGTGGGTGCGTCCAAGTTGCTATAGCACTCGCACTCAGTGCAAACCGAGTGTTTCTTGATCGTCAAACCGTGAGTGGCACACAGTAAGAGCAGCCTGTCACTGATCGTATGCGTTGAACCAATGTCATGAGGTGCGATGACATCTGTCCACACCGATGCATCAGGATCCACGAACGCGTTGAAATCACGCAGCGAAAAGTCGGTTGCCCCTCGGCACAGACCGTATGACGAAGGAAAACAGACAATAAAACTGATCTCTTGCGTCATCAGGATAACATATGGTAAGACCATAAGTGACAAACTCACCTCTTCCAAGTCGCAAACGGAGAGTCATCAGACGTGGCCTGATGCCACTCGACTCTGCCACCAGCTAGATACTTAGGCGATCGGATAGCGTACATCCGACCCCATCTTTATGTGGTACTGTGGTGGCCTCCCACACTGAGTAGAACGTGTACCCAGCACCAGCCTCATGCACCTTCCATCGGTTAGCGAGCGGGGTCTCATTGATTGCAGTAATATCGATCCCACAGCAGTGCAGTGCAGTCGCTCACTCGTGTGCCCGTCGAGTAGTGTGCACACGTTCGAGCACCCGATATTGAGCGCTTTGTGCGGAAGCATACGACTGCGTTAGCCTGCCATCGTATGGGTGATGACGATCTGGACTTGAGGAAGCAGTGCGTTAGGTGAAACGGGAAGGGGAAGAATATGTGTATTGTTAGGAAGGAATACGCGAGTCGAACAAGCCAGGACCCCATCGCTGCGGCCGGCGATCCAAAATCATCCGCCCTGATTGAAGCGAACAGAAAGCCAACCAGGAGAAGCGGCTAGGTCGAAGTTCCTTTATTGGCTGTAAGTTAACCTTTCCAGAGCTTTCCACGATCGCTTATATACTATTCAGGAACTTTCCATTTTACCTTTATATTGAACGGTGTGATTTGCTAATTCATTCCTGTTGATCTGCTCGTCCGATCCGGTCTTCCCTCTGTCCTGTGGAGGGGGGGAGCGACTTCGGGTTTGATCGGCAATCAAGCGTCCATTCAGGTGAGGGACGAACACTTCATGTATGGAAAGAAGAAAGAGGGAAGGCGCCAGTGGTAGCATACCTTCGCTTATGCACCGCGCTGTCTACAGCAGACAAGGGGACCCCTTTCCTAATATCACTGCGCGACGGCCGATGCAATGTAGATTAGTTGTAATGGTGCAATTCATGGTTGTGGGTTGGACTAGGATACTGCCAGGGAGTCCACGCTAGACAGGACAACGACACGGGTCCTCAACCAAAGTCCTCGGTAAAGTGTACACCTGAAGGGTAGCGGGCCAAGCGCCATGGGACAGTGACCCACACACGCGGAAGTGTTTGTCTTGCCTTTTCGCTGGACGAAGGGTGCAACCAAACTCCCACTCAGTGATCGCCACCAGGCGTCCAAGACATGAGTCTACGGCACGAAATTAGGAGCAGTGGATCGGCCATCTGTCAGGATCAGATCACGACAAACCTCAGCGCACCACGGTTGGTGGCATCCGGTTCCGGATTTGCCTGTCACTGCGGCCTCCATAAGACGCTTGTGTCTACAGAGTGACCATAGGTGGATTGCGCTGCGCCACCCACCTACCCCATATCCGGTGTAAACCCGAAAGCATAAGACCGGGTGGCATGCGGTCGGAGCCACGTTTCATCAACGGAGCCGGCTCATACTCTCTCAAATAAGAGAGCAGAAGCACTCATGCCTATCTGGGAATTCATGAATACCACATACACAAAGCGGTGGATGGGTCGCAGCCCGTACTATGCAGGATCCATGGGATTGCTTTTGAGCCTGTCACAAGGACGGTGTGCACTGATTTTCTGCTTAGAGCGTAATGTAACCAATTTATTTTAAAAAGTGTTCAGGCGGTTTTGCAAAACGGCCAAAATACCTTGCAAAAGGTCCAATTTAAAGTAAAAATGGTATATACATCATGGTGAGTCCAGAAGTACACGTTTGATCATGTTGCGAACGTTTTCACTGAACTTACGTAGTTCAAACTGACCTGCAACACATTACCGCATTATAACTGTAACGCCTTGCTTGACCAACACATCGCGACAGACAGAAAAAGACAAAATTAGGTACAAAAGTAGAGATGTATCAAAAGTACTGGCAAAAGTGGCGGCGGCAGCCAAATGCAAACAGAGGGTAATTTCCACAGAGTGCTGCAGGCATATTCATGTCGATATCTGATGTGTGTCTGCAAAAAGCCAATAGCAGGTAAACGTCAAAATAGCGCCTGTGTCCATTCACATTGGGAGACCACAGAATTGAGGAACTTCGTTCCAATCACGCCTCATGTATTGCAGGACATCGCCACACTATGAAGTGACTTGTATCTGCCGCTACTGTTTCAATCCCATTTGTGCGACTGCGTTATCAGTCGAAGCTGTGTCCATCTTCTACAAAAGAGTAGCAAGCAATCATAAATGCGAAAAATGTTTAGCAGAAGTTTGTAATAATCATCATTAGACACAGTAACAATAATAATAATGTGTATTCTCCGTTGTTATTTGTGTTTTGCCTTTGTTCCTAAAGCCAACGCGGTGGCGGACTTGAAAAATTGAACACCCCGGGGAACTACATGATTCTGGGTCGTGATAAGAATAAAACAAGAAGCTATCACAAGTAGTATGGCTAATAAAACCGAAGCCACGTGACACCGTCTACGACGGTACAACGCAAGCAGTAAAAATGAATTTAACTGGCACCATAAGTAAAACACTCACTTGAATGAACAGCTTTGTGATGTTTTCGCATAATGCACTTATGGGAAAACGATTTACCACACTGTTCGCATGTGTAAGGGCGCTCCGCTGAATTGGGGAAGAGAAAGTGAATACTCACAGATGAATCTCAAGGGTGGAACACGGCTACAGAACAGATGTTTTGTTAGAATAGGGACACACACGTAACAGTGTAGGAAGACTATAAGCATACTAGAAGATTTGCAATGAAGACCAAAGGTTGTTGGTGTGCGGCCATCATTGGACTGGAAGCGTATGATATCATACAACAATACACGCTAGCTGATGCGAAGCAACACATTTCGGATAATGTGCCGCAATACGAAACTAAAAACGGATAGCTAATGGATAGAGCACGTCATCTACACTCTGTTTCCACCCATAGTATGCATCAGGCAATATGCTTTATATTTTTGTACAATCTTATTGCCTTAAGATGAAATGTGTTTCAATGAGACCACACTGCTAGTCAGTGGAAAACGCAACTGTCGCAGACGGTCGACTTCTTTCCAGTGACAGAAATAGTCGAATTTGATCCACCCGCGTCTGGTCAGCCAATGGTGAAATGCTTCCACTTCCGACTAAGTATACACAACATGTCTGCCGATATGTCATCGCCACGAGACTTCTTTTGTTCTCAGCGCCAACGAACGCATTGGAACGACTTTATTCCCATGAACCCAGTGCGCCACGTATAAAGAGTGGTGACTCCAACCTCTGTGAGCCTTTCAACGCAATTCTGGGTGCCTCAAGTATGATCCCCTACTCCAGCTGTCAACGCTGTCCAATGATCGCGGTCACGAAGCCCACAAACACTCTAACAAGTAGATTCAATGATCATCTGTCAACACTGATGAACATCTGGCATCACTGCTTGGACACTGATGTGAGTACTGCTCATGACCGTAACACTGTGGGTCGTATGTGCGGTGAAATTATATTGTCTGAACATAAGCATGAGTGTGGTTCATGGCTGTCACATCTGACACCGCAAGCCACCGTAGGCTTGGTGATCCACACTCTTGGGATATTAAAGCGAGTGCAGATCGTGCGTGCAGTCTACCCTATCGGTCCCTGCGGACACGTTTCCCTTGGCTCAACTTGTCAGAGAAAACGCAGCGTGCTGAGATGACGTTACTGACTGTACGTGTCATTTGGAGCCACATTTGCTGGATATTTGAACAAACGGTGAGCTGCTGTTACGTAATTGCGCTTAAGGTACATAATGCTGCGATTCGCAACGAAGCAGTGCCGTATGCTGAAACGGCTTTGGGGTATGAGGGACACACTTTGCTCAAGACCCTTCAGGTAAATCTGCCACCTACACTTCGTAGAATCATTTCAGCCGCACAACGGTATCGTGTTGGCATCTCAATCTAAGCCTACGTCAATAAATATTCTCCAACCCTAAACATCACGACGTCGCACGGTTGAGTCAAAAGCTAGAGAGAGAGAAAGAGAGAGAGTACTTTTCTCGAAATCGGCAGCTGAGGAGCATCACTTGCCCTCTAGACCCAGTAGTCAGTGCGCGTTCATGGTGTCCAGTTCTACTCCTGAAAATTCCCCCTTCTCTGTCTTTGGAGGAAGAATTTGCTGCTGACTTTGTAAGTAGTGCTATCGACGCACTCAAACCAGGTGTCATATGTCCCCGTTTGTTCGTTCATCGTCAATATGTTGCACCCGATTTGTCAAACGGACATTGCTTACTCTTTACTCCCTAGAAAGTGATGTGCGTTGTAACACGTTTACAAGATGGCAACCTCATAAGGAATCGATGATACCGAGGCGATCGACAACGACTGCGTGCTTTGCATCTCGGGCGATAGTGGCTCAGGAGCTCTAGGCATTTATGATGTTGGTAACGATGTCAACAAGCCAGCTGAAAATTAATTGGTCGGGAATCTCAATAAAAGGGACTGAGGAAAGCTCTCTCTGGACACCATCACGATCATCGATCAATAATGATAGAATGCTTTGGAATGAAAGAAGCAGGGTGGCCCGTAACGCGTCTACACATCATGTTGGCTGGAATGATAACCTAGCCGAAGAACTATGTTCCGTTTCCACTGTAAATGTAGAGCCACAGCAGGCGTCTAAGTGGCAGTTGCCAAGTCGTCGCATCGCTCTATTTCACAGAGTCCGAAAACCAAGCAAAATAGAGGAGAAACAGGTTTGAAAAGTCATAGCCTAACAAGAACCCCCGGGTGAAAATCCTAATTACAAAAATAACCTTTGCTATAAACATGAACCGTTTATCCATGGGCCTGCTATCGTATACACAGAAAGACAAACGTAAATCAGATGATGAGCACAGTATTTGTGGGTATCACGTCATCGCTCGACGAACATGAGACGTATTATGCAAACCAAATGACTAAACGCATAATCTTGTAGGTTTTTCATTATAATTAAGTTCAGGCTAGAAATGCCATAATTCAGATACGCTACATGGGAATGGCAAACTCAGAGAGGGAAAATCCGGCGTCATTCAAACCGGCTACATTGCGCGATTAACTTCAGCTGGAGCACGCCAGACAAAGTTTCAAAAGATAGCGAACAAACTGTGATGGGGGATTGTAAACATAAGGCTGGTCCATGAGATCAGCGCGTCGACGGCGGCTTCTTCCATTGTTCATTTTCACGGCTTTCAGATGAATTTGGTATACCTGATGGAACGAGCTCATGCTATACGCATGCACTCTTCGCACTGGAATCACGAGTAAGAGGAGATCGTGTGGTGGCTGTCTGACCCAATAAATCCTCCCTCTACTCACTAACGACGACAGCAAGCCTCCACCTGAAGTTCCGGGCATGAATAGCATGCGTCGCTTGGGATCTCACGAACAAGGCTGCCGTTGTTCTATCCATCCTCTGGGGCGGGATTTCTGCTAAGTGACCGACTGACAAACCATGGGAATGTGGACAATATGGTTTCCCTCAGATTAAACGCAGTGGCATGTGCCTTTCATAAGGAAATAAAGAAACTTTTATTCTCCGCAATGCGACGCACACATAGTGTAATCAAAAATGTACAAAAATACATGTCTGGCATAACAGTGAATGTATGTTATAAGTGTATATACGTATGTAACTGTGTAAATGTCTAGTGTCTAGTGAGCCATGAGCGAGGCCACTCGGGACCACTACAGAAGCGACGACGGGTCCTGCAGAGAATGTAGGCAGAACCGGCGCAGCGTTTGTAGGTACGCTGCATTCGATTTACTAACCGCGTGCTTGCATGCTAAGTCTCTTTATTTCAGGTGGTGGGTTTTCAATTTTGCCTTAATGCTTTTCTTTCTCATATAAATGTCTACCTGTACTCTATTCCATTAACTTGCACACCTCGCTTAAGCCAATTGTATTCGATTTCCATAACATTTTTGTGTTCGTGGCATTTTCGTAAAGTATACTTTCTGACCTCGTGAACTTAGCTAGGATTCGTTTGTAAGCAGCTTATTTCATACGCTCATTAACTTAAGGTTTATGTCATCGTTTCCTTATGCATTAATCGAGTTATTTTCTTTGTATCTCTCTCTCAAGCGATTGGCTGTTTTTTGATATCCCCGGTGTGGCTGCGCTTGATGCGCATGTTGACAAGGTGCCTACCTGTCTATTACCCACTACCTCGTCCATACTGGCTCCAGGAGACAGTTGGTCGTTGCTGGAGGGGACGGGATACACGGTCCTTGTGGCCGTGTTAGGATCAAAGAGTGGTTCCATGCACTCAGTGTGGAGTGGACTACGGTCCAGCCACTGCCTTGTGCGCGCTTGATTCCCAAATACAGCGTGCTTGTGTTTGCCTGTGAAGGAGTGTGGGCCGGCTCCGTTGATGAAACGTGGCTCCCATCCGCATGCCTCCCGGTCTTATTCCTTCGGGTTTACACTGGATATGGGGTGTGTGGTTGGAGCTGTGGGTGGTGCAGCGCAAGCCACCCATGCTCCCTCTGTAGGCGCAGGCGTCCTGTGGCTTGCCACAGTGACAGGCAAACCCGAAACCGGATGCCGCCAACCAACTGTGTATGAATGTAGTTATGTAACTTGTGTTTGTGCCGCAGCATTTCTGACTATTTGTTACCGTCAGGAATGTGAGAATAAGCGATTGATGTCCGTGGGTTGGATGGCATTTTCCAAATATCCACATGGAAGTGACCTTAGTTTGTGGCGATTCACATCCGTCACGTCGCCTTTTTGATAAGCAGAAATTTGTGGCTTTATATAGGGAGAACGCTTGCCAGGCGAATACCAACCACGTCCTGGAACACTGCCGGGGAACTATTTGCTGGAATGGGTTAAACCCGAACCACCCAGCTGGCACCACGAGGAGGTTGTTCAACTAGCCAGCTCAAAGTACTGTTGCAAGACTAGATCGATACGCCACCGGTTCTTGTAGTCACCGAAAAGCCATTGCGTCGTGCATTGGTTCCCCTTCCATGGCAACTGTGTCTCTTCTGGTGGTCTCACCAGTGAGGAGACTAATTCGCGTTTCATCGAAGCCCTTGTGCCTTTACAGAGACGCAACAATCTGTGGAGACGGCGTGATACTATCAGGTGTTACTGTGTGTGTGTGGATCAGAGACCTCGTAATTTCGAACTAAAAGCATTCAACAAGTGGCCGCGCTCCAGAAAATCCCTCGTTGTGGAAAAAACGATGGGGCCGCACCCTGCTGGCAGCAAATCCGAGGTGTCCCGTTGATGACGTGGAGTTATGGCAAGAAGAAATTGACCGAAGAACAACCAGACTGCTGCGTGCTGTCCTCGTGGATGGGACCCACATATACTCCACAGCAGTGGTTTGGGACTTGATCAGAGATAGCGTACTATCATAGTCAGTGATGCTCCTACCTTAGGCCCCTTGCAGCTAACTGGCAAAATACCATCCCGATTAGAGTTACGCTTTACTCTTACTTCAACATGCTGGCATTAAATTCCAACTGCACTTCGAAAACATTGCGATACAAGACGCGTTTCGACCTTATTTGACTTCATCAGGTGGAGGTAGTAGGTCTTCAACCCGGGACTATTCATTCCATCAAGCGCCGTGAGTTAGCTTGACCTATGCATTCCCGAATACCTCATGCCCAATAAACATAGCGCCGTTCAAAGCAAAATCAAGTCACCTGATATGAAACGGGAAGCAACACGTCGACCGATACAACGACTAGAGTCCCTGTCCTTCACAGTCAGACTCCCACGAATCTGAACTTAACTAGGTGGCGGATTCCCCATAGTTTAATACAAAAAAACTTTATCGCACATCGATTTAAGAATTCGTCCGCACCTTCAAAGTTACGCGATGCGCAAACAGCTGACCATTTCGAAAGCAAATCAGAGAATATTGAACACGTACTTAACGTGGCGGCGTGCTAGTCTTCCTGTGTAAAGATCAACCACTTCTCACGAGGAGCGATATTAGGTGACATTGTACCAGACTCGAGCACGTGGATGGAATGACAACAGCCCCAATCTAGCTGGTCCCCATTACTCCGATGGATAGGCACCCTGTCATTATTCACATAAAGCGCAGCCATAACGGGTATATCATGCAACAGACAACACCTGAAATGCATGAAGCGAAACACACGTACAGATCAACTGCTGCAATGATGTAGTACATGTCCTTGGAGATCGTGATCTCGCTATCAACATCATCAGCAATTGGAGGCACTTTCATATGGGCACGGTAGAAAACCCGCTGGTGAACCAATATTGTCTCATGTTTCCCAATTTCGCTATTCCACTTACCTAATCTAAAACGGATAAACATTGACTTGAATCGTTAGTGCCTCTGTTAATTTGCGTTTCGTCATCCATACACCTAAAATCGTGATACTCGTTTCAAAAGGAGCAAAAAGGTATTGATATCTCATACTGCGAGAACTGAAGCATGCATGCCAGGCAGGCAGGCAGGCCTGATGTGCACAATAGTAATGAGGTCCAACAAGCAGCAAGAGCACATTGAGTCGCATTAATGAATCGTGCAGACATCATACGGACTGTAAAACTCCAGTGGTGAGCAACATCTATGTTAACGCAATGCAATAGCCTGTGACGCGTATCATCTGTCAAAGAGGTCGGCTCATGGTACAAACCAAAGAGATATACATAAAAGAATCAGGGATTTCATCGGTCTTAAACAGTTTCCGGTAACTACAGTCGGACAGTACATCTCCACCGCTAGACCAAGATAAAAAGGTTGCAACCGAACGATGCATACAACGCTCTACTCACTTAGGTGAACACACTGCTCGTGGATCCGGAGATTACCTGCAAGAGAAAACGTTTTCTCACAGTACTTGCATTGGTGAGGCCGCTTTTCTGGAACGGAAACCAAGAACTTGATAGTTGTGCACAGCATAAAAGAATAGTCAACGTTTTTAGAGGAAACCTAGTGGGTTACGGCGAATACAATCAGAACGATCGCATACAACTGATCAAACGATGATTAGTAAGAGGTGAGGGATATCACCCTACCTAAGTACTAAGTTTCTCGTCTGAAATATTATACCAGACTTTCAGAAGGTTTTGCATACAAATCGGTTTTGGTAGAGTTTTATTGTGGCAACGTTTCGCCCTTGACACAAGAGCTTCTTCAGGCCTGAAGAAGCTCTTGTGTCAAGGGCGAAACGTTGCCACAATAAAACTCTACCAAAACCGATTTGTATACAAAACCTTCTGAAATCATGAAATCACAGTCGGTTCCAAACATATTCCAATATATTATACCAGACTGCTAACATATAATTCGGTAATGAAAATCAGTTGGAGTTTGCATCTTGATACACTGCGATACGCCAGACCATTCGCCACACTAATTGCGAACACAACATTGGAACTACTTATTCACATGGGTAGATCTATTTTAACCCACTGCTCACAACAATTTTCACGATGCAAAGCTAACTTACGAAGACACAGTGCCGATAGCGTGCATAGAAGTCGGCGAAAATCAGATAACGTTTCTCTCCAGGTCAATGTGATCTAATGAATCAGATTCGAAAATGCCAATTGTTAAAAATACTAAACACCTGGGGTTTTGATAAATACTAGCAAGTTCAATGTATGTTAGTAAAAGATGGTGCAGCATACATTGTGTCATGTAGGCCACATTTGACCGTTTGAAAGTTGCTAAAATGGGCTGCGATAACCAGATGATAATCCATCGACCATCGCTGTGCGCAGTCGCAAATGACCCTGGCTTTCTGTGCTGAACACAACTGGTGAGTGAAGTGTACGGACAATATGTCGGCTTGCATAAGATCTAGCCAATGACTAGATCATGAGCCGGTAGCCGATAAGTCGAAACACCGGACAGACGTAAGGTTGCCGGCAATTTAAGAGTAACCCGCAACCATCTGTTTGTTGGCCAGTGGTGTAACAGTCTTCTGCAGTCACATGGAATAGGCCCGGTGAAAGGGAAAACACACACAAACTTCTTTTGCAATAGATCATTTAATCAAAGATCCAGTGAATATTACATTGAGTCCCTGATAATGATGTAAAGCATGCAGTCTCTCAAGTATGCCGCGATGGGAACCAAAGTACTCGGGTTGTTGGAACGAGACCTGGACGGTCAAATCCAAACTGTCATTGAGGAGGCTCAGGGAATCATAAACTGGTAACACGATACAGGCATGGTCGAAGACACCAAGACATATTCCAATGAGTTCGCATTTGATCAGATTCCAGCCGCGGATTTCAAGAGACCAGCTCAAGGTAAGCCACCATCAGCTTGTTAGATGATGTCAATTCAACAACCATATCTCCCATAAATACCAATGCAGTTTCAAGATGCTCGAAAGAGCTGCGATCAGTTTGAGGATATAGTGAACTTTATTCGATTCGTAGAATATATTGGGAACCGATCGGGAAGTCATCATCTCAAAAGGCTTAATGAGCGACCAGTTAATATATTTGTTAATAACTCAACGCTTCATTTTTGACTCAAAAGTTTCTACAAACATCTTATGCCGATCATGGGCAAGTTACATACAGAGACTACGTAACTTGCATTCATTGGTAAAAAGTTACAGAGGTCAAAGGTCCCTACGTCCTCGTGTACTCTGTGGGTTCCAGTCAGGGTCAAATGGAGAACAGAAGATGCTGGTCAGAGGGCAGTTATCGGTATGGTCTGGCAATCTTAAGTGGTCTGACAGAAGGAAATTGGTCACTGGTGGAAAGTGTCTTCGATGCTCGTGAATTTGATGGAGGGTGCATTCCAAAATCCAGTGAAGGTTGCAATGGTTCCTGCGCAAGGATAACATACAAAATTTAAGAAAAAAAGTTGTTCTACGCTTGAATATCAACAGGAAGTCTTCATCGCATTTCAAAATCATTATGGCATCTGGTTCCAGGTTAGGATGGAAACAAAGTTTAGATAAATGGAACTGGAACGATGGGAAAATGCCTTGAGTGTTCCTTCTTGGGCGGAGCTTGAGCCGGTAGCTTTGCTTTCTGAGCGCAGCATTCAGCACATCTTAAAAGATGGTTTTCACTGGATGATAGCATTTTGTACTGGTTCGCTCGGATGCCGGTACAACTTTTGTGATACCAGCGGGAGCAAACATCACACTGCAAATAAACCAGGTGAATCCGTAACTGGTCTTGAACAGGCAGAATTGCCGCAAGCTGCATTGGACTCATTAAACGTGGACCCAAGGATTTTATCTGCCTCGGTATTTAGCAAAACGACCAAGTGGAAAACGGAGCAGAAATTAAAAACACGTATACAACCGTAAAACGACCACAAAAATGGCAAAAAGGGGTGTAAAAGAGGACTAAACAGGGGAAAATCGCAAAAGTTACCAGTAAACATCAAGTAGATGCTATGTCCAATACCACTTTAATCGATCCAATATACCTTGGATCAGAGGAAATTTGACAATAGTCAAATTTCGCTTCAAGTGTTTGTTCAAACACCGTTTTCCGCAATATTTCAGCTAAAAAGTTCGATCAGTATGGCACGCCAAAAGATCGAGTTACCGCGTAGTACTCACAGAGTCGATCATCTCCATATTCAGAGCTCCGAACACACATTATGTAACCGTGAAGAAGAAAAAGATAAAACGCGATAATGTGGCACAAAGATCGCAGCGCGCCTAGGCGGAAATAATCGTTCCAACTGTTCAGTTTTTCCGCAAAAGGATGCAACTTTCTCCTTGATACTCCCAAAAACATGCTTCTAAGTCTTATCCCGTCGAATTTACACTGGATACGAGGATGAGTGGATGGAGCTGTAGGGTTACGCAACACAAGCCGCCGGTGGTTTTTCTGTAGGGTGAAGGCGTAATGGGATCGCTCGCAGCTCCAGTGACAAGCAAATCCGAAAACGGATGCTGGCAACCATTTAATCACAAGAAGAGCCAAACCAATTGACACGCTAGCTAGATGTCATTGTAATAATTTGTGAAAGTGAATAGTTTGCAGACAAAACTTTCCTGAGCAGTAAGAGTAACAAAACAAAAAGCTGTGATAATCGGCGGCGTCGATTCTACCGAAGTCAAGTAATATCGACAAAAACGACACAATGCAAAAGACATAAAGCAACCATAACTCGCACTCGCTTAGGTGAACAGAGTTGAAGTGATTTCGCATATTGTCCTTCATAGAGAACGATCTGCCACAATGTTCACAAATATAGGGACGTTGTTCTGGAGCACAGAACCGAAAACAACCAGTTACAGGCGAAACGCACAGAAAAACTGACTGAGGATAGCGTATGGTTTAGTACAACGGGTGCACCTAAATTGCGAACGACGAAGACTTCATAGTGGCCACGAAATTCAAGGATTCGGCATGCAAGGCTGACTGTGTTCGAGGATCACAGAACATAGAAAAGAAAGACGAGATAAAGATTGCGAAGCGTACACACCAACATCAGGTAGCAAACAAGGTATCCAATATTCCTATTCGTTCACGACATCCAAAAAGCACAAAGCATGAAGAGATCTAGATGAGCGATATAAACGTTCAGAAGACAGCGCATGGTGCGGCCAACTGCAGTCCGCTCGTTTCGTGATCGACTGACTAATCTGTTCCCCTCTCAGCACCGGCTTCATATCCCATTTGGCTATTCTAATCGAATCCTTCCCTCTTTGCCCTCACATCCACCTCCACCGAGTTAAGCAAAGCCTTGAGTCTTCACCTCTATTCGAACAGTTATGCTTAAGGTTGTCGCCCCATGCATCTGAACGCCTGCAGTCAATAAAACAGGTTTGTCGTGGGTAAGCCACTACGGATAACAGGCTCAATTCAGTACGGGGTAGGAAAAGTGATCTACAAAGTTAAAGTAAATGGTTTAATTTGGGGTAGACATGCAAATCAGTGGTACACAAACATCCGTGAGAGTACAAATAACTGCCCCCCCCCCCACCACTTGATCATCTGTTGTGAAGCATCGACATACACAATAAAGCTCCAAGCATGTCCTGGCGAGGAGTGGGCAGCAGTCTCACGAGAAAGGAATTTTCAACCAAGAGGTTGCACTCACCGGATCCAGAGGCCAGTTACACGTTTACAGGTAAACACACACGCTCTAATGATTAATATTCTCTCAAGGGGAGGAAGGTGTACAGCCAAAAAACGGAACGCAGTGTGGCATAATACCCATGAAGTGTAACCCGGCTGGTGCCAGGAGAACTACTTCGATGTTTGCTAACTGTGCACAAAAACGGAACGTTGAACTGAGCAGAAGGCCAGTGTGTTACTTTCCAACAAGAGATCATATTTCGCGTCGGAAAGATCTGTGCTTGCAATCCGAACATTGTTTTTGTGTTGTAAAAAACCTGTTCCCGTCGCCTGTTTCACACAAACACACACCACTAAAACCTGTGTCCGTAGTTAAAAAATGTAAATTCAACAGTGGGACAATTGGTATCGGTATGTTTTCCTTCTCGTTTTCGCCCAGTCTTGTATTCATTGTGTTAGTACCCCTTGGGCTGTGGCATTCCATTCGATGCACTCAAGGCAAAATCAATCAGGCGTTCAGGCGTATTCCGAGAGTCAAAGCAGCTGGCCGCAGTGCTCTGACAGATAGTGTACTCGGTATCAACTTACACAAAAATCATTAACACTTTCAGAGGTAAGGTAAAAAAAATCTGCTGGGAATCGAACACTGCCTCCTGTTCCGAAATTTCGTTATCCCATCTAACTAGTCCAAAACGCGGCAAAACATCGGTTTGAATCTTTAGTTTCGCCGTTAATATGCCTCTAACCATCCATGCGCATTAGGTCGTGATACACGTCTCCAAATCCAGTAAAGTCGCGATAAATGTAGCATGCTTGCCCGACAGGCCTGATGTGCACAACGGTGAGTTGCGACAAGGAGCAATGGCACACTGAGTCGCAGTGATGAATCGTGCGGACATCATCCGCAGTGAATAACATATAACCGTCCGGCGTGAGCTGATCGCGAAAGTACAAGTGTAATGTTAGCTTTCACCGACAGCTGCCAAGACATAATTAGTATTCGTAATTACTAACAGCCATGATGAACATAAAACTACGATTCAATCACCTCTCGATACCCCACACGCACACATACACGAGCTATTATGAAACCAATAAGGAATGCGCGATGTCTTGGTACAATGAAGCTTCGAGAATCGTCATATATATCTCGCTCATGATGTGCGCTATTAGATGGTCCCAACAATCCATATAAAAACCGCTTGGTGAGTTGCTAAGGTCACAGATGAAAACCAAAACATGGTAACGATATTCCGCTGTTATGAGACAGCAAGAATTTAATCAGAGCAAGCGATAAGAAACCTCGTTGAGCCCGTCGAAACCGCAGAACAAAACATGGTGAATATGCTTCTTTCAGAGAAACGCAGATTTGGACTAGGGAGTACGGCTGCTTTGGCTGACGGGATTTTTATGAAAAAACTACCCGAAAGCGCAATGTATCATACGGAAGAAAAAGTGATCCGCAAAGATCTAACAAATTCACTTCCCTGCGAATGTTGTGGCGCGGACAGGCTAACAGACGTTACTGCGTGACAATTACAAAGTCGCATACACAATTGAGCACGGATGCCCGGCCACTAATAAAGACAAATGAGAACAGTTTGCTGCCAGCCGCAGAGGGTGGTCTCCTGGGGAGAAAAGATGTATACAACAAAGGCGATTAAGTGAAACAGCCTCGTCGAAGCGACACTAGACCTTAACGTACTACTACGGTTTGCGTGCTTCTATGACCCACTGTGCTATACTGGGTGGTGCCCTGGGCTCCTTAAGAACTACTCATACCAGGTTGGTCAATGGTTAGAGGTCAGATAAACTCGGTTGAAATGGGATGGCAACCGATTTTGAAAAACTGTATCCTTTCGGAGAGGCTATTGAGAACCCTAATCGCCCTCGTGTCTAGGTCTGGGCGAGCTGGATCGCAACCCACATGCAACCATGACAATTTCTCCAAACTTCAACCACATCCTGCATTAGCCACCGTGCCGATTATTAAGAGTCGCCTTACGTGCTGCGTAAAGCAGGCCAGGTAAGCGAAAACATGTCAATGCTGGCGCCTTACTTCTTCTCCACCTGTGTTTGTTACCCCAATCTCAACCACACTACTATCTTTCGATAATTCCCAGCTTAATTGACAACAGCCGTAAGGTCACTAGTGTCGAACCCTCTGCAGCTGCCTTCCAGCACCAACCACTGGACACCTATCGGCAACAGTCCTTTATAAGGCCACGCTGCTCCGTTTCCAGTGCCCTTCAACGTTCGCATTCAAAATCAGATAGGTCAACAGGCCGTACTTGCGTGTAAGTTGGACACACTGGGTATTGACGTGTTGCGCATCCGAAAATAGGATCAATGACATTCACGGAGTTGTTAACTGAGTGCAGCTTGCTATTGGCTACGCGCATCCGGAGACATTGATGCGGCAATCACTGGCCACACCGGGGTAGGCATCGTTCTCAGCTCCAAGGTTGAGTCAACGTTGGTTGATTGGATTCTGTGAGCAGCTGATTGTGTGTAGCCCGTTTGACGACATCGAATAAAGTTGATTCATGGATTAGGGAAGAGCAAACACGTTTCTGTTCGGGATGGGCCTGTAGAAACCAAATATTCACTTTGCAGCATGTGCTAGAGCGGCGTCGCGCATACAAACGACCAGTAACAGCCGTGTTCCTCCACTTCAATGGTGCGTTCGACTCAGTCGATCGGTGAATTCTGTACGAAATACTTGCGTGGAAAGGTATTCCCATGAAATATGACAACATATTAGGCGCTCCATACTCGAATATGTCAGTGCCTACAGTGACTTATGAAGTATGCCTCCAACAACAAGTGGCGTTTATCATGGTTGTCTAACTTCCACATTTCTGTTAAACTTCGTCGTGGACTCCATCATGGAGTGTTCCCTTGCGGCATCCTATGATACAGGCGTTGAGATGCCGCCCAGTGGAGGGTTAACCGATCTTGATTATGAGAACGATATTGTCTTGCTTTTTGACGATATTGGGACGGCCCAATCAACCCTGAGTAACCTCTCTAGAGTGGTTCCATTATTTGGCATACGTCACGCAACTTCAAAGTGCAGTGCTGCTACAGGACCACTCGTCACTTGATGACCCCTTGACCTTTGATAGCGAGGAACTCGAGATAGCTGATCAGTTCATATACGTCGATCGCCGCAACGCGCCGCAACGATGGGCGCGTGAACACTGTAGTCAGTTCACGTAGTACGAAAGGCAATACTGGTTTGATGAATGCGAAACACATTTGGCGAGAGAAAGTGGTTTCCCTCCCCCTGAAAAGTCGGGTTTACAAGGGCTCAGTTAGGGCTGTTCTATTCTATGGAAGTGAAACTTGGTTCTTCGATCTGAGGAGCCTTCAAGGCTTTGGGCATCGCTGCCTGCGGAGCAATACTAGTGTTGGCAGATGATCAATGAGGATAGGCAATACATTTCAACATCGGACCACTCTGCATTTAGCTGGACGGCGAAGAGTCATCCATTGCAAACATGGAAGTGGATAGATCCGTCAGTGCGTTACTTCAATTTCTTATCAGTATTGTGCAAATGTATCGTACGTTAAGGTCCAGGCTCAATTGAAATGACCTGAGAATTCGAAAATGATTCGCGCAAAGATGTGCATGAAAAAACAGCATCTTCCTTAGGTTATAAACCATGAAAAACTGCACAGGGCTAAACAACGAGGACTATACATTATGGATTTGAAAATGAGATGCGTGTGACGCGTTGCACGGTAGAGAAGACAGCTGAGAAAACATAACAAAGTAATGGACAAGAAAGGATCGTGCACTCAGTCCGTTCCAAATATTTTCCAATATCTCCAATCGGACATTTCGTCGCTACAATACGACCACAGGAAGAAGGTTACAAACCAACGGTGCCTGAAACATTCTACTCACTCAAATGAACAGATTTTTCGTGAATACGGAGAGTACTCAATAAAGAAAAAGTTTTCTCACAATACTTGCATTTGTGAGGTCGCTCTTCTGGAACGGAAAACGACAATTTGACAATTATACACAGCATAAAAGCAAAAAATATGCAAAAGAAAAAATTGGTGGATTCCAGCAATTAAAATCAAAAAGGATTTCCGCACAACAGTCCGCTAGTTGTGGTGTTATGTTGCTGACGTAGTGTAGGCGCCTTGACTCTTAAAACCACCCACTGTCTTGTGAGTCAGGGAATTGAGCAAAATACCCTGGGCAGAGTCCCTTAAGCAAACCTCCGAGGCACAAGCGCCATCACGCGTACGATTGCATACCAATGCAATCGAATGACTGTGCACAAAAAACTCAACATCGAGAGTTGAAATTTGCGCACACTACTAGACCAAAACTCGAGTGAGCAAACCGCGCGCTGCACTGCACTGGTCGCGATAGAACTGGCACACTACAACATCGATATTGCGGCGCTCAATGCGACTCGGCTCGCTGAGCAGGTGCAGGCCACATTCTCCACTGGGTGGGCAACGCCGCCTCAGCACCACGTGAACATAGGGTCGGATTTGCAATATCAGATCGCCTCAATGACCACCTGGTGGGTGGACCAACAGACCAGCGTGCGACTGATGACTGTTCGTACGGTCCGACCATGTAGTATCCGGATGACACGCGTGATCAATTCTCCACTCAGCTATTCTTCGTGATACGGTCTGTGCCGAGGAGCGACCGACTATTTCTGTGGAAAATCTCAACGCGCGCGTTGGGCTCGATGGATCGGTGTGGACACATGACATCGGTCCGCATGGCATTGGTTCAGGGAATGAGAACGGTGACAGGCTGTTTTCACGGTGTGCCACTCACGGCCTGACGATCACGAACACTCGGTTTGCACGGAGTGCAACCTGAACGCACCCACGGAGTGGTAACACTCACCTGTTCGACTGTGTCATTGTACGTCAGCTTGATATGCGTGAAATGAGCATGACACGTGTACTGCGTGGAGCTGAGTGTGCTACTGGTCACAATGGGTGCGGACCACAGTGTACATATATTTTCGTAAATCTATGTTTGCACTCACGCCGAAATTCGGCGTAGAGTTAATATCCCTCGATACTGTGGAGAAACGTACTGAGCTAGGGAAGGCGATGGCTGCACGCCTGTGTGATGTGGAATGCATAGCCACAGTGGGCGACCTGTGGCACCACAGTCGTGACCAGGTGACAGCTGCTGTCGAGGAGACCATCGGGCGCGCAAACTATAAGTGGCCTGATTGGTTTGATGAGAACAATGCGACGATTGGCGCATTGGTGTGTGAGAAGAATGCAGCTTTTGCTGCACATGTCGCAGAAGAAAGGGATTAGAGGAAGAGTCATTTTCACAGAATTTGACGGTGACTGACCAGAAAGCTCCGTCGCATTAAAAATGTTTGGTGGATGGAGAAGGCGAATCAGATGGTATGCTACGCCGAACGTCGCCAACACATGGATTCTTTGACTCCTTGAAGGCGGTGTATGAACCGAGGATGGAGCCATCAAGGACGCAGCTTGATCCAATTTCAGGCACCACCAGTACGAAGACTGCTGACAGGATACAGATCTGGCGAACTCACTTTCACCATCTCTTGAACAACCCTTCGGAGATTGATTGGCCTACACAGAACAGCGTGAAACAGCACCAGATGAAGGTGAGTTTGGTGGACACGTCCGCAGTGGAGGAAACGCAGAGTGCACCTGCTTAGCTGCGAAACGGCAAATGGGCGATTGCCAACGTGATCCCATCCGAAGCGTTGTAACACGGCGGATCCATATTGGCAAATGCGCTGCGCCAGTTGGTGCAACCCGTATGGATTGAGGAGGTGCCTCCAGTTTTAGGATGCGCTCCATAGCACAGACCGTATCACGGAGGATAGCTGAACATAGAACTGATTACGCGTCATCAGGATAACACTTGGTCGGACCGTACGTGCTTACAAAAGTGGCAAACTTACCTCTTCCGAGTCGTAGGCCAACAGTGACCAGTCGCGCGCTGATGCCTGTCGGCTCACCCACGAGCTGACTATTTAGTCAATGGGATAGTGCAAATCTGATCCCATGTTTATTTCGTGCGGCGGTGCTGTTCCCCACTCGTTAGAACGTTAAACGAGCACCTGCTTCATGCAAGTTAATTTGCTTAGCGAGCCGGGTCTCACTCAACACCACAATATCGATCCCATAGCGCGCGAGCTCCATCGCGACCGGTGCAGTGCATCGCACAAGACGCTCACTCGTATTCCGGTCGAAGAAAGCGCACAATTTACTGCACCCGATGTTGAGCGGTTGCGTGAAGGTATACGATTGTGTTGGAGGGCAATAGTATGGGTGGTGACAACCTGGATTGGAGGAAGTAATGGGTAAGGTGAAACTGGGACGGGGAGAGTATGCGCTGGGAAGAAGGATGGCAGGAAGCGCCAGCGGTAGCATGTTTTCGTTTATCCAACCCGCTGTACGCAGCAGATAAGACGACCGTTCTCCTAGGGACACTGCGCGACGGCCGATGCAGCATGGATTTCTACTTATGGTCGTAATTCACAACTGGGGGGGGGGCTGGACTAAGATACTGCCAGGGCGTCCACAACTGACAGGTGAACGACTCGGGTCCTCAGCCAAAGACCTCGATAAACCATACACCCGAAAGGCAGCGGGCCGTGCGCATGGGTCAGTGAACCGACTCACGCAGAATTGTGTGTCCTGGCTCTTAGCTAGAAGAAGGGTGTAACCCAACTCCTATCCAGCGGTCGCCACAAGGCGTCCAGGACATGAGACCACAGCACAATATAAGCAGGAGCGGGACAACGAACAGTCAGAAACTAGCCACCACAAAGGTCGGCGCACCACCTTATATATAGAATATGAATATACAAAGCCTCATCGAGCCAAACGGATTCGGTGCTATAACCAGTGGAACAGTCACACAAGAGCCGGAAGGGAAACCTTCCATAATACGAGTGACTTTTGAGTGATGCGAAAATCCATTCAGTCAATACCGGTTGCATTGGTCAAAAAACATTTGCATCGCGGAACGATGATTATTATACATTAGACTGATGTCTACATTCCGGTCTGTATGAAACCGTAAGGTCCTCAAACCAATCAGCATACTTGCGCACATGCATTTCTTGCGGCCTATTCGAATAATAGTGCCATCTGAATGCCGTGAGTCTGTCAGTGATATGTGATAGGTGACTGACAGGCAGCAGCATAGAGCAAAAAGACCAAATCAGCTACACTCTTGAATCCGTACTATCATGCACTGTGAATAGTACCAAAACTGAAGTAGACTAGCATGGTTGTCTGTTCTGCGAGTACCATGGCCATGTTACGCACCGGGTTCACACACGTCAACCATATGTCTGTCGACCTGCTCGTTTAAGCCACCGGGAAGCACTACGATTTCCCGCCGTAGGTCACCTATTCGGAGAAGGTCAGAGAATTGAGAGAATAAATCAACATTTAACGATTTGGGGATGCGTTCAGTGGCAGCGCAAACAGCTACAACGAATTTCTAACGTCTACTGGCTTCGTCGTTGGACAGTGCACGGAGGGTTCAAGTTGTATCCAGTCTAGTAGTGCGACCTCAAAGCGCGCGCACAACGGAATCCCCACGCCCGAAAGACCACTATTCGGCAGCTGGACCTCCAGAGAACCTCAGAGTGAGATTTTAAGCGAAACTAAAAGAAGGTGAAGTTAGTCGCTGCATGTTGCTACGGTCCTGTAATCGGGCTTCAGAGGCAGCGGATATCAGTGGCATATTCACCAGCACATGAGCCAGGCCTGGCAGTGGTGCAACCTGCATCCGCCTCTGAACGTCAAAAGTTGCCGTTCATTTCAAACGAGTTTCCTAGTTGCTCAGATGAAGGAAGAAAGTTGAAATGTTGTGTAACAGTCAGAACCCCTGGTCAAAATGACCTGACCCACAAAACATCGAGGCGATTGACATATGTCACACACTTGGGAGCCGGATATCACGGCCAAAACAGCGCGAGTAAAGTAGCACGGAGGTCAAGAGAAATTCACCGTACTTATACACTCGCAGTCGACAGCCAGGTGACTTACGCACCTTCGCAACGGTTGTTCATCCGTCCACCGTTAGATACTCACTTCTGCTCGCAGAAGTGAGTGCCCAATGACCTTATAGCCGATCACATAGCGGTTAATGAGAAAATAGGTGACCAGCCCAGAGACCCCACATCCTAGGACGCTACCGCTGATTGTACGCATGGCTTATTCATAGCTACTTCGCAAGGTAAGCGTTCCCCGATCCTCAACACGGAAACAAACCGGGTGGCGTGCACCTCCGCACAATTTCCGGTTCACTATGAACAAGCACATAAACAGAGAACGCGTGGGAACAGCGTGCGCCCAGTCCAATCAGTGAAAATACCCTAGATACTGATACTGCGAGTAGAGCATACTCTGTGTAGCTGCATCAATTGTCGCTCATGGGCATTAACGTATTAACTATCGTTTCGCTCTTTATATTTTGCCTCTGCAAAGTGTTTGTCTAGAAGCTTCTTAAATTGGGCCACCGAATTCGCCTCTATTACCGGCGGCGGCAGGTTGCGCCAGGTATTCACCACTCTAGGTTCAAAACAGAGTTGGTGAGCTACCCGCTTCAACTGCGATACGATAAGTTTGTACCCGTGTTCTCGCGTGCTGCTTGGTGTGCGCCGATGAAGCAGTTGTCTCAACATGGGGTAATCACTCAGATGTAATATCCGGTGCGTCATGATTAGGTCAACCCTCAGCCGACGATATGCTAGGGTGTACAGCCCTAGTTTCTTACATCGGTCTTCATATGGCATACCTCGTAAGTTGGGAATCAGCCTGGTGGCTATATGCTGCACCCGCTCAAGCTTCCCTACCTCGCCCAGCGTGATGGGACAACACGTGGGAGAGCCGTACTCTATCATTGGTCGTATTATCGAGACGAAGAGGCGAGTGGCAATCTCTTCGGACCAAGTGCTGAAGCTGCGCCTGAGCGCCCAAAGCATCCGAAGGCTGTTTTGGTACAGCCTATTCGTGTTGTCAATGGACTTTAGGTCGCAGCGTGAGAGCACACCGAGGTCGCGAAAGAAAGGCGCGGGATGCAGCGGTTGACCAGCAACTGTGTAGGTTCGGCTGTGCTCACACTTACCTAGCCTCATGAATTGCGACTTAGTAGGGTTGATCGGAAGGTTAACCTCTGCAGACCATGTTGAGAGGCTGTCGAGATCGTGCTGAAGTAAATCACAATCAATGAATGTGCGGATTACTCTCCACACCTTCAAGTCATCTGCGAACAACGCACATGGTGATTGGAGTAGCTTAGGCACATCGTTTATATGGATCAGAAACAATGTCGGCCCCAGTACAGTGCCTTGGGGCACGCCGCTGCTCGATGGATACCAGTCCGTTAGATGGTTGTCCATCTGGACTCTCCACTTCCGATCCACAAGGAAATTTCTGATCCATTTGTGTAGCGAACCACCAACACCGCACATCCTCAGCCTGTCAAGGAGCACTGCATGGTTAACCTTGTCAAAAGCCTTACTGAAGTCAATGTAAATGACGTCGACTGAATGGCCTTGATTCATCGCTTGTGACCACTCGTGCCTTGTCAACAGTAGGTTGGTGATGCACGAGCGACCTTTCATGAAACCATGCTGTGCGGAGGTCAACAGGTTTTTCGACTCGAGAAGCTGCAGCAGGTTCTTCTTCACGATCTTCTCGAGCGTCTTTGCCAAAACAGCAGTCAGGCAGATCAGCCGGTAGTTATCCACTTTACTTGGGTTACCACCTTTCGGTATAGGCTTTACGACTGAGCATTTCCAGTCGTCTGGTAACAGTCCAGTGGATAGTGACCTGTTAAACAGTTCAGTTACAGAACGCGCGATGATGGCCGATAGGGACTTGAGGATCAGTGGGTGTATACCATCTGGCCCAGCGGGTTTTGTCCCGTCAAGATTTGCTAGAAGCTTGCGCACATCCTCAATATTGCAGTCCAGGCTGTTAAGTTCGGCTGGAGCGGTACTCGTCGAACTCGTTACAGACACCTGGTCACTTGCAAATACGGAGGCGAAGTGCGTCGCCAATGCGGACACACGATCTGTACTCGAGGTTAGGGGCTGCCCATCGGAGCCTTCTAACACTGGGACATTGGCTACAGGCCTCAGGCGCCGTTTCACGTATGCAAAGATCCTCTTGGGAGCGGTTTTTGCGGCGGCTGCGAGCTCCTCTTCGAAGCTTCTGAGTTTTCTTGTTTTCGCGTCGTTGCAGCGATTTCGCTGTACCTTATACGCATTGTAGTCCTCATCAGAGCCAGAAAACACGAACTTGTTCCATAGTCTGCGTCGTCGTCGGGCCAGTTTGTTATACTCTTTATCGAACCAATGTGGTTTGACTGGCCCAACTTTCCGAAATTTGAGGGGTACAAATCGGGCGCACAACGATTTCACTCCCTATTTAATGACAGTCCAACAGGTTTCAATAGATGAATCCTCTGGTAAAGACCAGTCCGTCTGGCTCGCTGCTCGAATGAGGCCATTAAAGTCCGCCTTCCAATAGTTGAAGGTAGGCTCCAGTGGGGGAGAATACGGCAGTGGTAGTTCCATGCTGCCTATGATCATCGAGTGGTCGCTCGCTCCCAGAGGCTCTAAGACTTGAATGTTATGCACACGCTGCTCACAGCTAGTCAAAAGTAGGTCTAAGCATGATGGAGCCGCGCGCAGTAATGCGTGTCGGTTGGTTGATGTGCTGTGTGGTCCCAGTTTCAAATAGCAATTCCGTAAACTTCCTCTCGACTTCACAGTGGCCGGGGAGAAGATCAGCTTCAGGTCACTGTAGAAAACCGTCGTCATGCGCTGCAACTCATCTTCAGTGTGTAGGTGTGTGTGCGCAAACAATGCACAGTCGTCGGCAAACAGCAACATGCGGATAGTGGCCTCAAACATTAGGGTTCCCGTCCCGAAAGAATGAAGTTCAGTAACACACCATCAACATGTTGCTCATAACGGACAACGTATTCACAAGCGCTAAAAGTAGACGAAACCCCAGCACGAAGATAAATATCAAACAGGGCAGGAGCTAAGATAGGCTTGCCTCAGACCAGAAACAACATCCAAGTTACCCGAGGTTTGTCCACTCAACTGCACCCTCGCAAGAACACCAACGTGGAGACATTTAATTAAACTTACTCGGGTAACTAAACTTACTAACTTACTAACTAAACTTACCCAACACCTACCACATTGCCTCGCGGTTCACCGCAACAAATGTATTAATAGAGTCGACAAACAGCGAGTACGATGGATGGTGTCGTTCAAGGAAATTCCGCAGCTAACGAGGCGCGAATACCATATCTTTCGTGATGCGCATAGAACGGAATCCATATTGCTATTCTGCTACATGTGGTTCAACGACCGAGCGACAACTTCACACCATGGTAATTCGTGACACATTATTTGCTTCCTTTGCTCATGTATACTGGTATCACGAGCATTCCTCAAGTCAACCAGCAACACCTCTTCAAAACACTCGCGTTGCATCAATTGGTGCAGCGCGTGAACCAATGCCAGTAAGCAGTGTTTCTGGCGGTATCTCGTCAGCTCCGGTGCATTTCCCGTTTCACAGTTGAACAAGTGCTCTCTGTGTCTCATGCAGCGCCAGTCAGTCCGCAACACACACCTTCATCTCTTGTTGCTGCAGCCCGTGCAACACAACCTAGTCAATCTTTGAACGGTTGTTCAAGATATAATCGAAGTGCTCTAGCCAGATCTGCAGTCCGCATGCAGGCAGCGACTCAAGTAGCATCCACCAGCATCCTTAGCGGTAGCAAGGTGGATGATCCATACACCGTCTTATAGGAGGCACAAATTCCAGGTATTCGCGACGTTCGGCGCAGAACTCGACGTGCTCCGCATTCACCTACTATGCATCCTTAATGCGACGGGTCACTCCAGTCAGTCGCGGTAGAAGTTTAGAAAAGGGATTTGCCCTCACGCACTGAAGAGGATCAGCCTTATGCGCAGCGAATGCTGCAGTCTTCATCAACACCAACGCGACGGTGGTCGCACTATTGTCATCAAAGTTATCGGGTCATTTACATTTGCGAGTTCGATCGTTTCATCGGTAGTAGCTGTCATCGCAAGGAGCGGTCTACACAAGTTGGCAGTCAGGATATAACTCACGGTAAAACATTGGCAGCAGCGGATCGACGATCTATCAGTATCTCGCAACAAGCACATAAATGCGCACACAAACATTCCATCAGAGGCCAGTAAATGAGTCAAACGATGTCTAACGCTCATTCGGTCCACTACAAACTAGCTGGTATAAGAAATGGAAACATTCGCATAAGGACGTTTAGCTTCAACGTGAAAACAACGCAATGTTGATTCGGATGAAATCAAACAGAACCATCGACGATTATAGAACGCGGGTGGCACCTTCAGTTAAACACTCACCCAAATGAACAGAAGCGATATGCCTTTGCAAATTGTGCCTCCTGGGAAACGAGTTACCACATTGGTTACACACATGGGGGCGTTCTTCTGGAATGGTAAACAAAAGGTGAATAATCAAAAAATGGACCACAGAGGGAATAACTGTGTGCAACCTGTATCGTAGTACACAATGATGATGAAGGAATCGTTATAGGGATCTTTGACTGTTAATTTCCAGTTATCTCACAGTGAGGTAGACAAATGAAAAGTATTGTGTTAGTAATCTGTCAGCACGGTATTGCGAAAGAGGTAAAGTGCCAACATCATGTTTTGTCCCCATGATTCAGGGTATAAGAAAGATGGAGGTCTCATGTAACACTTCCAGCATTCCACAGAAAGTCGCATAGAGGGAACGCCACTGTTGATGTGACCAATCACATATAGCCTGCATGAATCGCGTTCAGTTAGCTACTATTTTTGTCTCTAAAATCATTCTGGTGATCTACTCTGAGTACATCACTCACTTCTTCCATCCCCAAAACGCTGCGAACTAGACAGGCTGCAAATCGTTGGCCAAACGCTCAAAAACGTCAGTTTATGTGACACATATATTGTTGCAATGCGTTCGGGTGACCAAACATTCCATTAAACTACTTTGCAGTTTTTCATGTGACAAAAACTGGTTCCGCTGCGATGAACAGCTGATCTATTAGGTTTAGTACGATATTCGACAGAGAGGAGTCGTGATCCTCCAACGTCGGTATCACTTTTTGTAACAGCTTCGGTCTTCCCGAAGAGTCTCGTTTGAATAGTTCTTAAGGGGTCATTACACATATAAAACAGGTTGAAGCATATCAATAGATTTGGCAAGCCAGACCGGAGTTGGCTGACTCCCAAAAAGTTGCAATGTTCTTTAGCCCAACTGTAATCGATGATGAGAGTTGCGTTCACGCGCACACAATGTACAACGGTTGGTCCGTCAGATTGGGTGACGGAGGGTCAACTGAGTCACCGCCTGGGATCGAGGTGCACAGCGCTAACGCCCAACTCACAACGTACATAATGCGAACTGCGTTAGCTTGATTGTAATGACTCCGAAGTCACTGGTAGGTGTGTTCGAATTCCTTCCGAGCAGCGTTCTGGCATGACCTATAAAACGTTGAAAGTGGCTGTGGTCACGAGTTGGGCAAGGTGATCATTAGTAATCTAAACAATCCGTCCGCACAGGTTCTAAGTGCTGTGTTGTACAGTCGCTATGCGGAAAGCCCTAGCTCCTGGTGCCAATCACCGACCTCTGCACAGTTCGTAACTGGCATGGCAGTGAAGGATGAGCCGGGACATATCGTAGACAACTGGCAGTCATGCAGGTCCACCGCCGTCTCTCATGGATTAGTGACACATGCTTCGGGCAACCGGAAGTCACGGGGTCGGAAATCGTCAGGGGTCCGAAGAAGGCGAATCACTGACGAAACCCAGAAGGTCAAAACAGCTGTCTGGTGTTTTTCCAGACGTGTCGAAACTTGCTGACTGAGAGGACTGCGCCGAATTACCTTTGAATCTACACCAAAAGTCCCACTAATCATTAGTAATCAAACTAAATCTGCTGATAAGTTTAATAGTGCGTAGCTACAAAGCGGATGAGCAATCTTCTGCTATCCGTTTCACCAAGTCTTGTATGTCAAAGGAACCCTAAACCATCACAGTTACAAGTGAATTGATACACGATTCCGGGTGCACGGAGAGTCAATCCTTGAAAGCTGGGAAATAGACAGGGCACTTTCGGCAACAACATCCTAGCAGGAAGCTAGGGGCCATTGAGTAGCTCGAAGAAGACGTCTCCCTTAAGTGGGACTGAAAAAGGTGCTTTCTACGCAATGTCATGATATATTCTCGTCCGCCGACGGGGACAGAGTGCCTCCGAACGAAACCGTTGGGTTAACCATAATCCTGTAGTGTCTCGAGGATGCAACTATCACAATTCAAAAAGATACGGTACTACAAAAGTTGATGGCATGATAAAGCAGGCAAAGGACTAATTCCGTTTGTACTGCAAGAACAGTCACAGCACGCCCTGCTCCCCATGTCCTGAAGACCATTGCTAGGTCACTGTGAGAATTTAACAGTAGAAACAAAAGGGTTTTTCATCTCATCCAAAGTCATACGCGAAGCGGATTTATGCTATCAAGCTGATGGCATATATGAAGTAAATTTGCATCAAACCGCGTTAAACGAAAGTGTATTTCTCGTTGACCATTCAATAGCACTGGCCAAATGTCACTGCATCAGCTCTTGGTTACTCTGATTACCGATAGCCCCTCATATCCTAGCATCACCAGTGAAAAAGGAGATATACAAAGCGACTATATGCGCGATGCACTTAATGAACACAAGTGATAAGCGCGGTCTCAATGTTGAAAGTTTCGCAAAGTCGTGATCCAATCAATCGATCAAGCAATGAGCACCGAATTCGCATCTGCAGTTGCCGAAGCGAATAAGATTGCCGATCCAGTCAAAAGCCGGATCACCAGTTCGACAGCTCTGTAGAGCATGAGGAAGGATGTGGTGATTCTGACGCTCTAGGTCACCGGAAAAGTCTAGAGAAGCGACGTGGATCTAGACCTCAATATCCGTTCTAGCGACCTAACTACCGCGTGCGAGACCATGTTTGAACGAAGCACGAAAACCACAGTAGTGATGGCAGTAATCAGGTTTGAAAACACCGGAAGGGAGGTCATTAACAGGTAAAGGCATTAATGAGTAGCCCTATAAAGCATTAAGCATATCATAATGGATTTGTGCAGACTTGGTTGTGTTAGCTTAGCCGAAAGTTGCGCATACCCTGAGTACGGTCCGTATTCACGTACGTATTCGGGCAAGGCGCTTAGTCCTCGAAAACAGAGAAGGATACGCACACGATCGAGGGGACCAGACGAGTGAGACTTAGACGCATACGAAGCAACCGGCTAAAATGATGAACACGATTACGAGACCACGGGAGTCCCAACCACTCACAAGAGACAAGACAAGATAAAGCGGACCTCAGAGAGTTCTTATACGACACACAAAGGCCGAATCACAGTTGTCAAAATGGTTCATTTTATGGGTAAAAGGAATCACCACGTCGGGCGCGTGGTTTACGAAATGACATTGTTCACTTTAGCCCAGTCGTGTCCCGACTCGGAGTGGCTATCTTGCTACGTTGTGGGGAGGAATTGAGTTCTGCGTGGTGCAGCCCACGAAATGGAGTTTGTGGAGCACTTTGGCGGGGTTACTTGACGTTCTCGCAACACAAATAACAATCTAATCCCACATGGTAGAGGGTTTGTTGTTGATACGTCAACCAATAAAATGCGATCAAGATTCGGCCAACATTGTAAATGCTAACAGCAGCGCCTTCGGGTGAACGCAATCAGCTTCGAGGAACAATGTGTGCGCAGATATAATAGCTCCTTCAACACAGTGAAAGAACCGAATGTAGCACGAGTAAATCCTGTTGGTTGGGAGATCGGTGAATATGCAACGGTTGTCAAGTCGGAAGGATGAGGCGCACTGCAGTCACAGAGCGCTGCAACACCCCGTTAGTGCTTTGCGACACTCCGCTTGGCCATCAGGTTGCACTAAACAGATGAATTTGTCACACTTGTACAATTGCTCGTCATCAGAAGTACCCCGGCACGCAGTACCCACACTTCGACGCCGCGCAAACAAGAACAGTCACTGAGCTAGGCAGTTTGACTGCAAACGTTTCCTCACAACCCGAGGTGACATCGTCAGTGCGCGTTTACGTAGCAGAGCTGCGCGGTACGAAGCCGCGTTTGCAGCCAAACTGCCAAGCTCAGCGAAAAATCAGATCATCAACTGAACAACCCGAGCTACCAACATTTACTTCTATATTACCAACAGTCGCGCTTGGGCTGGATACTGCAAGGGCCACCAGGTCCACAACGACGGCTCGCACCCGCAACCTCAGAATTACAAGGCGGGCTGGTGATATTAGGGGGCAAGGGCCGCCGATAATGAGGAAATCAGAGATATAGAAGGTGCTGATAAATTTAACGCAGACCTCTGGCTTGTGATAGCGAGGATAACATTGCGCGACATGTTCACACTCCCCCCAACACTTAGGCAATGTACCCAAAGGCTCATCCCTCTTATAGTACCCAATACACCACTCAACGAAATCTAAACTGTACTAATGCGCCATCGCCGGTCCGATCGGTTAAGGTAGCAAACCAAAGCGGATTAAAATGAACCCGTGCACCACTCCATGATGGGCGCCTAAAAGAATACCATCAGTTAGTGGGACTATAGCTGGACCTATGGTTCGCTCTCAGATGCATAAACTGGCCAGTTGGGCGGAACATTTTGAAGACCGGTTCAATGAGCTTAATACCACACTGCTGTTTGCTTACTCACCTGAACCCAAGTATGAAGTTGGTGTCACACGTCCGACTTCGGAAAACATACAACATAAGCTCGCGGTGTTCAAACGAAACAACGCTAATGGACCCGACAACCTACCTCCTATATTTTTTGAAAGATGGTTGGTTGATGTGCTGTGTGGTCCCAGTTTTAAATAGCAATTCCGTAAACTTCCTCTCGACTTCACAGTGGCCGGGGAGAAGATCAGCTTCAGGTCACTGTAGTCGGGGCAAGTTGAAATCACCTATGAGTAGGAACATCTGACGACTCATGAGGTTGCGGACATGCGGCAACCAGTCCAAACTGCGGCTCAGTGGGCTGCGATATACCACGCCCACGAGTAACTCGCAGCGTCTGAGGTGAATCGAACACCATAACTGCTCACATAGACCATCAGCGCTTTGGCAGGCGCTCACTAGTCTCACACACAAGGAAGACTTTATGTAAAGTAGAACGCCACCGCGATCATTTGATAGTCTATCACAGCGGAAACATGAAAAGCCGGTGATTTCCACTTCTTGGATGGTTACCTCGGAGTTTAACCATGTCCCAGCAAGGCCTAATACGTCTGGTCGCTGACAGCTTACAAAGTCGTACAGCACATCGCGCTTGTTCATCAGACTGCATACGTTAGTAAAGGCTACGTGCAGACCGCGGTAGGAAATGCTGGGCGCGCCTGAAGCATTAGAGACCTGTTGATCCGGATTCGTGGAGGAATCCGGGCAACTACCCGAAAATTTGCAATTCACAGATTGGATACTCCATCCTCCGGGCGTCGCTTTAGTTCAATTATAGCAGACTTGAGCTTTGCTCTGTCGGCCGGGTCTAAGTCAGCGCGCACGTGAATCTTTAGACCCTTCAGCCTATGAAGACGGGACAAGAGTAACTTGGGACTTGCTTCCTCGACAAAAGTTTCCCTCATAGGCCGACTTTTGCCCTCCATTCTTTTCCGTAGACGGGCGATCTGCTGAACTTTGAGCCCGCCCTCATTTACATCGAGTTGTCTAACAATCAATGAATGCAACTCACTTACGACACTCTGCACCAGCACAGTGCACGGTTCTCTGCGTGTGTTCATTTACCAATAATGTGCCTAGTTGGATTAAGCCACGAGGTGAACAGTCCATCAAACAGTAGAATAATAGGAGGCGTGGAAATGGAATCAAGTTACGAGTTGCCACTGGTGAATAATTATAACCCAAACGTATGCCGAATTAACATCACAAACAAGACAGTGTAGCAAGACAAAGAACAATTAAGTGTTTCTACACAAATCGGACACAACAGGTGATAGAACAGCGTACGTCCATTTGGATACAAGTGCCATTATGTCAAGAGGTCGTCTCTAACTACCGATTACCATCAGAAGTAGGGCAAAACCACAATCTGGTAGAACATCTGGCAGTGGCGAAAGGTAACCCAAAAATACTAATTACACACAAAGGGGGACGCATCGTTAACGTAGTCACGAGAAGCAACCCCCAAAATGTGGCTACTCGGTTGAGAGCAGATTTCAATAGAAACGACACTCCATTTCAATCTCCGAACGAACTCGCCTGCTGCGATCGCTTACTCTTCAAACGTAATCGCTTAGGGGAACGAAAATCAAATTGCATGTAAACATGGTCACAAAAACTACCGCTAACGCATAGTACTATGTGAGAAAGAGCACGAACCAGCAGTACATTGAGGAAAATCAGTAATGTAAACATACTTGGAATATCTAGAAACATTGAACACTCGCAAACGAGTACTCACTCAAATGTATGGAGTCAAAGTGTCGCCTCAAATCACTCTCCTGGGAGAAACGTTTGCCGCAATGCTCGCATCCGTGGGGCCGCTTCTCTGCGATAATATAGAAATATTAGCAACATTAACAAAGTGAAGAAGAAGTAACGATAATAAATGCGAAGCGCTTCCAAATCGGCCGACAACTATAGAGAGCATCAATGAGCATTTCAGTCATGCAAGAAAGTCAAAGAGATTAGGCGAAATAGGCGTTGCTCTGATGTAACTGATGGCGCCCTGGTCACCAGCGGTAGCAAACACGGTTGTGCGGTGTGCTCGACAAGGATATAAGATGAAGAGAAAGAATGCACCTAGTTGCAAACTCCACAGGACGTCCGATGGGTCAACAACGCACCAAATGTGGTGCGCGTGTCGAATTAAGAAGAGAGATTTATCGTAGAATAACCCACCATTGCGATTAAACGTAATAGTTGGGTGGAAAGAAAATATTATCGCACATGCACCATTCATTCCCGAGTGCTCAGTGGTAGAACAAGTGGAAGTTTCGCTCAGAGGTGCAATGTCTAACAGAAGACGAAAACCAGATAAAATATAAAATACAGAAGGTATGCCTATACCAAAATATATTAGTATATGTAAACATATACCTATAGCGTATGAATATACAAGTCTCATCGTGCTAAACGGATTCCGTGTTGTAACTACTAGAACAGCCACGCAAGAGCTCGAGAAACCAACTCAAAACCGATATAGTGATGGAGTTATGCACTCGGTTTGGTGATATGATATTTATTATACTGAGTTGCTGCTGGCGCCTCCCTTCTTTCTTTTCCACCTTTTTCTCTTACTCCCATCCCGGCCCCCATTACTAACCTTCCTTCTATAATTCCCAGCTTAATTGACAGCAACCGAAGTGCTACTGGAGTAGTACCGTCTGCAGCCAAAATCCCACAGCACCTATCGGACGCCTATCGGCAAAAGTCCCTTATAAGGCCACGCTGTCCCGTTGCCATGGCGACATTCAACGTCCGCACTCTAAGACAAACAGGTCAGCAGGCTGCACTCGCACGCACCTTGGATACACTGGGTATTGATGTGTGTTGTGTGTCCGAAACTAGGATTAATGACCCTAACGGGGTTTTGAATTGACTGCACCCGGCTTATCCTCTCGTTATTGGTTGCACGCATCCGGAGACGCCGATGCGACACTAACGGGTCAAGCTGGTGTAGGTATCATTCTCAGCTCCAAGGCTGAGTCATCGTTGGTTGATTGGATTCCGGTGAACAGCCGTTTATGTGCAGCCCGTTTGACGACATCAGCTAAGGTGAATTCGCGAAGTAAAACAAAACACTGTTTGTGATTTCTGCTTATGCTCCCACCGACTGCAGTTCTAATGCAGTCAAGGACACTTTCTATCACGAACTGAACACGCTGCTACGCAGTATTACTAGTTCAGATATTATAGTACTTGCAGGGGATATGAACGCACAAATAGGGCGTCTGAGCTCTTCAGAAGCCCAGCTGGGTGGTAAATATGGACCTAACGCCGAACAGACTGACAACGGCGAGCGTCTGCTGCAACTGTGTGCGGAGCACCAGTTGTTTCTTACTAGCACTGCTTTTAGACACAGTGGGCGCCGAAGTGCCACTTGGCGTCCACCTGTAGCTGGCCAGCGATGGACCCGAATTGACCACATAGCCATAAGTTACAGGTGGTGCGGTTCCATTCTTGATTGCCGCTCGTACTGGACTACCTGTGTCGACTCTGATCATGCCTTGGTGCGCTGTCGTTTCTCCATGAACTTTACCGGAAGGTGCACAAAGCGTCTCCCCCGATTGGCAACGGAAAAATTGTCCCAGCCCTCTGTCAGGCAAGCCTATCAAGAAGCACTGCATGGCGAACTCTCGCTGTCTTGTCCCAATGACACTGAACTTCAGTGGGATAGAATCTCGGGCGCTATGCACGACGCCGGAGCATCTGTTTGTGGCACTATCAGTCGTCACCGCACCAGTCACTGGATATCAGAGAGGTCCGTGAACCTGTTGGAAGCTAGAAGACACCTCCCGGCTGGTTCTGAACACAATGTGACCAGACGGGCTATTAGGCGTGAACTAAAGCAGAGTCTACGTGCTGACAAGGAAGCCTGGTGGACCAGTAGGGCTCAAGAAATGGAGGAGGCAGGAGCAGTAGGCAATTACCGGAAACTCTTCCAGCTAATCCGCACCACTGGCCCCAGAAAACCAGGCGTCAGTGAGACAATCAGAGACAACGCGGATGCGCTGATACACAACAAGGAGCGCCGTATGGCTCGTTAAGCGGAACACTTTCAAGATCAGTTCAGCTGGCCCCCTGCTCCCGGACCTCTCCCTACTCAGGTGATGCAGGACGTGCCATGGACGGTTAGCTTAGAGCCTCCGTCGGAGGTCGAGGTCCGAAACGCGATCACAGCCCTTAATCGTTTTCGTGCCGCTGGCCCGGATTCCCTACCACCTGCACTATTTAAGGATGGAGGTGAGGTCCTCTGCAGGGCACTGACCTCCCTATTCGAACGTATCTGGAACGAAGTATGCCAGCTAATTGAAGCGAATCGATTATAGTGGCAATATACAAGAAGGGCAGTCGCACAGACTGTTCGAACCACAGAGGTATTAGCCTAACGCCAGTTGTGACAAAATTACTGGCCTTGGTTATCGTTCGTCGCCTCACTGCAGAACGGGAATCTCGGATTAGAGAAGAGCAGGCCGGTATTCGCCCAGGGCGTGGCTGTATAGACCATATATTTACTTTGCGGCAGGTGCTAGAGCAGCGCCACGCATACCGCAGACCGACAATAGCTGTGTTCCTCGATTTCTAGAGTGCGTTCGACTCAGTCGATCGTTCGATTCTGTTCGAATTACTTGCGCGGAAAGGTGTTCCCACGAAATATGTGAACATCCTTCGTGCTCTATACTCGGACACTACAGGCCGCGTCAGGGTCTATGGTGTCCTATCGGATAGCTTTTCGACTACAAGTGGCGTTCGTCAGGGTTGTCCGATTTCTCCGTTTTTGTTCAATTTCGTCGGGGATTCTATCATGGAGTGTTCCCTTGCGGAATCTCATGATGTAGGCGTTGAAGTGCTGCCTGGTGAAAGATTAGTTGATCTAGATTATGCGGACGATATCGTCTTGCTTTTCGACAATGTTGAGGCGGCACAATCAACCCTGAATAGCCTATCCAGAGTGGTCCCATTATTTGGTATGCAATTCGCACCTTCAAAGTGCAAAGTGTTGGTGCAGGACCACCAGTCACTTGGTGACCCCTTGACGCTTGCTAACGAGGAACTCGAGGTGGTTGATCATTTCACTTATCTTGGCAGCTGCATCAGCAATGATGGGCGCATAGAAACTGACGTGAGCTCAAGCATTGCAAAGGCCAGAGCTGCCTTCTTGAACCTGCGTCATCTTTGGCGGCAGAAGGGAGTTTCCCTCCGTCTGAAAGGCCGTGTATACAAGGCCACAGTGAGGGCCGTTCTGCTCTATGGTAGTGAAACTTGGCCCCTTCGGTCTGAAGATCTGAGGCGCCTTCAAGTCTTTGATCATCGTTGTTTGCGAAGCATTGCTGGTGTCGGATGGCACCATCGTGTCCGCAACGATGATGTGTGTAGGCGAGTACTAAATGGTAATACTTATGCTAGCTCCCTAAAACAACAGATAGATAGTCACTGACAACTAAACTGGGTGCCGTTCGTCCGTCTCGCCTTCCAGGCTGGAGTCCACGTGACTCACCTTGTGCTTGGCTTGAGACTTTACAGGACATGGCTCGCAACCGACACCAGTGGCACGTCTGCTTCCGTCTCCTAATCGGATTGTCTGTTTAAAGTGTGTTTGGTGCTGAGTTATCTGCGGGGTAATGGCTGATTATGATGCGGGGCAGTGAAAGCCGCAAGAAAGCTTTCCCGCCGATGCCGATGTCGGCGCTGTACTGATCGACTACGGAGACCTGTCGTAAGAATGCAGTTGGATCCAAAAATGAAGTCTTATGTCAACTTTTGCGGGGGAAGGTGTTAATGGGACGGAACCAGCCAATGAGAGCGTTTTACGCTGAGGGCTATTGATTTGGCCATAAAATGAATGTACCGTTAGTTGGACGTTAAGCAAATATACTTGCCAGCCGTACGCCGGTCTCCTGCTTTGGGAAGTCGGGCTAATCAGAGTGCACGCTAGCAGCAGGTCATCGGTAGGTCAGCCGAAACTTTAACATATATTTCGTTCGACTTCTTAAATTGCGCCCCACGAGTCAAAAAGACACGCACTGGACAGGAGGTATATTTGCAGAACACTACACGGGCCGACGTGGGTATGAAAACACACAAAGTCCAGTCCCAATCATGGCTGAGGGCTAATTTGAATTTATCGATCTGAAAGAACCACGGGTCGTGTGAGGGGCATGTAACAAGCAGTAGTAACAAATGTTCTGAAACATGGAAAAACTGTGTTTTTCTTTCACCTCCAACAGCTCCCTCTCTTAAAAATGCGGGTTACCTGGGGTTCACGTAACTCTTTCGACGCGGATCCACCTAAGTCCACTTGGATCTGCGACCATGGGGGTACGGGCTTCGGCCAAGACATCAGTGTCGCCCGTACTGGTAGATGAGTCATTGACTCTTTGATCAAATTTAACTTCGTAATCCGGTTGGTTCCGTGCAACTTAACATTTGTAGAGTATACTGGGTAGATTTTTCCATAGTGTAGCAAATCATTGAGTCTGTGTTCACAGGCGATGCTTCCTTTCAGCTGCAGAGGTTCCTCTGAAACCTTTTTAACCGTTAGGATTGTAGGTTTGACTGACGATGTGCCAAGTCTTGCCCGGGTTCCAAGAGAAGTGCTCTTGAGAGCATGCAACGTTTCTGGCACCAGCGATATCGGGACATACTTGCGTTTCACTGTGGGGTATTTCCTCTTCCCTGAAAAGTGTGTACGAAATACTGCAAAAGGCGTCTCTCTCACTGTGCCGAGATACCTGTTTCTTTTGAATTTTGAGCTCGCTTGCAACCTTGGAGTATACGCGCATCTGAATTGGTGCGCCTTTTGACAATGATGATTTTTGTGGGCGCAATTTCTCACAGAACGTCTTCCATCACCGTTCCATACTGCAGTCGGGGGCTTCCAGTTCGGCACGTTTCCATTCACATTTTGGACACCAATGACTGTATGACAGGGCTGGGGTTCTTCTCTGTGTTCTGAAGTTGAAATCGTTTCTGGGTCATGATTCAAACTGGGCAGCTTGTGGTATTCAGATACGATTTCCTGGGCTGTTAACCTCGGTTCCGGTTCCCATTCCACTTGAATGTTGAGCTTTTCTGATAACAGCTGAATTAACTGCCGCTGTGATTTTTCAAACTGGAGTTGTTGCTGCTGAAGGAGGGACTGCAACTGCTCGAATGAAATAGCCATGATAATTCAACACCTCCGTCGCCAGAAATCTGTTGTGTCCCCAGGCGTTCGACTTCTTAAATTGCGCCCCACGAGTCAAAAAGACACGCACTGGACAGGAGGTATATTTGCAGAACACTACACGGGCCGACGTGGGTATGAAAACACACAAAGTCCAGTCCCAATCATGGCTGAGGGCTAATTTGAATTTATCGATCTGAAAGAACCACGGGTCGTGTGAGGGGCATGTAACAAGCAGTAGTAACAAATGTTCTGAAACATGGAAAAACTGTGTTTTTCTTTCACCTCCAACACTGTTTAAAGTGTGTTTGGTGCTGAGTTATCTGCGGGGTAATGGCTGATTATGATGCGGGGCAGTGAAAGCCGCAAGAAAGCTTTCCCGCCGATGCCGACTTATCTTTGCACGATAGCCAGCTGTTTGTGACGGAATGTTGTCTACACAAGGTGCAGGCCCCTTGACCCTGAATGTTTGCTTAGGGCATTAAGGTTTTCAGGTAAGTCACCCTTCTCTCCCTCTTGTTATTCTTTATTTCATAGGTCCTCATGGTTGTATGGCAGCGAAGCATCAGTTCAAATGGCTGATGTACTGCTGTTGATGATGATGATGATGATACGGAGTTGCCAATCACAGATTACTTTCGCTAGTTGACAGCTGTCGTCCGCAGGAAATGCGAAAGCAAGAGAAGCATCACAGGCTCTAAATCGTCAATCCCACGCCACTGCAATTTGACCGTGACCATCGCCAAATGTAAGGTGCAAACCCTCATTTCGCCATGGTCATACCCTAGTCACCTGATCCATCACTCAAATGTCAGCGGCGGCGAGCTTAAATTGGCCACCGGCTGTATCAGCGCTGTACTGCCTTGCTGGAGGTGGTTTGGCCTGAGTTGGAACCGCATTGGGTGACAAAGCTGAGGCCTCGCTGCTCGACTGGCTACCGATTGACGGCCAATGGGGTGCAGTTAGATTTCAATGCTCATGCAGGATCAACAGGTATCGTACAGAGAGGTCCAATTTGATGTGATTTCAGCCTACGCTAAACCGACTGCAGTTGTGCATCAATGAGGAGGAGGACAATGACCAATCTTGGACGCCCTTGTGTTTCTGGGTCTCAGGAAACAACAATAAATCGAAACGCGGCGCATGCTCAATAGATCTTGAATTAACGCGGTAATCATCCGGTCAGTTACAAGCGCAGTAACGTGAGGACACTTTTCAAACGGCCCAAACACACTGTAGCACGCTGCAACAGAGGAACGCAGAGGAATACCACCTAGTTGACATGTTTCAGCGGAATTTGTACCCAAAAAGTTTAGTCTACGCTGCTTGAATTCGAAGAACCAACCACATCCCGCTTCCGCAAGCGCAACGGAAATAAAAGCCACCGTTCTAGCCTCCTACATCTATGGCATTTCTGAGATGGTAACAAGATCATGAAACCGTCGTCATGCGCTGCAACTCATCTTCAGTGTGTAGGTGTGTGTGCGCAAACAATGCACAGTCGTCGGCAAACAGCAACATGCGGATAGTGGTCTCAAACATTAGGGTTCCCGTCCCGAAAGAATGAAGTTCAGTAACACACCATCAACATGTTGCTCATAACGGACAACGTATTCACAAGCGCTAAAAGTAGACGAAACCCCAGCACGAAGATAAATATCAAACAGGGCATGAGTTAAGACAGGCTTGCCTCAGACCAGAAACAACATCAAAGTTACCCGAGGTTTGTCAACTCAACTGCACCCTCGCAAGAACACCAACGTGCAGACATTTAATTAAACTTACTCGGGTAACTAAACTTACTAACTTACTAACTAAACTTACCCAACACCTACCACATTGCCTCGCGGTTCACCGCAACAAATGTATTAATAGAGTCGACAAACAGCGAGTACGATGGATGGTGTCGTTCAAGAAAATTCCGCAGCTAACGAGGCGCGAATACCATATCTTTCGTGATGCGCATAGAACGGAATCCATATTGCTATTCTGCTACATGTGGTTCAACGACCGAGCGACAACTTCACACCATGGTAATTCGTGACACATTATTTGCTTCCTTTGCTCATGTATACTGGTATCACGAGCATTCCTCAAGTCAACCAGCAACACCTCTTCAAAACACTCGCGTTGCATCAATTGGTGCAGCGCGTGAACCAATGCCAGTAAGCAGTGTTTCTGGCGGTATCTCGTCAGCTCCGGTGCATTTCCCGTTTCACAGTTGAACAAGTGCTCTCTGTGTCTCATGCAGCGCCAGTCAGTCCGCAACACACACCTTCATCTCTTGTTGCTGCAGCCCGTGCAACACAACCTAGTCAATCTTTGAACGGTTGTTCAAGATATAATCGAAGTGCTCTAGCCAGATCTGCAGTCCGCATGCAGGCAGCGACTCAAGTAGCATCCGCCAGCGTCCTTAGCGGTAGCAAGGTAGATGATCCATACACTGTCTTATAGGAGTCAAAAATTCCAGGTATTCGCGACGTTCGGCGCAGAATTCGATGTGCTCCGCATTCACCTACTATGCATCCTTAATGCGACGGGTCACTCTAGTCTGTCGCGGTAGAAGTTTAGAAAAGGGATTTGGCTTCACGCACTGAAGAGGATCAGCCTTATGCGCAGCGAATGCTGCAGTCTTCATCAACACCAACGCGACGGTGGTCGCACTATTGTCATCAAAGTTATCGGGTCATTTACATTTGCGAGTTCGATCGTTTCATCGGTAGTAGCTGTCATCGCAAGGAGCGGTCTCCACAAGTTGGCAGTCAGGATATAACCCACGGTAAAACATTGGCAGCAGCGGATCGACGATCTATCAGTATCTCGCAACAAGCACATAAATGCGCACACAAACATTCCATCAGAGGCCAGTAAATGAGTCAAACGATGTCTAACGCTCATTCGGTCCACTACAAACTAGCTGGTATAAGAAATGGAAACATTCGCATAAGGACCTTTAGCTTCAACGTGAAAACAACGCAATGTTGATTCGGATGAAATCAAACAGAACCATCGACGATTATAGAACGCGGGTGGCACCTTCAGTTAAACACTCACCCAAATGTACAGTAGCGATATGCCTTTGCAAATTGTGCCTCCTGGGAAACGAGTTACCACATTGGTTACACACATGGGGGCGTTCTTCTGGAATGGTAAACAAAAGGTGAATAATCAAAAAATGGACCACAGAGGGAATAACTGTGTGCAACCTGTATCGTAGTACACAATGATGATGAAGGAATCATTACAGGGATCTTTGACTGTTAATTTCCAGTTATCTCACAGTGAGGTAGACAAATGAAAAGTAATGTGTTAGTAATCTGTCAGCACGGTATTGCGAAAGAGGTAAAGTGCCAACATCATGTTTTGTCCCCATGATTCCGGGTATAAGGAAGATGGAGGTCTCATGTAACGCTTCCAGCATTCCACAGAAAGTCGCATAGAGGGAACCCCACTGTTGATGTGACCAATCACATACCCTGCATGAATTGCGTTCAGTTAGCTACTATTTTTGTCTCTAAAATCATTCTGGTGATCTACTCTGAGTACATCACTCACTTCTTTCATCCTCACAACCCTGCGAACTAGATAGGCTGCAAATCGTTGGCCAAACGCTCAAAAACGTCAGTTTATGTGACACATACCTACCGCCATGGTTGCAATGCTTTCGGGTGACCAAACATTCCATTAAACTACCTTGCAGTTTTTCATGTGACAAAAACTGGTTCCGCTGCGATGAACGGCCGATTTACTAGGTTTAGCACGATATTCAACTGAGAGGAGTCATGATCCTTTAACGTAGGTACCACTTTTTGTACCAGCCTCGGTCTTCCCGAAGAGTCTCATTTGAATAGTCCTTAAGGGGTCATTACACATAGAAAACTGGTTGAAGCATAGCAATAGATTTGATAAGCTAGACCGGAGTTGGTTGACTCCCAAAAAGTTGCAATGTTCGTTAGCCCAACTGTAATCGATGATGACAGTTGCGTTCACGCGCACACAATGCACAACGGTTGGTCCGTCCGATGGGGTGACGGAGGGTCAACTGAGTCACCGCCTGAGATCGAGGTGCACAGCGCTAACGCCCAACTCACAACGTACATAATCCGAACTGCGTTAGCTTGATTGTAATGACTCCGAAGTCACTGGTAGGTGTGTTCGAATTCCTTCCGAGCAGCGTTCTGGCACGACCTATAAAACGTTGAAAGTGGCTGTGGTCACGAGTTGGGCAAGGTGATCATTAGTAATCTAAACAATCCGTCTGCACAGGTTCTAAGTGCTGTGTTGTACAGTCGCTATGCGGAAAGTCCTAACTCCTGGTGCCAATCACCGACCTCTGCACAGTTCGTAACTGGCATGGCAGTGAAGGATGAGCCGGGACATATCGTAGACAACTGGCAGTCATGCAGGTCCACCGCCGTCTCTCATGGATTAGTGACACATGCTTCGGGCAACCGGAAGTCACGGGGTCGGAAATCGTCAGGGGTCCGAAGAAGGCGAATCACTGACGAAACCCAGAAGGTCAAAACAGCTGTCTGGTGTTTTTCCAGACGTGTCGAAACTTGCTGACTGAGAGGACTGCGCCGAATTACCTTTGAATCTACACCAAAAGTCCCACTAATCATTAGTAATCAAACTAAATTTGCTGATAAGTTTAATAGTGCGTAGCTACAAAGCGGATGAGCAATCTTCTGCTATCCGTTTCACCAAGTCTTGTATGTCAAAGGAACCCTAAACCATCACAGTTACAAGTGAATTGATACACGATTCCGGGTGCACGGAGAGTCAATCCTTGAAAGCTGGGAAATAGACAGGGCACTTTCGGCAACAACATCCTAGCAGGAAGCTAGGGGCCATTGAGTAGCTCGAAGAAGACGTCTCCCTTAAGAGGGACTGAAAAAGGTGCTTTCTACGCAATGTCATGATATATTCTAGTCCGCCGACGGGGACAGAGTGCCTCCGAACGAAACCGTTGGGTTAACCATAATCCTGTAGTGTCTCGAGGATGCAACTATCACAATTCAAAAAGATACGGTACTACAAAGTTGATGGCATGATAAAGCAGGCAAAGGACTAATTCCGTTTGTACTGCAAGAACAGTCACAGCACGCCCTGCTCCCCATGTCCTGAAGACCATTGCTAGGTCACTGTGAGAATTTAACAGTAGAAACAAAAGGGTTTTTCATCTCATCCAAAGTCATACGCGAAGCGGATTTATGCTATCAAGCTGATGGCATATATGAAGTAAATTTGCATCAAACCGCGTTAAACGAAAGTGTATTTCTCGTTGACCATTCAATAGCACTGGCCAAATGTCACTGCATCAGCTCTTTGGTTACTCTGATTACCGATAGCCCCTCATATCCTAGCATCACCAGTGAAAAAGGAGATATACAAAGCGACTATATGCGCGATGCACTTAATGAACACAAGTGATAAGCGCGGTCTCAATGTTGAAAGTTTCGCAAAGTCGTGATCCAATCAATCGATCAAGCAATGAGCACCGAATTCGCATCTGCAGTTGCCGAAGCGAATAAGATTGCCGATCCAGTCAAAAGCCGGATCACCAGTTCGACAGCTCTGTAGAGCATGAGGAAGGATGTGGTGATTCTGACGCTCTAGGTCACCGGAAAAGTCTAGAGAAGCGACGTGGATCTAGACCTCAATATCCGTTCTAGCGACCTAACTACCGCGTGCGAGACCATGTTTGAACGAAGCACGAAAACCACAGTAGTGATGGCAGTAATCAGGTTTGAAAACACCGGAAGGGAGGTCATTAACAGGTAAATGCATTAATGAGTAGCCCTATAAAGCATTAAGCATATCATAATGGATTTGTGCAGACTTGGTTGTGTTAGCTTAGCCGAAAGTTGCGCATACCCTGAGTACGGTCCGTATTCACGTACGTATTCGGGCAAGGCGCTTAGTCCTCGAAAACAGAGAAGGATACGCACACGATCGAGGGGACCAGACGAGTGAGACTTAGACGCATACGAAGCAACCGGCTAAAATGATGAACACGATTACGAGACCACGGGAGTCCCAACCACTCACAAGAGACAAGACAAGATAAAGCGGACCTCAGAGAGTTCTTATACGACACACAAAGGCCGAATCACAGTTGTCAAAATGGTTCATTTTATGGGTAAAAGGAATCACCACGTCGGGCGCGTGGTTTACGAAATGACATTGTTCACTTTAGCCCAGTCGTGTCCCGACTCGGAGTGGCTATCTTGCTACGTTGTGGGGAGGAATTGAGTTCTGCGTGGTGCAGCCCACGAAATGGAGTTTGTGGAGCACTTTGGCGGGGTTACTTGACGTTCTCGCAACACAAATAACAATCTAATCCCACATGGTAGAGGGTTTGTTGTTGATACGTCAACCAATAAAATGCGATCAAGATTCGGCCAACATTGTAAATGTTAACAGCAGCGCCTTCGGGTGAACGCAATCAGCTTCGAGGAACAATGTGTGCGCAGATATAATAGCTCCTTCAACACAGTGAAAGAACCAAATGTAGCACGAGTAAATCCTGTTGGTTGGGAGATCGGTGAATATGCAACGGTTGTCAAGTCGGAAGGGTGAGGCGCACTGCAGTCACAGAGCGCTGCAACACCCCGTTAGTGCTTTGCGACACTCCGCTTGGCTATCAAGTTGCACTAAACAGATGAATTTGTCACACTTGTACAATTGCTCGTCATCAGAAGTACCCCGGCACGCAGTACCCACATTTCGACGCCGCGCAAACAAGAACAGTCGCTGAGCTAGGCAGTTTGACTGCAAACGTTTCCTCACAACCCGAGGTGACATCGTCAGTGCGCGTTTACGTAGCAGAGCTGCGCGGTACGAAGCCGCGTTTGCAGCCAAACTGCCGAGCTCAGCGAAAAATCAGATCATCAACTGAACAACCCGAGCTACCAACATTTGCTTCTATATTACCAACAGTCGCGCTTGGGCTGGATACTGCAAGGGCCACCAGGTCCACAACGACGGCTCGCACCCGCGACCTCAGAATTACAAGGCGGGCTGGTGATATTAGGGGGCAAGGGCCGCCGATAATGAGGAAATCGGAGATATAGAAGGTGCTGGTAAGTTTAACGCAGACCTCTGGCTTGTGATAGCGAGGATAACATTGCGCGACATGTTCACACTCCCCCCAACACTTAGGCAATGTACCCAAAGGCTCATCCCACTTATAGTACCCAATACACCACTCAACGAAATCTAAACTGTACTAATGCGCCATCGCCGGTCCGATCGGTTAAGTTAGCAAACCAAAGCAGATTAAAATGAACCCGTGCACCACTCCATGATGGGCGCCTAAAAGAATACCATCAGTTAGTGGGACAATAGCTGGACCTATGGTTCGCTCTCAGATGCATAAACTAGCCAGTTGGGCGGAACATTTTGAAGACCGGTTCAATGAGTTTAATACCACACTGCTGTTTGCTTACTCACCTGAACCCAAGTATGAAGTTGGTGTCACACGTCCGACTTCGGAAAACATACAACATAAGCTCGCGGTGTTCAAACGAAACAACGCTAATGGACCCGACAACCTCCCTCCTATCTTTTTTGAAAGATGGAGGTGACACTATGTTGACTGCATCTGGAACACCAAAGAAGTGACCTCATACTGGCAACTGTTAACTATGGAGCCCATCTTCAGGAAACGCAAGCGTACTTTATGCGAAAACCATCGAGGCAACAGCCTTCTTCGCATTGAAGTAAACTTCTCACGAGCATCATTCTCCGACGATGAGAGCCGAACAACTGAAAACCAAGCTGCATTCCGTCCTGTTCGAGGTTGTGTCGACTACACAGTTATTCATCGCCAAGTGTTAGAATAGAGACACACTTACATACGATCGACTATGATGGTTTTCCTTGACTTGAGAGCTAACTTCAACTCTGTTGATGGAGTCAGTTTGTGGTACTGCATAACATGTACTGAATATCATGTCAGCTAGATTCCCTTACAGCCGCTTTACCGTGACTAAAGATACAGAGTAAAGACTTACAGGAAATTGTGTCCTGAGTTCCCCATGACAAGTGGGGTGCACCAGGGTTGTCCAAAGTCCCCTTTCCTTCTTACTTCTGATCGAAATGATCATAAATGACTGTGTTTTCAGGCTTTTCCATGAGTGGCATCGCCAGGCTACCGACTGACAAACCTTGAGTATCTGAACGACAGCTGGTGAGGACGTCATCAATGGAAAAGTTGAAGATAAAAGAGCAAGTAGGGCATTCTTGTCGAACTCCACTAATGACAGGAAACGAATGCGAGGGCTTGCCACAAACCCCAAATCTACCAGAGGTCAGACTGTACATAGCACGCAGTACGGAAGTGAACTTAAAGAGGACGCCATACCTCAACAGGCAGTGTCACAATACAGCCCTGTCGACAAAATCGAAGGCAGCATGAATATCCTAAAACAAAACAAGTGTTGGCTTTTGGTACACATGGTGGAGTTCGAGGATCTGGCAGAGTATGAAAGTTTGATGGATCCAGTCGCGAGCAAGGTACAACCCAGCCTGCCAGAAAGTATTCGCTGTGCACGCTTGGGGGGCGAACAATTGCGTTGCACAAATCAATAAGTTGATGTTTTTGTCCGGGATGACCAATCATAGTCGAACTACATGTCGAAACACCCAACCTGCTGCGCATGACGTTCGATACATGGAAGAGCCAATGGCGCTTCTAGAGGTTTCGGAAAGATAACGGCAGAAAGTAGCATATGACCTATTCACACACGATAGAAAGAATAACCTGATCACAGTAGGCTGCTTCAGTGACCAGTGCTCACGCTGTGATGAACACGCTGTGCGGTCATATTTTTTGATATGAAATCCTTGAAAAAGTAGCATCGGACAACGGACCGCAGTTTGTTGGTGAAGAGTTTCAAGCTCTCATCGCCTCACTAGTAATTACCATGTTCAGACGAACGGAAAGGCGGAGGAAGCAGTGAAGGATGCAAACAGAACAGTAACAAAAGCGTAATGCTTTCGGAATGTCCACCGAAATAAGATTAAGCTCTGATCAACGTCTATATAGCCGCGAAACGAGAACTTAGTCATCCTCAAACCGGGAGTACAACCCCAGGCGATGATGCGCAGTCGTCTGGAAAACACGTGCTCAGATAAAATCGGCATTATGATCGCATATCTAGAGTTAGAACCACTCCGTGTTGGCGAAAAGGTATGGATGCAAGTTGCGACTGCAGCCGAAAAACAGCGGAGAAGAGTTGTGGAAAAGTGGACAGGGGTATCGGTGAAACCGGATTCGCGTAAAACAAAAGCCGCCAAGTATTGTGACGACGAGTGAATGACGAACACGTTAGGGAAGCAGATATCAAGGAGAAGGAGAACAGTGGACACGCAGCGGAAGAGCACATGAACTCGAGGAGCACGAAATGGAAAAAGGAAAAGTGTGGTGTGAGCAAGTAACCAGCAAGCATCTAGCAGACATGCCGATGATAAGTGGCTTAGCTCTCATTTGGCTGACAACTGCCGTGTGTTTAACCGGACCGTTGTGCAGCGGTTGACTGATCACATAGCAACTATACAAACATGCCCTCAGATATGTGGTGTTGCCAACGCGAGATTGGAAGAGCTATTAGCAGTCGCACGGAATGTGTTCAAACATGAAAGCCGTCAGACCCGACGCTTTGATAAATTCATCATTTATACTACATTATAAATAGCGTGCATAATTATGACGGTAGGCTACTAATGGCAAGGGAATTTTAACTTGAGGCGTCACAGATTGCACATCTCTCAGAGCACCTAACGGTTGTGCCTTCCATGTTGCAGGTCATGCGAATGAAATAAAAAGATGCCACCGTATGTAGTAATTGGGCATCTTCCAATGGAAGTTGTAAGGCAGGATATGTCGCGGCCGGAGACCAGACATCATCACACTCTAGTTGAAGGTAAGAACAATAATTCAAATATTGTACCGCAATAAAAAATAGGGTATATGAAAAAGCGAGGCGCCAAACATTATGGAATAAAAAGCAGGTAACATAATGAGTTCACTTGTTGGCCGAGCTTCGGAAGTGGGATGCAGTTTCCATCACCAAACAAGGTGACTTCCTCAGTGTCCTGCTGGGTCAAATGTAATCCGTTGACTTGTTCGTCGATTTGTGATCGAGCAGCAAGTGACTTTTGAACTGACCTCCTCGTGATCTTCATCGGTCTGCCCAACACTGATAGACACGGGCGATCTGTGGGATAGTTTTGCCCCGGCTGTTGCGGATGTGTTGTCGATGGCTCGTTTAGCTGCCCACGACGGTTTTTAAGGTGTTTTAGTTCCCGCCGTCTTAACGTTATGTACACTGGATCAATCGCTATGTATATGGTTATCGAATGCTGCGTCGAGTACCAAGCTTCGAGGAACTCTCTTCTTTTTGTGCCTCTGCTTGTGCTAGGACCTCTGCGTTGTTCCAATCGAAGCGATGTCCTTCGTCTGTATGCATTGAAACCAGTGAGGGAGCGTAGTGGTACCTACATACGGACGAAGAAGCACATCGCTTCGAATGGAAATATACAGAGAGCCTAGAACAAGGAGAGACACGAAAAGGAAGAGAGTTCCTCGAAGCTTGGTACTCGACGCAACATTAGATGAACATGCACAGAGAGATTGATCCAGTGATATATATATATATATATATATTATACACAATCTGTGGTACAGATATTGTGCCATCGGAATCATGGCTGAATAGGAAAACAATATGAATAGTAAGAAAAGAGCAACAAGAAATGCTTTTTTTGTCAAGTTTACCACTCACAGTTTTTGAAATTTTTTTTCAGTTTGTTCGTTTTTAGGGGGAGGAGGAAGGGACACCGCAACACACTGATGCACACGTCCGCCATTGACATCGATCTTGAGCCATAACTTCCAAGGTTTTCAACCAGCAAGTATCCTCGTCTCTCGGACCCCAACCAGGTAGTCGACAACAACCGGCCGAGGCCAATTGTTTCGTCAACTTTTTCATGCGGCTTCTCCATGTTGTAGGCTGTCCACCAGACCGTCTCTTCCAGCCCTGTCCAGCAAGTGCAAACAACGCACGACGGGGGTAACGCTGGACAGGCATGCGCAATACGTGTCCCAACCACCGCAGTTGATGCAGTGAGATGAGCTCCTCGAGCGAGTGGCTTCCACGTCCCAAGACACGCTGTCTAACTTCCACATTGCTTACGTGGTGCTGCCACCACACACGGGCAATGGACCGCAGACAGCGGTGCTCGAAGACGGATAGCCTGCGCAAGTCATCTTTACGAATGGGCCAGGTCTCGCATCCGTACAACAGTACAGCACGAACAGTTGCACAATAGACCCGCCCTTTGATGGAGAGACGAATGTCGTGGCGACGCCACAAATGCCTCAGCCTAGAAAAAGCGAGGCGTGCTTTCGAGATGCGCATCGAAATCTCGTCTCCAACAGCCCCGCCAGCAGTGATGCAACTTCCCAAGTAGACAAAGCTCTCCACAACCTCCAGTGTCTCACCAGCAAGCGTGAGTGCAGGCAGAGGCACCTGCCAGTCTTGAAGGAGAACCTTGCATTTGGATGGCGAAAAGCACATACCATACTTTGATGCTTCAATCGTCAAGCGGTTTAATGCAAGTTGGACGACCTGTGGATCGTCACCTAGCAAGACGATATCATCAGCATAATCCAAATCAACAACTCGACTACCTGGGAGGAGCTCAACGCCAGCGTTCAACGAATCGCTCAGAGCGTTCTTCAGGACATCCTCAATGGCAAAGTTGAATAGGAACGGAGAGATAGGGCATCCTTGTCGAACTCCACTGGAGACCACAAAGGTAGGCGAAAGCATGCCATAAGCCCTAACCCTGCCCGAGGTCAGACTGTACAGAGCGCGCAGTATGGAGACGAACTTCTCGGGGACACCGTTCCTCAGAAGGCACTGCCACAGTACTGTACGATCGACAGAATCGAAGGCAGCACGGATATCCAGGAACACAGCAATCGTTGGCATCTGATACACATGGCGGAGCTCAAGGATCTGGCGAAGTGTGAAGATTTGATCGATGCAGCCGCGACCAGGGCGAAACCCAGCTTGTTCTTCTCGCTGCAACGATTCGCGTGTTGGGGATAGCCTGCGAAGTATGATGGACACCAGCAGCTTGCAAACGACGGGGACTAAACTTATTCCTCTGTAGTTGGAGCAGATTGTGCGCAGGCCCTTTTTGAAGATGGGTACGACTATCGATTCACCCCAAGATGATGGAACCTTCTCTTTCGACCAAATTTTCGAGAACAAAACGGTGAGTTCTCGGACCAGCGATGCGCCACCATCTTTAAATAGAGCTGGGTGAAGACCATCAGGGCCGGGAGCTTTATAACGCTTCAGGTGCCGGAGCTCCTGCTCGATTTCCTGGGAAGAGGGAGGGTCTGTTGGGGTAGACCACTCGGCCCCAGCGCGAGCACCAGAGGTAGCAGATGGAGCTGGGGGCCAACAAAACTGCGAGCCAAAATGTTCGGCCCATCGCTCCAACCGTCGTTGAAGATTGGTGATTAAGGTGCCATCCTCTTCGCATATTGTTTCACTTATACCAGATCGAACACCTTCGGTGACTCGAAGGAGATGGAAGAGTTTCCTGGTATTACCACAGAGACTAGCAAGCTCCATCTCCCTAGCACGTTCACACCACCAAGCTTCGCGGTCCATTTGCAGACTCCTGCGCAACTCTCGACCAAGGTATTGGCGTTCTTCAAGGTGTCTCGAATCCGATGGGATCAAGCGGCGTTTGTCCATCAGCGACAAGGAGTCGGCGGAAATCCAATGTTTCGGTGGGTGACGGGTAACTCCACAAGTGTCGATACTGGCGGAAACTAACGCATCTTTGATATGCGCCCACTGCGAATCGAGATCACCGTCAATAGTTGAGCCAAGCAAAGTTGACAGTGAGGCTTGGTACCTGGTTAAAACCGCAGCGTTTTGTAGATTTGCGACGTCCGGTCGGTAGTGGGCGCGCTTAGGTGATCCTCCGAAACGCATGCAAATCTTAGCACGAACCAATGCGTGATCAGAGTCCAGAAAAGTTGACCAGTACGATCGGCAGTCCATTGCGCTTCCGCGCCATCTGTAGCTGATTGCTATGTGGTCAAGCTGGGAGCACTCTTGCGTTTGTGAGGGCGGGCGCCAGGTAGCAGTCTGTCTCCTCGAGTGTCGAAAACTAGTGCTCGAAAGAAACAAGCGATGATCAGAGCAAAGAGCAAGTAGTCTGTCTCCATTGTCTGATCGACTGCCACCGAGACCAAAACTACCCCCAATGTGGTGCTCGCTTGGTAGAAGGCGGCCAACCCGTGCGTTAAAGTCCCCGGCAAGAATGACTATATCCGTCCGTTTGGAGGAACGCAGAAGTTCATGTAGTTGTTGGTAGAAGCTATCTTTAACTGCATCCGGGCTGCAGTCTGTAGGGGCGTAGGCGGAGACGACAAATAAGGCACGCTTAACATCTCGACGCCTGCTTACGTTACATGAACCTCTTAGTCTGACTGCACATAGCCGGCTGTTGACTGGGATCCAGTCAAGCAGAGCTGATTCAGCCCTGGCACTTAATACAACCCCAACACCAGCTTGACCAGTGGCGGCAGATTCTGGATCTCCGGAAAGCCGCAAGTAGTATTTGGCGTCAGAGTTTACCGGAGAGGCCATTCTGATGACGGCGCTAGAGTCTTGCAATCTGGTCTCTGAAAGACAACAGATGTCTACCGATAGCGTTTCAAGAGTACGGGCCAGACATGCTTGTCGTCCGATCTGCATCAAAGTTCGAACATTAAACGCTGCGAGGATGAATGGAGAACCAGGTCGGAGAAGAGCTGGAGCTTCGGTGGAGTGAGAGGCGGTTGCGATCGCAGGACATGGAGAACCGGGAGTTTGGCTGTTACTTCCATCAGCTGCGAGACGTGGGTCGTTTGTGACGGTGACCGTAGAAGACATAAGAGTACATGTAGATGAAGGACGGGAGGTGGGGTGGTCTGTGAGTGGACGTTGAGCGGTTGAGTTAAGACAGAAGGGCGGCATAGCAAGTAGTAGTAGTGAGCGGTGAAGTCCATGATTCGTCAGTGGGCGTGATACTACCCGGTTGCCCAGGCCGAAGTAGAGGGTTGTCTTAGGGGGCCCTACCCCGAGCCTTTGATCAAAGATCTAACCTACAAGGCAGCAGGGCGATGTGAGGGCGTCGCAACCCGTTGGGAGCCGGTGACCAAGTAGATGGTTCATACGCCTTTCGGTCCGTGAAGGACCAGGGGCCCAACTCACCCTTAAAGTACAATGCCTCTCAGGGAGGGGCAAGGGGCAGTGACTTCATTTAGTGGCGAGTCACATCCGCCACGTCGCAGTGTTGTTAAACGGACATATGTGGCTTTTTATAGGGAGAACGCTTGCCAGGCGAAAACCCACCACGTCCTGGAACACTGCCGCCGAACCATTCGCTGGAACGGGAAAAACCCGAACCACCCAGCTGGCACCACGAGGAGGTTGTTCGGCAAGCAGCTAAACGAGCCATCGACAACACATCCAACACAGCCGGGACAAAACCATCACACGGATCGTCCGTGTCTATCAGAGTTGGGCAGACCGGGGAAGGTCACGGGGCACAGATCGAGTAAGTCAGTTCAAAAGTCATTTGCTGCTCAAGCACAAATCGACGAACAAGTCAACGGATTACATTTGACCCAGCAGCGCACTGAGGAAGTCACCCTATTTGGTGATGAAACCTTTGCATCCCAAGCAGAAAGCACGGCGAACAAGTGAACTCAGGAACAATCGACCCAAGCTACCAGTGCATCAGGTAATATACTACTCAGAGATCGTGGTTGGATGGGAAAATAAGCGGGATGGGGAGGGACAAAGAAGCGCCATTGAGGTCGGCTCCATGCCATGTCAACTAATGTATCCATCCAGACTTGTTCAGCTTCCTTCCTGGCAGACGTGAGACAAACCGACGCCAAGTTCGATGTAAGGGATTGCATTCCTTTTGACGACCGGCTTGCCGAACTATCTCCTCGTGGTACCAGCTAGGTGGTTCGGGTGTATCCCGTTCCAGCGAAGTGTTCGGCGACAATGTTCCACCTCGGTGGGGTATTGTATTCCAGCAATTGTGCTGATTTCGTGGGAAGTATTAGGCGCTTGTTTGGTGATCTACCAAACAAAGACGCATGAAATGAACATCCAGTCAGCGTCTCACAATGGGCGCGATTCCCTGAATTTGCCCTGCTGCCTCGTCGGTAGGTTATTTAGCCAAAGGCTCGGGATGCAGTCCCCTAAGTCAACTCCCTACTTCGGCTTGGGCAACCAAGTAGAATCACGCAATCTCACAAAACCATGGACTGTACTACAACGTGCTCATCAGCTAGCGTTTCTGCTTCTCACATTCACGCGAATTCATCACACGCTAATTGTTGGTTTGCTAACAATCTTTACTTGCCGTTACCCGATTCACGTGTTCAACAATCTGCCGCGATTCCGGTTGCGCCGCGAACCACGGAGTTCAACCTATGGCTCTCCTTCGTCCCCGATCCTCGGTCCGTCTGGTGTGCTTCAACGTTCGGACACTCATACAGATTGGGCAGCAAGCCGGTCTAGCGCGCAACCTAGAGTCCCTTGATACTGATGTCCGCTGCCTTTCAGAAACCCGGTTGCAAGATCCAAACACTGTGCTTAGATTGGCATCTGCGTCTTTCTGGAAATCCAGAAGCAACCTCAGCGGGTTTGGCTGGTGTAGGCATAGCATCAAGTGGCAAGGCCGAGGCGGCACTACTGGACTGGTTCCCTATTAACAGCCGACTATGTGCAGTTCGGTTTCCGGGTTAATGTAGAAGCAACAAGAACCGTGAAGAGAGACACAAGTTGTTTGGGATCTCGGTGTACGCTCTAACTGACTGCAGTGGCGGCTCGTTCAAGGAAGAATTCTACCGGGAACTACATCAGCTCTTGATTAATGCTAAAAAGTCGGATGTAGTTGTCTTTGCTGTGGATTTCAATGCAGGGGTTGGCCGGCTGTTAAAATACGAACGCCACTTTGGTGGTCAGCATGCGCTCGAGGAGAAGTACTCTGATAACGGAGAGAGGCTTCTCACATTGTGCGAAGACAACCATCGTTTTCTCTCGAGTACTAACATCAAGCGTACGAAAAAGCGTTCCGCAACGTGGCGCCCCCTTCGCCAAAACAACCGTGGTCCAAAACTGATCACACTGCGATTAGTTTCAAATGGCGCAGCAGCGTAATGGACTTCACGTACTTTTGGTCCACCTTCATTGACTCAGATGATGCACTCGTCTGCGCGAAAATCTGTGTGTTTTGAGGGTCCCGAAATAAGAAGCACCACAAGATTGATGTAAACAGATTAACTGATTCCTCTGTCCAGGCGAGCTATCAGTATGCACTGGCATATGTACTCAGTTGCAATCCACCGCAAGACGTGGAGCAACACTGGACTTGTATACGGAAGGCGATGACCATTCCCGGACAGTCAAGCTGCGGTCTAGCTCGACGCTCCCTAAAGGCTGGGATCTCTGGAACTGTTCATACGCCGCAAAGATATCCCGGAGGAATCAGAGTGCAACGAGCGTCGCCATTCTGCCAACCGGCTGCTCAAGCAAAACCTACGCAGGGATCGCGAGGCATGGTGGTCTGAGCGTGCTTTGGAAATGGAGACCGCTGTCCTCTCTGGCAACACTCGTAAGCTTTTCCAACTCATTCTGTCCACTGGCCTCAGGAAGCCTTGTGTCAGTGAGGTCATTTGCGAGGTGGATGAGTCTCCGAGCACCAATCGACAGAGGAGTATGGACCGCTGGGCAGAGCACTTTCCCTTGCAGTTCAACTGGCCTCCACCATTCATCAGTACATGCAGCACACCTTGTTGTCCACCCTGGCTCGTCCAACTGAATCCACCCAGCGAAACGGAAGCCTGCAACGAGATTCGACGCTTGAAGAGGTTCGAGACTACCGGCTCAGATGGACTTGCTCCGGAGCTTTTCAAGTACCGCGGTGTGGCAATCATTAACCAGCTGACCGCGCTGTTCGCAAAAATCTGGCATGAATAGAAAGTGCCTTCCTCTTGGGGAGAATCAGTCATTATCCCGATTTTCAAGAAAGGCGCTCGCACTTCATGTGCAAATCATCGCGGGATTAGTCCTATTTCGGTTGCCTCCAAGCTATTGGCATCCATTCTGCTCCGCAGACTATCCTCAGTACGTGAATCATACTACCGTGAAGAACAAGCTGGTTTCCGTCTCGACCGAGGATACGTGGATCAAATCTTCATGCTGCGCTAGCTCCTCGAACATCGCCACATTTATCGCAGGACCACTATCGTTGCATTCCTAGGCATATGTGCCGCTTTTGACTTTGTTGATCGACCTGCTTTATGGCGTTACTTGCTAAAGAACGGGCTGCCAGAGAAATATACCGCAATCTTACGAGCACTTAATCTTCATACATCCGGCAGTGAGGGCCTATGGCAAGTCTTCCTCGCAATTCGCTGTCAATACCGGTGTGCGACGGCAGCCCTATGCGCCCTTCCTCTCAACTTCTTAATCGAAGATGTTCTGTCGAATGCTCTAGAAGGTTTCTAACATTTTGGCCTAGAGCTTCTACCGGGTGAGCGCGCGAATGACTTTCATTATGCTGATGATATCGTCTTACTTGGTGACGGTACTAAGGGTATGCAGCTCATTCTGAATCGTTTGGCGGTTAAAGCATCTAAGTATGGCATGAGCTTCGCCCCATCCAAGTGTAAAGTACTGCTCAAGGATTGGCTTTCACCTGCGCCCGTGCTCACTCCGAAAGTGCACAACTTGAACAGGTATATAGTTTCGTCTACCTTGGGATCTGTGTTTCTGCTGACGGCACTATCAACAAAGAAGGTTCACTTCGCATCTCTAAAGCTCGATCAGCACTCGCCAAGCTGAGGCACCTGCGGCGTCGTCGCGACATCTCATTCTCGCTAAAGAGCAACGTTTACAGCGCATCTGTTCGCACAGTGTTGTTATCTGGAAGCGAGTCCTTGCCGATTCGCGTGGAAGACATGCGTCGTCTTTCTGCCTTCGATAACCGTTGATTAAGGAGGATTGCTCGTGTTTGGTGGCAACATCGAATTAATAGTAATGACGTTTGACGTCGCATCTTGGGGAATGCGGGTATTACCTTCAACAAACTGGTTTTGCTGCGCCAGTTGAGATGGCTCGGTCACGTCATCCGCATGGCACCTAAGCGTCTACCGCGTCGCGCTCGATTCGCTCAAGGACCTTGCTGGAGGCGACCGCGTGGTGGCCAGCCTTCCACTTGGCGACAGCACATGAAATCGCTGACGTCGTGTCTAGCCGCTGTTGGATCCGTACGTCTTCCAGAATGGGGACCCAAAGATGAGGAGTACCAATGGCTTAGCACTCTTGAAGACATGGCCCGCAAGCGGAATCAGGAGAAGAAAAGTGTACAGAATTGTAATTAGTCACGTTTAATACTGCAAACATTAAAAAAGAATAAAAAAGAATAATCGATGGGTGAAAAACAAACTAGAAATGTTTTGTTCGATTTTTTATTAAACTGTTCCTTTTTTCCTGCGACATAGTAGCTGAAGTGTGTTGCTCATCTGTAAATACTATGCCACGATGATTATGACGCGAGAACTTCCTCTTTACTGCTCAGCTCCATGGTTTTTTGTTGGATCTGTGTATAGTTGGTAGACCGCTGAGATGGGTTGGCGGTATCCGGTTTCGGATTTGACTGTCACTGTGGCTAGCCGCAGGACGCCTGCGCCTACAAAGGGACCATGGGTGGCTTGCGCTGCCCCATTCACAGTTCCATCTACGCACCCCATATGCAGTGTAAACCCGAAGGAATCAGACCGGGAGAAATGTGAATGGGAGCCAGGTTTCATCAGCGGAGCGGGCTCACACTCTTTCAAAGACAAACACAAACACGTTATATATGGGAATCAGGCGCACACAAGACGGTGACTGAACCGTAGTCCGCTCCACACTGAGTGCATGGAACCACTTTTCGAGCCCAACACGGCCACAAGGATCGTGCACTCCGTCCCCTCCCGTAACGAGCAACTGTCTCCTAGAGCCCGTATGGAGGAGATAGTGGGTAAAAGACAGGTACACACCTTGTCAACATGCACATCAAGCGCAGCCACACCGGAGATATCAAGCAATAGCCAATCCCTTGAAATGACAAGATGAAAGAAAAGAAATCGGAAAATGCGTACAGATACGGAGACAACTTTTCACTTAATGGGCGTATAAAAAGATTGATTACGAACGAATCCGCAATAAGTTCAAGAGGTCAGAAAACAAATGTTAAGGAAATGCCACAAACGCGAAATTTTTATCGAAATTAACTACAATTAGCTTCAGCAAGGTGTTCAAGTTTGTAGAAGATAGTACAGGTAGACAATAATATGAGAAAAATATCATTAGGACAAAGTTGAAAACCCACCACCTGAAATAAAGGGACTTAGCATGAAGCACGCGGTTAGTAAATCGAATGCAGCGTACCTACAAACGTTGCGCCGGTTCTATCTACGTTCTCTGCAGTACCCGTCGTCGCTTCGGTGGCTCAATAGGCTTGCCTGACTCAGGCACTCGCGACTGCATGTACTACAGCACCATGCACTCGATGTCGATGGAGTACAACCCATCGGTGCTTACCGCTTCTTCTCTGCATGTATGAGGTTTTTCTCCCGCACTTTGGCGACCACCTTCGTGATCAGATCGCGCCATGCACGCCGATCAATCGCCTTCGATTCCAATGACCTGCAATCAATAATAGAACGTGAGAGGCTCACTTTGATTATGCCCTGGTAACGTAACTTTGGTTTCCCCACATGCTGCTTCCCAATACTCAGCTGACCATATAATAGCTGCTTTGGTGTCCGCGGCGAATCCAGACGGCTCACATGACCAAACCACTTCAGGTGTCTCAGCAAAAGTATGCAATCCACTGCATACATTCCAGTTCTGCGCAGCACTTCCGTGTCCGCAACTCTGTCGCCCCATCCGATGCGAATCCGTCGCGAACACTGTTGATGGAACCACTCGAGATATCGCACATTCCGCCGGAACATATATACATTCCTTTTGGCTAAGTTATCGATGAGCCACCCATACAGGCCAAGCAAACAATGCACCACGCGGAAGTCGGGGTACTCCTATGCGCAACATAAGGCCCATCCATCAAAACCAAGTTCGGAATATAATAGTGCCGAGTGGTTCATTCCCTCTTCCTACACCAAATACATGACGCCAAACAAGCCCATTGCTCACGCAGTGTACCCATCAGACATGAAATGCAACGAAGACAACTATGGTCGAACGCAACAAGACTCTAGATCTGTCAGTCCAAGACGCTACCTTTCTCAACCGTACAGGGGGGTTAAAGGGATGACTTCATCGTAAACAGCTCTCCAGTGCATCAGGTAGCGCCGAAGAGGGTAGGCGGAAATTGGCGAAAACACCTCGAGCTATTGCTACACGGTTCGTGATATCATCTATTTCAAGAACGCCAACAAAGCTGGTTAGAAATGACTTCTACTTGATCTGATCACCATCAAGGGTCAGCGAAGAGGTGAAAACCTGCCGATTTTTGAGAAGGACGATGTATTGCAAGCGTAGAAAACAAAGCTCAAAACGAATAACAGCCAGTATTGCCTGGCACATTCAGTAACTATCACAGATAAGGACCGTGCCGCAGAGTACACCAAATCAATAAACTGCACATCTGGAAGCAGCTGCACATCTCGTAGATCGTGCAGAACGAACGCCGTTTCCACGACTTCATCAATGGCCAAGTCAATAGGGAAATGCGAGAGCGGGCAACCTTGTCAAACCACGCTGGAGATAAGAAAGAGCGGTGACAGTTTGCTACAGGCAAGCATGTAGCTTGTATTATGCGCGCACAGCACTCTAATAGACAGTTAATGAGAGGTTTGGAAACATTCGGTTGGTAGAGTAGTTTGGTAACGTTTCGTCTTGGACAAAACGGCTTCGTCAGATCAGGTGAATCAGGGCAGGATTTAGAGCGAACAGAGGCGACAACCGCGTTACCCGAGACTTGAGTCATGACGTCATTATAGTACCAGTTCGTGATGTCACCTCAGGTGGTTCAATCACGATGGGAATAGTCCAGGTGTTCCTTTGTGCGTCATGACATTGACGGATAAGCCCATATTGTTGACAATGGGAGTCGGTTTGCACTTTCCAGTCTGATCCACGCACCGATGCTCGTCAGGCTGACCGGCTTAAGACCGCTCGCCACGCATCAGGGAATTCTACCCTCTCCATTCTATTCACGTAGTCGTCAGATTTGGCAATTTCCACCGCCTCAGCAATCAACCGCTGAGGTGTTGGTCGTATACCGCTCCTAATGACCTCTACGTTTTCGAGGTCTATCTGGTGACCCGTGTCTAATGCATGCACAGCTACGGCCGAGTCTCTTACTATTTCCTGGTATTCAAACTCGGTTCGTGCTAGTCTTGAAATGCGCCTCCTGTGCTCCGAAATTCGTGCGTGTAATTCTCTCACTGTTTGGCCTATGTACACATGTGCACACAGTTACTCGTCCTATCCTTGGTAAAGGGGTCCTTCAGGTGTACCAGCGCCGGACGTAACGTTCGACCTCGCCGAAAGATCATCCTTATATTTTCCTTGTTTAGTACCCTCCGAATTGCCTCCGAAATGCCTTTTACGAAATTCCGACAGTCCCTATCCACTCGGCTGTAGGTCTTGACTGCCGGTGTAGCACTTTATGCAATTGGCGTTTGACTAGCCGCCGTGGGTAACCACTTTCTAATAGTTTGATCGTTGCCACTTTCCACGTAGCCTTTCTGTTCTCATCCATCATGCACAAGGTTTGTACCCTGTAGAACAGTGCTGAGGCTATCCCAGCATAAACCTGTATCGGATGACCCGAAGTGTAGTGGAGTGCGCCGTCAGTATCCGTTGGCTTGCGATATATTGTCGTCTTTAAATTTCCCCCATTCCTGTGAATCAGGCAGTCAAGAAATGGTATTGTACCACTACAGGATTCCAACTCAATACTAAACTGTATTCTCTCATCAATGGAGTTTAAGTGTTCAAGCAACTCGTCCTTCTTATCCCGTTTAACAAGTACAAAGGTGTCGTCTCCATAACGCCACCAAACTTTTGGTGAGTTAATGTTGTTTGTTAACGCCCTGTTCTTGAAGTCTTTCATATATAGGTTCGCCAGTACAGGGGATATTGGCGATCCCATGGCGAGACCATGTTCCTGACTAAAGTTTCGACTGAAAAACGAAGTAAGACATGTCATACCCTCGATTATCTGGTTAACTGTTACTTTCATCCGATCGTTCAGAGTGATGTCATCATTTGGAAAACGTCTCGCTATTCCTAGCGCCTCTTCTTTGTGTACATTTGCGAAAAGTGATGTGACATCGAAGCTGACCATCAACTCATCTGACTCAATTTTGAGACTTGCTATCTTTTGAGCGAAATCATAAGTTTTTCACGAATATACTCCTTACCCTTGTTAGAGGCTGCAATAGCCTTGCCAAATATCTCGCAAGTTCATGGGTCGGGGAGCCTATACCATCGACTATGGGCCGTACGGGAAATTCGGGTTTGTGAACTTTTGGCAAGCCATAGACCCCCGGAGGTAAAGTCGATTTTGGGTATAGACTGTATCACTTGCCTGCCCTTAAATCGTGCTTCACGGTTTTTGAATAGTTACCACCCTCCGTTTTACTCTTGTTCATTACTGACGCCACGGGCTTATAAACAACTACTCTATATGGACCCCGTCTCCAAATGTTGTCCAATTTGTTCCAAGTATTCTGACCTATTCATTACAACCAGGGTTTTTCCCTTGTCAGCTGTTGTAAGTACAATGCTGCGATCTTCCTTTAAAGAATTTAATGCGATACGTGCAGTTTGCGGATGATTTGGCTCAGCCGGTTGCTGAAACTTAATGATGTTTACTGACTGTGCCCGAATATTCTCTGCTTTCGTAGCGGGCAACTTTATCATCGCGCTCTCAATGCTTGGGATAATCTATTCCACATATATCTTAGATTTATTGATGGTAAATGTCAAACCTTTCTCCAACAATCTACATTCCGTTTCATTCAAAACTTAATCTGACCTATTAACTACATTACATTAGGTACTAATAGACCCGGAACTGTCAGTAGTACCGGTAGCATTAGGATGCACAAACATTAAACGCTCGAACTTACGAACTTGTCTTTTCTTTGCATCCTGCCCTCGTTTCCATTTGACGTCTGAAGCCTTATTGAAAATTCGGTTGTAGTCGAGAGATGTTAGGACGGTCTGTAGATCCAGGCTCAGCCGACTAGCGTCGATGCGGATCTCACTTAAACGTTTAGTCACTAGGTAAATCCGCTGTTTCAGAAAGGCCTTGGAAGCATTAGATGCAATCCTTGCAGAGGTGTACGTACTGTCCGGAGGTTTCACTGTGAGACATTTGGGGATCAGGTTAGTCTTAAGACATCGCATGTTGAAAACGCGATGATTCTCTCAGTTCGCTACAAGGCCCGCCAATAGAACCAATTCACTTGACAGTTTTCGAACACGGGTCCGTAATTGGTTTCAAATTCTTGGAAGATACTTGGAACCGATCGAGTAGTCATGAGTTCAGATAGGTTTGGAAACAATCCGTTGGTATAGTAGTTTGGCAACGTTTCGCACTCGACACAAGGACTTCGTCGAGGGCGGAACGTTACCAAACTACTACACCAACGGATTGTTTCCAAACCTATCTGAACTCATGACTACTCGATCGGTTCCAAGTATCTTCCAAGAATTTGAAACCAATTACGGACCCGTGTTCGAAAACTGTCAAGTGAATTGGTTCTATTGGCGGGCCTTGAAGCGAACTGAGAGAATCATCCCGTTTTCAACATGAGATGTCGTAAGACTAACCTGATCCCCAAATGTCTCACAGTGAAACCTCCGGACAGTACGTACACCTCTGCAAGGATTGCATCTAATGCTTCCAAGGCCTTTCTGAAACAGCGGATTTACCTAGTGACTAAACGTTTAAGTGAGATCCGCATCGACGCTAGTCGGCTGAGCCTGGATCTACAGACCGTCCTAACATCTCTCGACTACAACCGAATTTTCAATAAGGCTTCAGACGTCAAATGGAAACGAGGGCAGGATGCAAAGAAAAGACAAGTTCGTAAGTTCGAGCGTTTAATGTTTGTGCATCCTAATGCTACCGGTACTACTGACAGTTCCGGGTCTATTAGTACCTAATGTAATGTAGTTAATAGGTCAGATTAAGTTTTGAATGAAACGGAATGTAGATTGTTGGAGAAAGGTTTGACATTTACCATCAATAAATCTAAGATATATGTGGAATAGATTATCCCAAGCATTGAGAGCGCGATGATAAAGTTGCCCGCTACGAAAGCAGAGAATATTCGGGCACAGTCAGTAAACATCATTAAGTTTCAGCAACCGGCTGAGCCAAATCATCCGCAAACTGCACGTATCGCATTAAATTCTTTAAAGGAAGATCGCAGCATTGTACTTACAACAGCTGACAAGGGAAAAACCCTGGTTGTAATGAATAGGTCAGAATACTTGGAACAAATTGGACAACATTTGGAGACGGGGTCCATATAGAGTAGTTGTTTATAAGCCCGTGGCGTCAGTAATGAACAAGAGTAAAACGGAGGGTGGTAACTATTCAAAAACCGTGAAGCACGATTTAAGGGCAGGCAAGTGATACAGTCTATACCCAAAATCGACTTTACCTCCGGGGGTCTATGGCTTGCCAAAAGTTCACAAACCCGAATTTCCCGTACGGCCCATAGTCGATGGTATAGGCTCCCCGACCCATGAACTTGCGAGATATTTGGCAAGGCTATTGCAGCCTCTAACAAGGGTAAGGAGTATATTCGTGAAAAACTTATGATTTCGCTCAAAAGATAGCAAATCTCAAAATTGAGTCAGATGAGTTGATGGTCAGCTTCGATGTCACATCACTTTTCGCAAATGTACACAAAGAAGAGGCGCTAGGAATAGCGAGACGTTTTCCAAATGATGACATCACTCTGAACGATCGGATGAAAGTAACAGTTAACCAGATAATCGAGGGTATGACATGTCTTACTTCGTTTTTCAGTCGAAACTTTAGTCAGGAACATGGTCTCGCCATGGGATCGCCAATATCCCCTGTACTGGCGAACCTATATATGAAAGACTTCAAGAACAGGGCGTTAACAAACAACATTAACTCACCAAAAGTTTGGTGGCGTTATGGAGACGACACCTTTGTACTTGTTAAACGGGATAAGAAGGACGAGTTGCTTGAACACTTAAACTCCATTGATGAGAGAATACAGTTTAGTATTGAGTTGGAATCCTGTAGTGGTACAATACCATTTCTTGACTGCCTGATTCACAGGAATGGGGGAAATTTAAAGACGACAATATATCGCAAGCCAACGGATACTGACGGCGCACTCCACTACACTTCGGGTCATCCGATACAGGTTTATGCTGGGATAGCCTCAGCACTGTTCTACAGGGCACAAACCTTGTGCATGATGGATGAGAACAGAAAGGCTACGTGGAAAGTGGCAACGATCAAACTATTAGAAAGTGGTTACCCACGGCGGCTAGTCAAACGCCAATTGCATAAAGTGCTACACCGGCAGTCAAGACCTACAGCCGAGTGGATAGGGACTGTCGGAATTTCGTAAAAGGCATTTCGGAGGCAATTCGGAGGGTACTAAACAAGGAAAATATAAGGATGATCTTTCGGCGAGGTCGAACGTTACGTCCGGCGCTGGTACACCTGAAGGACCCCTTTACCAAGGATAGGACGAGTAACTGTGTGCACATGTGTACATAGGCCAAACAGTGAGAGAATTACACGCACGAATTTCGGAGCACAGGAGGCGCATTTCAAGACTACCACGAACCGAGTTTGAATACCAGGAAATAGTAAGAGACTCGGCCGTAGCTGTGCATGCATTAGACACGGGTCACCAGATAGACCTCGAAAACGTAGAGGTCATTAGGAGCGGTATACGACCAACAACTCAGCGGTTGATTGCTGAGGCGGTGGAAATTGCCAAATCTGACGACTACGTGAATAGAATGGAAAGGGTAGAATTCCCTGATGCGTGGCGAGCGGTCTTAAGCCGGTCAGCCTGACGAGCATCGGTGCGTGGATCAGACTGGAAAGTGCAAACCGACTCCCATTGTCAACAATATGGGCTTATCCGTCAATGTCATGACGCACAAAGGAACACCTGGACTATTCCCATCGTGATTGAACCACCTGAGGTGACATCACGAACTGGTACTATAATGACGTCATGACAAGTCTCGGGTAAGGTGGTTATCGCCTCTGTTCGCTCTAAAATCTCACCCCAATTGCACCCTGATTCACCTGATCTGACGAAGCCGTTTTGTCCAAGACGAAACATTACCAAACTATTATACCAACCGAATGTTTCCAAAGCTCTCTGAACTCATGACTACTCGATCGGTTGCAAGTATCTTCCAACACTCTGACAGTGCTTAGGCAGGACATCGATCTACCGAATTGAACATCTCTTTGATGTCGGTGGAAACCTCTAAGCAGAACAACCAATAGAGATGGTGGTGATCTAACAATTAATGCGGAGCAAAGTTGTGGTCGATGCAGTCTCGATTTTGAAGAAACCTGGCTTGCGCTGTATGAATCTGACTTACACGGGTGCCATTCAATCAGTGAGCTTCTTTTTCCATCCCGCTCCGCTTAGCCTCGCTCTCCAAACTTGATCTTAATCATTAGGCATAATATGGCAATAGCAGGCTGTTACCACTCCGGAGCAATGTGCATCCGTTATTGGTGGCTCAGCTAAGGTGTCTCTGTTGCATGTATTTCTCTTTTCTTTTGCATTGCGGCACTACAGCTGAGATGTTTTCCATCTGCAGCTAACGTGCAAAATGATGACGACGTAGAGAACAGAGACAAGCAATTTTGAGGCAATTGAGAGCAAACCGAATCCTCCATGACTGACGCATTCGAAACGTGAAGCATCACTGAAAACTGGAGTAACGTAGCGGCTCCAGTTCACTAGGACAGTCTCCCGTGCCCAGAACCTCACCAGTAAATTTCGTAATGCATCTACAGGAACATCGGGATTATCTGATTCCGAGGTTTGCGTCAACCTCATCATTAATATCATGAACAACAGCAGCATTACATAAGCCATTTAAACTGATGCTTCGCTGCCATATAACCACAATGAGCTACGAAACGAAAAATAATAAAAGAGATGAGGGACTTATTGGAAAACTGTAATGCCCTAAGCAGGGTAAAGGGCCCTACACTTTGTCAAAAACATGACGTCACAAACAGCTTGGCTATCGTGCAAAGATAAGTCAGCATCAGCGAGACAGCTTTCCTGCGCCGCGTCATAATCATCCATTACCCAGCAGATAGCTCAGCACCAAACTCACGGCAGCACGCATGCCCTCGGTGACGACTGCGAGCATGTCCTGTAAAGTCTCGAGTAAGACACAAGGCGAGTCACGTGCACTCCAGCCTGAAAAACGAGACGGACTGACGGCACCAAGTTTGATCGTCAGTGGTTTTATTTTCAGCTGCCAAGTCAACCTCTGTCCACAACGAGCGTTGTGCTACCCTACACCTGGCATACAATACATGGCCCTCCTCTGTAAGCGGTGACCGGGCATAGGTAGTAGTTGCCTAAGCCAACGCAACCTATTGAGTGCTAACTGTAGTTTTAATGAGCTAGCTTGGGTATCAGTGCCTAGTACTTGCCTACGCACGTCAACGTTATGGATACGCTGGTGACACCCGACACCAGCAATGCTCTGCAGACAGCAATGGTCAAAGAATTGAAGGCGCTTCAGATCACCAGAATAAAGGGGCTAAGTCTCACTCCCATACAATAGGACGGCCCTCACTGGGGTCTTGTAACCACGGCATTTCAGAAGGAAACTCGTTTCTGTCGCCAAAAATGTCACATGTTCAAAAAGGCAGTGCTGGCTTTTGCAATACAATTTTAACAGCAAGATCTCACGTTCCACTTCTGCACCTGAGGCAAGGGGTCCAAAAATACGGCCCAGGGAGAAAAGCGTCCACTGCCTGATAAACATGATGCTAACTGCTTACTAAATTGGCTTGCAAAGTGGTTAGATGAGAATCACGTCCGCTCGAAAAAATATTACCTTTCAAAGTGTTCAGCCCAACGCTCCAAAAGTTTTGACAAGGTGTGGATTGGCTGCCAAATTTCGTCGCATACAGTCTCGCTAATATCAGGTCTCCTGATGCCCGTTTATCTTATCAGACAGAATAACTTCCGATGGTTACCAAGGACAGCTGATCACCATCTCCAATGCAAGGAGACCACCACGCTTCGCAGTCGATCTTCAAGCTAGCACGCAGCTGCGCCCTGAGAATTTAGCAAGTCCCTTGTTTGCTATTAGCCGGAATGGGTCGGTAAGCACCCAAAAGTTCTAGAGAGTGTATAGAGAACAAATGCCACGGTTAGTGATTTGATTTGTCCCATAAAGACATGCCTGCTGCTAAGAACGTCTGGTGAATATGCGACGAGTGATAGACAACTGTGTTCATTGAGCATCTACTCCGGTCAGATGACAACGAACTTTGATACGAAATCGAAAAAACTGGCTTCGTCAGTTGCAAAGTATCTACACGATCATAGCGCTGTTGTAGACGCCCGTCGAAACTTATGCGCACGGGTATACGTATAAGAACATGATCGGAATTCACGCTCGTGCTCCAAATTGAATGGCAGTTTGAGACACAGCCACTCCAACTGTAACTGATCGCGAAGTGATTTGCGTCCATGGATTGTCCGGTTAGTGAGAGCCATGCCACCCTTCTGCGGGTGCGGTGTTGAAAGTTAATGTTCGTGAGAAATAGGCGAGCATCTTCACACAGGTGCAGCAACCGCTCACCGTTGTCATTACGGAAGCTCAAGCTGCGTTGGCTGCCCAAATGCAATTTTCGACTTGGTCACAAGCAAACACCACAGAGTGCACAATCTTTCTGAGGCGAAAGAGCTCAGTCAATTAGTGATAGAAATCACCTTCAACCGAGTCAGTGCTACAGTATTTGGGGGCAAGTCGCAATGACAACACACTGTCCCGCACGACATTGAAGTTTTGAACGAGCCAGTTAATATGAAGGATGTTAACTGGGATCCAATCGATCAGAGCAGCATCAGCCTGTGGACTCAGAGCAATGACCACACCTGTTTGACCAGTATCTGAAGCTGCATTATCTCCAGACAAAAGCAATGAGAATGTGCAACCAGTGTCGTATGTGAGGATCGTAGTGTAAGCACAGAGCCCAAATACCATGGGCAAACTTCCGATTAACAGCGGATATCGATTGACAGGGTCTCCAGTGTTGGGGCAGGTGCCGTCTGTTTGTCAGTCTGCAACTCGAGAGACCAACACTGTCCGCTTGGCTGAACATGGGCTTATCGACTGGAGCTGAAATTGTGATCTGAAAATAGAAGACAAACGCCTACTGAAGCAAGATGGAAGGACAAGAATTGGGTAGCAAAGAGAGGGCTAAAAGCGAAATTAAAGCGAGAAGATAAAAATGAAAAAACGCAAGAGGGTGAATAAGAAGAAGGGGAGACAGAGCAGTAGCATCCTCATCCATATCCACCCTGCTCGATGCAACAGATAGGGCGCTGTTAGTTATCCCCAGCAACGAGAAGTATGGCATCATGAAATCGTTTGAAAAGAAATTCACTATTTCATGAGCAGGACAATGTCAAGTAGCCCAGGCCTAGATAGAACAGTTGGGGTTCTCAACCAAAGCCTTTGGTTCAAAAACCTGACCGCAAGACAGTGTGGTTTTAGCACTGTGCTAAAGACACTCAGTTTGAAGGAATAACGAGCCACCCTCACTTCAAAAACAAAACTGGGAAGACAGGAAACTGAATTTGTCTGGCGTCTAACCCTTGACCAATCTGATTTGAGTGGTTTAGAAAGTGCAAAAAGCAGTTCCAGGTTAGCACAAAGGCTTGTCGGGGCACGTAAACCATCGAATCACGTAAAAGTCCAATCTCGTCATCCTGATTGCTAGATCCTTATGCAAATGACGTTTATACGTCCAGACAATTCTCGTTGTTGAGGTGGGCAGATTATTTGGTCACGCTGTCAGGTGCCCCGGACAATCTGCGGCCACGACTGATCCCAGTGGAGTTCGGCTCACAAGCCATACCCGACTTGGAGAAGCTCGAACAGCGTTTGGACAATCCCCATCCCTTGCACACATTTTTCCTAAACCCCGGTTGTGTTTGACTTATTCCCGTTCTACTAATTCCCCTTTACCGCCGCCTTTGTTGCCCTCCTTTCGATACTCGCAGGTTTGGTGGGTCGGTGCAGTAACATCTGCTACTGTCCGCTTCATCGATCCATGCAATATTGTGGCACTCACAAATTTAGTCCGCTAAGTGCCACAACAATACTGATAGTTTTAGTAAATCACAGACTCACGAGCATGCCTGATTGGTAACAACCGTTGATAAAGCAGAAACTTGCACCGTAAAATTCTACTTCTCTGGATGCAGCTTTTTTCCGTTCTATTGCCTACATCCGCAAGTAGAGGCAACTTACAAACAGTATGACAATTGGTAGTGTGAAACTATGTACAGTTAGGTATTTGTGCCCATTGTTGATTAATACCTTGCTGAGAAATGGAACGTGGCATCACTGTCCCAACCGCCCATCTGCAACATACATCCGAAGGGCTCACAGAAGCGTCTTGTTCAGTTTTCAACAACCGACCAGAAGTACACTGAGCTTTTGAATCTAATTGGGCATTCTCCTGAGGATCCAGAAAAGCACTGACTGTTTCACCGTTTGGATATGCTGCTGACGAATATGCGTCTGTTGGTTCTGGCTTCGGTCTCAGAATACAGAGACTCAAAGGCTGCTTTATCCGAGAGCTCTGCAGCGTCATTCTGGCAAACAAAAATCAGATTACAATGAGTAATCCAAGCACTCAAAAGCAACTCAAGTTGTTCTCTGACGCAAGTTACCACAAGCTCATGCACAACTCAAGAACGAAAAGTAGCAGTCAAAAAAGTGGAAATGCAATACGTCTTTTAAAGTATAACGGAGAATAGTCCTTTCAGGCTGGCAAGGTTAACCAAAAACCATTATCATGAGAGATTAGAACATGTGATCTAAAAGCTTTTGCCTTGGTATAGGTGAAATAAAATAGACACCTGCAGCAAAGAAGCACGTTGCGTATAAGCAACCAACTGTAAGTTCAAGTGGGACTGGAACGATAGGATGAATCCCGTAAGTGTTCCTCCTTGAGCGGGTCGTCGATCCAGGAGTTGATGGGGTGCTCCGACTTCTTGACGGGTCTAAAAAAACATCAAAAAAACACCCTGGTCCACCAATTTAATGCCCACGTTCTTTACATTAGCTGTCCCAGCTGTCAGTTACGTGAAGTGAGAGAGGAAGAAAAAGCGAAGGTAAGTGAGTAGGAGAAGTCAGTTAAAAGAAGAGAATACCAATGGCGAGGAAAAGTAGAGAAAACAGAATCGAAGTATGAAGATTGGAATTAGTCAGGAAAAAGGAAAGGTTTCGTGTTGCCACCCAAGAGCGTCTAGTTGACGCTCAAACTCCTTAACCGTAGCTTTCTTGACAACGTTTTCTGGAAGCAGATTCCAGCGCTCAATGACTCGACGTGATAACCATGTCTCCGCTCTAACTCGATCGGACCGCGGTTTGTCCAGCTTCATACAATGCCCGCGAAGACCAGATAATCTAGCAGGACTAAATAGCATGGACAAATCAGGGCCAATCTTCCCAGTCAAAATACGGTAGGTTAGGATTAGGTCCCCTCTAATCCTTCGATAGTGCATTGACTGCATCCCCAAACTAAGTAGGCGTTCGGGTTACGTTTGCCCTTGTAGTCCCTTGACCTAGTACCGACACGCAACACCCTTTCTAGTGCCATTTTGTCACGGATAAGGCATGGCGGACAGGCCTAGAGGCAATATTCTAGGTGGGGTCGCACAAACGCTGAGAAAAGCTTCACAAGCACATCAGCGGTTAGGGTCCCGAAAGAACGACGGATAAACCACAACATCCGGAACCCTTTACTAGCCGCCTTCTTCCAGTTGTCGCCAGTGTAGTGTGGAACAGTGGAAGACACCTAGATCAACCTGATGAGTCATGTGAAGAAGTTCACTCCCATCGAGCACATAACTTGTGGAGGAAGCAGACGCTCCGATACGCAGAACTGAACACTATGCCCGGTTTATGGGCAGCAATCACAAGACAGACCATTCACAGAGTCTATCCAGAGCCCGTTGAAGAGCCACAAGACCTCCAGGGATATCAACAATATTCCGGAGCTTTAGATCATCAGCAAATAAGAGCGATGGTACCTCAAGCTCCTCCGGCAAGTCAATCACCTAGACAGAAAAAAAACAGCGGACCTAGGACAGAGCCTTGCGGAACGCCGCTAAGTACAGCTTGTCGAAACGAAAGACTGCTTTCCACAGGAATGCACTGTTCCCGTCCATCTAGAAAAGCTGACACCCAATGGAGAGCACGACCAGCTATTCCATACGACCTCAACTTCAGTGAGAGTCGCGAATAAGGGACAGTGTCAAAGGCCTTGGCGAAGTCAATGAACACCACATCCACCGTATGTCCACTGTCTACGGCTTCAGGCCAGCACTCACGAGCTACCAGCAAGCTCGTCTGACACGAAAATCCTTTGCGAAAACCACGTGGCTCGAAGCAAAACAGGTTAAACCTATTTAAATGGTTCTCCACTGTATCTCACACTAGTTGTTCAAGTAACTTAACGACCACGCTACTCAAGCTGACAGGCCTGTAATTAGCCGGTAGGTCTTTGTCACCGCATTTTAAAATCGGACAGACAACAGCCTCCTTCCATTCGGTAGGCAAGATACAGCTGTTGAGTGACTTCTGAAACACACAAGTCAGAGATCCACTGAGTTCCACTGCCAATTCATGCAACAATTTTGGATGAACGGAATCTGGCCCGGAAACCTTAGTTGGATTCACCTCTGTTAGCAACCGGAGAACTTGGGACTCAGTTACAGGAATTCCATCCAGACAACAGTCCTCAGAGACGCTTGAAGCTAACTCTTTGCATGGCGTATTTGTCTCGCGGACAAAGACGCTTGAGTACTGCTTACCAAGCATGCATGCCTTGTCATATTCGCTATAGGCATGGGTCCCATCTCCTCGAAGCAATGGTGGTATGGGCGAGTTTGCACCACAGCGTCGTTTAACGTAAGCGAAGAATTTCTTGGGATTTTTCGAGGCATTATTAGCTAAGCCTTTTTCATACTGAAGCCGGGCCAACCTAAGATGTAGCTTGCACTCATTTCGAACCAGCCGATACTTGTCAAACGTGATGTTCGACGGAGCTATTCGGTATGCTCGCCACCATCTAGACCGCTTCTTTAGCAGGCCCTTCCCCGCAGAATCTATCCACGGAGGCTGCGCTCTCGATTCCCTTCTGTTTACCAGTGGGATGTGAGGTGCAGAAATGTCGACCAGGTGAGCCTTAAGTTTTTCCCAGGCTATGTGAACAGTATCGATCAATTGAACCAATCGACAGATATGAAATGGTTTATTTGTTCAAACCATCAAATTTTTTCTCATTCCAGTTCTTCAGAATATCTGTAGCTTAGAGGCTACAAATAACCCACGATTATTTCAGAAAACTTGGTAAACGACCGGTTAATGTATTTATGATGATACACAACGTTTCGCATTTGACACAAATGCTTTGGCCTGATGAAGCATCTGTGTCAAATGCGAAACATTGTGTATCATCATAAATACATTAACCGGTCGTTTACCAAGTTTTCTGAAATGATGACTTCCCGATCGGTTCCAAATATGTTCCAAAATATTAACCCACAGTTAATTCGCGCCCACTCAACGAGTACCGCAATAAACGATGATAGCAAAAACAACAGGACATTTGTACTCAGCCCTGATACATCGCTGTCATGTAATCAGCATACTTAAAATAGATAAGCATGAAAACGAGGAAAATACAGAGGAGTGAATGAGAGCTCAAATAACCTTCGTAAAGATTTAAGATAAAGGTACAGATTCAGATGGACTGGAACGATAGGAAAATCCCTTGAGTGTTCCTTCCTGAGCAAATCGTTGAGCCAGGAAGTGATAAGGTGCTAGTTCTTGATAGAGCTAAAACGAAACATCCGAAACACACCCTGATCAACCAATTACTGCCCACGTTCCCTGCACTAGCAGTCCCCGCTGTGTAGGTTACGTGAAGTAAGAAAGTAGAAAGTGGAAGATAAAGGGGAATGAGTCATTAAAATGAAGGATAACATCAGAGTGAAGAGAATGACAGCATAAGAACTAAAAGTTTGAAGATTGATATAGTCAGGAGAAGGGAAAGGTTCGTGTTGCCACCCAATAACGTCTAACTGACGCTCGAAACCCCTAACCGTAGGTTCACTGACTAAACTTTCTGGAAGTGAGTTCCAGCGCTCGCTAACTCTACGCGATAACCAAGTTTCCGCCCTGATCCGGTCAGAAAGCGGCTTGTGTAGCTTCATAGGATGACCGCGAAAACAAGGCAACCTAAGCACTCGCTCCCATACAACTAGACTGAGCGAACAGATGTTCTGTAAACGCGGCCCTTTAGCGAGAATGAGACGTCGCGACGACGCCACAAGTGCCTCAGATTGACAAATGCTGATCGAGCTTTAGCCATGCGAAGAGAAAGTACTTTGCTGATGGTGCCGTCAGCAGAAGCACAGCTCCTAAGGTAAACGAAACTATCTACCTGTTCAAGTTGTGCACTGTCGAGAGGGAGCACGAAAGCAGGTGAAAACCATTCCTTGAGCAGTACTTTACACTTCGATGAGGCGAAGCTCATACCAATCTGAGATGCTTCGACCGCTAAACGATCCAAAATGAGTTGCATACCCTGAGGATCGTCACGGAGTAAGGCCATATCATCATCATAATGTAAATCGGTCGCACGCTCACCCGGTAGAAGATCTAGTCCAAAATGTTGGAAACCTTCTATAGTATTCGACAGAACGTCTTCGATTGCGAAGTTGCAGGGGAATGGGGACATAGGGCAGCCCTGTCGCACACCTCTATTGACAGCGAATTGCGGGGAAAGGTTGCCATAGACCCTCACTCTGCCGGATGTATGAAGGTAAAGTGCTCGTAAGATGGCACCCCGTTCTTTAGCAAGCAACGCCATAAAGTAGGTCGAGCAACGGAGTCGAAAGCGGCACGTATGTTTAGGAATGCAACAATAGTGGGCCTGTGATAACTGTGGCGATGTTCGAGGAGCTGGCGGAGCGTGAAGATTTAATCCACGCATCCGCGGCCGGAACGGAAACCAGCTTGTTCTTCACGTACTAGAGATAGTCTACGAAGCAGAATGGATACCAATAGCTTGGAGGCAACCGAAATAAGACATCTCGCGATGATTTACACATGAAGTGCAAGCGCCTTTCTTGAAAATCCGGACAATAACTGATTCGCCCCAAGAGGAAGGCACTTTCTCTTCATGCCAGGTTTTTGTGAACAGCGCGGTCAGCTGGTTAATGATCACCACACTGCCGTACTTGAACAGCTCCGGAGGAAGTCCGTTTGAGCCGGCAGTCTTGAACCGCTTCAAGCGTCGGATCTCGAGGCAGACTTCCGCTTCGCTGGGTGGATTCAGAGGGACGAGCCAGGGTGGACAACAACGTGTACTGCATGTACTGACGGATGGTGGAGGCCAGTTGAACTGCGAGTGAAAGTGCTCGGCCCAACGGTCCATACGCCTCTGTTGGTTGGTGATCGGAGACTCATCCACCTCACAAATGACCTCACTGACACCAGGTTTCCTGAGGCCAGTGGACCGAATGAGTTGGAAAAGCCTGCGAGTGTTGCCAGAGAGGGCAGCGGTCTCCATCTCTAAAGCACGCTCAGACCACCATGTCTCGCGATCCTTGCGTAGGCTTTGCTTGAGCATCCGGTTGGCAGAACGGCGCCGCTCGTTGCAATCTGATTCCGCCGGGATATCTTTGCGGCGTTCGAACAGCTCCAGAGAACGAGCAGAGATCCAAGCCTTTGGGGGCGTCGAGTTAGGCCGGACATGGTCATCGCTTTCGGTATACAAGTTCAGTGTTGCTCTACGTCTTGCGGTGGATTGCAACTGAGTGCATATACGAGTGAAGACTTATAGCTCGCCTGGACAGAGGAATCATTTAATCTGTTTACATCAATCCTGCGGTGCTTCGTGTTTTGGGACCCCCAAAATACATACAGGTTTTCGCGCAGACCAGTGCATGATCTGAGTCAATGAAGGTGGACCAAAAGGACGTGCAGTCCAGTACGCTGCTGCGCCCTCTGAAGCTAATTGCAATATGATCAATTTGAGACCACGGTTGTGTTGGCGAAGGGGGACTCCACTTTGCGGAACGCTTCTTCGTACGCCTGAAGTTAGTGCTCGAGAGAAACAGATGGTTGTCTTCGCACAATATGAGAAGCCTTTCTCCGTTATCAGAGCGGTTCTCATCGAGCGAGTGATGACCACGAAGGTGGCGTTCGTATGGTAACAGGCGGCCAACTCGTGCATTAAAATCCCTATCATGGACAACGACATCCGACTTTTTCTCATTAGTCAACAGCTGATCCCGGTAGAATTCGTCCTTGACCGAGTCGCCACTGCAGTCAGTTGAAACGTACACGGAGATTACAAACAAGTTGCGTCTCTCTTCGCGGTGCTTGTAGATTCTACATAAACCCCGAAGCCGAACTGCACATAGTCGGCTGTTAATCGGGAACCAGTCCAGTAGTGCCGCTTCGGCCTTGCCACTTAGTGCTCTAGCTACACCAGCCAAACCCGCTGAGGCTGCTTCTGGATTTCCAGAAAGACGCAGGTGATATCTGGCTTCGTGGTCAGTGGGGGATGTCAATGTCAGCATTGTGTTGGGATCTTGCATTCGGGTTTCTGAAATGCAGCAATGTCTAGGGACTCTAGGGTGTGCACTAGACCGGATTGCTGTCGAAGCTGCGTGAGTGTCCGAACGTTGAAGCACGTCAGACGGAACGAGAATCGGGGACGAAGCAGAGCCATAAGTTGAACTCCTTGGTCCGCGGCGCAACCGGAATCGCAGTCAGATTGTTGGGCACATGAATCGGGTAACGGAAAGTGAGGATTGTTAGCAAACAAACGATTTTCGTGTGCTGAAGTCGCGTGAATGTGAGAAGCAAAAACATTAGCTGTTAAGCACGTTGCAATACAATCCATGGTTTTGTGGGAGGGCGTGATACTACCCGGTTGCCCAAGCCTAAGTAGGGAGTTGACTTAGGGGACTCCCCCCGTGCCTTTGGTTAAATAACCTACCCGCAAGGCAGCGGGACGAATTTAGGGAATCGCGCCCCTTGGGAGGCGTTGACTGAATGTTCAGTTCATGCGTCTTTGTTTGATAGATCATCGAAGGTTCGGTTTACTCACGCGCATTGTGCGGCCTCTTAGGAAGTTGAAAATCCAGGCATGAACGTTTTCTGTGATACCAATTCTATGACGTTTGAACGGCAACTGTTCGTGCGGAACTTTGTCAGTAGCTTTACTAAAGTCAATGAAAATCGCCTCGACGGGTTTTTGAACATTTGTAGTTTCTGTCCATTTTCATTGCGGATGAGTAAGTTGGAGATGCAAGAGCGTGCTCTCTGAAAACCGTGTTGAGTGTAAGAGATAAAAGTTAGGTTCTCACAGTGCAGCTAGAGGGATCGTTTTACTGTTTGTTCCATTGTCTTCCCTACGATTGATGTCAGACATATTGGGTCGAAAAATTCAATTTTCCGATCCTTCACGTTGTGGCTTGGGATGATAGTGGCTCCTTATCCCCTGAAACGGGTTCCATTTTACCCATTGTCATAATTCCGCTGCCTTGCTTTCAGATTTTTGAACCTAATGCTTTGGTTTTGAACCCTATTCGTTTTCCTGTCTAGGCCTGTGCAACCTGCAGTATCTTACTCATACAGTGCAATGAACTTCAACAGGTTTCTTAATGATTTACCCACCGCAAAAGATAATCGACAGCGACCAACAAGCAGCACGTAGTCGAACATTTTAAATCTTGTCGGTCGATATCTGTTGCTTATGAGGAACGTGCCTGCAAGACGAACTCGTTGCTCATTCTTCAATGGCCTCCATGTGATACTAACGGCAATTCGTCATATCGTCCGTCCTGCAATGATACAGCTCCGAATGCGTCTCACCAATGTGGTTGTTGCCCTGAGTCTACGGGCTGAAGCTGTTCTGATTTACTGGATCCCAGTCAGTAGCCGGATGTTTGCTGTCAACTTGATTGGGTCGTTCATAGCTCCGCAGTTGCACGGGGCGAATTGGTGCCTGTTTATCACTGCTGCCTACGCCCACAAACTATCCCTGATTCATCGAAGGGCAACTTTTATCACTAAGTGAACGAGCTTCATCGTCACAGAGGAAGCACGGATACTGTGGTGTTGACTGGGGATATGCGCGCTCAAATTGGAAAACTGTCCACTGATGGTCTGCATATGGGCGGTCTACATGGTATGCGCTCAGATAGCGATAACAGCGGGCAGTTGTTTCACCTGTGTGAAGATGCTCCTCTATTTTTCGCGAGCACTAACTTCCCGCATCGCACCCACAGAAGGGTGACATAGCACCCATCTTCCTCAGACCAGCGATGGATGCAAATTGATCGCATCGCGACCAGTTGCTACTGGAGAGGCTACGACTCAAAGTGCTGGTATGTCTGAAGCACAAACGTGAACTTCGGGCATGCACATGTTTGTGCAGATCTTCGGGTGCACTTCACTGGTCGCCCGCCGCGTTTAGACGATTGCTAAATGACGAAGCCAGATGTTCCGAATGTGTATCCAAGTGCGATTTGACCTAGACTGCGTACGCGCTCACTGAACACATTTAGAACTCACTGCTCGGAAATTCACCAGACTACTAAATGTAGGTATCTTCATGTGGCGCACCCGAGTTCTAGCCTTGGCATTTGGTATCTGCACATTCTTTAGAACATCTCTATAATCACTACCGCTTAGACTCTCAGAGATCTCAGAGCGAATCTTTGTGATAGTTTGGGAGCGACCGAAAATCCTGATAATTTCATTGTGCATCGGACAGGGAAACAGCCGCTGTCCGTAGTAACCATCGGGAGTTATTTCGCCTGCCACATGAACCGGGCATCAAGGTACCTGTTAGCCTGATTATATTCGACAAGATTCAACAAGGTATCTGCAGCCTGTCAAGGCGATTGCAGCCGGCCAGTGATCGCTTTTCTCCCTAGGCCGTCACAGAAATCGAACATGGGATCGGGCTGTCGGAATTGATTAAGGCCGCGGGACCAGATGACTTTCTGCATTTATTTTCACATTCGGTGATGATTTACACGATCTGTTAGTGAAACCATGGGATCAGCAAATCATCCTTTTACTGGGTTAGCTCTGATATAATCAGGTCTCCGTCGCTTCTAAGTTACTTGTCTCTGTCTTCACAGCCTAACTGGATAGTTATGAAACGTATCCCTTCAAATCCACAGGTTTAAAAATACTTGTTGCACTCGACCACTTTAATTCATATCTGATGGGAACATCGTGTGCGTAATATGCGCGTTCGTCATCTTGTTTTTGGCTCCGGAAGAGCGTGTGAACCACTTGGCATCATTATATCACGCACCAGGCTCCGATGGCTGAGCCATGTATTATGCGTGCCAAAACCGACGTAGGTGGCTTTCTTTCTTTTAGTGACCATGGTATAAATGGAAAAAAGAGAGGAGTTTATCCAATTACTTGATCAAGAGCAATGAAGGCCCTCACATCGAAGTTGGCCTCGGTTGAAGTCTCCCGACTGTCGGGTCGGGGTCCTTAAGACGAATGAGCAGGATTGGTTGGGGACTCTTGTGGACGTGAGCAAAGGCTTACCTCAGTGGCTTTTATGCTCTGTTTCTTTTTCTTTACCTTTCCAACCGTGACCTCCATGTAGACGCATAATGCAATTTTTGTTTCGTTTCCGTTGCTTTTTCTTTTTTTCGTCTTTGCACTACCTTCTAATTGAGTATTGCGGCACAATGGTTGAAATGTTTCTTACCACTAAATAAAATGTAGAATGATGAAGATGCTGCGGATTAATATCGTCAAATCCCACTGGTAGTACGCTGTTATCTGAAGTAACTAGACTACTAGCGGACTTTCTACGACACGACCTCTTAGCCCTCCTTGGATTATAACAATATGCGTTGCAGCAGTTATCTTTACTATAGTCCTAGAGCTACCAGCAATCATAAAACGAGTAAAGCAATCACTATATTGGACACGAAGTGGTTTTGATCAGTCACATAAGGCATAATATCATTTAGATTTTTCACTATGGCTTATTTCGCACCATGGTTTCCAACCAGGGGTGTTCATCCCTGGTTCTTCCGCCGGGAAGATGAGTGGGACCGACAATTTTGCCACGATGTGGTTAGCTGACTACCGTGCTATTTATTCCATCACTGTTCTATGTGAGGGAATAAAGCGTAGGAAGTGACCAATCCACGTCTGTTGGCGCAGCGGTACTATCCTGTCGAGACGAAGGCCCATTTTACCTAAGGAGCAACATCTAACATGGTCGTTGCAAATGTTGTATTTCAACCAAGGTATCTGCGGCTTTAGGATACCGATGTCGAGTTGCGTTGACCATGAGTAAAACTGCCTTGTTGGTACCGCCGTTTCATGAGATAGCTCTCTTTGTGACCTCATCATGTTAGCCGAGTGTAGATGTCCTGATCCATGGTCATCCTTCCTCTGTTGATTCATGATTGTATGACGGCGATGTTGCGGTGTAGAGTAATGTACTATTGTAGTTTATGATAATGCTCTTTATCATGATATTCGTCGGTTGGACGGTTATTTGCAACCTCTAAGCTCTGGGTAAGTTCATGGAAAAAGTGTTTGATCATATCGGATCCAATATTCCTTAGTTCTGCACGATATTACATTTCCGAATGGTGTTGGTCGGTTTTCCATCACATATGCTTTGCTTGCTTCTTTGCCACCGCTGTGAACATGGTGGTTTGTTCCACTTTTACCGAAGCAACAACTTTTCAACCACGTGTTCCAGTACTATCTCGAACACATTAGTAGAAGAGCAATTTTTTGGTTGACCTTATCAGTTTGGACATGGTATTCATATTTTTGATTAAAGGCGCCTGGAACTACCTCATTAATGTGTGCTTCGCTGATCGCTACGCTCTGTTTTTCAGTTATATACGAACATGTGGTCACTTAACTCAGCGAATTGTTTGAGCCTCATCTTCATACTTGGATTGTTCATGTGTTCTGGATTTTCGTTTATTAGGATGATGCTGAGCAGAGCCCACAAATGAGGCAACCCTTGAGCCTCTGTATTCTGAGACCGAAACCCGAGCATGCAGGAGCATATCCGCCAACTGTGTCTCCTAACGGGAAAACGGTTGGTGCCTTTCCGGATGCTCAAGCGAATGATCCACTGGATTCCAAGGCACAGTGTACTTCCGATGCGTCAATCAAAACTGAGGAAAACGTTCCTGTGAGCTCTTTGAACGAATGTCGCTTATCCGTGATTAATGAAACCCTGGCATCTCCGGTTTCTGACCAAGGTATTAGTCAGTGTTGTGCAGATGCACACCTAAATATTCAAATATGTTCACATTAAACTAGTATGGTTACGTATTGATGAAGGCGGTAAAACTGAGAGAAGCTGCCATCGTAGCATGGGCATTTCACAGTGCGACTTTCAGTCATATCCTTGAGTATGTGCTCTTAAGGTGTATTAGGACTATAGCCCCTATTAATGCCGTGATACTTGGTAGACTAAATTCCTGGGTCACGCAGTAGGGTATGGGCCGATGTAGTGACCGAAAATAGTGCCTTGACGCATTCAGCATACAAGTCTGGCATGATGGCAAGCAACTTTGAAGACAATGTGTGAGGATCAGGAACAAGCTAATCGTCGAAATTGTACGTAAAGTATGGCATTTATCTTTACGATCACCAATGTTTTCTCTGAGAAGGCCATTTGAGGCCCTGTAATAAAATACGGTGTATATGCTGTGTTCCATAGGGAACTGTTATGCCTGGAGATTGTGCGGGACGCGCAATAACAAGGAGCTCTCTTTGGTTGGACTCCATGCGGGTTGTTTGCCTCATGCCCGGTTACATATGAGTAGTTATAGTCGTGAATGATACCGTTGAAGCGTTTGTGAATCGTTTAGAAACGAACTAGACTCTCCACCGTTCGTGATCTCCTCAGTTTTATTCTGCTTTGGCTCGATGGCTGCAGCAGGACACTAGGACAAAGTATGCTAACCAAATCAGCTCTATAAACCATGTTTAAGCTCCCTTCGTACCACCTTAATTGGATGAAGGGTTAAAAAGTTCACATGTGGTCCTAGAGTCCGATAAGACTTTAACTCCAAGTCATCATCATCATTATACACGTCAGCTAGAGGTAGGAAACACCTCAGCTACTGTGCCGCAATACATAAATAAAAAGGAAAATAAATACAAAGGTTGCATGCCAGCTGAGCTACCAGCAGCGGATAGGCATCGTTCAGGTAAGTTACCAGCCGGCTACTAGGCAAAAAATTATTATGTTTTACGCTAGGAAATGAGATCGTCGGTGGAGGTGGAGGCTAAAAGGGATGGGGAGGAACAAAGACACTCGCAGCAAGAACGCCACTGAGGTCGGCTCCTTGCCATGTCAGCAAGTGTATCCAGCCAAACGTGTTCACCTTCTTTTGGACCCCAACCAGGGAGCCGTGACGCTCCAACCGGGGCCAGTACAGAAGTGAGGGCCTTCATTCATTTTGACCAAGTCATCGCTTGGCCACCCCTCCTCTTCTTCCATCCACATCCCCGGTGAGCAAACAACGCACGTCGTGGAAGTCGATGGGCTGGCATGCGCAACACGTGGCCCAGCCATCGGAGCCTGGTGCGTGAAATGACGGTGCTGAGCGGTTCAGTTCCTTTTTCTGTGCCGTAAACAAGGCGTCGAACACGCCCGTTACTCACGCGGTGTTCCCACCAGATGTGAGCCAAACTGCGAAGGCACCGATAGTCGAACGTAACTAGCCTCTTCATGTCCACCGATCTTAGGGGCCAGGTTTCGCAACCGTACAGTACGGTGGAACGTACCGCTGCATTGTACACTCTACCCTTCAGGGCGAGAGTAATGTCGCGCCGCCGCCATAGGTGGCGAAGGTTAGCAAAAGCACTTCGAGCTTTCGCTATACGGTCCGTGATGTCGTCTTCGATCCCAAGGGCGCTAATACAACTTCCCAGGTAGTTGAATTTCCGAACGACTTCTAGCTGATCCCCACCAAGGGTCAGCGCAGGAGACGATCCCTGCCAATCTTGGAGGAACGCTTTGCATTTCGATGGTGCAAAGCAAAGCCCGAAGCGGCTGACAGCCAGTGCTAATCTGTCCAGCGCGGCTTGGTACGTCTGGGAGCTGTCACAGATGAGGGCAATGTCGTCTGCATACTCCAAGTCGAGAAGTCATTCTCCTGGGAGTAGCTCCACACCTTCCGAGTCATGTCCTGTAAATGCAATCTCCATGACTTCGTCAATAGCGAAGTTGAAAAGGAAAGGTGACAGCGGGCATCCTTGTCTCACACCGCTGGAGATAGTAAAGGGCGACGACAGCTTGCCGTAAGCCCTCACTCTGCCCGTGCTACGCGCGTATAATGCTCGGGTAATATTTACATATTTCTCGGGCACACCTTTCCTGAGTAGACAATTCCAAAGGGCACATCGATCAACCGAATCGAAGGCACCTTTGATATCGAGGAACACGACTACGGTGGGCCGCCAATATGTGTGGCGGTGCTCCAACAACTGACGCAAGGTGAAGATGTGGTCGATGCAGCCACGACCCCGACGAAACCCGGCTTGCTCCTCACGAATCTGGCTTTCACGAGCGCCAGTCAGTCTGTGAAGGATTTTGGAGGCGATGGAGATCAGACTGATTCCTCTATGGTTGCCGCATTCCGAACGCGAGCATCCTTTGAAGATGGGAACAATAACGGAGCGGCTCCAGTCGGTTGGGACAGTCTCCTGCTCCCACAGTTTCACTAGTAATTCATGTAAGGCATCAACAAGAGCAGAGCCTCCGAATTTGAAGAGGGCTGGAGGAAGATCATCTGGTCCCGCGGCTTTGTTCAACTTCAACAGTCCGATCTCACGTTCGACTTCTGAGCGAGAGGGTGGATCCAAAGGAACAGTCCACGGAGCAGGGCGATCACTGGCCGGCAAAGAATCGAACAATTCTAGCCGATTAAATTTTCAAAATGCTCAGCCCAACGCTCCAAGCGTTTTGACAAATTGTTGATAGACTGTCCACTCTCGTCACGTATAGTTTCACTAACACCAGGTCTCCTGTTGCCCGTTTCCCGTATCAGACGGAATAACTTACGATAGTTACCAAGGGCAGCGGCCACTTCCATCTCTGACGCACGGTGAGACCACCAAGATTCGCGGTCTCTCTTCAGGTTAGCACGAAGTCTTGCCCGGAGCTCTTCGCGAGTTTCATTGTGTTCGCTTCCAACCGGGATATGCCGGCGAGCATCGATAAGTTCCAGAGACTGCGAAGAGACCAAATAACCATGTTGGCTATTAGACATATCACATGAGGATTTGCCTGCTGCTAGTAAGGTCTGGTGAACATGTGACCAGTGATCATCAATTGTCTCCAGTGAGCGACTACTCAACTCGCATGTCAGCGTACTTCGATACGCATTCAGAACAGCTGGCTTTGTCAGTTGGCTGGTGTCAATGCGCTCACAGCGTCGTCGTGGGCGTCCGCCGAAACGCATCCGCATGTCAGCACATACAAGTGCTTGATCGATGTCCACTCATGTGCTTCAAATCGAGCGACACTTCTGGACGCAGCCTCTCCAGCGGTAACTGATAGCCATGTGATCGATCTGCGTCCAAGGCTGGTGGGCGCCAAGTCACCCTCCGACGGGTGCTGTGTCGGGAGTTAGTGCTCGCAAGAAATAAGCAAGCATCTTCACACAAATGAAGTAACCGCTCACCGTTATCATTACGGGAGCATACACCGTGCTGACCGCCCAAATGCATTTCATCAGTGGACAACTTTCCAACTTGCGCGTTCAAATCCCCAGCCAGCATAACAGTGTCCGTGCTTCTTCTATGGCGAAGGAGCTGGGTCAGTTGGCGGTAAAAGTCGTTCTTTACCGACTCATCGCTACAGTTTGTGGGTGCGTAAGCAGCGATGATGAGTAGACACCTATTAGTCCCGCGCGACTTCGAAGCTTTGAACGAGCCAGCCAATCGGACCGCGCACATCCGGCTACTGATTGGAATCCAAGCAACTAGAGCCACTTCAGCCCGGGGACTCAGGGCAATGCCAATACCAGCTTGGCCGGTGCTCGAAGCTGTATGGTCACCGGATAGGCGCAATGAGAAAACACTGCTTGCGTCACCTGAAAGGGATCGCAGAGTGAGCACAGAGCTCGAGTCTTGCAGGCGGGTCTCCGATAAGCAGCAGATATCGATCGAGAGGGTGTCCAATGTTCGAACAAGTGCTGCCTGTTGACCGATCTGTAGTAATGTGCGTACATTGAGACATGCCAATCTGAAGAAGGATCGAGGGCTCCAAATGCAAGCCGATGAACTGGGCTCGGCCGTTTGGTTGGACATGGGCTTGTCGACAGGAGAAGAGTGACGCTCCGCTTTCACATGTGAGTTGAAATTAGAAGCTAAATGCCTAGCAAAGCATGTTGGGGAGGGCCAAGAATCGGGGGGTTAAAAAAACTGGGGGATGAAAGTGAAGTTGAAACGGGACGGTAAGAGTGAAAGAGCGTAAGAGGGGGAATAAGAAGACGGAAGGCTTGAGCAGTATCATCCAAACTCCTATCCACCCTGCTCGATGCAGCAGATAGGGCACCGTTGATTATCCTCTGAGGTGGCCAGAGCATCAAGAAATTCTTGGAGGAAAGATTCATAGTATTGCGTGGGCAGGATACTGTCAGGTTGCCCAGGCCTAGACAGGAGAACGATTAGGGTTCTCAACCAAAGCCTTCGGTTCAAAAACCTGAACGCAAGGCAGCGGGTTTGGCGTTGGGCTACAAGGAGTCCGTTTTAAGGAATAAGGTGCCACCCTCATTCCAACCCCCAACCTGGAGGATGCTGAGTTTGTCTGGCCTCTAACCATTGATCAATCTGGTATGAGTGGCTCTTAAGGTGCAAAAAAGCACCACCCAGCATAGCTCAATGGATCGCTGAGGCACACAAACCATCGCACTACGGTAAGGTCCAGCCTCATTGCGATGGTTAACTCCAAGTACCCTTTCTTTTAACTTGGCAGGCTGAATTCCTGAGTCTTGCTGTAGAACATGAACCGATTTGGTGACGGCATGCGTGGTCCACTTGAACTGACAGCCCTCAGCCGAGACACATACAGAATGTCTAGAAAATCGCGCCGGAAGGATGCAAGAAGAGGGAAACCACTCAGAGTAGGTCACCGGAATGAGCTAAGAGACGAGCAAGACAGTTACTCGGACACAGCCTAAACAAATCTGGCTGTTTATCGCATCAGCAGTGAACTTCTACGCGGTTGCGATTTCTACTGAATGCTGGGGAAATTGTTTTCCTTAATACGCTTTGGAAAGTCACAACCATTCTATTCATTTAGGTGGATGTGCACTTGAAGGCAGATGCTAGAGCAGCGCCACACGTATCCAAGACTGACACTAGCTGATTACATTGCTTCGGCATAGGGACCTGCTATATATGCATTGTCACTGCTTGATGAATAGGGTATTGTTTTGTTTGCCTAGTGTGGGGCTACGTAAGAGTCAATGTGGACAAAAGTCGGCTTGGCTATACGCACGTAACGCGTATAGCGCTCGGATAACGTTTACGTATTTCTCGGGCACCCCTTTCCTGAGTCTACAGTCCCAAAGGGCACATCGGTCAACCGAATCAAAGGCCCCATTGATGTCTATAAAAACGACTACGGTGAGTCACCAAAAATACGGCGGTACTCCAACAACCGACGTAATGTGAAGATGTGGTCAATGCAGTCTCGATTTCGACGAAACTCGGCTTGCTCCTCACGCATCAGGCTTTCGCGGGTGCTAGTCAGTCTATGGGGGGACGACAGACGTAAGTAACTTTGAGACACTGGAGCTCAGACTGATTCCTCTATGATTGCCGCATTCCGAACAGGAGCCTCCCTACAAAATTGGAACTATTATGGAGCTGGGACAGTCTCCTGCTCCTATAGATTCGCTCTTAGTTATATAAACCGTCTAAAATAGCGGATCCCCCATATTCGAATAGGGCTGGATGAAGTCCATCTGCTCCGACGGCCTTGTTCAATTGCAGCCGTCTGATCTCACGTTCGATTTCTGCGCGCTACGGCGCATTCAGTGGGACTGCCCAGGGAAAGGGCCCTCATTGGCCGATGGAGACACTGGCAACTCAGACTAATTAAACTGCTTCTCAAAGTGCTCGACTCAATCTACAACCTTTTTGACAAGCAATGGATCGGCTGTCCACTATCATCGTGTATGGTCTCGCTAACAAAAGGTTTCCTGCTGTCCGTTTCTCGTACCAAAAGGAATAAGTTACGGTGGTTACCAACGGCAGCGGCTGTTTCCATCTCCGAGGCACGATGAGACTACCAGGCTTCTCGGTCTCCCTTCAGGCTAGCACGTACTTTCACCCTGATGGCTTTCCGAGTCTCGTTGTATTCGCTTCCACTCGGAATACGTCGGCGAGCATCGACACCCTCCAGATTGGCAGTTTGATTTGCCTCATGAAGACATGCCTGCTGCTAATAACCTCTGGCGGATATGCGACCAGTGATCTTCATTTGTGTCGAGTGGGCGTTTACTCAACTCAGATGCCAACGTACTTTGATACCTATTCAGAACATCTGACTTCGCCAGCTGGCTTTCACAGCGCCGTTGCGCACATTTACCGAAACGTACCCGGAGGTCGGCACAAAGAAGTGCGTCGTCAGAGTTCACGCTTGTGCTTTAAATCTAGTTACAGTTTTGAACGCATTCTTTCCAGTGGTAATGGATCGCAATGTGACAGACTTGCGTCCATGGCACCATCCGGCGGGTGCTGTGTCGACAGTTTGTGCTCGTGAGAAATTGAAGTGCATCTATACAGGTGTAGAAACCGCTCACCGTTATCTTTACGAGAGCCTACGTCTTGTTGACCGTCCAGATGAAGCTCCTCAGACGACAGTTTTCCGACTTAGACGTTCAAATCACCAGCAAGTACTACCGTATCCATAGTGTTTCTGTGACGGAGTAGCGCGTTTACTTGGTGATAGAAGTCGTCTGTCACTGACCAAGCACCACTATTTGTGGGCGCTTCGTTATTGACGGCCATGGAAACGGCGTTAACCGTGCACGACTTAGAAGGTGTACAGCTGCTCCTTGGTGAACGACTTCTCGACTTAGAGTATCCTGACGACATTGCGCTCAGCTGTGACAGCCCCCCAAACGTGCCAAGATGTACTAGATAACTGTGCTTTGGCTGTCAGTTGTTTCGGGCTTTGATTTGCACCATCGAACTGCAAAGTTCTTTCCCAAGATTGGCAGGGACTCACTACTGCACTGAACTTGGCGATGATAATTTAGTGGTCCTCGAAAAATTCAAGTATCTGGGCATATATGTCAGCGCCCATGGGATTGAAGATGAGGTCACGAACCGCACAGCAAAAGCTCTGTGCGCTCTTTGCGTTTGCATTGCAGCCATCCGTACAACTCTCTTCTATGGTTGCGAAACTTGATCTAATTAGTCGACATACAAAGAGGTTACTTTCGTTCGATCATCGGTCTCTTCGTAGCTTAGCTCAGGTGTGGTGGAAGCACCGCGTGAGCGATGTGTGTGTTCGGCGCCGCGTAGTCGGTACAGGAAGTGCGCATGAACCGTACAGCACCGTTATAACACGCATCAGGCTCCGACGGCTGAGCCACGCGTAGCGTTTGCTGGCACACGGACTCCTGCATCGTGCGTTTGCGCTCCGGGGGTGGGGAGGCCAGGCGAGGACTTGGTCTAGACTCTAGAGGAATGAAGTTCCTCACTTCGAAGTTGGCGTCAGTTGATGCATCCTGACTGTCTGGCTGGGGTCTGAACGACGATGAAGACGTTTGGTTGGATACACTAGCCGACATTGCGAAGAGTCGATTTCAGGGGTTTGTGTTGTGAGTTTCTTTGTCCGTCCTCTTCCCTTTTGTTTACCGCTCCAACAACGCTTAAAAATATGATATTAGCATTATATTACTTATTTATAGCTGTTAAGTCTACATTGATTAATGTCTTACTTTTTGTATCGCGACACATTAGCTGAGGTGTGTTTCTCACCCTCGGCTAACGTCTATTGATGATGATGATGACTGCTGATTGATGCTGCTGATGATGATAGCGCAGCATGAGCTCATTGATGATCAGGCTGCATGTTCATGGCAAGTTTTCGCCTTCCTTTGTTGTCACCATTAGGTTCGCCAACTAGGCACTATCTCCCCATTCCTACTCAATTTTTCCTTTGAGGATGATTCGTTGAACACTGACGTTGAGCTCTTCCCAGGTAATCGGGTGGTTGATTTGGAGCTGCCATCATCATTGCCGGCTTATTGTGGACTGCATGGATGAAAGGAGTGTAGGCAGGCACGTTCTATGCTTGTCCGCTTATGAGAGTGAGATGAGCCATGAGAATTGGACACACAAGATGGTTGACCAATAATACTGACTACCTTGTGTCGTGCATTCGCTAGTAACGATGGACGGTACGAGCTCCTCATACGCTGTAATTCGTTGTAGGCTAGTCACCTTCGACCATCGCTGCCTTCGCAGCTTAGCTCATGTCTGGTGGGAGTACCGCGTGAGTAATGTGTTCGACGTCGTATATTTGGTACAGGAGGAGCTAGTGAACAGCTTAGCACCATTATATTACTCATCAGGCTCCGATGACTGGGTCACATGTTGCGCACGCCAGCACGCCGACTCTCGCGATGTGCATTGTTTGCGCGCCGGGGATGCGGTTGGAAGAGGAGGAAGGGAGGCCGTATCATGACTTGGTCGATAAATGAAACCCTCACTTGGAAGTTGGCGTCAGTTAGTTCATCCCGACTGCCTAGCTGGGGTTCTAAGAATTGTGGACACGTTTGGTTGGACACATTTGCTGGTATGGCGAAGAGCCGGTCCCAGTGGCGTTTGTGTTGTATGTTTCGTTGTTCTTCCCCCTCCTATTTGGATTCCCCCTCCTATTCCGATCTCATACGAGTTACATAGTATTTGACATTATATTGTATCTTTTTGTAGTGTACTTTTTTGTATCTTACCTTTTTGTATTGCGACACATTAGCTGAGCTGTATTGATGATGATGATGTACTTGGTTGTTTTACTTGGATTCTACTATATTGCACCCATTATAGCAAATTATTCGCTGTTTTTCGTCAGTTTTTCCTAAGTGCTTCATTTGGAACTAATCAGTATCGGTTTCCTTCTCCAGAGCGGCGACCCCATACATGTGAACATTGTGCCACATCATTTTTGAGGATGCTATTAATAGACACCTAAGAACTGTTCATTCCAGTGAGTGCGCACTTTATGGTGCCGCTTAAGGTTGATTTGTATCCCTTTCGTTGCGCCATCTTTGGTGATATCTCGGGTTTCGGTGAAATCACCCCCGTTCTCGTTCCCTACTCCTTGTTTTATTGTTCAGCTACATTCTGATTCGTAGAATGTTCATTGAACCAAATCAGCCATCGTTATGTGAAACAAATGATCCTCCCTGTGTATATACACCTGCGTAATATACTCTGGTGGATCAGTCATCGACTTCTGGCATGATCCACTTGACCAAACTATTGTGATATGGGTTATTCGCGTCTTAGATGGGTCTTCAATCGCTAATTAGCTGAGGCTTTTGTATTGCTAGGACACAGTTGTGCTCAGTTGCATAACCTCGCTTCACCCACAGTATCCATCCAACGAAGTGGATGTCTATCTTCGTATTCGACACTTCGAGTTTGGTATCCAAAACGGACCTCTTCTGGAGCTGGTGTGTCGATCATCAACCGACTCACTTTTTCAGCAAGGTTTGATATGGGGGAATTGTCCTCTCTTCATAGTCAAGGTCCTTAGTAGATATGCCCGCGCTTCTTGCGTCAATCGCCGGTATCTCGATGTAAATCACGATTCCTACCGCAGTCATGAGCAAACTTGTTTCCTTATCGGTAGCAACTCTACCTGTCGGCGATTGCGTCATCTCCTACAGTTACAGTGGTTGCGTAGTAATCACTTCACTCTAATCACCATCTTCGTTTCTGTGCCCAAGTGGCAACTATGCCTTCCTATAACGAGGTAAATCGTGATTTAAATACCCGGCTATAATAAACCGCGTCGATTTGCACTTTGGTCTTCGCCTCTATTGCTTGGTTGCCCAGTAAACGCTTCGGGGATGGCCATTGTCCTTTTGTCTCTTGGGGTCACGAGTAATCGTGCGGTGTCTGTGTGAGTCTCGGCACAGTGGAAAAGATCTGTTGGACATATTTATCTGAATTCTTCCAGTCACTTGTCCACGCGGGGTGCAGTTCACAAGGGCCGAATCGTTGTTCCGATGGCGTTGCGACAGATTCCTCTATCTGCGTACCCATTTACCCGTTCATGGCGAGTTGCTCGCGGTGCGTTTCCGATCCTGCTTCTCTTTTCTACTGCTGTGTGACCTGGTCTTGGTGTCAATGCTTTCCTTGACATGTGTGATTTTAATCCTTTTTTTAAAGCGTTTATTTTCTTTCTTCGGCAACCATTGCTCTCAAATTTGCACGATTTAGAATCGCTTCTTTACGGCATTGGTCACTAATATGTACTTTCCACTGGTCGGGTCGCAGACGTTTGCGGTTGACTATTGCACCACCGCCTACGTCCAAGGCAGCTTTAGGCTGACAAATAATAGTTTCTGAACGCACAGGGGTGACCTCATCCGGTATATAGCGACAGCCTCAGAAAACTGAAGGAAGCGGGGATTAATGTGACGTAACACGACTGCGAACGCTGAGCCCAGCTTTATCCGATGACCCGAGTTTAATACGTGTTTGCCTATCGAGGAAGCCGACAATTTATGCGAACACGGAATCTGATGGGGTTAAAAAATCTGGGCGATTTCACGCTGAACCCATCGTGATACATGCTTCCTTATTCGGGAAGTGAGAGTCCTATTAGTTCTGCTTATGTAACTGTTTTTGTAGTCACACAAATTGATATACCCAATGTGAGTTGGCCCCGATAAACTGATCTTCCTTCATTGGAGGTACGGGCAAATTTAGGGTTCGGTTGATAACGACAACTTCTGTAGCCGAAGTTGTACGCTTTGTTATCTTCGGCGTGCCAGACGAATTTGTTCGGCCGGCTGCCTGGCCGATGAGCTAGTGTTAATTACAGCAACGCTAATGGCAATCGGCTACCCTTGAAACACAGCGAACTGTGAGGGCCAAAGGACTTGGTACACACGGCAACCAAGAAGGAAGTGTTACCTTCCAAGGTGATTTAGCCACACATAGTTGTCAAGGTAGCGTTGTGTCTTTTTCATCACACGTTGATTCGTCAACATTTGGGAGGGACGGACAACATTGGATCAACACTGGAACCTTAATCTGAGAAATTTTATAAGCAATTCAATCGGTTGGCACTACTAGGCTCGCTACTGGCTATTAACAGCCGTACTCTTCTGTTGCGTCCCGGTGGATCCGTTCTCAGGCGCAGAAGTTGAACGTGAGATCAGACTGCTGAAATGGAATAAAGCTGCCGGAGCAGATAGACTTACTGCAGTCCTCTTCGAATTCAAAGGATAAGCTCTTGTGTATGATTCCCATGACTTTAGCTGTAGGGACCGGAATCTGTCCCTACTGCTTGGAGGCAATCCGTTATAGTCCCAGTTCTTATAAGGAGCTCGTGTTCGGAATGTGAGAATCCGTCGGATCTCATTTACTCTTAAATTACTTGCCTCTGTCGCTCTCCACAGATTGGCTAGCACCCGTGAAAGCTTTATTTGTGAGGAGCAAGCCGCGTTTCGTCGAAGTCGAGGATCTATGAACCACAGCATCACATTACATCAGTCATTGGAACACCACTAAATTTATTGTTAACTTACCGTAGTTTTATTTCTCCACGTCAAAGGTACTTTTGATTCAGTGAAACAATGCGCTCTCTGTGACTGTCTATTCAGGAAAAGCGTGCCCGTTACATATGTGCACATTCTCAGTGCGGTTTGTGCGCAAATTTCGGCGGAGCGAGGGCTTATGGCAAACTCTCGCCACTCTTCACTATCTCCAGCGGTATAAGACACCATTCCGTCTTATCTTCGCTATTGACGAAGTTATGGAGACTGGGTTCACTAGACACTACGTACAAGGTGTGGACCTGCTCCTGCGTGCTCGACTTCCTGACTTGGTGTGCGCCGATTGCACTGTTATTGTCAGAGGCAGCTCCAAAACTTGCCAAAGAGAACTGGACAAAGGAGCACTGGCTGTCAATTGTTCCGGGCTATGCTTTGCACCCTTGAAATACAAAGTCCCTCCAATATTGGCTGCTATTTCTCTCTACTCTGACCGTTGTTGGTCGTCAGTTAGTCATTCTGTAATTGAAATATCCAGGCAGCTGTATCGATGCCTGTAGACTGGAAGATGCGGTCACCAGCTCAAGGCGCTTGTTATTACGCTTGTGGGACTCCATTCTCTCTCTCTAAAGGGCAGAGTTTTTAATGCAGCCATCCGTTCAGTCCATATACGGTTGGGAAACCTGGTCCATCAGATCGACAGTCATAAAGACGCTATCCTCTTTCGAGCAATTTTACCTTCGCATCTTCGTTTACATCTGGTGTGAGCACTGCGTGAGCAATATGCATCTTTATCTTTGTGTATTTGGTGCAGGAAGTTCGCGTGAACTGCTGAGTACCGTTATATCACGCACCAAGATTCGATGGCTGGTCCCTATGTCATTAGTTACTCCCAACAGATCCGTAGTTAATAAAGGAAGCGAAGCTGCGCGTTCATAGCCACCACCGCTTGTATGATGACTTTCGGAGCAGTGGACTACCATCCAGGCTTCACAATTGGTCATTAATCCTTTCTAATGTTCCTGTTCGACGTCAAATTCCCTAAATAAAACGCATCTTGACGATTTTAACCAGTGCAACCATATTTAACATCCTGCGTGTTGTAGCTAAGCCCACCTACTTGATATTAGTCACTGGTTTTCTGAACTCAGATCACTAGTGAACCGAGAACTCTCGTGATTGTGTTCCGCCTGCCGATTAAGTGGGACCATTTCTACTACTTACAGCTCGTTCCCGGTATAGGTGCTATTCCATCCGCATATTCCCGGATAATCCGTGGGGTAGGCGGAATCAAGCGAAATGCAGTTCGGAAAACCACCGGAAGGAATCCCCAGCCAGGGATATCCTCGTTAGCGGTTTCCCTGAGTCTAGAATATGATGAGCACCCAGTGATCACCCACGACCGAGAGCAGTGCCTCTGCTTTTAGGACACTTCGCAGTGCGGCCAATCTTGAGGCCACCTAAATCGCTAAGTTACAGAGGATATGTCCCATGGACTGCGAAGGGGGTTCTTCAATCCTACGGGATGTCGAAAACGGTGTTTGGAGTGATATTGTGCACACCTCAGCTGATTAGTTTCTGATTTCAGGCGCAAAGCGGCCTCCTCTAAGAAAATACATGATATGAGCAACTTAGTCGAATTATGTGCTGTCAGAGGTTCAGGAAGCATTACGCATCTGCTCGCCGAAAGTGTTAATCACACCCCGTACGTCGCGCATAGTGAAATTATTAAGGAACAGGTTATGGAGTCGCTGGATTTGTCGTTGGTCCACTAAAAAGAACTTGTGGCTGACGTTACACCGATCGGCTCAGTATCACACCTGAAACACAGTCCTCTGACTCCCTACTGAGAGCCAGGAAGCTTTCTTGCATGTACATCAACTTACAATGCTTCCTCATTAGACTCACTAAACTTCGGCTACGTCCGGCATCGTAAGTCTGGGACCTCATCTCCATAAAGGTAACCTCGTTGCACTCAGAAATTTCCAGTGCTGAAGTCGCGATACGATCCAAGGTGGTAAAGTACTTCTTTATGACCAAAATCCTCTGCACTGCGAACTAGTGAGCGATCTGCCATGCCATTTATGCGGACTATGTAACTGCCAACTGCCCTCATGACGATGGAGCAGGATTGATATTCTTCGCCACCCGAAGGCTGCTCATATCACTCGAACACCGTCCCATCATCCTGTCATATTCCGCTTTCGTCCTGAGGGCACATCGCTTGACTTGAGGAACAAAAATTAGACTGAACACGCGCATTTGCTAAAATTGGCACAACGCACTTCACTGGGCTTCGTCGCCTCCGGTGTCCCCGGTTTTCCGTAATAAAAGCAACATCTTGATCACTTCTCCGAGCGCTGGACATAAAGTAACTAATGTCCTGGACTTGCTGCTACAGTCTGTGCAACCATTCCTCTTCTTCATGGTGTTATTCCTATCACCGAACGGCCACTGGAAGTGGCAGGTTAGCTCACGTAGCTTGGTAGTTGTGTCACCTCTGGTAGTCACATAACTCAGTAGGGATTACTTCACGTATCAGTAAGTCCCGTGTTATCTTCAAGAGGCTCAACACTACTGAGATGACGGGATATCAGCCGGTCTGAAAAGTAGATTGTATAACGATGCGATAAGTCAGAGTTACTGTATTGATCAGTGGACTGGCTGCGTCTGACCACTGGTATTTGCAGCGTATACCTCACGTCTGTTTGAAACAACGAGTGAGCAATACTGTGGTCAGCATGTTGGTTTTTGTTGAGAAATCTTCTAGTGTTTCACTCGAGTGTTTGCTGAATCTTAGCTGTTTATGTTGACTAGGTCATATCCTGTGCGTGGCCGTTGACCTTCTTCTTCCGCGTGCAGTATACGCGTCGCTACCCCATGTTGGCGAAAGCTTGAAGTTGCCGGTCGATGTCATGAAATAAATGTATGGAGAAATTGACTGAGACTTGGTCAGGCTGGTGCATGTGCTCTTCGTGGATGGGATCTCACGAATTGGTCCACACTATTGGTTAAATGCCCTATCAGACAGGGCGCAGTCGTTCAGTTAGTGGTGTTTCCGCGTTTGGTTTCTTAAACCTAACCGCTTATTTTCAATCCATCATGATTAGTCTAACGCGCCTACTTGATTCCACTTTTCAACTCTTTTTGCATTCAGCCTGATTTTCTTACCTTTGTTATTTATTCTTATTGTTTCGATATGAGCCCTGACGACTGGATCCACCGCACTTAGTTGCTCGTATCTTGACCGTTTAACTGAAGTGAATGTGTCAGCATGTGCCTATGATGTGTCTAAATGAAGGAATCAACTGCGCGTCATAACCATTCATCAGGGGCTGACTGCGGTGACACCGTGATATTAGAGAACTGCAGATGTTGGAGAAAGTGGCACATTAGTTTATGAGCCTTCAAGTGACCAGAATAAAAATCGTGTGTCATTATCACTTGAATGGTGCCGTATTGACAAAATTGATGCATTTAGGCTTAGTGGCTATGGTTGATAAGCCCGAAGACTGGACTTGTTCAGCTTCGATAGTCATCAGAGTTCCGTTAATTTTCAGTTGCGGATAGTTTAGAAGCGGTTGTGTGAAGTACTGTGTTGCGCATGATTTGCGCTTCCGATTTTGAATTAAGTACCTCTAGTTTCGGTGGATACTCAGCGCTGCTTAGATGTTGATCTCTGTATTTTGGCACAGTGTCATGAGGCTCCCGTTTCCCATCAGTCTTCATAAATCCCGTAACATGATTTCGGTGGTTTTGTTTGCGTATCCGAAAAATGGCTGCAATTGAGTACCGAAACTCTCGATGATTTAGCGTTTTTGGCTGATGCTTTTCTTTATTCCTCTCTGCTGATAGCAATATGGCACCAGTCTTCATTGACTTAGGGCTGAACAAATGGTTGTGATTCGGAAACTAAAACTGTTGTTTTTGGCTTCTACTTTCGCCTAAGACAGTTAAACCGTATCCATAAAATATCGGGGCCAGTATATACTTGAAGACGTCGAGAGTCGTACGTTATGCTTTTGTCGGATATTGAATAAAGCTCAGGCTTGCGCTTGTCTGGAAACTAATATTTGTTCTAATTCAGATCTCGGTCGACTTTTTACCTCACGCTTCTCGATCACATTACCAATTGCAGAGGAAATCAAAAGCTCGATCTTGCTTCGAACATTTTCTGAATGTGTTATATTAAGGTCCGAGATGTTTCATGTAAAAGTCATCACATATAATAAGCTACGGTTGCGATGATACATTCCGGTGCATACATATTGCGATGGCATCGGCATAATTGCTCAGCGAGTGATGATACTCCAGACCAGTTTTTTGTAATTTGGTGGTGGAGGGAAGCAAATAGGAATTTGAATAACCAATATGAATGAAAGGCTGGGTCCACGAAGAGGACTGAATTGGCAATCGGACGCGAACCCAGCGAACTGCATCAGGTCGCACCAGGCATAATCGCTTGGATGCGTTGTCGTGTTGTCGTCTGAATGAGAGTATCGTTCCGGTAAATCTTTTTACATAATATGACTTTTGAGTCGCAGACTTGGAGGAGTATGTTGGGCACCTTTCGTACATTGTATTTGGGTGTAGTCGATATTGCCGATGGACGCTACGTACTCGTCTTCCGTAGTACGAGATTCTCGTACACTGTAAGCCGTCTTTTTAACCTGACTTCTGTCATATTGCGATTTAGTGGCACCCACTATAACCAATGATTAGGTATTTTTGTCACTATTCCCTTTGTTTCTTCAGTAACTAATGATTTTCGATTCTCTTTTCCAGAGCAACGACCCCATACGTGTGCACATTGTGGTAAATCGTTTACGATGAAGTGCAGTATGCTAAGACACATCAAGACTATTCATTTGAGTGAGTGCGCAGTTGATACTGCAAGTGAAGCTTGATTTCTATCACTTGCGTTGTGCCATTTTTGGTTATTTCGCGTATCATCTGTGGCATCAAGTCTGCTGACAGTACACCAGCTCCTTGATTTGTTGCTCTTACGGTACAAGAGTATCCTGATGTGTTAAATTCTCCTATTCATAGCTACTGTCACGCATGACAAATTAGCCCCCAAGTTCATTCGACTCTGTATGCAATATATCCATCGCAATGAGGCTGGATCTTACAGTGGTGCGAGGGTTTATGTGCCTCAGTGATCCATTGAGCTATGGTGCTGGTGCCTTTTTCACCTTCAGAGCCACTCATACTAGATGGGTCAATGGTTAGAGGCCAGTCAAACTCGGCCTCCTGGCCCTCCATGTTGGGGAGTAGAGTGAGGGTGGCTCCTTACTCCATGAAACGAGCTCCCTGCAGTCCAGTGCCACAATCACGCTGCCTTGCGGTCAGGTTTTTGAACCAGAATTTGGTTGAGAACCCCACTCGTTCTCCTGTGTAGGCCTGGGCAGCCTGATAGTATCCTGACTACGCAATACGACACCATGACTTTTCCTTCTAGCGATCTCTTGATGCTCTGGCCTTTCCAGAGGATAATAAACGACGCCGTATCTACTGCATCGATCAAGGTGGATAGGGGTTTGGATGCTACTGCTCAAGACTTCCTTCTTGCGCCTTTTCATCCTTAGTGTCCCACTCCAACCTCATTTTTATCCCGCTTTTATCAATTTTCCAATTCCTGGCCCTCTCTTACCTCCCTTCAATAGTCGCTTGCCTTTTAGTTTCAACTCACACACTATCGCAGGGCGTGGCTCCAGTTCAGTTGACAAGTCCATGTTCAACCAAGCGACGAACGTCAGTTCATACATTTCTCTTTGGAGTCCTCGATCCTCGCTAAGACTGACATGCCTCAACGTGTACACTTTGCTTCAGATTGGCTAACAGGCAACACTTACCCGAACACTAGAGACCCTATTGATCGATATTTGCTGTTTAGCGGAAAACTGCTTGCAAGATTCAAGCCCCATGTTTACCCTGCGATCCCTCACTTGCGACATTGGCGACACATTCTCATTGCACCTGTCTGCCGATGACGCAGCTTCAAATGCAGGTCAAGCTGGCTGAAGCTATCCTGATCGATTGGCTCCCAGCGAACAGTCGGATGTGCGCCGTTAGTTTGGCTGGCTCGTTCCATGTTTCACAGTCACGCATTATCATCATCACCATCATACATGTTAGCTGCAGGTGGAAAGCACCTCAGCTATTTTGCCACAATACTAAAGACAAGAAGAAAATAATACAACAGGGGCACGCCGGCTGAATCCCCAGTGATGGATGGACATCGTTCCAGAGAGCTGACAGCCGGCTATCGTGCCGTAAAATGAGTTATATTATGCCTAGCGAATGTGATCGTACTTGGGGGGAGGGGCTAAGCAGGAGGGAATGGACAAAGGAACTCATAATACGAGCCCCATTGGGGCCGGCTCCTAGTCATATCAGCAAGTGTGTCCAACCAAACGTGCTCGCCGTCCTTAGGACCCCAGCCATACAGTCGGGATGCACTAACTGACGCCAACTTCGAAGTGAGGGTTTTCATTTCTCTCCACCAAGTCATCTCTTGGCCTCCTCTTCCAACCGCACCCCCGGCGCGCAACCAATGCACGTCGCGGGGGTCGGTGTGCTTGCATGTGCAACCCATGGCCCAGCCATCGGAGTCTGGTGCGTGATATAATGGTGCTGAGCGGTTCACTCGCTCTTCCTGTACAAAAGACGCGACGCCGAACACGCTCGTTGCTCACGCGGTGCTCCCACCAGACATGAGCTAAGCTGCGAAGACAGCGATGATCGAATGTGACGAGCTTGTTTGTGTCTGTCAACCTGGTGGGGCAGGTTTCACAACCGTACAGGAGGGTTGAACGGTACAGCTTTATAAACTCTGTCCTTCAGGGCAAGAGTAATGTCGCGTCTGCGCCACAGATGGCGGAGATTGGCAAAAGCACCTCGAGCTTTTGCTGTACGGTTTGTAATCTCATTTTCGATTTCACTGGCGCTAATATAGCTGCCCATGTACTTGAATTCCTGAACGAATACTAGCTGATCACCACAAAGCGTTAGCACAGGGGTGTGTCTCTGACTCACAGTCTGTGTG